>JAULJL010000034.1:13207500-14457500 GCA_030761205.1 Fremontodendron californicum | reverse complement strand
ACCTTAGCTATGATAGGTTCAATGTTGGAAGGAAAAAGGTTTAACTTTCAAAATAATTCCAAAGAAAAAGCTATCCTTTTGGTATGTCTAGGAGTTCCTTGATACTCCTTGTATTCCTTAAACTGATGGCTTAGGCAATACCAATGTGTGGCATTAGTCTTCTTATTCTGCTCTAGACTGCCCGTTTTTGGGTTTTCACCCTAGAGCTTCATTGTTTCTCTCTTTTTATGTTGTTTCACCATGCATCTGAGAATTCTAAATTCTTCCACAATGAAATGATAATTCAATGAGATGGGAAAAAATCTAAGGAAAACTCTTTAAGTCAAATATCCACACTTTATCAAAATGGACTTTTAAAGCACGTAACATAGGCCAAGGTTCGGGGTTCAGAAAGAAAGGATAAGTAGGCTCAAAATATGTGTTTGAGGGTAAGCATATCAAGGATCATTTCCCGAGAAGGATTCCCTTTGAAATATTTGTCCCTTCTGGACTTCTCTTTCTTTCTTTCTTTTGAGTTTTGCTTCTTTTCTTCATTGTTCTTGGCTTTCAATTTGCCATCTCTTTCACATATTTTTTTGTGTGTGTTTCGTCCTTGGCTTTCAATTCACCATCTTTTCTCTTTTTTTTCTTCTTGTATCTCCACTTTGACAGAGTAAGCCCGTACTTGTTTGGGAGCTCAATTTGTTTTGTTTTTGTCTCCCAGTCGGGACTTATTTCACTATGATTTTTGAGAAAATCCTTACTCGTATTTGCCCTCTAGTGTGGAGAGTGATCCTTGATCAGGGTTCAAAGAAAAAGAATTCCTTAAGCTCAAAAGGATGACTATGGATAATTTCTTTGTGAAAGGGATATGAAAGAGGGCTATTTCTCATATCAAGTATGAATATTCTCCTTGAAAAGCAATCCCCAAGGGGAATAGATAATCAGAATTTCATTTTACATTTGGAATCATTCAAATTCTCACATTCATGATGTCATAATATTTTTTCTTTTTTTCTTGTTTTTTCCTATTTGCTGCATGCCCCAAATAATTCATGTGTGATTCATTTTCAGCCACAAATGATGTCTTATTTTGATTTGCCATTGAAGTGAAGGTCTTTTGGTTTGCAAGAATCCTGTTGTGAAGGAACATCTCAGATTTTATCTTTGAGCTTCTCGCTAAATAAACTTGTTTGGGTTTCAATTTCTTCAAAGTGTTTCCAACACATGGGAAGAGAAAAAGAAAGGTATTCTGGTTCATCCTTTGGTTCATGTGCTCATATATCAAGGTCTGGGAAAAGGCTTAGAGATTTGGCATTTGGATTCTTTCAAAGAGATTCGAAGGTTTTGAATCTTTGAGTTTTTGCTATGACTTGTAACATGGCATGACTTTAACACGTATCGAACTACCTAATCTAGATCTTTTGGAAGATTGTTTTGCTTGACTTTCAAGAAATCCACGAAAGAATTTTTCAAATTTTCATTACTCATGGCCTCAATAAAGATTATTCTTTGTGACTTTTGAGTGGTATTTATTCAACTGGTCTATGATCTATGTACGTGTAAAGACAAAGTGTTTCCTAGGAATCCATCCCCCATGATGATCACCCATTCTTTCAAAACTCATTTCACTATTGAAAGGAGTATCCTTTTATTTTCAAAATGGAAAATTATCCGTATGCACTTTTATTTTCAGCCTTTTTGTTTTTTCTTTTACAAATCATATAAACAAGGCTTAAGAAGAATATTCAAAACTTCAAACAAGATATGATGTATGATGCTTGGAATTTATAGTTCATTGATTTCAAATAAATTGAAAGTAAGTAAAAAACTTAAAACAAGGTTAAGGATTGCCCCTGATTAGCATGCTACCCTGAGAACAAATGATCCTTAGCCCCGTCGTCCTAGATAAGCATCCATGAGATCCTTGAACTTTGTCGGGTTTACATCAATTACAACCTGAACTTTGTCCTTGAATGTGGTGCAATTCTTCGTGGAATGCCCTTTAACCCCGCTATGATACTCGCATGTAGCATTAAGATCATACCATTTCGGGTAAGGGAACTTCCTGGGCTTTGCAAGTACAATAGAGATCATTTGGCTTTGGAAAAGCAATGGAAAAAGCTCTGTGTAGGTCATCGGAATTGAATGGTACACCTTTGCCTTCTTTCTCTTACTGTTCTGAGAACAGACTGAATTAAACTTCGGATAATTTGGCATGACAAAACCCTGAGGTGATGTGAAAGGCCTTGGAGCACGATGATGATTGTGTTGAATCCAATGGTCGACATATGGTTGGGGATGTAAATAATCACCAAAAAGATCATCTTGCATTGCACTGAACCCTTTTTTATTTCTGCCTTCAACATTTACAACTTGAACGTGCCCCTTGGCAACATCATTTTTCTTTTCGAAAAACATTCTGGCATTAGTACCCACAATTTTCCCCCTTTTATCCCACCCTCAATCCTAGCCACTGCAAACAATATATTTGCAAATTCTGAAAAGTCATTGCTAATCAACTTGTCATAATATGGATGTGGGAGGGTATCCACAAACAAAGTATTTATTTCTCTATCAGTAAGAGGTGGTTGGACTTGCGATGCTACATCTTTCCATCTATGAGCATATTCTTTATAGTTCTCATTGGGCTTCTTTTTCATGTTCTAGAGTGTCAATCGATCTAGAGCCATTTCCAACATGTACTTGTATTGTTTCAGGAATGCCCGGGCTAAGTCTCTCCATGTATACACTTGGCCTTTTTTCAACTGATAATACCAATAGATGCTCCTCTTGTCAGGCTATATTGAAAAACATGGATAAGCAATTTCTCATCATGATCGTGCTCTACCATCTTATTACAATATGCAGACAAGTGTATTTTGGGGCTTTTAAGTCCATCATACTTTTCTAATTTTGGAACCTTGAATTTTGGCGGGATGACCAGATCGGGGACCAAACAACGTTCGTTTGCATCTACACTCCCAAATACAACGGTACCTTCTACTGCTCGGAGCCTTTCCTTAAACAGCTGATACTTCTTTTGGGAATCTGCGGACTCAACCACATTCGATTCAACCATTTTTAACTTTTCCTGTTCAGCTGGATCATCTAAGTTTAGGATGTTGCTGGGATTAACTGTATTCTGGCCATCCAACATCGTGACCTCAATCTGACCCTTTTGTGCCTCTAACCTTTCTCTGGCGGCCAAGTTATCAGTGTATCCCTTTCCCTTGACTGCGACGGGTACCAGCTCCATCAATTTAGTCATCTGAGCTCTCATTTCTGCTTGAGATTTTGCTAACTGTTCTCACAATTCTTCCTCTGCCTTTTCCATTCTTTCCATTCGGGCAGCTTGTTCATTCTCCATAGCTCTAGCCTGTATTGAAAAGGTACTTAGTACTTCTTATACCTCTGATTTGAAATGGAATTTTTTTTCAAAGACTCTTAAAGCCGAGCCCACTTCCGTTTTATCCCTCCAAATGTGTGTCGTGATGAATGAGCCATGATTGCAACTTGATGCCCATGAAGCATAAACAATGTGTTGTATGGACATATACAGTGGAAACATGTTGACCATGTATGTAATAAATGCAATCACGATGCCAACATGATGCAAGTAAAGAATAAACAAATCAACGCATGGATATATGCAATGAATGACCATGTATGTTCCAGATGCATTTTCCAATGAATGACTCTATGAATACAACACAATATCAATATGATGCATGTAAAGAATATATAAATTAATTTATGAACATATACAGAGAAATCATGCTGACTATGTATGTCTTGAATGCATCCTGATGCCACCAAGATGCATGTATGAATGAAATGTATGGTATGACAAATAATTGATCGGATGCAAAAGGGAAGATACCACGGAGGAAATAAGAATCGGAGGAACTTAATCATCAATATCTCATAAATTCAAAGCATAATTAATCTATTATCGTTCCAAAGTTCAAAAGACATAAACCATATTTACACATCTGATAAGTGGTTAAAACTGTCTTTACAAATCTTTTATTTTTCCTAACATCCTAAGGCTATAAGAGCTGGCTACTGAAAAGACCAAAGACCTATTACAGCATGAAAGGCCAAAGTCAACATCAATTTCCCAACCCTATTTTGCTTTCCCAAGTCTTCCATCAATTAGTGTCTTCGGATCCAACCACTTGGCATCTATAAGAGACTGCAGTTTGTTCTTGAGCTTACAGTGCTCAATGCTATGCCCAACCATTCCACAATGATAATCACATCTTGTATTCGGGTTATACCACTTGGGATATGGTGGTGACGGGGGTTTCAACGGCACATAGGCAACCAGGTGATTTCGGATCAACATAGGGAAAAGCTCTTGGTAGCTGATTGGAATGGGATCAAAATGCCTTTGGGTCTTGTTCTAGGGTTGTTTCTTAGTCACACAGGGCCTAGGAGTTGGGGCACTTGATAGTGGCGCTAAGGCTCGCACCAGAGTGTTTACATGGGGAAGTGGCAGAATAATAAGGCAATGGTATGGATTTGAACACGAGACCCTTGGAGATTGTGCATAGTTCTAGGTTCCTATCCCGGATGCTTGATAAGGTGATTGATGAGGGAAACAGTACGAACTGCCAATTGGTGGTGATGGGGAGGAACTTGGGGATCCCGTAGTGGTCATCCTAGTGAACAATTGGATCATAGTAGGGTAGGGATACTGGTTTGGACCTAGGACAAATTGCAGGGACTGTTTGGGATCTAAGGTTTCTGTCCTTGGTATCAGGCTCTCTGTTTTAGTCATTTTCATGAAATTGTCCATAATTTCATTAGGGTTCAAACCTTTTTGGCATTGGCAAGTGCAGGACCCAGCAAGGATTGTATGTTTAGGACCTTATGGTTTTGGTTGAACCAAAAGTGATGAAGAACCCTGAGAAAATTCCCTCTTACTCTTACCCATATCCTCAACCATTTTCATCAATTTGGCGAGCTGTTCTTTCACCTCCCAAATTTCATGTCCAAATTCCTCTTAATTGCGCTCTAAAGCACCCAATCGTTCCTCCGATTCATTCCTCATATCTCGAACCCCTTTCAATGCAAATGAAATTGACATTATTATCGTGAGATCAAGAATAAAATTATGAATGTACATGCTCTATTCTTATATGCATGAATGTAATGATGCATGAGATGTACAAAATGTGAAGATGCTTGAGGAAATGAATTTTCATATTTACAACTGCTTGCATATTATGCAAAAATGCAAATGAAAAGTGTCGCAACCTAAAAAAATAACAAGTCTCATCGCAAGACTTTATTATTCGTTAAGCGTGACATTAAAAAAACCCGAGGAAAAGTCGACTTAATTTCTCTAGAAAAATGAAGGTTTTGAAAATGACCTTAAAAAAGACATGGAGTCGCCACCAATCTTTTTTAGCTAGGTGTGATCGGCAACCTATTAAAACCGATTTTATAAAATATTTTAAAATTAATTAAAATATTTTTAAAACCAATTTCAAGTCTGCGTTTTAAACGAGAGAAATCAAAGAAACGGGTTCGGGACTCGGTTACGTGTGGGGAAGCACCCCCACAACGCCCGTATAAAAATGGTACCTTATTAATTGTGTGTTATCTCAAGTCTCGGAGTAAAGTTGGTTTTAAATTTAGTATTTCAAGTTAATTCCCAATTTAAAGAAAAATAATTCCATTTTTAATTAAAAATGATCCGGAATTTATAAATTCAAAATTTTCCTATATTCCCTAACAAGCGTGGCAAAATATAGAAATTTTTATTAGTTTTGGAAAACTTTCCGAATCATTATCTTTTTAAAGAAGATATTCCGTTATTAATGATAATTGATGATATCCTCCCCAGCAAACTCGGCAGAGAACTCATGAATTATTTTAACTTGGGAATATATTTATTTTATTGAAAATCATTACCTTTTTGAAAACATTTTAAAAGATATGAATATGTATATGCATGACATAAATAAAATGACATAGCAAAATCTAAATAATATAATGCACCCTAAATGATATGATATGATTTAAATGTCTTAGCACATTCTAAATGAAATGAAATGACTAAGGTTATATGACATATTCTAAATGAAATGAAATGAAATGACCTAGGTAACATAATATATTCTATATGAAATGTAATATCCTAAGTCATATGATATATTCTAAATGAAATAAAATATCCTAAATGACATAATATATATCCTAAATGAAATGACCTAGGTAACATAATATATTCTACATGAAATGACCTAGGTAACATAATATATTCTATATGAAATGAAATACTTTGAATGACATGGAAAATATGAATGATATGGCATATAATTTAAATGACATGGAATATAAAATAATGCTATCATATAATATGCATGGAAATAAAAATGAAAATAATAATGCATGAACATAGTATATGCTAAATAATATAACAAAAAATAATTAAATAAAAAGCATAGGATATCATGAAATATTCCAAATCATATAATAAACAATATAACATAACTCAAAATCATAACAATATTATAGAAATTATCATAGCAAAAATCACATATTATATAAAATGCATGAATATGGAAAATGCAATGCATGAAAATGTATTTTTTCCTTTAATTAAGGAAATCCGTATATCTAAAAAGATATCCGGCTACCTTAGGAAAATATGTCAAATTAAATATTCTAAAACCAAAATACTTTGTGATTGTGTGAAAAGAATTTGGAAAAGCTTAGATTACAAATAAAAAAACTGGGCTAAACCTTTTTTAAATGGCTCTAATTTCCTAAGTTTAAAATCTCGGACTTGACCACCCTTAAGCCGAGACTTAAAAAAAATCATTTTTAGAGTTTAAAAAGGCTTAGAAACTACTCTAAGTCAATAGCTAAACTTCCTAATCAGCTCCCTCTAATTAACTAAATCAAAACAGAAAAATGATTTTTCTTTAAATTCAATTCTGACTCCACTGTCCAGTTTTAATCCACGATTTTTTACCCTATTTTAAAACTTCAAAAAAAATCTAAAAAAAATACTGGAGACTCAGGACATGTAAACTATACGGGAAAAAATCATCTTAATTTTCGGATTAAAGATGAATGCCCAGAAAAATCGGGAAAGTACGAGTGCTGGGTGAAAAAAATTGTTTTGCCAAAATACATTTTTGCCTTTGATAAAATCATTTACAAATCAAAGTAAAAATATTTAAGACTCACAAAATGACTCAAAAACTGTAGCTAGGACTTTTTAAAAGTTAGATAAAAATTGGCTAAGTAAAAAAAATCACAAAGGTAGAATAATCAATTTGACAACTCCTTAATTTTCCACAAGTATGCTCAAGAGAGCATAACTTTGAACCATTAATTGGCCTAAGTCATTAGTCAAGTGGCATGGACATGAAATGCATGAAAAAATACAGCAAATATGATGCATGAAATGCATGGTTTTAAACCTAAATGTCATGAAAAAATGCATGGCATCAATATAGTGACCTAGACCTAAATGAACTTGCATGGCATTTAATGCAACCTAGGTCTAAAATGCATGGACATGCATGGCAAAATAAACCAAACCTAACAACTAAAATATGCATGGCAATAACACAAACACAAGGCATGCTTAAACCAAAAACTCAACCAAATATCATGCAAATGCCAACCTATCAACTAACATAGCAAAAATGCAAACACAAGGCAAAATAATGAGGCAGCCGAATGGCCTAAGGTTCCAAACAAGCATGGCATTTTCACAAACACTTGATATACTAACATGCTCAACTAAAATATAACACTCAAATCATGCAAACACAAAGTAGAGATATTAAAACTAACAAGCATTTTCACAAACACTTGATATACTAACATGTTCAACTAAAATATAACACTCAAATCATGCAAATACAAAGTAGAGGTATTAAAACTAACAAGCATTTTCACAAACACTTGATATACTAAATATAAAACATCAACAAATTTAAACATTATGAAAACAGAAAAATGAAAATGCAAGAATATGATAATAAACTCATAAATGGCAACAAACAAGCATCCAATTAAAGCAAACTTCAAGTATATGCAGTAGATGAAGATTTAAAGCATCAAGACTAAAACAATAACCAAAATAATATGATAAATCAAGGCAAAACAGAAACTATATAAAAAAAAATCTGGGCCATTCGGCCATGGTAAAAAAAAATGTAAGAACTTGTTTAAGCAAAAGATGAAGAAAGAACTTAAATAGAACATAAAAAAACATTTATTTAAAAAGAAAACTCACCAAATAATAAACAAAAATAGAAAAAACAAGAATGGAAAATCAAGAAAGTGCAAGAGTTGGTGCTAAAAGCAACCTCAAGAAGCTATCTTTCAAGCTTTTTCTCTTCAAACTTTCCTTTATTTTCTAAACTTTTCTTGTTTGCTTTCAACCAAGGAGAGAAAACTAAGCAAAAACCAAGAAAAAATCTGAAAATGAAGTCCTGAAAATAAAAAATCAGAATCCCCCGTATAGTGCTGGCAGAATTTTACCTCTCCTCCCTAGGATGTTGTCATTTTTACTCCCAACCAATTTCCATCTAAGGGCTAGTGATTCAAGGTGAAAAATTATGAAATTATCACCCTTAGATTAGGCCATCAGCTGTCCATAATTACAGCTGTTCAAGAAAAATGTTGATACTCTCCCTCTTCATGCATTGGCCAATGTGGCTTATTTGCAATGGCTTGATAAAAAAAAATCACTAACTCTTAATTCTTGACCTTTTGATTGAAAAATCAAAAGTTTCTTCCCTCCCTTGGGCCTTGGCTGGCCAGCACTCTCTTTTCCAGCCCAAGTCTGATTTTTTTGAAAGGCAAGAAAAGCCCTTTTCGGTTGCTTGGGTAAAATGACCGTTTTGCCCCCCGGATGCAAATAAATGGCAAACGGACTCCAAATTCAGAATTTCCTTTTTTAATACTTTTAAAATAATAAAATATTGAATTATGGAAGTTTTCAAAATTTTCCGAGTCCGTTTGCTATTTATTAGGATTTTTTCTTCCAAAAATGCCCTTTTATGCCCCTACATTTTACCATTTTTTAAACGAGCTCCAAATCAAGATTTTCCATCACCAATATCTTCCAAATAATTTAAAAGTGTGATCTGAATGTTTTCATAATTTTTGGAACTCATTTGGTATTTTTTTGGGATTTATCTGCTTGAATTACTACATAGGAGGCCCGGGATTTGGCCATTTTGCAAACGAACTTCGAATCAAGATTTTCTTTCTCAAATCTCTTCCAAATAATTTAAAAATGATATTTACAAAATTTCAGAATTTTTGAAGTCCATTTGCTATTTTTTCGGGATTTTTCTTCTGGAATTATTACATAGGAGGCATGAGATTTGGCCATTTTGCAAATGAACTCCGAATCAAGATTTTCTTTCGCCAATCTCTTCCAAATAATTTAAAAATGAGATTTGCAAATTTTCAGAAGATTTGGAGTTCATTTTCTATTTTTTCGGGATTTTGCTTCTGGAATTATTGCATAGGAGGCCCGGGATTTGGCCATTTTGCAAATGAACTCCGAATGAAGATTTTCTCTCTCCAATCTCTTCCAAATGGTTTAAGAATGAGATTTGCAAATTTTCAGAATTTTCGGAGTCCGTTTGCTATTTTTCCCAAATTTTCCAATTTTGCCCTTTTGCCTCCGAAACCCAGTTTTGCTCAAAACAAGTCTGATTTTCAGATTTTCTTCAAACTGAGCCTTGGGAAATCCCTAGTTAATCATTCTTCATCCATTGGGGGCTTTAGTCTTACCAAGTCGGGCCATTTCTGTGATTCTTCCCGATTTCACCGAAATCCACCAAAAACCCTAATTCTCGATTTTCTCCCGGATTGACTTTTCTTTTAGTTTTTCTTTCAAATGGCTTCTCTATTACCTGTAGTCAGTGCTTATCTTTCATTTGGAATCTTCAATTTCGACCAATTTGATCGTTTAAGCATTTTTCCCAAAATTTCTCGGATTAGGGTTTCCTTTCTACTGAATCTCCATATCCCAACTTCCGAACTCCATATCTTTCGATGTAGACCTCAGATTATCAAAATTCTTTCGCTTTCAATTGAACTTCAAATCTTGATTTTGAAAGTGGGTTGACTTTTTCAGCAGTTGACTTTTTGATGTTGACTTTTTGGGGTTGATTATTTTCAAGTTTAACTTTTTATGTTCGCCCTCTTAAACTAAGTCTCGGAGTACCACCTGCAGGATGAAAAAAGTCTTTTTACATTTTGAAACATCAATTTAGGAAGAAAACATACCTGTTTTTAGTGGTCCGGACAAAATTAGGTGTCTACAAAAAGATCAAGGAAAAGAAGATCCTAACATCATTTTGATTTTTTTTCTTTTTCTATTTTCCTTGAATTTTCTTGACAACTTTTTTTTTTGACATTTTTATTTTCTCATTTTCTCAAATGTCTAAAACTAAAAGGAGATTTTTATTATTTTTACCTCACTACTCCACTACAAAATAACTTTTTCATCATTTTCTCCTTATTTTTTATTTTCATTTTTCAAAGAGGAAATATTTTTCTATCATCTTTTCTCTTTTTTCAAATTCCTGTTGTCGCAACCTAAAAAAATAACGAGTCTCATCGCAAGACTTTATTATTCGTTAAGCATGACATTAAAAAATCGAGGAAAAGTTGACTTAATTCCTATAGAAAATGAAGGTTTTGAAAATGACCTTAAAAAAGACATGGAGTTGCAACCAATCTTTTTTAGCTAGGTGTGATCGACCACCTATTAAAACCGGTTTTATAAAAATATTTTAAAAATTAATTAAAACATTTTTAAAACCAATTTCAAGTCTGCGTTTTAAACCAGAGAAATCAAAGAAGCGGGTTCGGGAGTCGGTTACGTGCGGGGAAGGATTAGCTCCCCCACAATGCCCGTATAAATCGGTACCTTATTAATCGTGTGTTATCTCAAATCTCGGTAAAAAGTTGGTTTTAAATTTAGTATTTCAAGTTAATTCCCAATTTAAAGAAAAATAATTCCATTTTTAATTAAAAATGATTCGGAATTTATAAATTCAAAATTTTCCTATATTCCCCAACAAACGTGGCAAAATATAGAAATTTTTATTAGTTTTGGAAAACTTTCCGAATCATTCTCTTTTTTGAAAGAAAGATATTCCTTTATTAATGATAATTGATGATATTCCCTCCAGCAAACCCGGTAGAGAACTCATGAATTATTTTAACTCGGGAATATCTTTATTTTTTATTGAAAAATCATTATCTTTTTGAAAACATTTTAAAAATATGAATATGTATATGCATGACATAAATAAAATGACATAGCAAAATCTAAATAATATAATGCTTCCTAAATGATATGATATAATGTAAATGCCTTAGCATATTCTAAATGAAATGAAATAAATGCCTTAGCATATTCTAAATGAAATAAAATATCCTAAGTTATATGACATATTATAAATAAAATGAAATGACCTAGGTAACATAGTATATTCTATATGAGATACAATATCCTAAGTCATATGATATATTCTAAATGAAATAAAATAACCTAAGTAACATAATATATTCTATATGAAATGAAATAACCTAAGTAACATGATATTTTCTAAATGAAATAAAATAACCTAAGTAACATAACATATTCTATATGAAATGAATAATTTAAATGACATGGCAAACATGAATGATATGGCATATAAATTAAATGAGATGGAATATGAAATAATGCTATCATATAATATGCATGAAAATAAAAATGAAAATAATAATGCATGAACATAGTATATGCTAAATAATATGACCAAAAAAAAATTAACTAAATAAAAAGCATAGGATATCATGAAATATTCCAAATCATATAATAAACAATATAACATAATTCAAAATCATAACAATATCATAGAAATTATCATAGCAAGAATCACATATTATATAAAATGCATGAATATGGAAAATGCAATGCATGAAATGTATTTTTTTCTTTAATTAAGGAAATCCGTATATCTAAAAAACATATCCAGCTACCTTAGGAAAATATGTCAAATTAAATATTCTAAAACCAAAATACTTTGTGATTGTTTGAAAACAATTTTGAAATGCTTGGATTAAAAATAAAAATTGGGCTAAATCTTTTTTTAAATGGCTTTAATTTCCTAAGTTTAAAAATTCGGACTTGACTACCCTTAACTCGAGACTTGAAAAACCATTTTTAGAGTTTAAAAAGGCTTACAAACTACCCTAAATCAGTAGCTAACCCTCCTAATCAGCCCCTCTAAGTAACTTAACCAAAACAGAAAAATGATTTTTCTTTAAATTCAATTCTGACTCCACTGTCCAGTTTTAAGCCACGATTTTTTATCCTATTTTTAAAAATTCAAAAAATTTTAAACAAAATACTGGAGACTCAGGACATGTAAATCTAAACGAGAAAAATCGGCTTAATTTTCTGATTAAAGATGAATTCCCAGAAAAATCGGAAAGGTACGAAAACTGGGTGAAAAAACTGTTTTGCCAAAATACATTTTTGCCTTTGATAAAATCATTTAAAAATCAAAGTAAAAATATTTGAAACTCATAAAATGACTCACAAACAGTAGCTAGGACTTTTTGAAAGTTAGATAAAAATTGGCTAAGTAAAAAGAATCACAAATGTAGAATAATCAACTTGACAAACTTAATTTTCCACAAGTGTGCTCAAGAGAGCATGACTTTTAACCATTAATTGGCTCAAGTCATTATTCAAGTGGCATGAACATGAAATGCATGAAACAATACAGCAAACATAATGCATGAAATGCATGGATTTAAACCTAAACGTCATGAAAAAAATGCATGGCATTCATAAAGTGACCTAGACCTAAATGAACTTGCATGGCATTTAATGCAACCTAGACCTAAAATGCATGAACATGCATGGCAAATAGACCTAACATAATAACTAAAATATGCATGGCATTCTCTCAAACACAAAGCATGCTTAAACCAAAAACTCAACCAAATATCATGGACATGCTAACCTATCAACAAACATGGCAAGAATGCACAAAAAATGCAAAAATTCCAAGAGGGCCGAATAGCATAATGTAACTAGCAAACATGGCATTTTCACAAACACTTGGTATACTAGCATGCAAAACTAAATCAAATGGCATGTAAATGCAAAAACCTACCAACTAACATGGCAAAAAATGCAACACACAATGCAAAACACATGGAGTAGCCAAATGGCCTCAAGCTCCAACAAGCATGGCATTTTCACAAACACTTGGTATACTAACATGCTCAACTAAAATATAACACTTAAATCATGCAAAAACCACACAAGCATTTTCACAAACACTTAATATACTAAATCTAAAACATGCTCAACTAAGATATAAAACTCAAATCATGCAAAGACCACAGAAGCATTTTCACAAACACTTGATTTACTAAATCTAAAACATGCTCAAATTTAAACATAATGAAAACAGAAAATTAAAAATGCAAAAACATGATATTTAAAACATAAATGGCAACAAACAAAACAACCAAATTAAAATATAACTCAAGAATATGAAGTAACATAATATTTAAAACATCAAAATCAAAGAAAATAACATAAACAATCTGGTAAAATAAATCAAATTAGCAACTTAACTAAATAATGTAGGCCATTTGGCCATGGTGAGTTTATTGTAAAAATAAAATGTAAAAAATATACTTAAGAAAGAGACGAAGGAAGAACTTAAAAGAACAATAAAAAAACATTTATTGAAAATGGAAACTCACCAAATAGAAATCAAAATAGCAAAAACAAGAATGGAAAATCAAGAAAGTGCAAGAGTTGGTGCTCAAGAGCAACCTCAAGAAGCTATATTTCAAGCTTTATCTCTTCAAACTTTCCTTTCTTTTCTAAACTTTTCTTTTTTCCATTCAACCAAGAAGAGAAAAACTAAGTAAAAACTCTAAGAACTCAGCAAAATGAAGATGAAAAAATGAAATTCTGACCCCCCTAGTGCTGGCCGAATGGACCCTTTAATTGTCCAAGGATGTTTTTATTTTTCTTGTAACCAATTTTCCATCAAATGGCTAATAATTCAAGGTGAAAAATCATGAAATTACCACCTTTAGATTAGCATCTCAGCTCTCTCAAATTACAGCTGTTCAAGAATAATGTTGACATCTTTCTTAGCCTATGTGGCTTAATCACCATGGCTTGATCAAAGAGAATCTCTAACTAACTCTTGATTTTTAGCTATTTGATTGAAAAATTAGAAGCTTCCTCCTTCCTTTGGGCTTGGGCAGGCCAGCACTTCTCTTTTCCAGCCCAACTCTGATTTTTTGGAAGGCCCAAAGAAGCCCTTTTCGGTTGCTTGGGTGAAATGACTGTTTTGCCCCCCGGATGCAAATAAATATCAAACGGACTCCAAATTCAATTTTTCTTTTTTTAATACTTCCAAAATAATAAAATATTGAGTTCTGGAAATTTTCAAAATTATCCGAGTCCGTTTGCTATTTATTTGGATTTTTTCTTCCAAAAATGCCTTTTTATGCCCCTTCATTTTACCATTTTTTAAACGAGCTCCAAATCAAGATTTTTCTTCACAAATATCTTCCAAATAATTTAAAAATGTGATCTGGAAGTTTTCATTTTTTTGGGAGCTCATTTGGTATTTTTTCGGGATTTATCAGCTTGAATTACTGCGTAGGAGGCCCGGGATTTGGCCATTTTGCAAACGAACTCCGAATCAAGATTTTATTTCGCCAATCTCTTTAAAATATTTTAAAAATGAGATTTACAAAATTTCAGAATTTTTGGAGTCCATTTGCTATTTTTCCGGGATTTATCTTTTTGAATTATTGCATAGGAGGCCCGAGATTTGGCCATTTTGCAAACGAACTCCGAATCAATATTTTATTTTTCCAATCTCTTTCAAATAATTTAAAAATGATATTTGCAAAATTTCAGAAGATTTGGAGCTCATTTGCTATTTTTTCGGGATTTTCCATTTTGAATTACTACAAGAGAAGCCCGGGATTTGGCGATTTTGCAAACGAACTCCGAATCAAGATTTTATTTCGCCAATCTCTTTCAAATAATTTAAAAATGAGATTTACAAAAGTTTAGAAGATTTGGAGCTCATTTGCTATTTTTTCGGGATTTTCTTTTTTGAATTACTGCATAAGAAGCCCAGGATTTGGCCATTTTGCAAACGAACTCCGAATCAAGATTTTCTTTCGCCAATCTCTTTCAAATGATTTAAGAATGAGATTGAAAAATTTTCAGAATTTTCGGAGTCCATTTGCTATTTTTCCCAAATTTTCCAATTTTGCCCTTTTGCCTCGGAAACCCGGTTTTGCTCAAAACAAGTCCGATTTTTAGATTTTCTTCAATCTGAGCCTTGGGCTATCCTTTTTAATCATTCTTCATCTATTGGGGGCTTTGGTCTTACCAAGTTGGGCCATTTCTGTGATTTTTCCCGATTTCACCGAAATCCACTAAAAACCATAATTCTCGGTTTTCTCCCGGATTGACTTTTTTTTCGGTTTTTCTTGCAAGTTACTTCTCCATTACCCGTAGTCAGTGCTTATCTTTCATTTGGAACCTTCAATTTCGACTAATTTGATCGTTGAAGCACTTTTCCTCAAATTTCTCGGATTAGGGTTTCCTTTCTACTAAATCTCCAAATCCCAACTTCCGAACTCCATATCTTTCAATGTAGACCTTGGATTATCAAAATTATTTCGCCATTTTTCAATTGAACTTAAAATCATGATTTTGAAGTGGGTTGACTTTTTCAGTAGTTGACTTTTTGGGGTTGACTTTTTTGAGGTTGACTTTTTTTGGGGTTGACTTTTTTCAAGTTTGACTTTTTATGCTCGCCCTCTTAAACTAAGTCTCGGAGTACCACCTGCAGGATGAAAACAGTCTTTTTACACTCGAAACATCAATTTAGGAAGAAAACATACCTGTTTTAGTGGTCCGGACAAAATTAGGTGTCTACAGCTGCTCCTCTTTGGCTAATGCTGAGAATCAGGAATCAGGCAAAGATAAACCAACACTAATTTTGTACGGTCAGTGAAATCACATGTGAAGGAAAGGGAAAGGGGTTTTCTTTTTCATTCTTCTATCATTTTTTCATTTTCTATTTTTTTCTATTTTTTCCCAACTTTTTTTTTAAAAAAAAAGCAGTAAATTGAAGATTTTGTCCTTAAATTAAATTCCCTGAGTTATCAAGGCTTGACCCGTCTTAAGGAAACAAATTCGATTTTCAAAACTAAAAATTGTGCCCGAAGGTCTTTAAAATGGTGCCCGAAGGTCTTTAAAATGGTGTCCGGAGGTCTTAAAATAGTGCCCGGAGGTCTTTAAAATGGTGCCCGGAGGTCTTACAAATTGGTGTCCGAAGGTCTTTAAAATTGGTACCCGGAGGTCTTTAAAATGGTGCCCGGAGGTCTTTAAATGATGCCCGGAGGTCTAAAAACTGGTGCCCGAAGGTCTTTAAAATGGTGCCCGAGGTCTTTAAAATTGAAAATTGTGGCCGGAGGTCTTTAAAATTGTGCCCGGAGGTCTTTAAAATGGTGCCCGGAGGTCTCAAAAATTGGTGCCTGGAGGTCTTTAAAATGGTGCCCGGAGGTCTTTAAAATGATGCTTGGAGTTCTTAAAAAACTTATGCCCGAAGGTCTTTAAAATGGTGCCCAGAGGTCTTTAAAATTGAAAATTGTGCCCGAATATCTTCAAAATAGTGCCCGGAGGTCTTTAAAATGGTGCCCGAAGGTCTTAAAAATTGGTGCCCGGAGGTCTTTAAAATGGTGCCCGGAGGTCTTAAAAAAATGGTGCTCGAAGGTCTTTAAAATAGTGCTCGGAGGTCTTTAAAATGGTGCCCGGAGGTCTTAAAAAACTGGTGCCCGAAGGTCTTTAAAATGGTGCCCGGAGGTCTTTAAAATTGCTCTCGGAGGTCTTTAAAATTGTGCCCGAAGGTCTTTAAAATGGTGCCCGGAGGTCTTAAAAATTGGTGCCCGGAGGTCTTTAAAATTGGTGCCCGGAGGTCTAAAAAACTGATGCCCGAAGGTCTTTAAAATGGTGCCCGGAAGTCTTAAAAATTGGTTTGAAAATACCTTGACGACGGTCTCAAGGCTCGATTTGTCTGATAAACAAAATGAATTCAATTTAAAACAGGAGGAAATACCTTGATGGCGATCTCAAACTCTGAATCTTTTGAGAAACAAAACGAGTTCTCTTTGAGGAAGTCCAAGCTTTCCTGATTTCTGCACTGTTAGCTAAATGCAATGATGAGAATGCCAAGCTTTTGCAAATGCTTGTATGCTTCCTAAAATAAATGCAATCAAATGATTGTGCCATAATTTCTAATCCATGGTTTCTTTGAGGTTCACAGATTATATGACTTCAGGACAGAGTCTTCAACTGTTCATTGATGCCCCACTTGAGGAATCCTTCACTCAAGATATCATGTCAAACAGTCTCAGCTTCTGTCTCTCGCTGAAGTTCACAGATTTTCTGACTTCACGACGGAGTCTCCACCACGTTCACTGTTTTTTTTCTTGATGAACTTTCCAAACCTTCCCAAGATTTAAATCTATTCCTTAGTAATACTTTGAAATCCCTTTATTTAAAGATTTTTATTACTAATCATCATTCAATTCAATAACAACCATAATGCATCTCAAAAGTATATGAAAGAGAATGTGAAGCAATCAAAAATTGTCATGAAAAGGATAACAAGAATTTATTGCAAGAAATGTTTTAAAATGGTAAAAATAAATATCAAGGATATAAGAAACAAATATAAGGTTATAGGCTGTAGATGCCCCGGATGCGGAATATCTTGGACCCCTCATTTTTCAAACCATCTGAAATTTCTCTTGAACGAGCAATTCACTTGGGTAACCTCTTAACTTCTGTAGTTACATCAGACTGCGTTGTTCCCCTTTTCTCTGATTGTCAGATACTTTCTCCCCCTTTACACGGAGCATTGATTCAAGCTTTGATTAGTACTTTAGCCGCCTTTTGTAGGTTTTCAACTCAAGTGTCCTCCATTCGGTATTAAGTCGCCCTTTGCGGGTTTTCGGCTTAAACCTCTCCTTTTTCATCATTTTTTTTTGGTACCCAGCATCTGAGATTTCTAAATGCTTCCAAGGTAAAAATATCAATTCAAAAGATGGGATAAATTCTGAGAATAACCTTTCAAATTAAATATCCATGCTTGATCAAAATGGGCTTTTAAAACATATAATGTAGGCCAAGGTTTAGGTTTAGAAAGAAAGGATAAATAGGCCCAAAATGTGTTTAAGGGTGATTGGATCAAGGATCACTTCTTGAGGAGAACTCAATCTTGAAACATTTGTCCCTTTTTGGACTTTCTTTTCTTTTTTTGCTTTGATGGCTTTCATTTGCCACATTTTCGATGGCTTTCTTTTTGCCATGATTTTTTATTATCTTTCCTCGCATTTGCCCTCCAGTGTGGAGGGTGATCCTTGATAAAGGTTTTGAAGAAAGAAATAATTCTTAAGGCGCAATGGGGTGACTAAGGATAATTTTTTCTTAGTGGAAGGAATATGAAAAATGGTCATTCATCATATCAAGAATAAATATTCTCTTTGAAAAGCAATTCTCAGGAGAAATAGATATATAGAATTTCTATTTTTACACTTGGAATCATTCGAATTTTCATGTGCACAGCATCACACATTTTTTTTTTAAAGCATAATACTTCTTTAGTTCATCAGCATTCACGGGATGTCTAAAATCATCTCCGTCCATCCGAGTTAGAATCAATGCTCCTCCAAAAAAAGCTCTCTTTACCACATAGGGTCCTTTCCAATTTGGAGCCCATTTTCCTTTCGGGTCCTTCACTGTAGGGAGAATTTTCCTCAATACCAACTCCCCCTCTCGGAACTGTCTGGGACGAACTTTCTTGTTGTGGGCTCGAATCATCCTTTTCTGATACAACTGCCCATGACAAATTGCTTTCAGTCTTTTCTCCTCAATGAGATTCAACTGTTCATAACGAGCTTCAACCCATTCTGCTTCCTCTAGGCCAACTTCCATCAAAACTTGAAGTGAAGGGATCTCAACTTCAATAGGTAGCACTGCTTCCATCCCGTATACCAAAGAAAATGGTGATGGCCCTGTAGATGTGCGGACCGAAGTACGATATGCATGAAGAGCGAAAGGCAGGATCTCATGCCAATCTTTGTACACATTGGTCATCTTCTCAACAATCCTCTTGATGTTCTTATTAGCTGCTTCTACTGCGCCATTCATCTTCGGACGGTAAGGTGCCGAATTATGATGTGTGATCTTGAATTGAGTACACACTTCTCTTATCATCTTATTGTTCAAATTGAGAGCATTATCCGAAATAATTCCTGCTGGCAACCCATAACGGCATATGATTTCTTTCTTGACGAATCTGCATACCACCGACTTTGTTGCATTTGCATAAGACGCAGCTTCTACCCACTTTGTGAAATAATCTATGGCCACCAAGATGAAACGATGTCCATTTGAAGCTTTCGGGGTAATAGGCCCGATCATATCCATTCCCCACATTGAAAAAGGCCATGGTGCAGTCATGACATGTAAAGGCGATGGCGACACATGAATCTTATCTGCATAAATATGGCATTTATGACACTTCCGAGAATAACTGATACAATCTCCTTCCATTGTCAACCAATAGTACCCTGCCCTCATAATCTGTTTAGCAAGCATGTGACCATTAGCATGGGTGCCACATATCCCTTCATGGACCTCTTCTATGATTCTTCGAGCTTCGACAGACCCGACACATCTCAATAGGACTTGATCTTTCCCTTTCTTGTAGAGAATCTCGCCATCTAGAACAAAACCCATTGCTAACCTTCTCAGAGTCCTCTTGTCATTCTCTGTTGCTTGTTCTGGATACTGTTGACTCTTGATGTACTGCAAGATGTCATTATACCAAGGGAGACCATCTGCTTCTTCTTCGATACTCAAACAGTGGGCAGGAGACTCGTATATGCTCATCTTGATCGGCACAACTTCCGCCCTTTCATTCACTTTAAACATTGATGACAAAGTAGCCAGAGCATCCGCCATCCGGTTTTCTCCTCGAGGAAAGTAGTTGAAATTCACTTCTTCAAACTCCTCTAATAAACTCAGTATGAGTTCTCGGTATCGGATTAGCTTTGTATCTCGAGTTTCCCATTCTCCTCGTAACTGGTAAATCACTAAGGCTGAATCTCCGTAAACTTCCAATACTTTGATCTTTCTGTCCATTGCAGCACGAAGGCCCATAGTACATGCTTCATACTCGGCAGTATTGTTTGTACAATCAAAATCCAATCTAGCAGTGAAAGGATAATAGTCTTCATCTGGGGATATAAGCACTGCACCGATTCCATGCCCCATGGCATTAGATGCGCCATCAAAGTACATTTTCCATACTTTCTTCTTCAGAGGAATATCATCTGCTTGCGACACATACATCAAATCTTCATCCGGGAAGTCAAAGTTCAACGGCTCATAATCTTCCACTGCCCGACTTGCTAAGAATTCAGCCACTGCACTGCCTTTGATAGCTTTTTGACTTACATATACAATGTCGTATTCTGACAATAAAACCTGCCATCTTGCTGTCCTCCCTGACAAAGAAGGTGCTTCCAACATGTACTTGACTGGATCCAGCTTGCCAATCAGCCACATTGTGTGATACAACATATATTGTCTAAGTCTTCGAGCAGTCCAAGCTAAGGCACAACACAACTTTTCTACCGATGAATATTTCAACTCATAATCTGTGAACTTCTTGCTGAGGTAGTAAACTGCCTATTCCTTCTTTCCAATTTCATCAAGCTGCCCCAAAACACAACCCATGGATCTTTCAAATACTGATAAATACAATATCATTGGTTTATCTGGAATAGGTGGCATTAATACTGGTGGGTTTGATAGATAATGCTTAACCTTTTCAAAAGCAATCTGACACCCTTCATCCCATTCTCCTGGATCACGTTTTAGAAGTAACTTAAATATTGGATCATATTTGTCGGTTAACTGTGAAATAAACCGAGCAATGTAATTCAATCTCCCCAGAAAGCCTCTTACTTCCTTTTGAGTGCGAGGTGGTGGCAAATTCTGAATGGCCTTCACTTTATCTGGGTCAATCTCAATTCCTCTTTTGCTGACGACAAAACCCAACAACTTCCCCGAGGTGACTCCAAAAGTACATTTTGCCGGATTTAACTTGAGTCTAATTTTCCTTAATCGTTCAAAGAGCTTCTTAAGATTCGCAATATGCTCATCTTCTCCTCGTGACTTTGCGATCATATCATCAACGTAGACCTCAATTTCCTTATGCATCATATCATGAAACAAGGTTACCATGGCTCTTTGGTATGTTGCCCCAGCATTCTTCAATCCAAATGGCATTACTTTGTAGCAGAAGGTGCCCCACATTGTAACAAATGTGGTTTTCTCCATATCTTTCGATGCCATCTTGATCTGATTGTATCCTGAGAATCCGTCCATAAAAGATAATAAAGAACTCTTCGCTGTATTATCCACCAGAGTATCAATATGAGGCAAAGGGAAATTATCTTTAGGGCTGGCCTTGTTCAAATCTCGATAATCAATGCACATCCGCACCTTGCCATCCTTCTTCGGTACTGGAACAATATTTGCCACCCATTCTAGATATTTTGCCACCTCTAGGAATCGAGCATCAAATTGTTTCTTCACCTCCTCTTTTATCTTTAACAGCATATCAGGCCTCATTCTTCTCAACTTTTGCTGAATTGGCTTGCACTCTGGTCTCAAAGGGAGCTTATGAACCACAATATCTGGATCTAACCCTGGCATATCTTGGTAAGACCATGCAAATACATCCACATACTCCTGGAGCAAAGCCATCAATTCACCTTTTATTGATGGTGACAATGAAGTTCCAATTTTGACTTCTTTTATCTCTTCACCATTTCCCAAATTTATTGTTTCCAATAATTCCTTATGAGGAAGTACTTGCTTCTCCTCTTGTTCTATTTTCCTCAATAGATCCGGAGGTAGACCATAATCCTCAGTATCTTCATTAGCCTCAAAATCACCCGTGCAAATGGGTCTTTCAAAATCAATTTTAGAATTATTGACAGAAAGGTCCTCATATTCCGTATCCGTACACTTGTAAATAGGTGGAGAAAAAACAATATAGGAAAATATATATAGAAAACAAAAGAAATAACAAAAATGAAAGAATATGAACACATCAATATGGATAATGCATTGTGCTTGTTATTTATTGAATGAAAATAGTTAAAAAAAAGCCCATTACAGAAAAAAAAAAAAAACTCTTAATATCTCTGGGTAAAGATAAATAAGATTGCTTTTTTTTTTTAAAAAAAGTATTACTTTGGAATAGACTTAAAAACTCTGGGCAACTCAGTCGCACTCCAGTTGGTTAGTCTATATCCTGGTGAACACGGTCGCACCATCCAGCTAGTACTCTCTCTTTCAATTCTATCTTTCTCGGTCATGCAGATCTCTACATCATACATCTGCTCATCACTATTCACCTAGAATCTCTTGAAGGCTTTCTCTATCATTACAAGCACATCATCAGAATTTTTTTCTCCGAACAAAGAACCGGCTAAGTGGAAGCTGTGAAGGATAGGTAAGAATGTCATAGGCTCCCACTCAATATCCATACCCGTAAGACGGGCCATCCACCTTTGTCGGTTCATTTCAACTTGTCTTCTTTTCTCATGGGCCTTCGGAAGATATCCTAGGCCAAATCGGTCCTTCTTCCCTTTTACTTCTATGGCTATAACCATCCCCTGAAGATATTTCCCGAGACCCTTTCAGCCCTACAGCCTTTTCCTACTGTGGTTCTTACCCCCAGCCTTGTATTCTTGGACAGCTTCGGTTATGGAATTTTTTGTCCTTCAGCGACAAAAACTACATTTACAAATTCCAAGGACCGGAAAGAACACTCCACGGCCTCTTCATTCGGCTCCACATAAGAAGATTCAGTGGATGCGGAGGCTATTATGTCTTCTTCCCCTGATACCGTGATCAACCGGCCCTCCATCACAAATTTTAGTTTATGGTAAAGAGATGAGGGTACAGCCCCAGCTGAATGTATCCATAGTCTTCCCAACAAGCAGTTATAAGATGGATTGATATCCATAACCTGGAAATTCACTGTATATGTGCACGGGCCTATTTCCAGAGGAACTTCAATAGTTCCCATAACCTCCCTCCTTGTTCTGTCAAAAGCTCTGACCACCGTGCAACTTGGTATCATATAGGATAAATCCACTGGTAACTTGGATAAGGTTGCTAAAGGCATCACATTTAGTGAAGAACCATTATCCAAAAGAACCCTCGGTAATATATGCCCCTTACAAGTGGTGGTTATATGGAGAGCTTTTGTTGATCCAATACCATTGGGTGGTATTTCCTCATAGCTGAAAAATATGTAGCCATCAGCTGCGATGTTTCCCACCAACCTATCCAGCTTTTCCACTGATATATTATTGGCCACGTATGCTTGATTTAATACTCTTAATAAAGCATTTCTGTGTGGTTCTGAATTTAAAAGCAAGGATAAGATTGAGATCCTAGCTGGTTGACGTTGCAGTTGTTCAACCACGCTATATTCACTATGCTTTATAAATTTCAAGAACTCACAAGCTTCTTTCTCACATATTGGCTCTTTGATTTTGTTAACCGGGGTTGATCCCCTCTCTGTTTCTTCTGGCCAATCCATCTCAATATGGATTGGCTCGACGACCTTCTTCCCTTTATCAATTCCTCTATCTTTCCCTGCTACCCCTTGTTCAACGGCCTTCGGAGCATAACACCTCCCGCTTCGGGTTAAATGCCCCACAACGTAATATCCTGCTGGCCTGAAGACCCGGGCATAACCATGCTGCAGTCATATTTCCATGGTGTATCCTTGTTTTCCTTGTATGGAAAGGAAACAGGTAAATCAATGATTAATTTGGGCGCATTTTCTTCCATGGCTGGCATAACTTTTTCCTCCGGTAGTAGATGATTAGGGGTCTTCCTCTCCCATAGCCACCTGTATTTTCAATGACTTCTATTTTCCCTTCTATCTCCTCATAGAACTGGGCTACCCCACTATCCATCATCTTTTGGACTTTAACCCGAAAGTCCCCGTAGTTCTGTATATCATGGCCTTCAACTTTATGGAACGGGCACCAATTATGCACCATTCTTGCAACCATTTTCAGACCTTTCGTACCTTCCACTAATCCTGCCTTGACCATTTCAGCCCATATTTTCATCATCGGAGTCTTAACCTCCCCAATATCCCTTTTTAATCTTCTATCCCCTCCGGTTACTATTGTATTCACCTGATTCCCAGCATGATTGGGCAATGGATTTCCAGCTACGTTTGGCCCATTTTTTGATCCAAACTTCACTACCCCAGCATTAATCAAGCTTTGGAATTTCTTTTTGAAGGCCAGGCAATCTTCAATTGAATGTCCTGGGATTCCCGCATGGTATGCATAGTTGGTATTTGCATTGTACCATCTTGGATATGGAGGTGTCAAAGGTTTTAGGTACACGGGTGCAACAAGTTGACCCTGCAACAGTTTTGGATATATATCACCGTAGGTAGTGGGAATTGGATCAAATTGGGCTTCTTGATCGTTCCTTGGTGAACATTGGTCATTATGCGCAGGCCCTTGTGTGTTTGGAACAACATTTCTAGGAAGGGTGATTTGAGGGGATATGCCAGTCGGGAATGGCTGTTGTGGTATATTGGTGTAGGGGAACGGGTTTTGGGTAAGGTGGTTGATATTAGGGTAATTAGGATTATACCCCGGGTATGGTGTGTAAGGTGTCGCAGGTGCATAAGGTGTGATAGGGGTATAAGGCCTCGGTGGTGTGTATGGTGTAGGAGGTGTATAAGGGTCTTGGTTGAAGCTTACTGCTTGGGTTTCCTCCTTTTTCTTTGTAGGAAAAGCTCTCTTTGGGGTAGCAGACTCACCTCATTCCATCTTTCCACTCTTAATGGCTGACTCAATCATTTCTCCAGATATTACCATATCCGCAAAATCTTTGGTAACGTTTCCCACCAATCTGTCATAATAAGGTGCTTTCAATGTGTTGATGAAAAGCACCATGGTTTCTTTGTTGGTTAAAGGGGGTTGCACTTGTGTGGCCAGATCCCTCTACCTTTGTGAATACTCCTTGAAGGTTTCATTGGACCTATTTTCCATGTTCTGTAATGACAGCCTATCCGGTACCATGTCAGAAACGTGCTTATAGTACTCCATAAAAGCCCTGGCCAAATCCGTCCATGAACGAATCTTGGTACGACTAAGTTGGTTATACCATCGAGTGGCTGACCCTATTAAGCTATCCTGGAAGCAATGAATAAGCAATTTTCATTATCCTCATGCCCTATCATCCTTCTACTGTACATAGTCAGATGAGTCGATGGGTTGGTGGTCCCATTATACTTTTCAAAATCTGGTACTTTGAACTTCAGTGAAATTATTAGATCATGTACCAGGCTCATTTCTTTGGCATCTAGACTGCCAAACAACTCTGCTCCTTCCACTGCTCTTAGCCTTTCTTCCAACAACTGATATTTCTTCTCAGATTCAGCAGTTTCGACCCTCTTTAGTTCAGTCATTTTGGCCCTTTCCTTCTCTGCCATTTCTTCGAAGTCTGGAACCTCAACCTCAATTGGATCAACTCCGATGTTACCCCTTTTTGGACTGAAATTCTGCGCTTCGACCGCCGGCTGGATGTAGATGTAGGATGCTGCCCCAGTTGGGATTTCATTTCCCACAGGGTGGGATGTCTGGCTATTTCTCTGTACCACTTCTGGTCTATCCTCCTGATTCACTGCCCCCATTCCAGCAACTGAATTCTCTCCGGGCCACTTCTATTTCATCATAGTGCTCATCATCTCCATGAGCTTTGTCATCTGTTCTTGTGTCTCCTCTTGAGACTTAGTCAACTGTTCTTGTAGTTCTTTCTGGATTCTTTCCATTCTCTCAATTCTGGCAAGCTGATCGTTTTCCATGGCTTTTGTTCGAGACTGAGTATTGTAAGAGTGTTGGAAATCTGGTTATTTGTGAGTACGACCAATTGTACCTTTATTTTTTAAAAACCATGGATTAGAAATTATTGACACATTTCTTATTTTATTTTATAAAAAATGAATAAATGAATAAATGAATGAATGAATGTATGAATGAATCGGTGTTATTGAATGAACAACTAAGTAAATGACTAAGTGTATGAACGTATAATGAATAAATGAATGGACCAATAAATGACTAAGTGTATGAACAATTTATAAATGAATGAATGATTATGAAAGAATTAGTGAATAATGAATGCATTTAAAGTATTGGCCCCGGGATAATTCCAACCAAACGGTCTTTCATTGATTTCTTGGAACTAAATACATCAAAGAAAAGATCCCTGCTTTAGACAACATAATAACCTATTTCTCCTAAAAACCATTACAAAACACTGGTAATTCCCTCGGATTCTGGACCTTCTTCACTGTCCTATTTTGATTGCCTTGCTCTTCCATCTGATCCCTACTTGTTCACGACCCTTTGACGTGTCAGCAGAAGCATCGTCGTGTAAGCTTTCCCTATCTTGTTTCTCCAGTTGATTTGCTCGGGCTTCCTCGTGTTTTGCTTTCTCCTTCCAGTAGTTATTCTCCTTCTTGAGGTTTTTGACCTCATGTTCCCACTCCCCAAGAGTTTTGAGAGTCCCCTCAAATCTGAGCTCAAAGCGATACCTCTTGTTCTCCAAATGTAATTCCCGAAGGTCGCCCTTAACGGTGTCCCTTTCTCTCTTAATCTGTTCCTTCTCTTTTTCCCAAGCTGATTCCCTATCTTTCATGTTCTCAAGCTCTTCTTGCAGTCGGGCAATCTCCTTGCTCATCCGGGCTTTTTCTTAACCCTTAATTCCCTCGGTAGTGGATTCATGAACTGGACCTCCTCCCCATCTGATGTCACTAGTCTATCATTAACCCTTAATTCCCTCCATACTAGATAATCAGGTGTGACGGTGTCGGCATATCTGGCCACTTTTATCCGGTGAGTTTTCTTCCATGCTTCAATCGCTGCCCGCACTTTTTCGGAATATCCGTCTTCCCCATAAGTGAACTCTGATGATCCTAGATTATGAGTCATGGGTGTGAATTGCCGGGACTCAACCTGTCTTTGCACCAACAAAGGAGCGTAACTTACAGACCCCCAAATTCCGAGCAGTGGAACTCCCGGGTTGTCCCCATATTTGTACATAATCGGCATAGGAATCATCCATGGAGCTCTCCAAGTCACCATCTCCCCTTTTAGATTCCGGAACATGTTGACCCATTTCTCTTCATTCCCGTCTTTAGGCCAATCATTTTGAAGGAATTCCCTAATCGAAACTAAAGTCTTCATGTACGGTTTGAAGGAAACATTTTCTATCTTCCAAAAGTGACTTTGAATCCAAATATAAAAGAGTTGTACACACCCCTTGATCCTCCCTTGTCCGGCCCTTTTACAAAAATTCAAGGATCGGATAGTTTCAGCTATGATGGCCGGAGATGGGTTGATATTTTGTTCCAACTTTTCAAAGAAATCAAACACGGCTATATCCACATGACCCAATATCTTTGGGAATATGATTAACCCGTAGATGGCTAGAGCGAAGATGTCCCGGGCTTTTGCTTTGTCAGAACAAACCAATATCAACTGTTGGAGAGTTTCCCACGGAATGCACCCATTTTTCTGCTTTATGTCCACATGACTCTCAACCCATGTTGTATCCATTCCCGTGATCCTAGCCACTTTCTTCTTAAGACCTGAAGGTTTCATTTCCTTCAAATATACCCGATTAGGATTAGGACATTCAATACGTAACAGTGTCGAATATTCTTCGATCAGTGGTGTCATATCCTCCTTGTTAAAAGTGAAACATCTATAAGCAGGATTCCAAAACTGTACCATAGCCTGAATCAACCCACTATTGACCTGAATCAGAATTAAGAGTGCTATGTCTCCATATTTCTGAGTGAAGGCTTCTTTCTCTAATACATTCCACTGATTCCAAATGTCGGCTAACCCTTGGAGATTATTCTGTCCAAGATCCATTTTGACCCCATCCGGCAATACTGACACATAATCTTTCTTGAGGCAATCACCATCCTCCCTCTGATCTTTTTCCGATCGTGCCCTGACTACTGCATGATCTTCTATCATTGAAATAACTTGACACTCCATGAAAGTCCTTTGGGTTGATAACTATCCCGAAGCCAATAAACTTCAAGTGTATGATGATGTCTATGATGCATGTCAAAGAAAAGAAAACAGAAAGAAATAGATTAGTAAGGAAATGAATTCACAAATATAACATAAATAACAACATGCTTTTAAAAAATGTCCCACAAATTTAAACAGAGCTTCGGCATTACGACGCCTTTGGGAAAAAATAATAATAATAAAAAATATGAGTGGTATGATGTTCGTTCATCACCACCCAATTTGTATCTAACATATAGAAAGATGGTAAAAGGTTGGAAATGTTCCTCCATGTGTTCTTGAACTTCGGGTATCTAACAGAAATCCGGCATGGCTTCGCCTAGGTTCACTATATGAAGGTGAATTGGTTCTAAGGCCCCAAATTGTTCCTCACTGTCGCCGGTGAAGGCTAGTAAGGCACCCCAATAAATGCGGGTTCAATTCGTTAGAGTATTTTTCCTAAGCCCATACGGAGGATCATCACGAAGGCTTTAGGTACTTTATACTCTGAAAGTGTTTCACTAGCCCATACGGAGGATCATCACGAAGGCGTAGTTACTTTACTTCCACTTAAAAGGACGGAACCTGGGTAGAGGATTCATGTTATGCAAATGCAAATACAGTGTGTGCGGAGGAACAAAACAAACCTGTCACCACCTATTCTACAACCCTTATTCTAAATACCCCACTAAAATCAAACAATGTAAAGCATCAGTTAAACAAATATATAAATATACGCAACAAAATAACCAGAGAACAAATAATAATATGAATGCACATAAATATGGACATATTAAGACATTTTTTTATTTTCAAAATTCTCTTTTATTTTAAAAATATGGGAATTAAAATTAAATATCAATTAAACCAACAAAACCGAGACTTAGATAACACACGAAAAATTCTAGGCCTGACTCTCTAAAAAGTCCCTAGTGGAGTCGCCAAGCTGTCGCAACCTAAAAAAATAACGAGTCTCATCGCAAGACTTTATTATTCGTTAAGCGTGAAATTAAAAAATCTAGGAAAAGTCGACTTAATTCCTCTAGAAAAATGAAGGTTTTGAAAATGACCTTAAAAAAGACATGGAGTCGCCACCAATCTTTTTTAGCTAGGTGTGATCGGCCACCTATTAAAACCGATTTTATAAAAATATTTTAAAAATTAATTAAAACATTTTTAAAACCAATTTCAAGTCTGCGTTTTAAACCAGAAAAATCAAAGAAGCGGGTTCGGGAGTCGGTTACGTGCGGGGAAGGATTAGCACCCCCACAACGCCCGTATAAATCGGTACCTTATTAATCGTGTGTTATCTCAAATCTCGGTAAAAAGTTGGTTTTAAATTTAGTATTTCAAGTTAATTCCCAATTTAAAGAAAAATAATTCCATTTTTAATTGAAAATGATTCAGAATTTATAAATTCAAAATTTTCCTATATTCCCCAACAAACGTGGCAAAATATAGAAATTTTTATTAGTTTTGCAAAACTTTCCGAATCATTCTCTTTTTTGAAAGAAAGATACTCCTTTATTAATGATAATTGATGATATTCCCTCCAGCAAACCCGGTAGAGAACTCATGAATTATTTTAACTCGGGAATATCTTTATTTTTTATTGAAAAATCATTATCTTTTTGAAAACATTTTAAAAGATATGAATATGTATATGCATGACATAAATAAAATGACATAGCAAAATCTAAATAATATAATGCTTCCTAAATGATATGATATAATGTAAATGCCTTAGCATATTCTAAATGAAATGAAATAAATGCCTTAGCATATTCTAAATGAAATAAAATATCCTAAGTTATATGACATATTATAAATAAAACGAAATGACCTAGGTAACATAGTATATTCTATATGAGATGCAATATCCTAAGTCATATGATATATTCTAAATGAAATAAAATAACCTAAGTAACATAACATATTCTATATGAAATGAAATAACCTAAGCAACATGATATTTTCTAAATGAAATAAAATAACCTAAGTAACATAACATATTCTATATGAAATGAATAATTTAAATGACATGGCAAACATGAATGATATGGCATATAAATTAAATGAGATGGAATATGAAATAATGCTATCAAATAATATGCATGAAAATAAAAATAAAAATAATAATGCATGAACATAGTATATGCTAAATAATATGACAAAAAAAAATAACTAAATAAAAAGCATAGGATATCATGAAATATTCCAAATCATAATAAACAATATAACATAATTCAAAATCATAACAATATCATAGAAATTATAATAGCAAGAATCACATATTATATAAAATGCATGAATATGGAAAATGCAATGCATGAAATGTATTTTTTTCTTTAATTAAGAAAATCCGTATATCTAAAAAAGATATCCGGCTACCTTAGGAAAATATGTCAAATTAAATATTCTAAAACCAAAATACTTTGTGATTGTTTGAAAACAATTTTGAAAAGCTTGGATTAAAAATAAAAACTGGCTAAATCTTTTTTTTAAATGGCTCTAATTTCCTAAGTTTAAAAATCCGGACTTGACTACCCTTAACCCGAGACTTGAAAAACCATTTTTAGAGTTTAAAAAGGCTTAGAAACTACCCTAAGTCAGTAGCTAACCCTCCTAATCAGCCCACTCTAAGTAACTTAACCAAAACAGAAAAATAATTTTTCTTTAAATTCAATTCTGACTCCACTGTCCAGTTTTAAGCCACGATTTTTTAACCTATTTTTAAAAATTCAAAAAATTCTAAAAAAAATGCTGGAGACTCGGGACATGTAGATATAAACGAGAAAACATCGGCTTAATTTTCTAATTAAAGATGAATTCCCAGAAAAATCAGAAAGGTACGAAAATTGGGTGAAAAAACTGTTTTGCCAAAATACATTTTTGCCTTTGATAAAATCATTTAAAAATCAAAGTAAAAATATTTGAAACTCATAAAATGACTCACAAACAGTAGCTAGGACTTTTTGAAAGTTAGATAAAAATTGGCTAAGTAAAAAAAATCACAAAGGTAGAATAATCAACTAGACAAACTTAATTTTGCACAAGTGTGCTCAAGAGAGCATGACTTTGAACCATTAATTGGCTCAAGTCATTATTCAAGTGGCATGAACATGAAATGCATGAAACAATACAGCAAACATAATGCATGAAATGCATGGATTTAAACCTAAATGTCATGAAAAAAATGCATGGCATTCATAAAGTGACCTAGACCTAAATGAACATGCATGGCATTTAATGCAACCTAGACCTAAAATGCATGAACATGCATGGCAAATAGACCTAACTTAATAACTAAAATATGCATGACATTCTCTCAAACACAAAGCATGCTTAAACCAAAAACTCAACCAAATATCATGGACATGCTAACCTATCAACAAACATGGCAAGAATGCACAAAAAATGCAAAAATTCCAAGAGGGCCGAATAGCATAATGTAACTAGCAAACATGGCATTTTCACAAACACTTGGTATACTAGCATGCAAAACTAAATCAAATGGCATGTAAATGCAAAAACCTACCAGCTAACATGGCAAAAAATGCAACACACAATGCAAAACACATGGAGTAGCCAAATGGCCTCAAGCTCCAACAAGCATGGCATTTTCACAAACACTTGGTATACTAACATGCTCAACTACAATATAACACTTAAATCATGCAAAAACCACACAAGCATTTTCACAAACACTTAATATACTAAATCTAAAACATGCTCAACTAAGATATAAAACTCAAATCATGCAAAGACAACACAAGCATTTTCACAAACACTTGATATACTAAATCTAAAACATGCTCAAATTTAAACATCATGAAAACAGAAAATTAAAAATGCAAAAACATGATATTTAAAACATAAATGGCAACAAACAAAGCAACCAAATTAAAATATAACTCAAGAATATGAAGTAACATAATATTTAAAACATCAAAATCAAAGAAAATAACATAAACAATATGGTAAAATAAATCAAAACAGCAACTTAACTAAATAATGTAGGCCATTTGGCCATGGTGAGTTTATTGTAAAAATAAAATGTAAAAAATATACTTAAGAAAGAGACGAAGGAAGAACTTAAAAGAACAATAAAAAAAAACATTTATTGAAAATGGAAACTCACCAAATAGAAATCAAAATAGCAAAAACAAGAATGGAAAATCAAGAAAGTGCAAGAGTTGGTGCTCAAGAGCAACCTTAAGAAGCTATATTTCAAGCTTTATCTCTTCAAACTTTCCTTTCTTTTCTAAACTTTTATTTTTTGCTTTCAACCTAGAAGAGAAAAACTAAGTAAAAACTCTAAGAAATCAGCAAAATGAAGATGAAAAAATGAAATTCTGACCCCCCTAGTGCTGGCCGAATGGACCCTTTAAATGCCCAAGGATGTTGTCATTTTTCTTGTAACCAATTTTCCATCAAATGGCTAATAATTCAAGGTGAAAAATCATGAAATTACCACCTTTAGATTAGCATCTCAGCTCTCTCAAATTACAGCTGTTCAAGAATAACGTTGACATCTTTCTTAGCCTATGTGGCTTAATCACCATGGCTTGATCAAAGAGAATCTCTAACTAACTCTTGATTTTTAGCCATTTGATTGAAAAATCAGAAGCTTCCTCCTTCCTTTGGGTTTGGGCAGGCCAGAACTTCTCTTTTCCAGCCCAACTTTGATTTTTTGAAAGGCCCAAAGAAGCCCTTTTCGATTGCTTGGTGAAATGGCCGTTTTGCCCCCCGGATGCAAATAAATATCAAACGGACTCCAAATTCAATTTTTCTTTTTTAATACTTCCAAAATAATAAAATATTGAGTTCTGGAAGTTTTCATAATTATCCGAGTCCGTTTGCTATTTATTTGGATTTTTTCTTCCAAAAATGCCCTTTTATGCCCCTACTTTTTACCATTTTTTAAACGAGCTCCAAATCAAGATTTTTCTTTACCAATATCTTCCAAATAATTTAAAAATGTGATCTGAAAGTTTTCATAATTTTTGGAGCTCATTTGGTATTTTTTTTGGATTTATCGGCTTGAATTACTACATAGGAGGCCCGGGATTTGGCCATTTTGCAAACGAACTCCGAATCAAGATTTTATTTCACCAATCTCTTTCAAATAATTTAAAAATGAGATTTGCAAAATTTCAAAAAATTTTGGAGTCCATTTGCTATTTTTCCAGGATTTATCTTTTTGAATTATTGCATAGGAGGCCCGGGATTTGGCCATTTTGCAAATGAACTCCGAATCAAGATTTTCTTTTTCCAATCTCTTCAAAATAATTTAAAAATGATATTTGCAAAATTTCAAAAGATTTGGAGCTCATTTGCTATTTTTCCGGGATTTTCCTTTTTGAATTACTACATAAGAAGCCCGGGATTTGGCCATTTTGCAAATGAACTCCGAATCAAGATTTTCTTTCGCCAATCTCTTTCAAATAATTTAAAAATGAGATTTGCAAAATTTCAGAAGATTTGGAGCTCATTTGCTATTTTTCCGGGATTTTCCTTCTTGAATTACTACACAAGAAGCCAGGGATTTAGCCATTTTGCAAACGAACTCCGAATTAAGATTTTCTTTTGCCAATATCTTTCAAATAATTTAAAAATGAGATTTGCAAAATTTCAGAACATTTGGAGCTCATTTGCTATTTTTTCGGGATTTGCCTTTTTGAATTACTACATAAGAAGCCCGGGATTTGGCCATTTTGCAAACGAACTCCGAATCAGATTTTCTTTCGGAAATCTCTTTCAAATAATTTAAAAATGATATTTGCAAACTTTCAGAAGATTTGGAGCTCATTTGCTATTTTTTTCGGGATTTTCTTTTTTGAATTACTACATGAGAAGCCCGAGATTTGGCCATTTTGCAAACGAACTCCGAATCAAGATTTTCTTTCGCCAATCTCTTTCAAATGATTTAAGAATGAGATTGAAAAATTTTCAGAATTTTCGGAGTCCATTTGCTATTTTTCCCAAATTTTCCAATTTTGCCCTTTTGCCTCCGAAACCCGGTTTTGCACAAAACAAGTCCGATTTTTAGATTTTCTTCAATTTGAGCCTTGGGCTATCCTTTTTAATCATTCTTCATCCATTGGGGGCTTTGTTCTTACCAAGTCAGGCCATTTCTGTGATTCTTCCCGATTTCACCGAAATCCACTAAAAACCATAATTCTCTCCCGGATTGACTTTTCTTTCGGTTTTTCTTGCAAGTGACTTCTCCATTACCCATAGTCAGTGCTTATATTTCATTTGGAACCTTCAATTTTGACCAATTTGATCGTTGAATCACTTTTCCCCAAATTTCTCGGATTAGGGTTTCCTTTCTACTGAATCTCCAAATCCCAACTTTCGAACTCCATATCTTTCAATGTAGACCTCGGATTATCAAAATTATTTCGCCATTTTTCAATTGAACTTAAAATCTTGATTTTGAAAGTGGGTTGAATTTTTCAATAGTTGACTTTCTGGGGTTGACTTTTTTGGGGTTGACTCTTTCTGGGGTTGACTTTTTCAAGTTTGACTTTTTATGCTCGCCCTCTTAAACTAAGTCTCAGAGTACCACCTGCTGGATAAAAACAGTCTTTTTACACTCGGAAACATCAATTTAGGAAGAAAACATACTTTTTTTAGTGGTCCGGACAAAATTAGGTGTCTACACCTATAAAAGAATTTTTTTTTTTGTTGAAAACAACCCATAGATACTACCTTCCGGCATTATTACATAGAAAAAATAGTAAAGAAATAAAAGCATGGAATAATCTATGCAAAGTAAGAAAATTAATGAATGTGTGCCCCAATAATATCAACTTGTTTAGGCATCATGGTGCCTTTTGGGGCGGTTTATTTAAATTTATTACGGGCCATGTATGTTCATCATTGCCCGGTCTACAATGCTTATTCAGAATGTAGAAATAGGGGATAAAGGTTTAGAAACGTTCCTTCATGTGTTCCTAACTTCGGGGTATCTAACAGAAATCTGGCATGGCTTCGCCTAAGTTCACTATATGAGGGTGAATCTGTTCTAAAAGGCCCCGAATTGTTTCTCACTGTCGCCTGTGAAGGCTAGTAAGGCACCCCGATAACTGTGGCTTCAATTCGTTAGAGTATATTTTCCTAAGCCCATACGGAGGATCAATCACGAATGCTTTAGGTACTTTATACACCGTAAGTGTTTCACTAGCCCATACGGAGGGTCAATCACGAAGGCGAAGTTACTTTACTTCCATTTAAAAAGGACGAAACCCGGGTAGAGAGTTCATGTTATGCAAATGCAAGTATAGTGTGTGTGGAGGAACAAAACAAATTTTTCACCACCTATTTTACACCTCTTATTCTAAATACCCCAATAAGATTAAACAATGTAAAGCATCAGTTAAGCAAAGAATAAATATATGCAACAAAATAACTAGAGAACAATAATAATATGCATGCATATGAGTATGGACATATTTAAAAACATTTTATTGTTTTCAAAATCCTCTTTATTATTGAAAAATGTGGAAATTAAAATTAAATACCGAATAAAAACCCACAAAATCGAGACTTTGATAACACACGACTAATTCTAGGCCTGACTCTCTAAATTTCCCCAGCGGAGTTGCAAAGCTGTCGCAACCTAAAAAATAACAAGTCTCATCGCGAGACTCTATTTGTTAAGTGTGACATTGAGGAAAACAGAGAAAAAGACGACTTAATTTCTCTTGAAATAAAATGAGGATTTGAAAACAACCTCGAAAAAAAACATGGAGTCGCCACCAATCTTTTTGGCTAGGTGTGATCGGCCACCTATTAAAACCGATTTTGTAAAACATTTTAAAATTAATTAAAATATTTTTAAAACCAATTTCAAGTCTGCGTTTTTAACCCAGAGAAATGAAAGAAGCGGGTTCGGGAGTCAATTACGTGCGGGGAAGGATTAGCATGCCCACAACGCCCGTATAATACTTTACCTTATTAGTCGTGTGTTATCTCAGATCTCGGTAAAAAATCGATTTTAAATTTGGTATTTTAAAATAATTCCCAATTTAAAGAAAAATAATTCCAATTTAATTGAAAATAATCCGGAATTTATTAATTCAAAATTTTCCTATATTCCCCGACAAAATCAGCAAAATATAGAAATTTTTATTTATTTGGAAAATCTTCGAATCATTTTCATTTTTTGAGAGAAAAATATTCCTTTATTAATGATAATTGATGATATCCTCCCCAGCAAACCCAACAGAGAACTCATGAATTATTTTAATTCGGGAATATCTTTATTTTTTATTGAAATCAAAAAGATGAATATGAACATGTGTGACATAGAAAGATGACTTGGCAAAAATCTAGATGACATAGTATAATCTAAATAACATGATATAATCTAAGTGATATAGTATATTCTAAATGACATGATATAACCTAAGTGACATGGTATATTCTAAGTGACATGGCATATTCTAAATGACATAATATAATCTGAATGACATAGTATATTCTAAGTGACATGGTATATTCTAAATGACATGGCAATATAATCAATAACATGAAATGATATGAAACATAAAATAATATTATCATGAAATATGCATGTGAATAATAAAAATAATGCATGAACATAATAAACCTAAAATATATGGCAAAATAATTTATGACTAAGCAAAAAGCATAGGATAACATAGAATATTCACAACCATATAACAAACAGTATAACATCATAAGCTATAAATCAAAACAATAATATAGCCATAGAAATATTCATAGCAAAAAAAAATCATATATCATATAATATGCATGAACATGGAAAATGCAATGCATGAAAGTGTATTTTTTCCTTTAAATAAGGAAATCTATATATCTAAAAAGATATCCGACTACCTTAGGAGAAGACATCAAATCAAAATTTTCTAAATCAAATATACTTTGTGATTGGTTTGAAAATAATTTTGAAAACTTTGGATGAAAATGGCACTAAGGCCGAAACCCCTTTTTAGAAAAATAAAGCTCTATTTTCCTAACTTTGAAAACCCGAACTTGATCACCTTTGACTCGACCTTTATAAAATCATTTTTTAGAATTAAAATGACTTAGAAATAAACCTAGGACAGTAGCTATGGTTCTAAATCAGCCCCTCTTAATGCCTTAGCCAAAACAAAAAATTATTTTCTTCTTGAAATCAAATATGACTTTTCTGTCCAGTTTTAAAATGTGATTTTTTTTACCTATTTTTATAATTTCAAAACAATCTAAAAAAATTATGGGAGACTCAGAACATGTCGAACTCTATGGAAAAAAATTGGCTTAATTTTTAGACTAAGGATGACTTTCCAGAAAATTCACAAAATTTAGAACACTAGGTGAAAAACTGTTTAGCCAAAAAACATTTTTAAACCTTTGATAAAATCACTCAAAAATCAGGATAAAAAATGTTGGAGACTCCTCTAAGGACCTACAAACAGTAGTAAAATTTTTTTTAAATTTGGACAAGGATTGCCTATTGAAAAAAAATCACAAAGGCAGAAAATCCAACTTGACAACACCTTAATTTTCCACAAGCATGCTCATGTGAGCTTGGCTTTGAGCCATTGATTGGCTTAAATCAAAAATCAAGTGGGATATGAGATGAATGCAAGAACAAACAGCAAATGAAATGAATGAAATGCATGACCTAATGCCCAAATGTTATGCAAATGTGCATGGCAATAAAATGACCTAATGCCTAAATGTTATGCAAATGTGCATGGCAATAAGATGACCTAATGCCTAAATGTTATGGGAAAATATGCACGCATGAAATACAATGACCTAGCCTAATATGACAAAAGAATCAAAATGACCTAAAATCTAACATGGCATAAGAAATATGCATGGCATACAAGGATAACCTAATGCCTAGAATAACATACAAGATATGCATGAAATGAGAACATGGCAACCTAATGCCTAAAATGTCATACAAGATATGCATGAAAACCAAATGAAGACCTAAAATTACATGTAATACATGTATGGCCGAATGGTCCTAATGCTCTAAATGTCATAAGAAACATGTATGAAATGAGATGAAAGCATGAAAACCTAATTTCTAAAATAACATACAAGATATGCATGAAATGAGAACATAGCAACCTAATGCCTAAAATGTCATACAAGATGTGCATGAAAATCAAATAAAGACCTAAAATGACATGTAATACATGTATGGTCGAATGGTCCTAATGCTCTAAATGTCATAAGAAACATGTATGAAATGAGATGAAAGCATGAAAACCTAATTCCTAAAATGACATACAAGATATGTATGAAATGAGAACATGGCAACCTAATGCCTAAAATGTCATACAAAATGTGTATGAAGACCGAATGAGGACCTAAAACTGTAGGAACATGGGCATGGCAACACAAACATATGGCATGGCAAATGTGCAATCATGAATAGAAGCATGGCATCCAAATAAATATGATAAAAATGCAAACACACAAGGTAAAATAAAGCATGGCCGAATGGTCCTAAGCTGGAAATGTAGGAATATAGCATGGCAATAACACAAATATATGGCATGGCACATCATGTAAAGCTATCCTTTCACAACCAAGCTATCCTACCGAAACCAAGCTATCCTACCACAAGCAAGCTATTCTACCACAACCAAGTTGTCCTACCACAACCAAACATTGGAATAAAATAAAACACAAGATTATCATGCTCAAGAATACCATTCAGCCACTTCAAGAAAAGGGGTGAAAAAAATTGTTTTTTTTTTCTTCATGAAAACATAAGATAGGAGACTTGAAGGGAAGTTTTAAAAACCTCTATTACATAATAAAAACAACAAGAAATCAAAAAATCTCAAGTGCAAATTAAGCATGGAAAAAGAAAGAAAATCCAAGAGTTAGGTGCCAAAAGGTTACCTTTCAAAGCTATCTTTCAAGCTTTTCTTCTCTTCTAAATTTTCTTTGCTTTTCTACACTTAGCTATTGCTTCACCAATGAAAAAAATCAGCTAAAGAACCCCCAGAAAAATGAAAACCCCCATCTAAATAGAGCTGGCCAAATGGCCCCTATGTAACCATACTGTTGACATCCTTCCTCTTCATTTATTTGACCATGTGGCAAAATCACAAAGGCTTGATCAAAAAATAACCACCTTACTGTCCTTTTTTTGCCTTTGGATGAAAGAGCTCAGCAAAACCTCTCCTCCACTTGGGCTGGCCGAATGGCCCATCAAATTCCAGCCATCTCTCTATTTTTTTTAAATTGCAAAAATGGCCCTCTTTAGTTTCTTCGATAAAATTGCACTTTAGCCCTCCAAACTTGACTAAATTGCAAACTGACTCCAAATCCAGTTTTTATTTTTCCAATACTTCCTAAATAATATAAAATTGAGTTCTGGAAGTTTTCATAATTTTTCGAGCCCATTTGCTATTTTTCCTGGATTTATCTTCCAAAATTGCCCTTAGTGCACCCGAGCTTTTGCCATTTTTCAAACAAACTCCGATTCCGAATTTTTCTCGCCAATCTATTCCAAATAATTTAAAATTGAGATCTGAAAGTTTTCATGATTTTTCGAGCTCATTTGCTATTTTTCTCGGATTTATCTTCTGGAATTTCAGCTTAGTGGGCCCGAAATTTGCCATTTCTCAAACGAGCTCCGATTCTGGATTTTTCTTCGCCAATCTCTTCCAAATAGTATAAAATTGAGATCTAGAACTTTTCATAATTTTTCGAGCTCATTTGCTATTTTTCTCAGATTTTCCAAAATTACCTGTTATCCTCCGAAGCCTCGGTTTTACTCAAAACAAATCCAATTTCCATATTTTCTTTTTCCCTACCTTTGTTATATATTGAATTGGAGTTGGTCCTAAAATGCCCAATTTTTACGATCAAATTTCCCTTCGATTTGATTTTTTCCTTTTTCCAATATCGAGAATTTCCTCATTTCTCCGTTTTTCCTTCAACAGGCTCTTTTCTCGAAATTACTTCAAATTGATCCTTGGGCTATCTTTGTGTACCTACTCTTCATTAATTAGGGGCTTTAATTTTACAAAATCGAACCATTTTTGTAATTTTTTCCAATTTTGCCAAAATTCACCAAAAACCCTAATTTCCAGTTTTCTTCCAAATTGACCCTTCCTTTGGTTTTCCTTCCAAATGGCCTTTCCAATTCCTTTAGTCGTTGATTATATTCCATTAGGAACCTCCAATTTCGACCAATTTGATCGTTTAAGCATTTTTTTCTCAAATTTATCGAATTAGGGTTTCCTTTTCACTGAATTTCCATAACCTGTTGGGAATGTACTACTCGGGCTCATGCATAAACATAATAATCAAAGTGCAGCAGAAATAAACAAAGAAGCACCCGAAGTACAACAGGATCTTAGGCTTGTGTTTAGCATAAGTTTATGACATTCAAAACTAATTAAATCACCCATATGATTTAGAAGTTACCTACTTAAGATATCGTAACCTTAAGTTGCAGATCCAAATCGCGAATCCAAGATCTACAAAGCTTCCAACTCATCCAAGACCACAAGAAGCACAATTGTCCTTCCTGTAGAGCTAGTCCACACGAACAGTTGATGGATCCTTCTCTAAGGTATGGCGATTCACTTGTGCTAGCAAGTTGATCATAAGATCACAATCAAAAGGTCTATATTCTTATATATTTCTCCTTTAATCAATCTCACTCAAATAGGTGAATAAGCGGCTAGAAGAACACCAAGAAATAAGGAATTACGGCAAGCCTTAGGGAGCTTAGGGAGGCAGCGATGTCAGCTTTTTGCTAAGTTAGAGTTCTCTTCTTGAAACCAAACTTTTTCTTAAGCAAAATCAGAATATCACAAGTAGAAAAGAGCTAGCTTGGGCGGCTACAACCTCTAAATATCATTATATAGTGGCACACACCCTAATCCCTATCTCCCTATGCTTGGCCGACCATGTGTTACTTGTTGCACAAGATTTTCATTAATCCACTTGGACTTAAACTATTTAATTCTAAGATGGATCAATAGGCCCATTATATTATCTAATAATAATAATGGTCCAACAATCTTAATGCCTTAAGTTGGGCCAACAATCCTTAGTGGACAGTCCTAAATTAGAATAGTCGCTTTGGACCCTTTCTAATTTTTTCATGCTTATTTATTGGATAGATTAATTTCTAAACGAAAGTAATTTAATTATCAATTAAATTTTCTTTCTCCTCATGAATCAATTCATGTCATTAATCTATTAATATCATCTCATGATATTATTCCAATATAGTATAGTTAATCGCAATTCACTTTTCACATCTATATGTCAAAGTCGACTACTACACTAGATAAGACTTCTTGATTCCTCTTATCTCATTAAGACATTGTCCTTGGATTTCTCAATCTCAATTATGTCTTAATTCATCTCATTATAGATCTTTTATTCCATTAAGTTTTACCTTAATAGAATACCATGTTTAATCCATTCATATCTATTCTTATGTGTGTGACCCTCTAGGTTCCCAATATGTTGGAAATGATTATAAGTTAATCTTATTAACTTGTTATCATAGATCAAGAGCGAGATCGAGCAACCCATCATGACCACCCAAATATTGTGAAGTCAGCGTGAGCTTTTAGAACCCTTCAGCAACCAGCCTGTCGATGTAATACGGTCATTTCACCATATATCCCGGATAGCGCATGAGCATGGTGCAGTGTCTACTCATGATCAATCCATATTAGTTCTTTGCAACTTATGATTAACCTTATGAATTTAGAGAAAAACTTTCTCTTAAATCCATTATGATTTGGCCAAAGACTTAATCAAGTTAATCGTAGTCAAGAATAAACGAGATATGTCTCCAATATCACAGGGAGTGGCGAATCCTCTCTGGACCACTCATTCATGTTTGTATGGTTCATGTCATACCCAATAACACCCTACTTTAAGCATCCTCGTGATTGGGACCCGTTCGTGATGAAATCTAAGTATGACTCTCTCCATACAAGATGACCTGGTATCACAAGTCTGAGGACTAATTTACACGACTGGTACTAAGAGAACATTATCATAGACACTAGAGTGATATATTACCAAATGAATTTCCCTTGGCGGGTCATGTTCAGTGAACTTGTTCAACAGACAAGCACCTATATGTTATCCCAAGTATCCCATACTTCAACCTGTATGAGATCGGTTGCTTACTTCATAAGTAAGAAGGCTTAACATATACCAGTCTTTGAGCACTGCCAATGCCCTGTCTTGGCAATACGATGACCAGGAACAGTTTGAGGAACAAGGCTTTGATGCATAAGGATCTCATAATTATAACTCTTTATAATTCCTTTGCAAGGCCATTATGTTCCATAGGCTTCATCCGAGTAGTACTTAATAACTCCTTATTATTGTACTAACATGAAGGAAAACCTTGTATCGCTATAATCATAGTGAAGGGTATGCTTTATTGACTGTGTATCCCAAGCTCAATCTGATTGGCTCTAGGGCATACACCAACAATCTCCCACTTGCACTAAGCCAATCACTAATGCATCCAATGCCGAACTCTTTCGTTTAGTGATTGTGTCTCTACAAGGACGTAGCTGAAGTGCATCAAGAATATGCTTTGTCATATATATGATAATCTTATTATCAAGGTTAATAATTCGGATCACAACGAGACCTAGATTCCATTCATATGGCTTAGTTGTATCTAAAACAACTATTGGAATCTACTTGTTTGCTATTAGCTAATAATCCAAATATAACTCCTTTTGCAAGCCAAAACAAAAGAGTTAGTCTTAAAAACCTTTAATATAAACGTGCAATATTTTCAAGTATGGAACGATTCCTACTAATTGCATTTTTCAAAAATGGAAAATAATCATAACATTTAATCATTCAAAAAGTTATTAATAGCTCCCACTAAATCCTACATATGTAGATGTTAAGGGATTAATTCAATAACAATTCGAATTCCATATCACTAAGCTAAATGGTATTCAAAATATTTTGCAAGTTGTATAATATATAAGACTAAGTTATAGAACTATTCTATAACCAATTTATTTAAGAGGAAACTAAATAAGCTTTGCATCCTATGCCAGCAAAACAATATGTTTCGAAACATAAATAAAATATCCTCAACATTGGCCTATAATGCCAATGAAAACATCAAATGTTTCTAAATAAATCCACTAAATAGTCTTATTGAAAAACCCATAAGATCGGTAAGCTCTAATGCAGTATCAAACTTGGTTGCCATCTTCATGGTCCAGCTTCACTACTCTTTCCTTTGGTCCCTACAATATGTCATACATATTTAGTACCAAATTATAGGTATCATATTCAAGAGGAGTAAATCAAATTATACCTAAAGTTAAAACTCCTTTCAGCTTCTTTCCCTTGTTAGACTCAAGGTACTCCTTGCAATTGCGCCTCCAATGACCAATTTTCCCACAATGGAAGCAAGCTTTGTTAGCATTATCCTTATCCTTTGCTTCCTTTGCAACACCATTATCTGGCTTCAAACTCTTTGAAGCAAAAGGTACATCCCATCTAGTCTTTCTTTTGCTCTTACCGTTCGGTTTAGAGGAAGAGACTAAATGGACAGATGACTTGTCCTTAACAATGGTTTGCTCGGCCTGTGTGAGCACATTCAATAACCCAGAAAGGGTTGCCTCTAAATGGTTCATGTTGAAGTTCAACACAAACTGCGAATAGCTCTCAGGCAATGAAGAAAGAATTAGATCAATGCTTAGATCATGATCCATAACCCATTCTATCTGCTCCAATCAGGTAATATACCCTATCATCTTAAGCACATGAGACCTCACTGGGATTCCCTCTGACATCTTTGTTTGGAAAAATTCCTTTGAGATGTCAAATCTCTCAGTACGATTCTCCTTAGTGAACAGTTCTCTAAGGTTAAGGATGATATCCTGAGCATTGATATCCTCATGCTGCTTTTGGAGATCGGCTGCCATACTAGCCAACATTACACATGTTGCTTGTACAAGATCATCTCTATGAACTCTATAGGCTACCCTCTCCTCCTCAGTTGCATCAGCAGCAGGCTCATCTAGGATGGGCTCATCAAGAACATAAGCTTTCTTTTCCTGTGTCAATACAATCTTAACATTGCGAAACCAATCAACGAAGTTCGATCCAGTTAACTTATTAGCATCAAGTATGCTTCTCAGTGATAATGCATTTGCCATTTTAACGTTTATATCCTATATGAATCAAAGCAATTAATAGTCAATAAATAGCAAGTAGTAATCATTTATGTCAGGCTTTAATACTTAAATGATTATTCTTATTATTTTAACAAAATAATAGCCCTATACTACTATTTCGAGAAATTTAACTTTTAAACTTCTTAATGAGCTAGAACCCATTTCATTCCTGCATAATCTTGATTGACTCAACAAGCTATGTTGAAACTAATTGATTAGATAACTTAAATTACCAATTACATCTCTATGCAACTCCTAGATCCAGTTAGGTGACAACTCTTTGCCTAAATACATCATATGCATTTCGCCTAACTTTGCCTCTAAATGTCATGCGATCAATTTTTAAAGCATCCGGATAACATAACACCTAGTTGAGTAAGACCCACCTTCAATAACTCAAACATGTTCATACATAAGTTTGACCTTGAGTGACTCAAGAAGCCTCTGAATGGAAGAACTCTGATTATCTTGTTATGATGGTGGAAGGCAACTTATCATGCGTAACATGGACTCAATATAATTTAATGAGGGATTTCATTTAACTTTTATATAAGTCTCATTGATTTCATACTTGACTGACATGCATAGCATTCATTCAATTACATACATTGCATATATATAATTCAAAATAAATCTATCACATGTAATCTACTAGGATTATTATGGACTTTATTCTAGTCTAGTTTCCTTGAGCCATTAGAAAACTAGTTGGTCAAATTCCTAGGGGATACCATACATAGTCTTCGAAAGCTTTGTTGGTAATCTCCTTGGTTACTTCTTCTTGGTGCCATTTATCCTTACAAACTTTAAATTTACATAAATTCTACTTCCTATCCTAAATCTAAATCTATAAAGAATATAACAGTTACATTGCTTTATCAGGAACCTCGAGTTACATTCGAGGGGAGTTAGATGAGAAGAGAATTTACAACTCCGGAATGAAAAAGAGAAGGCAGGGTGCGCAGACCCTATTTATAAAATACCAATAAGAAAATTCAACCATACATTCCCTAGTCATACTAAGGTCTAGTCCATAACCATCCTTCATGCATACATAATCATATTATAAGCATGAAATATAAACATGCATAGTCAATATCACCTGGTGATCTTGTGTATTATTTGCATAAAATGTCACCAACTAAATCTAAGACAATTTATCAAATCATTCTAGCAATTTCAGTTCCAACCATTAAAACACTTTTAATAACATCTTAACAATTAAGAAGGCTATCTTGAAACCGGACTTTACTGAACTTTTAGGTTGCTTGTCATAATTAGGACAAAATATTCTAGCATGCTTAAAATCTTAGGACTTCTATGTTTGTCTTATACCAAGTCTTTAAGTTTGCAATCCATCCTAACTTTTATGAACTTAAAGTCTTATTAGGTAACTCTTACCTAATCATACTACATGTTTCTCCTAAATTTTAGGATTCACACTCCCACTAGGAAACGATTTCCTTGTTAGAGTATGACTCTAACTCTTAGTGTCGTAGGTGTAGACACCTAATTTTGTCCGGACCCCTAAAACAAGTATGTTTTCTTCCTAAATTGATGTTTCAGAATGTAAAAAGACTTTTTTCATCCTGCAGGTGGTACTCTGAGACTTAGTTTAAGAGGGCGAGCATAAAATATCAAACTTGAAAAAAGTCAACCTCAGAAAGTCAACCTCGAAAAGTCAAATACTAAAAAAGTCAACCCACTTTCAAAATCAAGATTTGAAGTTCAATTGAAAAATGGCAAAGAATTTTGATAATCCGAGGTCTACATCGAAAGATATGGAGTTCGGAGGTTGGGATTTGGAGATTCAGTAGAAAGAAAACCCTAATCCGGAAAATTTAGGGAAAAGTGCTTAAACGATCGAATTGGTCGAAATTGAAGGTTCCAAATGAAAGATAAGCACTGACTACGGGTAATGGAGAAGACACTTGAAAGAAAAACTGAAAGGAAAGTCAATCCGGGAGAAAACCGAGAGTTAGGGTTTTTGGTGGATTTCGGTGAAATTGGGAAGAATTATATAAATGGCCCGACTTGGTAAGACCAAAGCCCCTAATGGATGAGGAGTGATTAAAAAGGGATAGCCCAAGGCTCAGTTTGAAGAAAATCTGAAAATCGGACTTGTTTTGAGCAAAACCGGGTTTCCTATGCAGTAATTCAAGAAGATAAATCTTGGAAAAATAGCAAATGGACTCCAAAAATTCTAAAAATTTTCAAATCTCATTTTGAAATTATTTGGAAGAGATTGGCGAAAGAAAATCTTGATTCGGAGTTCATTTGCAAAATGGTCAAAACCCGAGCCCCTATGCAGTAATTCAAGGAGATAAATCCCGAAAAAATACCAAATGAGTTCCAAAAATTATGAAAACTTCCAGATCACACTTTTAAATTATTAGGAAGATATTGGTGAAGAAAAATCTTGATTTGGAGCTCGTTTAAAAAATGGTAAAATGTGGGGGCATAAAAGGGCATTTTTGGAAGAAAAAATCCAAATAAATAGCAAACAGACTCGGAAAATTTTGAAAACTTCTAGAATTCAATATTTTATTATTTTGAAATATTAAAAAAAAAAAAGAAATTTTCAATTTGGAGTCTATTTGCCATTTATTTGCATCCGGGGGGCAAAACGGTCATTTTATCCAAGCAACCGAAAAGGGCTTTTCTTGCCTTTCAAAAAAATCAATCTTGGGCTGGAAGAAGGTGTGCTGGCCGGCCAAGGCCCAAAGGAGGGAAGGAGTTTCTGATTTTTCAATCAAAAGGCCAAAAATAAAGAGTTGGTTAGTGATTTTTTTGATCAAGCCATTACAAATAAGCCACATGGGTCAATGCATGAAGAGGGAGAGTGTCAACATTATTCTTGAATAGCTGTAATTATGGACAGCTGATGGCCTAATCTAAAGGTGATACTTTCATATTTTTTTCACCTTGAATAACTAGCCCTTGGATGGAAATTGGTTGGAGGAAAAATGACAACATCCTAGGGATGAGAGAGGTGATTTTTGACCAGCCTAAAGAGGAGGGTTTTCTTTCATTTTCAGCACTTCATTTTTCATTTTCTCTCTTGTTTTGGCTGAGTTTTCTCTCCGTTGTTGCAAAGCAAAAAGAAAAGTTTAGAAAAGAAAAGAAAGTTTGAAGAGAAAAAGCTTGAAAGATAGCTTCTAGAGGTTGCTTTTAGCACCAACTCTTGCACGTTCTTGATTTTCCATTCTTGTTTTTTCTATTTTGATTATTATTTTGGTGAGTTTTCTTTTTAAATAAGTTTTTTTTTTTTTTATGTTCTTTTTAAGTTATTTCTTCATCTTTTTCTTAAACAAGTTCTTACAATTTTTTTTTTCTTTCTTTCTATCTTACCATGGCCGAATGGCCTATATTTTTGTTGTTGTTGTTTTGCTTTGATTTGTCATGTTATTCTTGTTATTTTTTTTAGCTTTGATGCTTTAAATCATCTTCTACTACATATACTTGAAGCTTGTTTTAATTTGGTTGCTAGTTTATAGCTATTTATGAGTTTATTATCATGTTCTTGCATTTTTAATTTTCTGTTTTCATAGTGTTTAAATTTGTTGATGTTTTATATTTAGTATATCAAGTGTTTGTGAAAATGTTTGTTAGTTTTAATACCTCTATTTTATATTTGCATGATTTGTGTGACATATTTAGGTTGAGTATGTTAGTATATCAAGTGTTTGTGAAAATGTCATGCTTGCTTGGAACTTGAGGCCATTCGACTGCCTCATTGATTTTGCTATTGTATGTGCATTTTTGCTATATTAGTTGATAGGCTTGCATTTGCATGACATTTGATTAAGTATTTGGTTTAAGCATATCAAGTGTTTGTGAAAATGCCATGCTTGTTTGGAGCTTGAGGCCATTCGGCCATTTCATGTTATTTTGCATTGTATGTGCATTTTTGTTATGTTAGATGATAGGTTTGCATTTTCATGATATTTGGTTGAGTTTTTGGTTTAAGCATGCCTTGTGTTTGTGTTATTTCCATGCATATTTTAGTTGTTAGGTTTGGTTTATTTTGCCATGCATGACCATGCATTTTAGACCTAGGTTGCATTAAATGCCATGCAAGTTCATTTAGGTCTAGGTCATTTTATTGATGCCATGCATTTTTCATGACATTTAGGTTTAAACTCATGCATTTCATGCATCATATTTGCTGTATTTTTTTCATGCATTTCATGTTCATGCCACTTGACTAATGACGTAGGCCAATTAATGGTTCAAAGTCATGCTCTTTTTAGCATACTTGTGGAAAATTAAGGTTTGTCAAATTGATTATTCTACCTTTGTGATTTTTTTTTACTTAGCCAATTTTTGTCTAACCTTTCAAAAGTCCTAGCTATTGTTTGTGAGTCATTTTGTGAGTCTTAAATATTTTTACTTTGATTTTTAAATATTTATCAAAGGCAAAAGATGCGTTTTGGCAAAACAGTTTTTTCACCCAATACCCGTACTTTCCCGATTTTTCTGGGCATTCATATTTAATCAGAAAATTAAGCCGATTGTTTCCCGTGTATTTTTACATGTCCTGAGTCTCCAGTATTTTTTTTAGATATTTTTTTGAATTTTTAAAAATAGGATAAAAAATCGTGGCTTAAAATTGGACAGTGGAGTCATAATTGAATTTGAAGGAAAATCATTTTTCTGTTTTGGTTAAGTTACCTAGAGGGGGCTGTTTGGGAGATTTAGCTACTGACTTAGGGTAGTTTCTAAGCCTTTTTAAACTCTAAAAATGATTTTTTAAGTCTCGGGTTAAGGGTGGTCAAGTCTGAGATTTTAAACTTAGAAAATTAGAGCCATTTAAAAAAGGGTTTAGTCAAGTTTTTACTTTTAATCTAAGCTTTTCAAAATTGTTTTCAAACAATCATAAAGTATTTTGGTTTTAGAATATTTAATTTGACATATTTTCCTAAGGTAGCCGAATATCTTTTTAGATATACGGATTTCCTTAATTAAAGGAAAAAATACATTTTCATGCATTGCATTTTCCATATTCATGCATTTTATATAATATGTGATTTTTTTGCTATAATAATTTCTATGGTATTGTTATTATTTTGATTTATATTTTTTTGATGTTATATTATTTTATTATATGGTTTTGAATATTTCATGATATCCTATGTTTTTTTTATTTAGTTATTTTTTTTGTTATATTATTTAGCATATACTATGTTCATGCATTATTATTTTCATTTTTATTTTCATGCATATTATATGATAGAATTATTTTATATTCCATGTAATTTAAATTATATGCCATATCATTCATATTTTCCATGTCATTCAAATTATTTCATATAGAATATATTATGTTACTTAGGTCATTTCATTTCTTGTAGAATATATTATGTTACCTAGGTCATTTCATTTCATTTAGGATATATTATGTCATTTAGGATATTTTATTTCATTTAGAATATATCATATGACTTAGGATATTACATTTCATATAGAATATATTATGTTACCTAGGTCATTTCATTTCATTTAGAACATATCATATAACTTAGGATATTTCATTTCATTTAGAATATGCTAAGGCATCTAAATTATATCATATCATTCAGGTTGCATTATATTATTTAGATTTTGCTATGTCATTTTATTTATGTCATGTATATACATATTCATTTCTTTTAAATTTTTTCAAAAAAAGGTAATGATTTTCAATAAAATAAAGATATTCCCGAGTTAAAATAATTCATGAGTTCTCTGCCGGGTTTGCTGGGGAGGATATCATCAATTATCATTAATAACGGAATATCTTCTTTAAAATGAGAATGATTCGGAAAGTTTTCCAAATTAATAAAAATTTCTATATTTTGCCACGTTTGTTGGGGACTATAGGAAAATTTTGAATTTATAAATTCCGGATAATTTTCAATTAAAAAATGGAATTATTTTTCTTTAAATTGGGAATTAACTTGAAATACTAAATTTAAAACCAACTTTTTATCGAGACTTGAGATAATACACGATTAATAAGGTACCGTTTTATACGGGCGTTGTGGGGGTGCTAATCCTTCCCCGCACGTAACCGAGTCCCGAACCCCTTTTTTTTATTTCTCTGGTTTAAAACGCAGACTTGAAATTGGTTTTAAACATGTTTTAATTAATTTTTAAAATATTTTATAAAAACGGTTTTAATAGGTGACCGATCACACCTAGCTAAAAAAGATTGGTGGCGACTCCATGTCTTTTTCAAGGTCATTTTCAAAACCTTCATTTTCTAGAGGAATTAAGTCGACTTTTCCTCGGTTTTTTTATGTCACGCTTAACGAATAATAAAGTCTTGCAATGAGACTTGTTATTTTTTTTTAGGTTACGACAGCTTGGCGACTCCGCTGGGGACTATTAGAGAGTTAGGCCTAAAATTAGTCGTGTGTTATCAAAGTCTCGGTTTTGTTGGTTTAATTGGTATTTAATTTTAATTTCCACATTTAAAAAAACAAGTAAAGATAATTTCAAAAAATAATAAAATATTTTTAAATATGTCCATATTCATGTGCATACATATTGTAATTGTTCTCTGATTATTTTGGTGCATATATTCATTTATTGATTAATTGATGATTTATGTTGTTTAATCTTGTTGGGGAATTTAGAATAAGGGATATAGAATAGGTGGTGAAAGGTTTGTTATTTCTCCTCACACACTACACGTGCATTTGCATATCATGAATCCTATACCCGAGTTCCGTCCTTTTAGGTGGGAGCAAAGTAACTAAGCCTTCGTGATTAACAATCCGCATAGGCTAGTGAAACACTTCCGGAATACTAAATTTTACCTAAGCCTTCGTGATTAACAATCCGCATAGGCTAGTGAAACACTTCCGAAATACTAAATTTTACCTAAGCCTTCGTGATTAACAATCCGCATGGGTTAGGGAAATAGACTCTAACGAATTGAACCCGCTTTTATCGGGGTGCCTTACTAGCCTTCACCGGAGACAGTGAGGAACAATTCGGGGCTTTTAGAACTAATTCACCTTCATATAGTAAACCTAGGCGAAGCCATGCCGGATTCCCAATTAGATATCCCAAAGTTAAGAACACATGGAGGAATATTTCCAATTCTTTTACCTTCTATTCTACTTTCCGAATAAGTTTATTTTTGAAAATCAGACAATGATGAACGTACATCACAATGCCCGTAATAAGTGTTGATATTTCATCCCAGAGATGTTATAATGCCGAAATTTTGTTGGCATCCTCAGGGATAATTATTGTTTTGAATTATATTTTTTTGTATTATTCGTATTTATTCCCGTTACTAATTCATTTTCTTTTTGTTGTTGTTTTTTGTTTTTTTGCATTCTTGTCATCATTTTTGCACATTTGAAGGTTATTAGTCTCGGGATATTACTCAACCAAAAAGGCTTTCATGGAGGGTCAGAGTGTCTCAGTGGTCGAGAAGCATTTAGAGGTTAGGAAACAGTCCGAGAAAGGTCAGCAGGATAATGGGGATTGTTCGAAGATGGGATATGTGTCAGCATTGTCAGCCGAGGTTGATGTTACTATCAAGCAAAATGATCTCCGGGAATTGATGGATATATGGAATCAGTGGAACATATCAGAAAAGGAAGCCTTCACTCAGACTTATGGGGACATAGCACTATTAGTTCAGGTTAAGGTCAGTGGTGAGGTGATCCGGGCTATGGTGCAATTCTGGAACCCAGCTTATCGGTGTTTTACCTTCAGTCGAAAGGATATGACTCCAACCATAGAGGAATATTCGACCTTGCTGCATATTGAGAATGTTATTCCTGACCGTATTTATTTGAAGGATACAAAGACGTCGGGTTTCAAGAAAAAGGTGTCTAAAATTCTTGGAGTAGAAAGAAATTAGGTAGAAAGCCATGTTGTCCGAAAAGGGGTAAGCTACTGTATATCATGGGACATTTTACAGGCTTTAATCCATAGCCATTCAAGCAAGGAGACAGTTAGGAAAATTTTTGCTTTGGCTATCTATGGTTTAGTTATCTTCCCGAAGACATTAGGGTATGTGGATGTGGCGATATTTGATGTTTTGAGAGGCTTGAGCAAAGGATAAATCGAGCCCCGACAATTATAGCAGAAACAATCCGATCCCTGAATTTCTATAGACGGGAAGGAAAAGGGCGTTTTCTAGGTTGTATACAGCTCCTTTACATATGGGATCAGAGCCATTTTTGTAAATAGGAGAATTTCCCTCTTCGCTCATATTAGAAATCTTTTGCACCAATCGGTGAGTTTCTTAAGAGGGATTGGCTTGAAAATACGACTGAAGAATAATGGATCAACATATTCCGGAATATCAGGGCTGAGATGATAATTTGGAGAGCTCCATGGATAGCTCCTATGCCAACATTGTACAAGTGCGGAGATGAAGCTTTTGTTCCATTATTGGGAGTATGGGGAGGAGTGAGTAATGCACCACTACTGGTACTGAGACAATCAGAATCCCAATAGTTTACTCCTATGACCCATGACCTTAGTAATTTGGAATTTGCTTATGGAGAAGATGGATATTCGGGAAAGGTCCGTGAGATTGTGGTAGCATGGAAGGAAACTCATCGAGTGGAGATAGCTAGATATGCCGACATCGTCACACCTGATTACCTGACATGGAAGGAATTGAGGGTTAATGATAGGTTGTTGACATCAGATGGGGAAGAAGTTCAGCATTTGAGTTCGCCGCCCAAGGAAGCGCCATCGGAGTTAGAAATCGCAAGGGCAGAATTTGAAAAGGAAAAGGCCCAAATGAGCAAGAAAATTGCCCGATTGCAAGAAAAGCTTAAGGATATGAAAAATAGGGAATCAGCCCGAGAAAGAGAAAAGAAAAAGATCAAGAGAGAACGGGACACTGCTAAAAGCGATCTTCAGGAATTACACTTGGAGAACAAGAGGTACCATTTCAAGCTCAAATTCGAAGGGACTCTCAAGACTTCCGGGGAATGGGAACAAGAAGTCAAAAACCTCAAGAAGGAGAAGAACTATTGGGCTGAAAAAGCAAAACATGAGAAAGCCCGAGCAAATCAGCTGGAGAAACAAGCTAGGGAAAGATTACACGGTGATGCATTTGCTGACACATCAAAGGGTCGTGAACAAGTAGGGATCAGATGGAAGAGCAAGGCAGTCAAAAGAGGACAGTGAAGAAGGTCCAGGATCCGAGGAGTTACTATAGGACCAGTATTTTGTAATAGCATTATTTTAGTATTATCATATTGTCTTAAGCAGGATCTTTTCTTTGATGTATTTAGTTCCAGGAAATCAATGAAAGACCATTTGGTTGGAATTATCCCGGGGCCAATACTTTTAAATGCATTCATCATTCATTTGTTCTTTCTTTTATATATTTTATTTCATTTGTTCATTTATATTCATAATCATTTATTCATTTATTCTTTATAAATTGTTCATACACTTAGTCATTTATTTATTTGTCCATTCATTTATTCTTTATAATTAGTCATTTAAGCTCAAACACTTAGTCATTTACTTAGTTGTTCATTCACTAACATTTGTTCATTCATTCATTCATTCGTTTTTTATAAAATAAAATAAGAACTGTGTCAATAATTTCTAATCCATGGTTTTTAAAACTAAAGGTACAATTGGTCGCACTCAGAAAGAATCAGACTTTTGACACCCTTACAATACTCGATCTCAGGCAAGAGCTATGGAGAACGATCAGCTTGCCAGAATTGAAAGGGTGGAAAGAATTCAGAAAGAACTGCAAGAACAATTAACTAAGTCTCAAGAAGAGACACGGGAACAAATGACAAAACTCATGGAGATGATGAGTACCATGATGAGGCAGAAGTGGCCAGGAGAAAAGTCAGTTATCGGAATGGGGGCAGTGAATCAGGAAGACCGACTAGAAGTGGTATAGAAAAATGGCCAGACATCCCAAACTGTGGGAAATGAACTTCCAACTGGGGTAGCATCCTATATTTACATCCAACCAGTAGCCGAAGCACAAAATTTTGGTCCTAAAGGGGGTAATATCGGAGTTGATCCAATTGAGGTCGAAGTTCCAGACTTTGAAGAAATGGCAGAAAAAGAAAGGGCAAAAATGACTGAATTGAAGAGGGTCGAAACTGCTGAATCCCAGAAAAAATATCAGCTGCTGGAAAAAAGGTTAAGGGCAGTTGAAGGGGCAGAGTTATTTGGCAGTCCGGATGCCAAAGAGATGAGCTTGGTATACGATCTAGTAATTCCCCCAAAGTTCAAAGTAACAGACTTTGAAAAGTATAATGGGACCACCAACCTATCAGCTCATCTGACCATGTATTGTAGAAGGATGACGGGGCATGATGATAATGAGAACAGCTTATTCATTGTTTCCAAGATAGCTTGACAGGGTCAGCAACCTGATGGTACAATCAACTGAGTCGTACCAAGATTCTTTCATGGACGGATTTGGCCAGGGCTTTCATGGAATATTATAAGCATGTGTCTGACATGGTACCTGATAGGCTGTCACTACAGAATATGGAAAAGAGGTCCAATGAGAGCTTTAAAGAATACTCGCAGAGATGGAAGGATCTGGCCACACAAGTGCAACCCCCTTTAACTAGCAAAGAAACCACAGTGCTTTTCATCAACACCTTGAAAGCACCTTATTATGACAAATTGGTGGGAAGTGCCACCAAGGACTTTGCAGATATGGTGATATCTAGGGAAATGATAGAGTCAGCTATTAAGAATAAGAAAATGGAAAAGGGCGAGTCTGCTACCCCGAAGAATTTTTTTCCTGCAAAGAATAAGGAGGAAACACATGCAGTAAGCTTCAGTCAATACCCCTATACACCTCCTACACCATATACACCACCAAGGCCTTATACTCCTACCACATCTTATGCACCTCCGACACCTTACACACCTTTCCCGGGGTATAGTCCTTACTAACCCAATGTGAACCACCTTACCCAAAATCCATTCCCCTATACCAATATACCGCAACAGCCATTCCCGACTAGTATATCCCCACAAATAACCCTTCCTCGAAATACTATCCCAAGCACACAGGGTCCCACGCGCAATGACCAACGTTCGCCAAGGAACGATCAAAAACCCCAATTAGATCCGATTCCTACTACCTATGGTGAGCTATATCCTAAACTGTTGTAGGGTCAACTTGTTGCACCCGTATACCTCAAACCTCTGACACCTCCATATCCAAGGTGGTACAATGCAAACACTAACTGCGCATACCATGCAGGAATTCAAGGACATTCAACTGAAGATTGTCTGGCCTTTAAAAAGAAAGTCCAAGGCCTGAATAATGCCGGAGTTGTGAAGTTTGGCTCAAAAAATGGGTCAAATATAGCAGGAAACCCATTACCTGATCATGCTGGGAATCAGGTAAATGCAGTATTGACAGGGGAAGCCAGAAGGTTAAAAAGGGATGTCAGGGAAGTCAAGACTCCAATGTTGACAGTATGGTTTGAGATGGTCAAGGCAGGAATGGTAAAAGATGCGGACAGTCTAAAAATGGTGGCAAAGACGGTGCAGAATTGGTGCCCATTCTATAAGTGTGGAGGTCATGTCATACAGGACTGCGGAGATTTTCTGGTTAAAGTCCAAAAAATGATGGATAATGGGAAAGCCCAATTCTATGAAGAGACAGAGGAGGAAATAGGAGTTATTGAGAATGCAGCTGGCTACGGAATAGGAAGACCCTTGATCATCTATTATGATGAACTAGAGGAGAAAGTTATGCCAGTCATTGAGGAAAGTGTACCCAAGTTAATCATTGATTTACTTGTTTCCTTTTCATACAAGGAAAACAAAGCTGCACCATGGAAATACGACTGCAGCATGGTTATGCCTGGGTCTTCGAGTCAGCAAGATATCGCAGGCGTGGGGCATTTAACCCGAAGCGGAAGGTGTTATGCTCCTGAGGCTTATGAACAAGGGTTAATAGGGAAAGACAGAGGAGCAGACAAAGGGAAAAAAGTAGTTGAACCAATCCATATTGAGATGGATTTGTCAAAAGAAACAGAAAGAGGATCAGCCCCGGTTAACAAAATAAAAGAACCGGTATGTGAGAAGGAAGCCTATGAGTTCTTAAAATTCATAAAGCACATTGAGTATAGCGTGGTTGAACAACTACAGCGTCAACTCGCTAGAATTTCAATCTTATCTTTGCATTTGAATTCAGAGCCACACAGAAATGCCCTGTTAAGAGTGTTGAATCAGGCATACGTGGCTAATAACATATGAGTAGAAAAGTTGGACAGGCTGGTGGGAAACATCGTAGCTGACGACTATATATTTTTTAGCTATGAGGAGATACCACCCAATGGTATTGGGTCAACGAAAGCTCTCTGTATAACTACGACTTGTAAGGGGCACATATTACCAAGGGTCCTTTTGGACAATGGTTCTTCATTAAATGTGATGCCCTTAGCAACCCTATCCAAGTTGCCAGTGGATATATCTTATATGATACCGAGTTGCACAGTGGTTAGGGCTTTCGATGGAACAAGGAGAGAGGTTATGGGAACTATTGAAGTTCCTCTGGAGATAGGCCTATGCGTTTATACGGTGAACTTCCAGGTCATGGATATTAATCCATCTTATAATTGCTTGTTGGGAAGGCCATGGATACATTCAGCTGGGGCTGTACCCTCGCCTCTCCACCAAAAGCTGAAATTTATGGTGGAAGGCCGTTTGATCACTGTATCAGGAGAAGAAGACATAATAGCCTCCGTATCTACTGAATCTCCTTATGTCGAGCCCAATGAAGATGCCGTACAATGTTTTTTTTGGTCTTTGGAATTCGTAAATGCAGTTTTCATCGCTGAAAGACGAAAAATTCCGAAACCAAGGTTGTCCAAGAACACAAGGCTGGGAGTAAGAACCACAGTGGGAAAAGGCTATAGGGCTGGAAAAGGTTTGGGGAAATATCTTCAAGGGATGGTCGAGTAGTGGAAGCAGTGGGAAAGAAATACCGTTTTGGCTTAGGGTATCTTCCAAAGGCCCATAAGAAGAGAAAACAGGTTGAAAGGAACAGACAAAGGAGAATGGCCCGTCTCACGGGTATGGATATTGAATGGGAACCCATGACTTTCCCACCAATCCGTCATAGCTTCCGCTCTGCTGGTTTCCTATTCGAAGAAAAGAATTCAGAGGATGTGCTTGTAATGATCCAGCAAACTTTTGAAAAATCCCATGTGAATAATGGGGGGGCAGATTCAGGATATGGTGATTTGCATGACCGAGAAAGAAGGGATGGAAAGTGGCAGTGCGAACTGGATGGTGCGACCGTGTCCACTAGGATATAGACTAACCAACTGGAGTGCGACTGAGTTGCCCATAGTTTTTAAGTCTATTCCAACGTAATACTTTTAAAAAAGCAATCTTAATTATCTTTACCCAGAGATATTAAGAGTTTTTTTTTTCTATAATGGGCTTTTGTTTAAACATTTTCATTCAATAAATAACAAGCACAATGCAGTTTATCCATATTGATGTGTCCATATTTTTTCATTTTTGTTATTTACTTTGTTTTCATTATATATTTCCTATATTGTTTCTTCTCCACCTATTTACAGGTGTGCGGATGCAGAATATGAGGACCTTCCTGTCAGTAATTCTAAAATTGATTTTGAAATACCCATTTGTACGGGTGATTTTGAGGCTAACGAAGATACTAAGGATTATGGTCTACCTCCGGATCTATTAAGGAAAATAGAATAAGAGGAGAAACAAGTACTTCCTCATAAGGAATTATTGGAAATGATAAATCTGGGAGATGGTGAAGAGATAAAGGAAGTCAAAATCGAAACTTTATTGTCATCATCAATAAAGGGTGAATTGATAGCCTTGCTCCAGTAATATGTGGATGTATTTGCATGGTCTTACCAAGACATGCCAGGGTTGGATTCGGATATTGTGGTTCATAACCTCCCTTTAAGGCCAGAATGCAAGCCAATTCAGCAGAAGTTGAAAAGAATGAGGCCAGACATGCTGTTAAAGATAAAAGAGGAGGTGAAAAAACAATTTGATGCTGGATTCTTAAAGGTGGAAAAATATCGAGAATGGGTGGAAAATATTGTCCCAGTTGATGCACCCAAAAGAGTGTATCTTATTTAACCTTGCACTAAAAAGATAAATTGTAAGTATAGAAGTTAGCAAGGGTCGAGTCCTCAGGGATTGGGTTTTAGTTTATAAGTTAATAGTTTAAAACTTAAATTCAAGAACAATAAAAGAAAAGGGGTTTTTGAAGCCAGATTTAAACTAAAGTAAATAATAAGAATAAGATGCAAGGCGGTATAACCAGCCAATAAAAATATATATACTAAATTAGGCGGTATAACCAGCCAATAAAAATATATATACTAAATTAGGCGGTATAACCAGCCAATAAAAATAAAACAAAGTTAATATACAAATTAGGCGGTATAACCAGCCAATAAAAATAAATATAAAAAATAAGCAAACTAAAAGTAAGAAAACAAATAAGTAAGAAGAATCAAATATGAAAAATATGGTTAAGGTTTCATTCTCCACCACTAGACATCATTAAGAATCAATTTCAGATCTATCAATATCAACCAACTATCAAAGTTAACAACCGTAGATAACAACAAGCTCTGTTACCCCAATCTTTCCTTAGTTTGTCGTTAAATAGAACAAGCTCTCTATTTAATCTCTAACCATTAAACAACCTAGAATAAGCTCTCTAAATTCAATTTAATGGCAGCTTTATGATGAGAAAGATAGGTTGATCTAAGCAACAAACACATAAGCTCGGATTGTTCAACTTAGGTTATGTTCCACTTTGCAATTATTGAAAACTTGACCATAATCATTAATCACAAATTGCCACTTATGAATAGGAAATCAAGACAATTACACGGATCAAGACTCCTAAACTAGCAATAGATAATTATCAAGATCTATCTAGTTGTACACCTAAATAAATCTAGACAACATCATGAACAATTCTTGTAGAAGAACATAAGCAACTTTGATAGAAAATTAATGATAGATAGAATCTGAAAATCAATCACAAAACATGTCTAGGGCTTTGAAATCACCCTTAACCAAATAGAAGTTTAGCCTAGCATAGGCATTATAAACATAAACATAAAATTAAAGAAAATCTAAGAAGAAAATAAAAGAAAGAAAGAAGAAGAGGAAGAATATTAATTATCCAACCTCTTGCTCTCTCTAAAGAAAAAGAAAACTAGAGAAAAGAAAGAAGAAGAAAACTTAGAGAATTTTATTAAAATGGCTAATATCCTACCTATGTACAATATGATCCCTTACAATCATCCAAGGCCCTCTATTTATACACATTTTGGAGGGCTAAATGACAAGAGACAAGCTTTACAAATTTCAAAGGTAGGTATATGACGATTTTGATCAGCCAACTTGTTGGTCAATTTCGTCAATATTGGAGGCCTTATCGGATCACATGGTCTTCTAGAAAAAGGTTCCCCTATCCGTTACGAAACCATAGCCATTGGAATCAGCTCATTTGCTGATGTGGTTAAGCAGATATGGGCAAAATACGAAAACATGTCAGCACAGACGTCATTGCACATCAGCCACCTTGATGGTCGATTTCTTCAATATTGGAGGCCTGATCTGATCACATGGTCTTCTAGACAAAGGTTCCCCTATAAGTTACGGAACCATAGCCGTTGGAATCAGCTCATTTTCTGATGTGGATAAGAAGATATGGGCATAATACGAAAACATGTCAGCACAGACGTCATTGCACATCAGCCAACTTGATGGTCGATTTCGCTAGGGAAAACGACTCCTTTTTAAGAAGTGTAAAACATGAAAAAGATAGATATGCCTCTTAGCTTTGCATGGCTACAAATTTCAGCCTTATTGCTTCAGTGAAACTCGAGATATAGCTGATATGGGAAAAGGTGTCGGAACTGAAACTGAACTGGATTTGCCCTTAATTCTAGTAATCTGAAATCACTCAAAGAAACTTGTGAAAAACACCAAAATACATAAAAATATAAAAGATCATAAACACAATTAGACTAAACAATAATAACTCGTATTTGACACAAAACATTAATAAAACATAACTAAAAACTATATAATTATACGAGTTATCACACCCCCACACTTAGATTGTTGCTAGTCCCTAGCAACGACTCAATAAAAATAAAATAAGAAAATCTAATCTAATCCATTTTCGTAGGAAATCACGGTGGCACTTAGCATGTGACACAAGCCTTTAAACCCCTAGGTGTCCCTAGTGGACGAGTTTAGTCTCGTGAGGGTTTACTAGAACGATACCCACAAACATTGAAAAACTAAAATATAAATAAACTGCATATACTAAAAATATTTATTCCTAATCCTTTCAATACAAATTAGAGACAATCTTTGAACAAGTCTTATAAACTAATCAATAGCTTAAAGAATTTCACAAAAAATCATGCTTGAATGTAAATTGTTTGAGTTAAGCCAATATTAACATAACATATCTCAATCAAAATAGTGCATGTTCAAATTTAATCTCAACTTCTCACATGGGATACCCTCATGATTTTCACTCTTTAAAGTAGTGGTGAAGTGTTTACACTCAATCAATCTCATGAAAACAGTTCTACCATATTCTTGCTTGTCCACCTATTCTCCACTATTTAGATCATACAACTTCATGAATCAAGAGGTCTTTAATCAAGGTTGTAATGGGGCCAAGGGGTTTGTAATGTTGTTGAAGAACAAAAGGATAAAGATATCACAAAGGTTTCAAAGAGTTCATAAAGTTTAGAGACATAAAAAGATCATACAAAGAAACTTCTCAAAACTCTTTACAAGTACATAGTCACCTAGGCCGAATATTCATGTTGGGCCTTTTCTTCATTCTAAACAACTTTGTAACATCTTTTTCTTTTTCCACAAATTCAAGAGATGATTCATATTTTTTACTTAGGAATGTATTTGCCAGTATTCCATTTCTTTTTCTCTTGACTTTTTTTCTTTCTTTTCCCCCCACACTTATTTCTTGTTTCTAACCCAAATTTTCAACTAAAAATATCCCTTGTTTTTTGCAATATGTCTCAAAATATATAATCCATCCTTAGAACAAGGGTAAGGATATAAGTATATTTAGGCTAGGTGTAAGTTGTGGTTACCAATAAAACAGCATATTTAATGTAGGCTCAAATTGGCTCACTAGTGGGGATGTTCTCTTAGAACATTAATAATGGATCGCTGTTTGGCTCTGGTTATAATCCTAATGCCTCTATCATATTCATGTTGTCACATGTATCAATATAGTCTCAAACGGTTTAAAGCAAGTTCTAGAGAATCATGTAATCATAAGAGCACTCGAGAAAGAAATTAGATTGATTTGTATAATGCATCAATCATTATAGGCTCAAAAACTCACAAGGATGATTATACAAGTCAGATTAAGTCTAAACATGCTTCTTTCTCAATCAACATATCATATTAACATTGGCTCATAAAAAGGTTGACATCAAGCTCAATTCTCATGAAAATCTTCTCACTAATAACCAGTTTAGACCTATGCAATTCATATCTCATCATTGTATTAAAAAGGAACTAAAACACACTAAAAATAATAATAATAATAAAGACTCATAAAAAAAAAATAGTAGACAAAAATAAAAGAAATCCTAAATCATTCCCCCCACACTTAATTCTTACATTGTCCTCAATGTAAGTCTATTAACTCAAATGAAAGAATCATGTGTAAGAGAAAAGAACTAATAACATAAGAATAGGAACTACTAAGACTCAAAACAAAACAAAACTCATGCAACCTAAATAATCCTAAAATACTAAACAAAAATTAACAAGTAAACATAAAAAGATTAAAATCAAGCTGACAAGGTATGTCTCAAGTCTCCCTTACTCAGACCTTGTTCAGAATGAATAATTCTTAATTATTTTTTATTTTATTTTTTTTAATTTTTTTTTTTTGAAAAGAAGAAATCAAGTTGACAAGGTATGTCTCAAGTCTCCCTTACTCAGACCTTGTTCAGAATGAATAATTCTTAATTATTTTTTTTTTTTTTTTTAAATTAGCAAAATATGTCCCTTACCCCCTACTAAAATATGACATTGTCCCCAATGTCAAATTTTAAAGGTAGAATTTAGGAGATATTACCTGCAGAGGTTGCTAACCACTTATTATAACTGAGACACAACAAGCAAAATGTTAGATAATGTCACAAAGACAAAGTGCAATCCACTCCTTGCTCGTCCATATCTCTTTTTCTTTTTTCGAGCGTTTGCGAAACAACCGTAGCAGATAAACACTCATAAGCTTGGAGCTTTTTAAGTAAATCTTCAATGGTTGTAGCAGAAATTATGGTTCTCCTTGCCTCTGAAAACATGAATCCATTATCCACAGCATTATCTAAATATAAAAGCAAATTACTAAAATAACCATTAATATTAAGCAAACCAATGGGTTTCTTATTTGTGACCAAAGATGACCAAGAAGCCACGCAAGCTATTTCTTCCAATGTACCCAGACCTCCTGGTAAAGCAATGAATGCATCGGCAGAATGGTACATGATTGTTATCCGTTCAGGGATACTCCAGACTTGTATTTCCTTACCCACGGTAGGTCCACAAAAACTTGTGAATAGTTTTGGCACGATTCCTAGAACTGGACTTCCTCCGGCGTGTGCTGCTGTAGCGACTGCTCCCATTAAACCCGTACTACCGCCTCCATAAATCAACTGGATCTTTTGTTGGGCAAGTATTACTCCAACTCTTATGGCTTCATCAGCGAATATGTTATTTTTCCCTGGATAAGCACCTCCAAAGACACAAATTTTTTTAATGCGTTGGGACGAAGTACTTTCCATTTTTTTTTTTTCGAGTGCCTGAAAGAGAATGAGTACATGGTGTAATATATAGAGGACTCAGTAGTGAATCAGAAAAGAGTAATAATGTCGCCGAAAGTGTATCTGACCTGTCAGAAGAAAATGTTAACCTAACAAAAGATTTTTGCGTGATTTCAGGAAGAAAATCAAAAAGAGAAGAAAAATCAACCGTAAAAGACAAATAAAAAAATGAGAATAATTACACAAATTGAATAACACGTAAATTAAACCAAAATAAAGTTATTGCAAATCAAACCAAAAGCTGAGAAGTCGTTTATTGTAGTTGTGATTGTGGCTCACATCTTCCTCTGGTTTTACGTCCAGAAACGGCTTGAACGCCTTCTATGAGTCGAGGATATGCTTCCCATCCAGTTTTCTTACAAGCTGGCAAACAGGGTCTTTTAACATCAGATTCCCAAGATGTTGCCATTCCCTTTGGAATTGCGGCCATAAATCAAGAATTTCTCTTTGTACGTCTCCACTAGGATGCGTCTCAAGAGAAAGTTGGATATTACCCAAATTCTCCTTACTCAGTCCATCTTTAATGAATTCAATTTTATCATCTCGATTAGAGGACGGAATCCCAATAGAACGACATTTACCGTTACACGTCCATCGTGCACATTTGTGGCAATTTGAACTCATGCGCTTTGCTCGTCGCTTCTTTGCAAAAGTGCTTCTACCTGTACCTGGTAAATGCAAAACAGGAAGATATTCATCTTCACGTACCTTGGCTTCAATTATCCAACGTATGTCTCCAGGAATCCCTTTATGCATAAGCATTCTTAATCTTTCAAATCGAACTTGGTAAAGCTTCAGTAAAATATTTCGAGGAAAAGGAGGAAATCGTTTCTGCAATCTTGTGAGAATATCATCCATCCTGAAAAAAAAAATGAAAAAAAAAAAAAATTGAAAGAGAAATTGGAAGAGAAATTTATATACAATATCAGTTTTGTGGGTAGCTGATGGAACCGATTTAAATAATCACGGAGTACCGTTATCCGCCATTTAACCGGGGTTAAAAAAAAATAAAAATTATATTTACATCTAGTTATTTTCAAAACAAGGATCAGAAAGAAAAACAACATAAAAAGACTCAAAAACAAAACACTCTAAATAAAATCCTAAATTCTTCCCCCCATACATAATTCTTACATTGTCATCAATGTAATGCTATTAATCCCAAATGAAAGAATCATGTGTAAGTGAAAAGAACTAATAAACAAAATAAACTTATGCAGCCTAAATGAACTTAGAAACACTAAACACAATTAGCAAAGAAACATAAGAAAAAGATAAAGAAAAAGAGAGCAAATCTGAGGATGGCAGTTTGGCAATGCTTTCACTAATTAGGCTGCCTCCCCCAATTAGCACTGATTTAAGTTGTCCAACCTAACCAACACCCCTTCTTGGCATTTTAGGCTTGTCAGGCTCATACATGAAATTTCCCAAATTTATGCGTTTGAGAGGAAGCTTTCTTTGCACAACAGTGGATGCATTCTCCATTACAAGTATTATTCCATCATCCTTTGTGGTGCATATGTCATCGAGGAATGGAGCATATTTTGATACTTGTTGAATGACCTCCACAAACAAGTTGTTTAAGGTTTCCGGCATGTGTTGTTCATGTTCTTCCTCCTTGAACTTTGCAAATCTACTAGGAAAAGGTGGAGAAGAAACATTAGTAAAAAGTGAAACCTTAAACGTTACCTCAGGTGCCGAAATACTCTTAGAATCCATCTCTAATTTTGTTTCATCCTCATCTTGTTCCTCATTCTTCAAGGTCACAATAGTAGCATTCTCCTTTGGGTTAACCATCGTTTGGGCTGGGAGTTCTTCAGATCTTTGTGCTACCCATCCCACCATACTACTAGCCAATTGGCTCATTTGCTTTTCCAAACTCTGGATGCTTGCCCTTGTTTCCTGTTGAAATTGCAAAGAATCAGTAACAAGAGAATAGACAAGATCTTCTAAAGAAGTACCTGAGTTTTGAGTCATATGTGGTGGTTGAAAAAGATCTGGTTCTTGAGACCATGATTGATTGAAGCTAGATGGATGAGTGTAATTGGCATAAGGATCTACTTCTTGGTAATTTTTCGAGTAGCCACAATTAGTATGATCCCACCATCCCTCATGGTAAGTGTTTGAGTAATGATCATACTGTTGGTCTTGGAACACTTGATGGCCTTGACATCCTCCCATGGCCAATTGTTGAACTGGGGAGGTGAGATTGGCTTGTTGATTCTCCATGTTCATGTATGCCACCAACTCTTCAAGTGTTAGATTGCTCAATTCCATTGTTTTTTTTTTTTTTTTTTTTTTTTAAATTTGAAAAGAAAAACTTGTATGTACAAGAAAATAAAACTAATTAGAACTGAAAATAAGAATAAACCAAGTAACAAATAAACTAAAGAAAGCAATCCCCGGCAACGGCGCCAAAAATTTGATGCACCCAAAAGAGTGTATCTTATTTAACCTTGCACTAAAAAGATAAATTGTAAGTATAGAAGTTAGCAAGGGTCGAGTCCTCAGGGATTGGGTTTTAGTTTATAAGTTAATAGTTTAAAACTTAAATTCAAGAACAATAAAAGAAAAGGGGTTTTTGAAGCCAGATTTAAACTAAAGTAAATAATAAGAATAAGATGCAAGGCGGTATAACCAGCCAATAAAAATATATATACTAAATTAGGCGGTATAACCAGCCAATAAAAATATATATACTAAATTAGGCGGTATAACCAGCCAATAAAAATAAAACAAAGTTAATATACAAATTAGGCGGTATAACCAGCCAATAAAAATAAATATAAAAAATAAGCAAACTAAAAGTAAGAAAACAAATAAGTAAGAAGAATCAAATATGAAAAATATGGTTAAGGTTTCATTCTCCACCACTAGACATCATTAAGAATCAATTTCAGATCTATCAATATCAACCAACTATCAAAGTTAACAACCGTAGATAACAACAAGCTCTGTTACCCCAATCTTTCCTTAGTTTGTCGTTAAATAGAACAAGCTCTCTATTTAATCTCTAACCATTAAACAACCTAGAATAAGCTCTCTAAATTCAATTTAATGGCAGCTTTATGATGAGAAAGATAGGTTGATCTAAGCAACAAACACATAAGCTCGGATTGTTCAACTTAGGTTATGTTCCACTTTGCAATTATTGAAAACTTGACCATAATCATTAATCACAAATTGCCACTTATGAATAGGAAATCAAGACAATTACACGGATCAAGACTCCTAAACTAGCAATAGATAATTATCAAGATCTATCTAGTTGTACACCTAAATAAATCTAGACAACATCATGAACAATTCTTGTAGAAGAACATAAGCAACTTTGATAGAAAATTAATGATAGATAGAATCTGAAAATCAATCACAAAACATGTCTAGGGCTTTGAAATCACCCTTAACCAAAGAGAAGTTTAGCCTAGCATAGGCATTATAAACATAAACATAAAATTAAAGAAAATCTAAGAAGAAAATAAAAGAAAGAAAGAAGAAGAGGAAGAATATTAATTATCCAACCTCTTGCTCTCTCTAAAGAAAAAGAAAACTAGAGAAAAGAAAGAAGAAGAAAACTTAGAGAATTTTATTAAAATGGCTAATATCCTACCTATGTACAATATGATCCCTTACAATCATCCAAGGCCCTCTATTTATACACATTTTGGAGGGCTAAATGACAAGAGACAAGCTTTACAAATTTCAAAGGTAGGTATATGACGATTTTGATCAGCCAAATTGTTGGTCAATTTCGTCAATATTGGAGGCCTTATCTGATCACATGGTCTTCTAGAAAAAGGTTCCCCTATCAGTTACGAAACCATAGCCGTTGGAATCAGCTCATTTGCTGATGTGGTTAAGCAGATATGGGCAAAATACGAAAACATGTCAGCACAGACGTCATTGCACATCAGCCACCTTGATGGTCGATTTCTTCAATATTGGAGGCCTGATCGGATCACATGGTCTTCTAGACAAAGGTTCCCCTATAAGTTACGGAACCATAGCCGTTGGAATCAGCTCATTTGCTGATGTGGATAAGAAGATATGGGCATAATACGAAAACATGTCAGCACAGACGTCATTGCACATCAGCCAACTTGATGGTCGATTTCGCTAGGGAAAACGACTCCGTTTTAAGAAGTGTAAAACATGAAAAAGATAGATATGCCTCTTAGCTTTGCATGGCTACAAATTTCAGCCTTATTGCTTCAGTGAAACTCGAGATATAGCTGATATGGCAAAAGGTGTCGGAACTGAAACTGAACTGGATTTGCCCTTAATTCTAGTAATCTGAAATCACTCAAAGAAACTTGTGAAAAACACCAAAATACATAAAAATATAAAAGATCATAAACACAATTAGACTAAACAATAATAACTCGTATTTGACACAAAACATTAATAAAACATAACTAAAAACTATATAATTATACGAGTTATCACCAGTACCAAAGAAGGATGGAAAAGTGCGGATGTGCGTTGATTACCGAGATTTGAATAAGGCCAGCCCTAAAGATAATTTCTCTTTACCCCACATTGATACTCTGGTGGATAATACGGCGAAAAGTTCTTTATTTTTTTTCATGGATGGATTCTCAGGATACAATCAGATCAAGATCATATTTGTTACAATGTGGGGAATCTTCTGCTACAAGGTAATGCCATTTGGGTTGAAGAATGCTGGGGAAACATGCAAAACAGCCATGGTGACCTTGTTTCATGATATGATGCATAAGGGAATTGAGGTCTATGTTGATGATATGATCGCAAAGTCACAAGGAGAAGACGAGCATATTGCGAATCTTAAAAAGCTCTTTGAACGACTAAAGAAGTTTAGATTCAATCCAAATCCAGCAAAATGAACTTTTGGAGTCACCTCGGGGAAATTGTTGGGTTTTGTCGTCAGCAAAAAAGGAATTGAGATTGACCCGAATAAAGTGAAGGCTATTCAAAATCTGCCACCACCGCGCACTCAAAATGAAGTAAGAGGCTTTCTGGGGAGATTGAATTACATTGCTCGGTTTATTTCTCAATTAACCGACAAGTGTGATCCAATATTTAAGTAACTTCGAAAACATTATCCAGGAGAATGGGATGAAGGTTGTCAGATTGCATTTGAAAAGGTTAAACATTATCTATCTAACCCACCAGTAATAATGCCACCTATTCTGGATAAACCAATGATACTGTATTTATCAGTATTTGAGAGATCCATGGGTTGTGTTTTGGGACAGCTTGATGAAACTGGAAAGAAAGAACAGACAGTTTACTACCTCAGCAAGAAGTTCACAGATTATGAGTTGAAATATTCGTCGATAAAAAAGTTGTGTTATGCCTTAGCTTGGACTGCTCGAAGACTCAGACAGTACATGTTGTACCACAAAACGTGGTTGATTGCCAAACTGGATCCAGTCAAGTACATGTTGGAAGCACCTTCTTTGTCAGGGAGGACGACAAGATGGCAGGTTTTATTGTCAGAATACGACATTGTATATGTAAGTCAAAAAGCTATCAAGGGCAGTGCAGTGGCTGAATTCTTAGCAAGTCGGGCAGTGGAAGATTATGAGCCGTTGAACTTTGACTTCCCGGATGAAGATTTGATGTATGTTTCACAAACAGATGAGATTCCCCTGAAAAATAAAGTATGGAAAATGTACTTTGATGGCGCATCTAATGCCATGGGGCATGGAATCGGTGCAGTGCTCATATCCCCATAAGAAGATTATTATCCTTTCACTGCCAGATTGGATTTTGATTGTACAAACAATACTGCCGAGTATGAAGCATGTACTATGGGCCTTCGTGTTGCAGTGGACAGAAAGATCAAAGTATTGGAAGTTTTCGGAGACTCAGCCTTAGTTATTTAACAACTACGAGGAGAATGGGAAACCCGAGATACAAATCTAATCCGATACCGCGAACTCATACTGAGTTTATTGGAGGAGTTTGAAGAAGTGAATTTCAACTACTTTCCTCGAGAAGAAAATCGGATGGCAGATGCTCTGGCTACTTTTTCATCAATGTTTAAAGTGAATGAAGGGGTGAAGTTGTGCCAATAAATATGAGTATATATGAGTCTCCTGCCCACTGTCTGAGTATTGAAGAAGAAGCATATGGCCTTCCTTGGTATAACGACATCTTGCAGTACATCAAGAGTCAACAGTATCACAGAAAATGACAAGAGGACTCTGAGAAGGCTAGCAATGAGTTTTGTTCTAGACAGTGAAATTCTCTACAAGAAAGGAAAAGACCAAGTCTATTGAGATGTATCGGAGCTGCTGAAGCTCGGAGAATTATAGAAGAGGTCCATGAAGGGATATGTGGCATTCATGCTAATGGTCACATGCTTGCTAAACAAATTATGAGGGCAGGGTACTATTGGTTGACGATGGAAGGAGATTGCATCAGTTATTCCCGAAAGTTCCATAAATGCCAGATATATGCTGATAAGATTCATGTGTTGCCATCACCATTACATGTCATGACTGCACCATGGCCTTTTTCAATGTGGGGAATGGATATGATCGGGCCTATTACCCCGAAAGCTTCAAATGGACATCGTTTCATCTTGGTGGCCATAAATTATTTCACAAAGTGGGTAAAAGCTGCGTCCCATGCAAATGTAACAAAGTCGATGGTATGCAGATTCGTTAAGAAAGAAATCATATGTCGTTACGAGTTGCCAGCAAGAATTATTTTGGATAATGCTCTCAATTTGAACAATAAGATGATGAGAGAAGTGTGTACTCAATTCAAGATCACACATCATAATTCGGCACCTTACCATCCAAAGATGAATGGCGCAGTAGAAGCAGCTAACAAGAACATCAAGAAGATTGTTGAGAAGATGACCAATGTGTACAAGGATTGGCATGAGATTTTGCCTTTTGCTCTTCATGCATATCGTACTTCGGTCCGCACATCTACAAGGGCAACATCATTTTCTTTGGTATACGAGATGGAAGCAGTGCTACCTATTGGAGTTGAGATCCCTTCACTTCGGGTTTTGATGGAAGTTGGCCTAGAGGAAGCAGAATGGGTTAGAGCTCATTATGAACAGTTGAATCTCACCGAGGAGAAAAGATTGAAAGCAATTTGTCACAGGCAGTTGTATCAGAAAAGGATGATTCGAGCCCATAACAAGATGGTTCGTCCCAGACAGTTCCGAGAAGGGGAGTTGGTACTAAGGAAAATTCTCCCTATAATGACGGACCCGAGAGGAAAATGGGCTCCGAATTGGGAAAGACCCTATGTGGTAAAAAGAGCTTTTTCTGGAGGAGCATTGATTTTAACTAGAATGGACGGGGAGGATTTCAGAAATCCCGTAAATGCCGATGAACTGAAGAAGTATTATGCTTGAAAAAAAAAATGTGTGATGCTGTGCACATGGAAATTCGAATGATTCCAAGTGTAAAAATGGAAATTCTATATATCTATTTGCCCTGAGAATTGCTTTTCAAAGAAAATATTCATGCTTGTTATGATGAATGGCCATCTTTCATATTCCTTTCACTAAGAAGAAATTATCCTTAGTCACCCCTTTGAGCCTTAGGAATTATTTCTTTCTTTAAAACTTGATCAAGGATCATCCTCTATACTAGAGGGCAAATGCGAGAAAAAATAATAAAAAATATGGCAAAAAGAAAGCCATCGAAAAATATGGCAAATGAAAGCCAACAAAGCAAAAAAAGAAGAAAAGAAAGTCCAAAAAGGGACAAATGTTTCAAGAATGAGTTCTCCTCAGGAAATGATCCTTGATCCAATCACCCTTAAACACACTTTGGGTCTATTTTATCCTTTCTTTCTAAACCTAAACCTTGGCCTACATTACGTACTTTAAAAGCCCATTTTGATCAAGCATGGATATTCAATTTGAAAGGTTATTCTCAGAATTCATCCCATCTTTTGAATTGATATTTTTACCTTGGAAGCATTTAGAATTCACAAATGCATGGTAAAAAAAAAATGGAAATTAAAAAAGAATGTAGAAGGTTAGGTTTAAGCCGAAAACCCGCAAAGGGCGACTTAATACCGAATGGAGGACACTTGAGTTGAAAACCTACAAAGGGTGGCTCAAGTACTGATTAAAAGTTCGAATCGATGCTCCATATAAAGGGGGAGAAAGTACCTGACAATCAGAGGAAAGGGGAACAACTCAGTCTGACGTAACTACAGAAGCTAAGAGGTTACCCAAGTAAATTGATCGTTCAAGAGAAATTTCAAATGGTTTGAAAAGGGAGGGGTCCAAGATATTCCGCATCCAAGGCATCTACAACCTATAACCTTACATTTGTTTCTTATATCCTTGATATTTATGTTTACTATTTTAAAGCATTTTTGAAATAAATTCTTGTTATCCTTTTCATGACAATTTTTGCTTGATTCGTGTTTCCTTTTATACATTTTTGAGATGCATTATGATTGTTATTAAATTGAATGATGATTAGTAATAAAAAAATCTTTAACTAAAAAGATTTCAAAGTATTACTAAGGAATAGATTTAAATCTTGGGAAAGGTTTGGAAAGTTCACCAAGAAAAGGAACAGTGAATGTGGTGGGAACTCCATCACGAAGTCAAAAAAATCTGTGAATTTCAGCGAAAGCCAGAAACTGAGACTGATTGACAAGATATCTTGAGTGGGGTATCAATGAACAAATTGAAGACTCTGTCATGAAGTCGGATAATTTGTGAACATCAAAGAAACCATGGATTAGAAATCACGACATAATCATTTGATTGCATTTATTCTTAGGAAACATACAAGCATTTGCAAAGCATGTCATTCTCATCATTGCATTTAGCTAACAGTGTAGAAATCAGGAAAACTTGGACTTCCCCAAAGTGAACTCGTTATATTTTTCAAATGAGTTGAGCCCTGAGATCACCGTCGAGGTACGTTTCCAAATCAAACTCATTTTGCTCCTCAAATAAGTCGAGCCTCGAGACCACCGTTGAGGTATGTTCCTTTCATTTTCAAGTTAAATTTATTCTTTTCCAAATGAACCAAACCCAGAATCACTCTTAATATTTCCTTTTGTTTTAAATCGAATTCATTCTGTTTTATCAAATGAGTCGAGCCTTGAGACCTCCGTCGAGGTATTTCTTTTTGTTTTAAATCGAGTTCATTCTGTTTTACCAAATGAGTAGAGCCTTGAGACCTCCGTCGAGGTATTTCCTTTTGTTTTAAATCGAATTCATTCTGTTTATCAAATGAGTCGAGCCTTGAGACTACCGTCGAGGTATTTCCTTCTGTTTTAAATCGAATTCATTCTATTTATCAAATAAGTCGAGCCTTGAGACCGTCGTCAAGGTATTTTCAAATCATGAGTAAGACCTTCGGGCACCAGTTTTAAAGACCTTCGGGCACTAGTTTTAAAGACCTTCGGGAACCAATTTTAAAGACCTTCGGGCACCAATTTTAAAGACCTTCCGGCACCAGTTTTAAGACCTTCGGGCACTATTCTAAAGACCTTTGGGTGCATATTTTTCTTTTGAAATCGAACCCGTTTTCTTAAGACGGGTCAAGCCTTGATTAGTCAGGGAATTCAATTTAAGGACAAAATCTTCAATTTACAGCTTTATCCAAAAACAAATGATGAAAAAATGAACAAAAAAATGAAAAAAGAAAACCCTTTTCCCTTTCCTTCACATGCGATTTCACTGACCGTACAAAATTAGTGTTTCTTTATCTTTGCCTGATTCCTGATTCTCAGCAATAGCCAAAGAGGGGCAGTTGTAGACACCAAATTTTTCCGAACCACTAAAACAGGTATGTTTTCTTCCTAAATTGATGTTTCAGAATGTAAAAAGACTTTTTTCATCCTGTAGGTGGTACTCCGAGACTTAGTTTAAGAGGGCGAGCATAAAAAGTCAAACTTGAAAAAAGTCAACCTCAAAAAGTCAACTACTAAAAAGTCAACCCAATTTCAAAATCAAGATTTGAAGTTCAATTGAAAAATGGTGAAAGAATTTTGATAATCCGAGGTCTACATCGAAAGATATGGAGTTCGAAGGCTGGGATTTGGAGATTCAGTAGAAAGAAAACCCTAATCCGAGAAATTTAGGGAAAGTGCATAATGATCGAATTGGTCGAAATTTAAGGTTTCAAATGAAAGATAAGCACTGACTACGGGTAATGGAGAAGCCACTTGAAAGAAAAACTAAAAAAAAAAAAAGTCAATCCGTGAGAAAACTGAGAATTAGGGTTTTTGGTGGATTTGGGTGAAATTGGGAAGAATTACAGAAATGGCCCGACTTTGTAAGACCAAAGCCCCTAATGGATGAGGAATGATTAAAAATGGATAGCCCAAGGCTCAGTTTGAAGAAAATCTGAAAATCGAACATGTTTTGAGCAAAATCTGGTTTTAGAAGCAAAAGGGCAAAATTGAAAAATTTGGGAAAAATAGCAAATGAACTCCAAAAATTCTGAAAATTTGCAAATCTCATTTTTAAATTATTTGGAAGAGATTGGAAAAAGAAAATATTGATTCGGAGTTTGTTTGCAAAATGGCCAAATCCCGAGTCTCTTATGTAGAAATTCAAGAAGGAAAATCCCGGAAAAATAGCAAATGAACTCCAAATCTTCTGAAAATTTGCAAATAACATTTTTAAATTATTTAGAATAGATTGGAGAAATAAAATCTTGATTCGGAGTTCGTTTGCAAAATGGCCAAATCCCGGGTCTCCTATGCAGTAATTCTAGAAGATAAATCTCGAAAAAATAGCAAATGGACTCCAAAAATTATAAAAATTTGCAAATCTCATTTTTAAATTATTTGAAATATATTGGAGAAATAAAATCTTGATTCGGAGTTCGTTTGCAAAATGGACAAAACCCGAGCCCTTATGTAGTAATTCAAGCAGATAAATCCCGAAAAAATACCAAATGAGTTCCAAAAATTATGAAAACTTCCAGATCACACTTTTAAATTATTTGGAAGAGATTGGTGAAGAAAAATCTTGATTTGGAGCTCGTTTAAAAAATGGTAAAATGTGGGGGCATAAAAGGGCATTTTTGGAAGAAAAAATCCAAATAAATAGCAAACGGACTCGGAAAATTTTGAAAACTTCTAGAATTCAATATTTTATTATTTTGAAAGTATTAAAAAAATAAAATTTGAATTTGGAGTCTGTTTGCCATTTATTTGCATCCGGGGGGCAAAAGGTCATTTCACGCAAGCAACCAAAAAAGGCTTCTTTTGGCCTTTCAAAAAATCAGACTTGGGCTGGAAAAGAGAAGTACTGGCCTGCCAAGGCCCAAAGGAAAGAGGAATTTTCTGATTTTTCAATCAAATGGCCAAGAATTAAGAGTTAGTTAGAGATTCTTTTTAATCAAGCCATTGTGATTAAGCCACATAGGCCAAGGGAGAATGTCAACATTATTCTTGAATAGCTGTAATTATGGATAGCTGCCATGCTAATCTAAGGGTGGTAATTTCATGATTTTTCATCTTGAATTATTAGCCATTTGATGGAAATTGGTTAGAACCAAAATGACAACATCCTAGCTCACTAAAGGGGGGTTCGGCCAGCTCTTAGGGGAGGTTCAAAATTTTCATTTTGCTAATTTCTCTTAGTTTTTCTTAGTTTTTCTCTCCTTGGTTGAAAGCAAAAAGAAAAAGTTTAGAAAAGAAAGGAAAGTTTGAAGAGATAAAGCTTGAAATATAGCTTCTTGAGGTTGCTCTTAAGCACCAACTCTTACACTTTCTTGATTTTTCATTCTTATTTTTGCTATTTCGATTACTACTTGGTGAGTTTCCTTTTTAAATAAATGTTTTTTTATTGTTCTTCTTAAGTTCTTTCTTCATTTCTTTCTTAAATATTTTTTTTACAATTTGTTTTACAATTTCTCACCATGACCGAATGGCCTACATTTTTATTTAATGTTGCTGTTTTGTTTATTTTATCATGTTATTTATGTTATTTTCTTTAATCTTGATGTTTTAAGTGTTATTCTACTTCATATACTTGAGTTATATTTTAATTTGGTTGCTTTGTTTGTTGCCATTTATGATTTAAATATCATGTTCTTGCATTTTTAATTTTCTGTTTTCATAATGTTTAAATTTGTTGATGTTTTATATGTAGTATATCAAATGTTTGTGAAAATGCTTGTTTGGTTTTAGTATTTCTACTTTGTGTTTGCATGTTTTCAGTGTTATATTTTAGTTGAGCATATTAGTATGTCAAGTGTTTGTGAAAATGCCATGCTTGTTGGAGCTTGAGGCCATTCGGCTACTCCATGTGTTTTGCATTGTGTGTTGCATTTTTTCCATGTTAGTTGGTAGGTTTTGCATTTGCATGACATTTTATTTAGTTTTGCATGTTAGTATACCAAGTGTTTGTAAACATGCCATGCTTGTTACATAGGCCATTCGGCCACTCCTTGAATTTTTGCATTGTATGTGCATTCTTGCCATCTTAGTTGATAGGTTATCATTTGCATGATATTTGGTTGAGTTTTTTGTTTAAGCATGCTTTGTGTTTGTGAAAATGCCATGCATATTTTAGTTATTAGGTTAGGTTTATTTTGCCATGCATGTGCATGCATTTTAGACTTAGGTTACATTAAATGCCATGCAAGTTCATTTAGGTCTAGGTCACTATATGAATGCCATGCATTGTTTCATGACATTTAGGTTTAAACTCATGCATTTCATGCACTATACTTGCTGTATTTTTTCATGCATTTCATGTTCATGCCGCTTTACTAATGACTTAGGCCAATTAATGGTTCAAAGTCATGCTCTCTTGAGCACACTTGTGGAAAATTAAGGTTTGTCAAATTAACTATTTACCTTTGTGATTTTTTTTTTTTTTTTTACTTAGCCAATTTTTATCTAACTTTTAAAAAGTCTTAGATACTGTTTGTGAGTCATTTTGTGAGTCTTAAATATTTTTACTTTGATTTTTAAATGATTTTATCAAAGGAAAAAATGTATTTTGACAAAACAGTTTTTTTTCAGCCAGTATTCGTACTTTTCCGATTTTTGTAGGCACTCATATTTAATCAGAGAATTAAGCTGATTTTTTCCCGTGTAGTTTTACATGTCTTGAGTCTCCAGTATTTGTTTTATATTTTTTTTGAATTTTTAAAAATATGATAAAAAATCGTGGCTTAAAACTGGACGTTGGAGTCAGAATTGAATTTGAAGGAAAATCATTTTTCTGTTTTGGTTAAGTTACTTAGAGGGGGCTGATTAGGAAGTTTAGCTACTGAATTTAGGTAGTCTTTAAGCCTTTTTAAACTCTAAAAATGATTTTTTAAGTCTCGGGTTAAGGGTGGTCAAGTCCGGGATTTTAAACTTAGGAAATTAGAGCCATTTTAAAAAAGATTTAGCCCAGTTTTTATTTTTAATCTAAGCTTTTCAAAATTGTTTTCAAACAATCACAAAGTATTTTGGTTTTAGAATATTTAATTTGACATATTTTCCTAAGGTAGCCGGATATCTTTTTAGATATATGGATTTACTTAATTAAAGGAAAAAATACAATTTCATGCATTGCATTTTCCATATTCATGCATTTTATATAATATGTGATTTTTGCTATGATAATTCCTATGGTATTGTTATTATTTTGATTTATATTTTTGAGGTTGTATGGTTTATTATATGGTTATGAATATTTCATGATATCCTATGTTTTTATTTAGTTATTTTTTGTCATATTATTTAGCATATACTATGTTCATGCATTATTATTTTCATTTTTATTTTCATGCATATTATATGATAGCATTATTTAATATTCCATGTCATTTAAATTATATGCCATATCATTCATATTTGCCATGTCATTTAAATCATTTCATTTCATATAGAATATGTATGTTACTTAGGTCATTTCATTTCATGTTGATTATATTATGTTACTTAGGTTATTTCATTTCATTTAGGATATATTATGTCATTTAGGATATTTTATTGCATTTAGAATATATTATGTTACCTAGGTTGTTTCATTTCATATAGAATATATTATGTTACCTAGGTCATTTCATTTCATTTAGAATATATCATATAACTTAGGATATTTCATTTCATTTAGAATATGCTAAGACATTTAAATCATATCATATCATTTAGGGTGCATTATATTATTTAGATTTTGCTATGTCATTTTATTTATATCATGCATATACATATTCATATCTTTTAAAATGTTTTCAAAAAGATAATGATTTTCAATAAAATGAAGATATTCCCGAGTTAAAATAATTCATGAGTTCTCTGTCGGGTTTGCTGGGGAGGATATCATCAATTATCATTAATAACGAAATATCTTCTTTAAAAGGAGAATGATTCAGAAAGTTTTCCAAAACTAATAAAAATTTATATATTTTGCCACGTTTGTTGGGGAATATAGGAAAATTTTGAATTTATAAATTTCGGATCATTTTCAATTAAAAATGGAATTATTTTTCTTTAAATTGGGAATTAACTTGAAATACTAAATTTAAAACCAACTTTTTACCGAGATTTGAGATAACACACGATTAATAAGGTACCGTTTTATACGGGCGTTGTGGGGGTGCTAATCCTTCCCCGCACGTAACCGAGTCCCGAACCCGTTTCTTTGATTTCTCTGGTTTAAACGCAGACTTGAAATTGGTTTTAAAAAAATGTTTTAATTAATTTTTAAAATATTTAATAAAACCAGTTTTAATAGGTGGCCGATCACACCTAGCTAAAAAAGATTGGTGGGGACTCCATGTCTTTTTCAAGGTCATTTTCAAAACCTTCATTTTTCTAGAGGGATTAAGTCGACTTTTCCTCGGTTTTTATTAATGTCACGCTTAACGAATAATAAAGTCCTGCGATGAGACTTGTTATTTTTTAGGTTGCTACAGCTTGGCGACTCCACTAGGGAAAATTAGAGAGTCAGGCCTAGAATTAGTCGTGTGTTATCAAAGTCTCGGTTTTGTTGGTTTAATTGGTATTTAATTTTAATTCTCACATTTTTTGGAGAATTTTGAAAATAATAAAATGTTTTTAAATATATTCATACTCATGTGCATGCATTTTATTATTGTTCTCTAGTTATTTAAGGTTGTATATTATAATTGCTTGTTGGTTAATGCGTTACACTATTCTTGAATGTTTTTTATAAATTGCTCGGGTATTTAGAATAAGGGTTGTAGAATAGGTTGTGACAGGTTTGTTTTGTTTCTCCGCATACACTGTATTTGCATGTGCATAACATGAATCCTCTACCCGGGTTTCGTCCTTTTAAGTGGGAGTAAAGTAACTACGCCTTCGTGATGATCCTCCGTATGGGCTAGTGAAACACTTTCGGAGTATAAAGTACCTATTGCCTTCGTGATAATCCTCCATATGGGCATAGGAAAATATACTCTAACGAATTGAACCCGCTTTTATCGGGGTGCCTTACTAGCCTTCACCGGTGACAGTGAAGAGCAATTCGGGGTCTTTAGAATCAATTCACTCTCATATAGTGAACCTAGGCGAAGCCATGCCAGATTTTCGTTAGATATACCGAAAATAGGAACACATGGAGGGACATTTCTAAACCTTTTGTTACCTATTTTACATTCTCAAAGAAGTTTTGTAGATCGGGCAACGATGTACGTATATCGCCCGTAATAAATGTGATAATCCGTCCCAAAGGCACTGTGATACCTATATAAGTAGATATTTGTCGGGGCAAATATTCATTAACTGTTTGAAATAAAAAATAAAACTCCTTTTTCAAGCATTTTTGCATTTTGCACATTTCATACATGTGTGAATAAAGCATGTACATTTTTGGTTGTATTATTGATCTCGTTTTTTGCAATAAACGGATCGTGATAGTAATTTCATTTGATGATTTCATAAAACCGGTAGTGTTACATGAACATTGCATATTGTACCATAGTTGGATCCACTACTCCGAAATTCTTTTGAAAATAATATGATTAGTCTTTCATAGAAAAAACATGTTTAAAAAAAAAATCATAAATTTGGAGGCAAATCTTGCATAATGAGATTTTTGAATAAATAAGATTTAGGTCTTATCAATTTCGTGTAATCGTTGGTCATACCTTTGTATTGATTCATTTATTCTTCGTATATATCATTTTGACATCATAGCATGCATGGTCATTCATTGTAGAATACGTTTGTGACATGCATAGTCATTATTTGTATATACCTGTGCATCAATTTATTCATTTTTTAAATCCATCATGTTGGCATTAGATTGCATCCATAGCATACATAGTCATCATAATTTCCCTGTATATGTTCATGCATTAATCATCAGTATATTCATGCACATAGGATTAGAGCATGTACATTCATAATTGTATTCTTAATCTCATGACATTTTCATTTGCATGAAAGGGGTTCAAGATATGAGGAAGGAATCGTAGGAACGATTGGGTGCTTTGTAACGCAACCAAGAGGAATTTAGACATGAAATTTGGGAAATGAAAGAACAACTCGCCAAATGATTGAAAATGTTTGAGGATATGGGTAAGAGTAAAGGGGAACTTTCTCAGGGCTTTGCATCGCCTTCGGATCAAACAAAACCATTAAGTCCCGAACATACAATCCTTGCTGGATCCTGCACTTGTCAATGCCACAAAGGTTGCAATCCTGATGAAATTGTGGACAAAATCGTGAAAATGATCAAACCTGAGAGCCTGATACCAAGGATAGAAACCTCGGATCCTGTACCATACCTGCAAACTATTCTAGGTCCAAGCCAATATCCCCACCTTACTATAGTCCAATCGTCCATTGGGATGACCATTATGGGATTCCTGAATCCCACTCCATCACTACCAACTGTCAGTTCATACTATTTCCCTCATCAATCACCTTATCCAACATCTGGGATAGGAACCTCGAGCTATGTATAACCTCCAAAGGCCCCGTGTCCAAATCCATACCCTTACCATGCTGTTCCGCCACATCTCCATGTAAACACTCTGGTTCGGACCTTAGTGCCACCACCAAGTGCCCCAACTCCTAGGCCATGTGTGACTAAGAAACAACCCCAGGATAAGACCCAAATGCCTTTTGATCCCCTTCCAATCAGCTACTGAGAGCTTCTCCCTATACTGATCCAAAATCACATGGTTGCATATGTACTATTGAAACCCTTGTTACCACCATATCCAAAGTGGTATAATCCAAATGCAAGATGTGGTTATCACTGTGGAATTGTTGGCCATAGCATTGAAGACTGTATGGCCTTCAAAAAGAAAGTGCAATCTCTTATAAATGCCAAGTGGTTGGATCCAACGACACTGATTGATAGAGGACTGGGAAAGCGTCATTAGGATTGGGAGATTTACAGCATTGAGGTGGAAAGACTTCGGTCTAATATGATGTAATAGGATTTCGCTTATTCAGTAGCCAGCTCTTATAGCCTTAGGATGCTAGGAAGAATAAAGTGCTTGTAAAGACAGTTTTAACTACTGCTCAGATTTTGCAAAACATGGCTTATACCATTGTGAACATTGATATGGGAATGAATTGACTATGCTTCAAATTTATGAGATGTTGATGATTAAGTTCCTCTGATTCTTATTTCCTCCGTGATATCTTCCCCTTTTGCATTTTGCATCTGATCAATTATTGGTCATACCATACATTCATACATGTATCATGTTAGCATCAGGTTGCATTTATGCATTCATAATCAGCATGATTTTTCTGTATATATCCATGTATTAATTTGTTTATTCTTTACATGCATCCTGTTGACTTTGGGTTGCATTCATGACAAACATAGTCAGCATGATTTCTTTGTATAAGCTCATGCATTAATCTGTCATATTAACATTAGGATGCATTCATGACACACATGGTCAGCATGATTTTCTTTGTATATACTCTGTATCAATCATTCATTGTTTGCATGTATCATAATTGACACCGTGTTGCATTCATAGGATATATGATCATTCATTGGGAAATACGCTAAAATGTACATGATTATTCATTGCATATATCCATGCGTTGATTTGTTTATTCTTTGCTTGCAACATTTTGGCATCATGATTGCATTTATTACATACATGGTCAGCATGTTTCCACTATATATGCCCATACATCATTTCTTTTATTCTTCACATGCATCAAATGACAATCATGGCTCATTCATCATGACATACATTTGGGGGAAATAAAACAGAAGTTGGCTTGGCTTTAGGAGTCTTTGAAACAATTTCCATTTCAAATCAGAGGTATAAGAAGTACCGAGTACCCTTTTAATACAGGCTAGTACTATGGAGGATGAACAAGTTGCCCGAATGGAAAAAATGGAAAGGGAACAGAAAGAATTGCGAGAACAGCTAGCAAAGTCTCAAGCAGAATCTAAGGATCAGACGACTAAATTGATGGAGCTGATGTCCGCCGTAATCAAGGGAAAAGGATTCACTGAAAACTTTGTCGCCAGGAAAGGGTTAGAGGCACAAAAGGGTCAGAATGAGGTCGTAATGATTGATGCCCAGAACACTGTTAACCTCGTCAATATCCTAAACTCAGATGATCCAGCTGAACAGGCAAAGTTGAAAATGGTTGCAGTAAATGAGGTTGAGTTGGCAGATTCCCAAGGGAAATATTAGTTGTTAGATGAAAGGCTCCGGGCAGTAGAAAGTACAGATGTATTTGGGAGTTTAGATGCGAAAGAACGATGTTTGATCCTCGATTTAGTCATCCCTCTTAAGTTCAAGATCCCTGACTTTGTGAAATATAACGGGACAACCGATCCGTCAGCCCACATCACTATGTTCTATCGAAAGATGACAAGTCATATAGATAATGATAAGCTTTTGATTCACTGCTTTCAGGATAGCCTCAGCGGATCCGCAATTAGGTGATATAGTCAATTGAGCAAGGATCAGATTCGGTCTTGGAATAACCTGGCTAGGGTTTTTCTAAACCAGTACAAGCATATGACCAACATGGCGCCTGACCGTCTTACCTTGCAAAATATGAAGAAAAGAGCTACTGAGAGCTTCAAAGAATATGCGCAACGGTGGATGAGCCTGGCCGCCCAAGTACAACCGCCCTTAACTCAAAAGGAAACCACTATCATTTTTATGAATACACTGCAGGCCCCGTACTATGATACACTTGTCGGCAACACCACGAAGAATTTTTCGGACATGGTAATTTCAGGGTAGATGATTGAGAATGCTATCAAGGATGGGAAAATTGAAGGAGAAAGAACATCCAATACCAAGAAAAAGGGGGCATCTAAAAAGAAAAAGAAAGATACCCAAGTCGTGGAAGGCTTTGCCTCACCTCCCCAATTCTCCTCGTATCAGCCATTTTACTCTACCCTGAACAATGTCTCTCAAGGTTTTTATCCCTACCAACCAATGACTGCAACTACACCAGAATTTACATCTGTCTATCAACGAACACCCTTGGGAATAATTGAAGGAGGCATAAAAAGCGAAAAAGAAATCAGGTTGACCCGATTCCTGTGACATACAGTGAGCTATTACCTCAACTCATCCAGAATTACCTTATGACACCCATGCAATTAGAGCCTCTAAAGCCCCCTTATTCGAGCTGGTATGATGTTAATGAGTGTTGTGGTTATCATGCTGGCAATCAAGGTCACTCAACAGAGAACTGCCCCGCTTTGAAATACAAGGTCAGGGATCTCATCAAGGTTGGTTTGATAAGTTTTGAAGATGGGAAAGCCAAGTGTCATAAGAAACATGGTGCATGATCAAATTAGGTTTTTGACACATGTAGTTCTATACACTGTGATGATGAAAGCACTTGTCTCATGTTAACATCTACATTAATTAAATGAATTTTGAATTTTAAATGCTTTGTGTTTGTTGTGTTTTAACAATAATTTGAATTTGTAAAAACAAGCATTAAGGAAATTTTAATAATGGACAATTTCAAGAATATTGTTGATCATTGTTAGACATGACCCAACACCCTCCCCCCTCTTTTTTGGGCTTCTCTATGCCTAAACCTTGAATCAAGAACACTTGAAAGACCTAATGCTTCAAGGAATATGAATGATTGAACTTCATAAAACCATTGTCATTACAGAATAAGCAAAGACGTAGATCTTAGTCTAGGCTATGAACAAAGGAATGAACTTTTTTAAAAAAAGAAAAAAAAAATCGAACTCCTTGAAATTCAAACAAATGAGACATTCTTTCGAGAATTTAGATTTTGGTAATTTGATGTGTGTCAAGATTGTGCTAAAACCATTCATGACCTTTTCCAATGACCATAAAACTTCAATTACCCAAACATCACTTCATGATTAATACCTTGGGGCACAACGACCAAACCAGATTAACCCATATCCCAGAGAAAACCTATTTTTAGGTCATATTTTCCTTGTCTCTTCAAAGAACTCAGATTGGAAACTCAGCCTTTTCAGTACAGACCTAGAATTGCTATGTTCCTCGTTGATACAAATTCTTATTGGTTAATCAAATTGGGGCATCATATGCGGAAATGATAAATACATGGTGAATAAGGATGGACTAATGCATGAATCATTGGGGCATGCGATATATAGAAAAAAAAATTGATATCATGCATATGAGAATTTGGATGATTTCAAAGTGCAAAATGGAATTTTGATTATCTATTCCCCCTAAAGATTGCTTTTCAATGAGAATATTTGTGCTTGATATGAGAAATGGCCATCTTTCATATCCCTTTCACAAGAAGAAATTATCCATAGTCACCCCTTTTGAGCCAAATGAATTCTTTCTTCTTTGAACCCTGATTAAGGATCACCCTCTACACTAGGGGGCAAATGCAAGGAATCATCTTAAAGATCATTGATATATGAGTCCTAGCTAGAAGACAGATGCAAAGCAAATTGAGCGCCTAAATGAATACGGGCTCACTCTGTCAAAAAGAAGAGGAAAAGATAGCGAAATGGAAGCCAAGAACAAAACAAAAGAAATGGAAAATGAAAAGAAAAGAAAAGAAAAGCACAAAAAAAAAAAAGAAGCAGAAGTGTGTGAAAAAGACATGGCAAATTGAAAGCCAAGAACGAAGAAGAAAAGACGCAAAAGTCAAAAGGAATGAAAAGTCTAAAAGGGACAAATGCTTCAAAGAGAATCCTCCTCAAGAAATGATCATTGATCTGATTACCCTCAAACACATATTTTGGGCCTATTTATCCTCTTTTTCTGAACCCTGAGCCATGGCCTACATTACGTGCTTTAAAAGTCCATTTTAATCAAGCATGAATATTTAATTTGAAAGGTTTCTCCTCAGATTTTATCCCATCTCATCGAATTATCATTTCACTAAGGAAGAATTTAGAATTCTCAAGTGTATGGTAGAACAAAAAAAAAGTGAAAAATTGGAAAGAATGGGACTCTAGGGCGAAAACCCAAAAATGGGCGGTCTAGAGTAAGATGGAATTTTTTTATGCCCTTTATGTTAGTGTCGATACCACAAAAGAGATCATCTTAAAAAAGTGGTCATCGAGGAATATCTAGGAATTCCTGAATCTCTTAAACTGACAGCTCTCATTCAGAGGATTATCTTCAAAAAACTAAAAAAAAAAATTTCTCTCCAAGATTAAACTTTCTGGTTTAAACATCCCGGCCAATCTTGACGCTTGTCAAAATGCCTTGATATGGAAACTAAAAGAATGTTGAATTTGTTTGGTTCTCAATGAATTCATGATTTATAAAACCTGTTCCATTTGTGAGCCTAATAGGGATAAACATTTTTGTCATGAAGTTTTCCTGGAAAAGCCAGAATCTTGTTATACCAAGCCTTACCAATCCCAGTTAAAAAAAAAAAAAACAGATTGACACTTAGAGAAATTTTTAACAATGATCATCAGTCTTCAAAAGATTTGTACATCACACATTGTGGGGTTAATATTTTTTGTTCAGAAGTTTTCAAAATGAGAAAACAAATAAAGATATTTTTTTGAAATACCCATTTTGATGTTGACATGAGACAAGAATTTTTCTAACCCAAAGGTATAGAACTGCCAGGATAGGTCCTGACTTCCAGATATGAGAAGAAGAAATAGAACCCAGTTCAGATCTCTATTGATGAAAGTGTGAAAACTGTTGGGGCAAAGAGAATAGCCAAAATGAATTGAAGATATACTCTGATTTGAAGAGGAAAAATGAATTTGAAAGGCTAAGCCAAAGTCTAGAAAAACAACCGGGGGCATTTGCATCACTCATGAGCACTTATCTCTTTATCGAGCTTTTGCATCTGCACAGTATCGACAAGCATTTGCATCATTCATGGGTATTTGCATTGGCATTATTCCATAAGCATTTGCATTTTACCTTTACATTTACATTCTTCATGGAATTCAAATTTGCGTCATCTCAAGCAATTGCACCATTTCTAGAATCATCGCATTTTCATTATTGTCAATCCAGGCCATTTGCATTTCCACCAAGAAACATTTACATCAATCCAAGCCATTTACATTTACACCATGAAGCATGAGCACCTTGTTAAAGACATGTGCATCTACATCATTTCTCAAAGCTTTTGGGTATAATTTTCAACACGAATTTTACAATGAGCAAACCTTTGGTGGTGATAGCCAAAGCTTCTGGAGGAGGTACCCAGAATTTTACAATTAGCAAACCTTTGGTGGTGATAACCGAAGCGTCTGGAGGAGTTACCTAGAATTTTACAATGAGCAAACCTTTGGTGGTGATAGCCAAAGCTTCTGGAGGGGATATCCAGAATTTTACAAATTTTAAAAGTGAACAAGTCTTCGGTGGTGATAGCTGAAGCCTCTAGTGGAGATATCCAGGGTTTTATAATTTTGAAAAATGAGAAATCTTCTTCTGGAGGAGTTACCCAGAATTTTATTCAACATGTGCATCTACATCAAGAAGCATTTGCATCAATCTAAGTTATTTGAATCTGCATCAAGAAAATTTGCATCAAATTAAGTCATTTACATTTGCATCACAGACATTTGCACCAGTCTAAGTCATTTACATCAAGAAGCGTTTGCATCAACTAAAGACATTTGCATTTGCATCATGAAGCATTTGCATCATCTCTTAAAGCTTTCAGGTATAATCGAACTCGTTCTGCTTCTCAAATGAGTCGAGCCCCGAGACCACCGTCGAGGTACTTTCTTTTATTTTGAACTTGCCGAACCCAGAATTTTAACACGTTTTAAAAAAAATGAACAAGTCTTCGGTTAGCTGAAGCTTCTGGAGGAGTTACCCAGAATTTTACAATGAGCAAACCTTCGGTGGTGATAGCTGAAGCTTCTGGAGGATTTACCCAAAATTTTACAATGAGCAAACCTTTGGTGGTGATAGCCAAAGCTTCTGGAGGTGATACCCAGAATTTTTACAAATTTTAAACAGTGAGAAAGTTTTCGGTGGTGATAGCTGAAGCTTCTTGAGGGGATACCCAGAATTTTTACAAATTTTAAACAGTGAAAAAGTCTTTGGTGGTGATAGCTGAAGCTTCTGGAGGAGATACCCATAATTTTACAAATTTTAAACAATGAGAAAATCTTTGGTAGTGATAGCCGAAGCCTCTGTGGAGATATCCAGAGTTTTAAAATTTTTTCTTTGGTGGTGATAGTCGAAGCTTCTGGAGGAGATACCCAAAATTTTAAACACAACTGAGAACAAGACAAGTTAAGACCCCGAGACCATCGTCGAGGTCATTTCCTTTTTTGCAAATCGAATTTGTTTCCTTAAGACGGGCCGAGCCTTGATTAGTCAGGGAATTCAATTTAAGGATAAAATCTTCAATTTACAGCTTTATCCAAAAACAAATGATGAAAAAATGAACAAAAAAATGAAAAAAGAAAACCCTTTTCCCTTTCCTTCACATGTGATTTCACTGACCGTACAAAATTAGTGTTTGTTTATCTTTGCCTGATTCTTGATCCTCAGCAATAGCCAAAGAGGGGCAGCTGTAGACACCTAATTTTGTCCGGACCACTAAAACAGGTATGTTTTCTTCCTAAATTGATGTTTCAGAATGTAAAAAGACTTTTTCATCCTGCAGGTGGTACTCCGAGACTTAGTTTAAGAGGGCGAGCATAAAAAGTCAAACTCAGAAAAAGTCAACCTCGGAAAAAGTCAACCCCGAAAAAGTCAACCCCAAAAAGTCAACTACTGAAAAAATCAACCCACTTTCAAAATCAATATTTGAAGATCAATTGAAAAATGGCGAAAGAATTTTGATAATTCGAGGTCTACATTGAAAGATATGGAGTTCGAAAGTTGGGATTTAGAGATTCAGTAAAAAGGAAACCCTAATCCGAGAAATTTGGGGAAAAGTGCTTAAACGATCAAATTGGTCGAAATTGAAGGTTCCAAATGAAATATAAGCACTGACTACGGGTAATGGAGAAGCCACTTGAAAGAAAAACTGAAAGAAAAGTCAATCCGAGAGAAAAACGAGAATTAGGGTTTTTTGGTGGATTTCGATGAAATCGAGAAAAGTCTTCACAGAAATGGCCTGACTTAGTAAGAATAAAGCCCCCAATGGATGAATAATGATTAAAAAGGGATATCCCAAGGCCCATCTTGAAGAAAATCTAAAAATCGAACTTGTTTTGAGCAAAACCGGGTTTCGGAGGCAAAAGGGCAAAATTGGAAAATTTGGGAAAAATAGCAAATGGACTCCGAAAATTATGAAAATTTGCAAATCTCATTCTTAAATCATTTGGAAGAGATTTGCGAAAGAAAATCTTGATTCGGAGTTCGTTTGCAAAATGGCCAAATCCCGAGCCTCTTATGCAATAATTCAAGAAGATAAATCCTGAAAAAATAGCAAATGGACTCCAAAAATTCTGAAATTTGGAAAATATCATTTTTAAATTATTTGGAAGATATTGGCGAAAGAAAATCTTGATTCGGAGTTCGTTTGCAAAATGGCCAAATCCTGAGCTCCAATGTAGTAATTCAAGCAGATAAATCCCGAAAAAATACTAACTGAGCTCCAAATATTATGAAAACTTCCAGATCACACTTTTAAATTATTTGGAAGAGATTGGTGAAGAAAAATCTTGATTTGGAGCTCGTTTAAAAAATGGTAAAATATGGAGGCATAAAAGGGCATTTTTGGAAGAAAAAATCCAAATAAATAGCAAACGGACTCGGATAATTTTGAAAACTTCCAGAACTCAATGTTTTGTTATTTTGGAAGTATTAAAAAAAGAAAATTTGAATTTGGAGTCCGTTTGATATTTATTTGCATCCGGGGGCAAAACGGTCATTTCATCCAAGCAACCGAAAAAGGCTTCTTTTGGCCTTTCAAAAAATCAGACTTGGGCTGGAAAAGAGAAGTTCTGGCCTGCCAAGGTCCAAAGGAAAGAGGAAGTTTCTGATTTTTCAACCAAATGGCCAAGAATTAAGAGTTAGTTAGAGATTCTTTTTAATCAAGCCATTGTGATTAAGCCACATAGGCCAAGGGAGAATGTCAACATTATTCTTGAATAGCTGTAATTATGGACAGCTGCCATGCTAATCTAAGGGTGGTAATTTCATGATTTTTCACCTTGAATTATTAGCCATTTAATGGAAATTGGTTAGAACCAAAATGACAACATCCTAGCTCACTAAAGGGGGGGTTCGGCCAGCTCTTAGAGGAGGTTCAAAATTTTCATTTTGCTGATTTCTCTTAGTTTTTCTCTCCTTGGTTGAAAGCACAAAGAAAAATTTTAGAAAAGAAAGGAAAGTTTGAAGAGATAAAGCTTGAAATATAGCTTCTTGAGGTTGCTCTTGAGCACCAACTCTTGCACTTTCTTGATTTTCCATTCTTGTTTTGCTATTTTGATTACTATTTGGTGAGTTTCCTTTTTAAATAAATGTTTTTTTTTATTGTTCTTCTTAAGTTCTTTCTTCATTTCTTTCTTAAATACTTTTTTTACAATTTTTTTTACAATTTCTCACCATGGCCGAATAGCCTACATTTTTATTTAATGTTGCTGTTTTGTTTATTTTATCATGTTATTTATGTTATTTTCTTTAATCTTGATGTTTTAAGTGTTATTCTACTTCATATACTTGAGTTATATTTTAATTTGGTTGCTTTGTTTGTTGCCATTTATGATTTAAATATCATGTTCTTGCATTTTTAATTTTCTGTTTTCATAATGTTTAAATTTGTTGATGTTTTATATGTAGTATATCAAGTGTTTGTGAAAATGCTTGTTTGGTTTTAGTATTTCTACTTTGTGTTTGCATGTTTTGAGTGTTATAATTTAGTTGAGCATGTTAGTATATCAAGTGTTTGTGAAAATGCCATGCTTGTTGGAGCTTGAGGCCATTCGGCTACTCCATGTGTTTTGCATTGTGTGTTGCATTTTTTCCATGTTAGTTGGTAGGTTTTGCATTTGCATGACATTTGATTTAGTTTTGCATGTTAGTATACCAAGTGTTTGTAAAAATGCCATGCTTGTTACATAGGCCATTCGGCCACTCCTTGAATTTTTGCATTGTATGTGCATTCTTGCCATGTTAGTTAATAGGTTAGCATTTGCATGATATTTGGTTGAGTTTTTGGTTTAAGCATGCTTTGTGTTTGTGAAAATGCCATGCATATTTTAGTTATTAGGTTAGGTTTATTTTGCCATGCATGTGCATGCATTTTAGACTTAGGTTGCATTAAAAGCCATGCAAGTTCATTTAGGTCTAGGTCACTATATGAATGCATGCATTTTTTCATGACATTTAGGTTTAAACTCATGCATTTCATGCACTATACTTGCTGTATTTTTTCATGCATTTCATGTTCATGCCACTTGACTAATGACTTAAGCCAATTAATGGTTCAAAGTCATGCTCTCTTGAGCACACTTGTGGAAAATTAAGGTTTGTCAAATTAACTATTCTACCTTTGTGATTTTTTTTAACTTAGCCAATTTTTATCTAACTTTTAAAAAGTCTTAGCTACTGTTTTTGAGTCATTTTGTGAGTCTTAAATATTTTTACTTTGATTTTTAAATGATTTTATCAAAGGCAAAAATGTATTTTGACAAAACAGTTTTTTTCACCCAGTACTCGTAATTTTCCGATTTTTCTGGGCATTCATATCTAATCAGAAAATTAAGCTGATTTTTTCCTGTGTAGCTTTACATGTCCTGAGTCTCCATTATTTGTCTTATATTTTTTTGAATTTTTAAAAATAGGATAAAAAATCGTGGCTTAAAACTGGACGTTGGAGTCAGAATTGAATCTGAAGGAAAATCATTTTTCTGTTTTGGTTAAGTTACTTAGAGGGGGCTGATTAGGAAGTTTAGCTACTGACTTTGGGTAGTTTCTAAGCCTTTTTAAACTCTAAAAATGATTTTTTAAGTCTCGGGTTAAGGGTGGTCAAGTCTGGGATTTTAAACTTAGGAAATTAGAGCCATTTTAAAAAAGATTTAGCCCAGTTTTTATTTTTAATTTAAGATTTTCAAAATTGTTTTCAAACAATCACAAAGTATTTTGGTTTTAGAATATTTAATTTGACATATTTTCCTAAGGTAGCCGGATATCTTTTTAGATATACGGATTTCCTTAATTAAAGGAAAAAATACATTTTCATGCATTGCATTTTCCATATTCATGCATTTTATATAATATGTGATTTTTGCTATGATAATTCCTACGGTATTGTTATTATTTTGATTTATATTTTTGAGGTTGTATGGTTTATTATATGGTTATGAATATTTCATGATATCCTATGTTTTTATTTAGTTATTTTTTGTCATATTATTTAGCATATACTATGTTCATGCATTATTATTTTCATTTTTATTTTCATGCATATTATATGATAGCATTATTTTATATTCCATGTCATTTAAATTATATGCCATATCATTCATATTTGCCATGTCATTTAAATCATTTCATTTCATATAGAATATGTATGTTACTTAGGTCATTTCATTTCATGTTGAATATATTATGTTACTTAGGTTATTTCATTTCATTTAGGATATATTATGTCATTTAGGATATTTTATTTCATTGAGAATATATTATGTTACCTAGGTTGTTTCATTTCATATAGAATATATTATGTTACCTAGGTCATTTCATTTCATTTAGAATATATCATATAACTTTGGATATTTCATTTCATTTAGAATATGCTAAGACATTTAAATCGTATCATATCATTTTGGGTGCATTATATTATTTAGATTTTGATATGTCATTTTATTTATATCATGCATATACATATTCATATCTTTTAAAATGTTTTCAAAAAGATAATGATTTTCAATAAAATGAAGATATTCCCGAGTTAAAATAATTCATGAGTTCTCTGCCGGGTTTGCTGGGGAGGATATCATCAATTATCATTAATAACGGAATATCTTCTTTAAAAGGAGAATGATTCGGAAAGTTTTTCAAAACTAATAAAAATTTCTATATTTTGCCACGTTTGGTGGGGAATATAGGAAAATTTTGAACTTATAAATTCCGGATCATTTTCAATTAAAAATGGAATTATTTTTCTTTAAATTGGGAATTAACTTGAAATACTAAATTTAAAACCAACTTTTTACCGAGATTTGAGATAACACATGATTAATAAGGTACCGTTTTATACGGGCGTTGTGGGGGTGCTAATCCTTCCCCACACGTAACCGAGTCCCGAACCCGTTTCTTTGATTTCTCTGGTTTAAACGCAGACTTGAAATTGGTTTTAAAAAAATGTTTTAATTAATTTTTAAAATATTTTATAAAGTCAGTTTTAATAGGTGGCCGATCACAACTAGCTAAAAAAGATTGGTGGTGACTCCATGTCTTTTTCAAGGTCATTTTCAAAACCTTCATTTTTCTAGAGGGATTAAATCGACTTTTCCTCGGTTTTTTTTAATGTCACGCTTAACGAATAATAAAGTCTTGCGATGAGACTCGTTATTTTTTAGGTTGCGACATTATATAATATGTGATTTTTTGCTATGATAATTTCTATGGTATTGTTATTATTTTGATTTATATTTTTTGATGTTATATTATTTTATTATATGGTTTTGAATATTTCATGATATCCTATGTTTTTTTATTTAGTTATTTTTTTTTTTGTTATATTATTTAGCATATACTATGTTCATGCTTTATTATTTTCATTTTTATTTCCATGCATATTATATGATAGCATTATTTTATATTCCATGTCATTTAAATTATATGCCATATCATTCATATTTGCCATGTCATTCAAATTATTTCATTTTATATAGAATATATTATGTTACTTAGGTCATTTCATTTCATGTAGAATATATTATGTTACCTAGGTCATTTCATTTCATTTAGGATATTTTATGTCATTTAGGATATTTTATTTCATTTAGAATATATCATTTGACTTAGGATATTACATTTCATATAGAATATATTATGTTACCTAGGTCATTTCATTTCATTTAGAATATATCATATAACTTAGGATATTTCATTTCATTTAGAATATGCTAAGGCATCTAAATTTCATATCATTTAGGTTGCATTATATTATTTAGATTTTTCTATGTCATTTTATTTATGTCATGCATATACATATTCATTTCTTTTAAATGTTTTCAAAAAAAGGTAATCATTTTCAATAAAATAAAGATATTCCCGAGTTAAAATAATTCATGAGTTCTCTGCCGGGTTTGCTGGGGAGGATATCATCAATTATCATTAATAACGAAATATCTTCTTTAAAATGAGAATGATTCAGAAAGTTTTCCAAATTAATAAAAATTTCTATATTTTGCCACATTTGTTGGGGAATATAGGAAAATTTTGAATTTATAACTTCCTGATCATTTTCAATTAAAAAATGGAATTATTTTCTTTAAATTGGGAATTAACTTGAAATACTAAATTTAAAAACCAACTTTTTACCAAGACTTGAGATAATACACGATTAATAAGGTACAGTTTTATACGGGCGTTGTAGGGGTGCTAATCCTTCCCCGCATGTAACCGAATCCCAAACCCGTTTCTTTGATTTCTCTGGTTTAAAACGCAGACTTGAAATTGGTTTTAAAAAATGTTTTAATTAATTTTTAAAATATTTTATAAAACCGGTTTTAATAGGTGGCCGATCACACCTAGCTAAAAAAGATTGGTGGCGACTCCATGTCTTTTTCAAGGTCATTTTCAAAACCTTCATTTTTCTAGAGGAATTAAGTCGACTTTTCCTCGGTTTTTCTATGTCACGCTTAACGAATAATAAAGTCTTGCGATGAGCCTTGTTATTTTTTTTAGGTTGCGACACTAGGCATAGGCAATCTCTTTGGCCATCGAATGGCCGCTCTCAGCCTATGTTCAGACTATTGTATGCCATCTACATGTGGCTACTGGATGCTCGAAAGAGCCTAATGACCGCCCCTAATAACTGTACTCAATTCGGCAACAATTGCCTCCTTGGTGTTTTGGTTCGGCCTTACTAGCATGTAGCAACAATTGCCACCTTGTCCAGTCATGTTCCATGCCTTAACCAGCCATCATAGATGAATCATATTCACCTTAGATGCTGTCCAAAACACATAGAAAACATGTGGAACGTTTCCACACTCATGCTCGAATTTTATGACATGCAAACACCTATAAAACAGTCCAGAAAATTTCAGCATTGTAGTAACAATGTTTCATGTCCAAAAATAACTTCGCTTAAACGTTTTAAGCTTAAATCAATTTTGTAACTTCAATGGAAGTATATAATATAAAATTTCCAGATCTAAAACATCTCTAAAATCAATTTTATATTATCTCCAAATCAGCTTACAAAAATTGACTCAAAACTATGTTTCTAACATTAAAACTTGTCGGGTTTACTAAGACATGTCATGGCTTTAATCCTTGTTGATTAAAAAAAATTTAATCTACTGTTTAAACAATTTTAAACATGATTAAAGTCATTATATAGCGACTGTCTAGATTTAACAAAATAAAGAAAATAATATTTCTTTTAAACATAGGAACCGAAATCATGTCAAAATCAATACACACACATTAACTTGTTTATCACCAAGAATTGACATGCATAAACATCATGTAAACAACATAACCTTGGGCTCTGATACCATTTTTGGGAATGTACTACTCGGGCTCATGCATAAACATAATAATCAAAGTGCAGCGGAAATAAACAAAGAAGCACCCGAAGTACAACAGGATCTTAGGCTTGTTTTTAGCATAGGTTTATGACATTCAAAACTAATTAAATCACCCATATGATTTAGAATTTACCTAATTAAGATATCGTAACCTTAAGTTACAAATACAAATCGTGAATCCAAGATCTACAAAACTTCCAACTCATCCAAAACCACAAGAAGCACAATTGTATTTCCTCTAGAGCTAGTCTACACGAACAACTGATAGATCCTTCTCTAAGGTATGGCGATTCACTTGTGCTAGCAAGTTGATCATAAATCACAATCAAAAGGTCTATATTCTTGTATCTTTATCCTTTAATCAATCTCACTCAACTAGGTGAAGAAGTGGCAAGAAGAACACCAAGATAGGAGGAACTGCGGCAAGCCTTAGGGAGCTTAGGGAGGCTACGATTTCAGCTTTTTGCTAAGTTAGAGTTCTTTTCTTGAAACCAAACTTTTTCTTAAGAAAAACCAGAATATTACAAGTAGAATAGAGCTAGGTTGGGTGGCTACAACCTCTAAATATCATTATATAGTGGCGCACACCCTAATCCCTATCTCTCTATGCTTGGCCGGCCATGTATTACTTGTTGCACAAGATTTTCATTAATCCAGTTGGACTTAAACTATTTAATTCTAAGATAGATCAATAGGCCCATTATATTATCTAATAATAATAATGGTCCAATAATCTTAATGCCTTAAGTTGGGCCAACCATCCTTAATGGACAATCCTAAATTAGAGTAGTCGCTTTGGACCCTTTCTAATTTTGTCATGCTTATTTATTGGATAGATTAATTTCTAAACGAAAGTAATTTAATTCTCAATTAAATTTTCTTTCTCCTCATGAATCAATTCATGTCATTAATCTATTAATATCATCTCATGATATTATTCCAATATAGGATAGTCAATCGCAATTCACTTTGCACATCTATATGTCAAAGTCGACTACTACACTAGATAATACTTCCTGATTCCTCTTATCCATTGTCCTAGGATTTCTCAATCTCAATTATGTCTTAATTCATCTGATTTGAACTTCTTCAATTGAGTCCTTAATATATCTTTTATTCCATGAAGTTTTACCTTAATAGAATATCATGTTTAATCCATTCATATATGTTCTTATGTGTGTGACCCTCTAGGTTCCCAATATGTTGGCAATGATTATAAGTTAATCTCATTAACTTGTTATCATATATCAAGAGTGGGATCTAGCAACCCATCATGACCACCCAAATATTGTGAAGTCAGCGTGACCTTTTAGAATCTTTCAACGACTAGCCTGTCGGTGTAATACGGTCCTTTCACCATATATCCCGGATAACGCATGAGCGTGGTGCAGTGTCTACTCATGATCAATCCATATTAGTTCTTTGCAACTTATGATTAACCTTATGAATTTAGAGAAACAACTTTCTCCTAAATCCATTATGCTTTGGCCAAACACTTAATCAAGTTAATCGTAGTCAAGAACAAACGAGATGTCTCCAATATCACAGGGAGTGGTGAATCCTCTCTAGATCACTCATTCATCTTCGTATGGTTCATGTCATACCCAATAACACCCTACTTTAAGCATCCTCGTGATTGGGACATGTTCGTGATGAAATCTAAGTATGACTCTCTCCATATAAGATGACCTGGTATCACAAGTCTCAGGACTAATTTACACGAGTGGTACTAAGAGAACATTATCGTAGACACTAGAGTGATATATTACCAAATGAAGTTCTCTTGGCGGGTCATGTTCAGTGAACTTGTTCAACAGACAAGCACCTATATGTTATCCCAAGTATCCCATAATTCAACCAATATGAGATCGGTTGCTTACTTCATAAGTAAGAAGGCTTAACATATACCAGTCTTTGAGCATTGCCAATGCCCTGTCTTGGCAATACGATGACCAGGAACAGTTTGAGGAACAAGGCTTTGATGCATAAGGATCTCATAATTATAACTCTTTATAATTCCTTTGCAAGGGCATTATGTTCCATAGGCTTCATCCGATTAGTACTTAATAACTACTTATTATTGTACTAACATGAAGGAAAACCTTGTATCACTATAATCATAGTGAAGGGTATGCTTTATTGACTGTGTATCCCAAGTTCAATCTGATTGGCTTTAGGGCATACACCCACATAACCCATCTTTCGAACTCCATATCTTTCGTTGTAGACCTCGGATTATCAAAATTATTTCACCATTATTCAATTAAACTTTGGATCTTGATTTTGAATGAGGGTTGTCTTTTCAATGGTTGACTTTTCAGAGTTGACCTTTTCAAGGTTGACTTTTTTTGGATTAACTTTTCATGCTTGACCTCTTAAACAAAGTCTTGGAATACCATCTGCAGGATGAGAAGAGCTTTTTTGCATTCTAAAACGTCACAAGGAAGAAATTTACCTGATTTAGGGGTCCAGACAAAATTAGGTGTCTACATACGCATCTGTCTTTTGCAATGGAATCTCGAAATGTCAGATTGGGTTTGTGTGCAGATGGGTATTTTTCGTTTACTCATGGAGCGAAATCGTACTCTTATTGGCCGGTAATGCTTTGTGTATATAATTTACCACCGTGGATATGTATGAAGCAACCATATTTTCTTCTTAATATGGTAATTCTGGGTTCAAATAGTCCATCACAGAATATTGATGTTTTTCTCAGACCATTGATAGATGAGTTGAAATTATTGTGGAATCATGGTGTTCCGAGTTATGATGGGTATAGAAAACAAAATTTTATATTAAGAGCTATATTATTATGGACGATTAATGACTTCCCTGCTTATGACATTTTATCAGGATGGAGCACATATGGTCGATTGGTTTGTTTATATTGTATCGAAAAAGTTAAGTCATTCAGATTGCATTATGGCAGGAAACCATGTTTTTTTTTTATTGTCATCGACAGTTCTTGACTTTAAATCATCCTTTTAGAAGACTAAGAGATAAATTTTGTCGAAGAGTTGAGCATGACTCTCCAATTGAGCGATTATCTGGTGAGGCAATTCTGGAAAGGATAGATAGCATTCCGTATATCACATTTGGGAGTAAATTATGTGAACAGCAGTTGATTGGATTAGGAGAATGTCACAATTGGATGAAAAAGAGTATTTTTTGGGAGTTACCTTATTGGCATGCCAATCTCATTCGACATACTTTGGATGTGATGCATATTGAGAAAAACATATTTGATAACGTGTTCAACACAATGATAGATGTGAAGGGCAAAACAAAATACAATATAAAGGCTATAATGGATTTACCATTGCTTTGCAGACGGTCGGAATTAAAATTGGTGGAAAGCAATGAAAAAACATACAAGTCTAAAGCCAGTTACACATTAAACAGGGAAGATCAGAAAAGAGTTTGTACTTGGGTAAAAGAATTACGACTTCTCGATGGATTTGTCTCGAATATTGGCCATTGTGCAAATGTGGTTGATGGGAGGTTTTATGGCATGAAAAGCCATGACTATCATATTTTTATGCAGCGATTACTTCCAATTGCATTTCGAGATTTGGTACCTAACATAATCTGGTATGCAATTACTGAGCAATCTCATTTTTTCAGAGACTTATGCTCTACAGAAATTCATGTGGACCAGATTGAGTTCTTGGAAACCAATATTGTTGAGACCATTTGCAAGTTGGAAAATATATTTCCTCTAGCCTTGCTTGATTCAATAAAACATTTGCCTATTCACCTACCTTTTGAGGCAAAAGTTGACCTATCTATTATCGTTGGATGTATCCATTCGAAAGGTAATTAATAAAGAATGTACGTAATCTTTTTGATTATTTACTTTATTGAATTGAACATTTGTTAATTTAATATTCGTTTCTGATCCTTAGATTTCTACATCATCTAAAGAGAAAATTAAAAAATCTCGCATGTGTTAAAGGGTTAATAGTCGAGGCATATATAATGGAAGAAATTTCATCGTTTCGCGCCTTATATTTTGAACAAAATATTGAAACAATATTTACTCGGGTGCCCCAAAATGATGATGGAGGAGATGTCGATCCCATGGGACGACTCTCAATTTTCACACATGAAGAGAGATCTTTTGGTAAAAATAAAAAATAAAGGCTCGTTACTTAGAGCACGATGAGTACGATGCAGCTAAATAATATGTATTAATGAATTGCGAAGAAGTCATACCTTATATTGAGTAAGAGATTTACTGTTCTCTCGAATATTAATTGTGACATTACGTTATATAATTAAATTAGGGGAACTCATTATGTATCCAATCATTTTTAGGGTGTTTGATGAGATAGTGAAAATCGATGCACCGAACATTACTGATAGTGAGTTGGAGAAAGTCCATGCAGGTAGATTTAGAAAATAGTTTAAGGACTACGTAAGTATTCTTCAATTTCTATGTTCTGCTAATGTTTGATACAATTTGATATTGAATGTAATATTGTTTTCCGTTCACCGCTCATAGGTTCAGCAAGATTCAAGTCAACATAACTCTTGTATAGTTGAGTTATCTTATGGTCCGCGACGTATGGGTTGGTGTTATTCTGGATATTTCGTTAATAGTTTCAAGTTCCATACTTTAGATTATGGAAAAAATTGAAAAACCATGAATAGTGGGTATGCGTCAAAGGCGACTATTATAACGATTCTTCGCATGACTTTTATGGAATGTTGTTAGACATTGTGGAGTTAGAATATTTTGGTGTGGGAAATCGAGTCGTACTTTTTAAATGTCGATGGTTTGATACGGATAAAGGAATTCAAGTAGATCCTCATAATGTGCTTTTTGAAATAAAGTACAGGTCAATACTTGCTAGTAATGAACCTTTTATTTTAGCTCATCAATGTCAACAAGTGTGTTATAGTTCTTATCCATCGAATAGAAGAGAACGTCGAGACTGGTGGGCTGTGTTCAAAAATAAGGCTAGGAGTATATTTGACATTGGATCTCGTGTAGGAGAAATAATTGATCTAAAGGAATGGGTTTATCAACAAATGGATGTGTCTACTCCCACCATTGTAACATATTTAGAAGATCTTGACAATCCTCAACTTTTGGTTCATGGTGATTTCGAAGAAGTAAACATTAATGTTCAGAGAACAAATGAAGAAGAAAATGACGACGAAGAAGAAGATGAAGATGAAGAAGTATATTATGATGACAGCGATGACAATGATGCTGATGAGAACGATGAGAATGATGATAATTAGAAAGTTAATATTATTTTATCATTTTGTAATTGCATGAGCTGTCAAATAACATATTCTATATGTGTATGCAATATATATATATATTTACTAATAAATTTAATATTTTTAATTTTACAGATAAAATGCGAGGAGGAGGGCGTAAAACTAATGTAAAGAAGAAACGAAGTTCTATGTGGGATGCTTTTCGACCATCTGGAGGATCGTCCTCGGGGCATGCTACACCAGAGTTGCCACTTGTGTCTTCTCCCTCCTTACAACCTCCACCGAGATAGTTGCTGCCTTATTTGGCTCCATCGCCACATACTCTGTCTGCAGTACCTCCATCGCCCCTGCATCCCTCTGCACTGCCTCCGTCTATAGTGGATCCATCCAAATTGCCTCCCTCTACAGTGGCACCGTCCATAGTTACTCCATCCACATCGACTCCCTCTCCACTACCACGGTCGACACTTACTCCGGTGACTCAGGCAGATCTCGCGTTACACGCATCTACCTCACCACTGGATGAAATTTCACAGTTTTTAATTAATAAGCCAGCACCGACGTATTTCACGGATGATGGCACGGGGCAGTAGACAGAGGTACCTGCATCACATCCTACGCCGTCTATCGGTACTTCCACTGAACAGAGGAAACGAGGTAGAGGTCGGACGAAAGGATTACCGATACCGAGTAATCCGGATGACAGGTTTCGACTATCAATTCTTTGAAACACGTAAGTTAATAATATTTCGATAATTTCATTATTTGAGTAAAATAAATTATTGTCCACTAACACGTATCCTTGATTTTAAGACTTTCATGGAGAGTTGTGTAAAATCGACCATTGCCTCGATCATAAGACAACACTATAATAGACCGTGGCCTACTTGGTCGAAAATACTTGTTGACGTGAAACTATCTATGTGGACTATATTTGAGGTATGATTTGGTTAAAAGTCAAATTATAATTTAATTATGTTTAATACTATATATTAATTCATAATGTCTCATTGTAGGGAAAATGCCAGTGGCCTCACTAGCAAACACCACTGGTTAGGAAATTATAGGAGGTCACATGCAAGGATCGATTCAAGGACATGATGAATTGTGAGAAGGGCAATGCCATGGCCTTCTTTCAAACGAATTGAATAGAATACTGTAAGCGTTACAGGTGTGATTGAATAGCAGTCGATATTTGGGATCAACTTATCGATAGAGTCTGGAGTACTTACGCTTGGAAAAATAGGTCCCAAAAGGCCAAGGGTAAAGGAAGATGGAGAAAGATGGCAGCATTATGAAGCACACTGGTGGATCTTTTCTAGTTACTGGTGAAAGGATGGTGAGATTTATTTTTGTTTTCAATTTATTGTTTAAAAGTTTTATCATATAAACTATGTGAATTTTTTTTATTAACATAATTTTCAAAATTTCTTTTAATCTGTAGTCACAAGAGTTGCAGCGCAACATGACTTTCTTGGAGCTTTTTAACAAAACCCATAAACGTGCAAAGGATCACGATGATTACGTAGACAACAAGTCTAAAGTTGTAACTGTAAGTATTTAACTTTATCAATACTTTATATATTACATTAATTGATTATAGCAGATAATTGTGTTTATGTACGTGTTCATTACAATGTCACTTATTAATTGTTTATATATTTAAATATTTGTGATTGTAGGAAAATTATACTGCCTCGTTGCAACGAAAATATGGGGACGATACGTCTTCATATCCCGATTTCGACCCTCAGTCCTGGTCTAATGCTATTGGGGGCATTAAGACTACGCGGATGCATGTTTATGGGTTTGGAACGAGATCGAAGAGAGGGCAAATTTTTGATCCACCCGACAGTCACCAAAGTTCAGATGTAGCCAGTTACGCTTCATGTGGTCCTAGTACTACACAGCAGCGCCGTTTGAGAAGAATTATAATGCATTGAGGTCCGATGTCTTGCAAATCCAGACATCAATCGTGAGACTTGAGAATATCGTGACGAGCTGGAATACGATAATCGCACATTTACTGCAGTCACAGATAGCAGCTGCATTAGACGGGATCGAAACAAGTGCTGCCGAACTCAGTGTTGCCTTAGGCATGGATGTTGGATCGAGTGTTACCGGAATCGTTGCTGGACAGAGTGCTGCCGGAGTCTGTGCTGTTGGAGACATGGCTGCTGGACTAGGATTGAGTGCTGCTGGTGCTGGACAGATTGTTGCATGAGTCGGTGCTGTCGGAGGATTGAGTGCTGCCGGAGGTGATGCCGAAGGCAATGTCGAGGTAGACAGTAAAGCCGATGACAGCAGTACCTCGTGATGATAGCATGTTTTTTTATATTCGAGAGATACATTTGAATATTATTTTATTTATATTTTTACGGATTTCATTTTATTTTTTATGGTATAATTATATAAATTTTGAATTTTATTTTTAATTTTAATTTTTTAAATAATTTATTATTTTTAAATATTTTTTATTTCAAAAAAATAATTATCGACGGAATTATCAGTCAGTAAAGGATATTTACCGATAGAATATTCCATCGATAATAATTTATTGCCGACCAAACCCATCCGTCGGCAACTATATTACTGAAGGAATCTATCCGTCAATATATCTATTACTGACGAAATATTCCGTCATAATATTATGTTGGTAAAGAAATTTAAGACGAAAATATTCCGTCGATGATAAAACAATACCGACGGAATATTTCGTCGGTAAAACTTTAGTACCGACGGATTTTGCTTTTACTGACCGAATTAGTATCACTAACTTAAGTATCACCGACGGAACTTTTCGACGGAAAATTCCATCGGTAATAGACTTTACCGACGGAAATTGAACTTTTACCGATGGAAAATTTTGTCGGTAAATGTCCGTCCTCTTGTAGTGAGACTAAACTCGTCCACTAAGGACACTTAGGGGTTTAAAGGCTTGTGTCAAATGCTAAGTGCCACCGTGATTTCCTACGAAAGTGGATTAGATTAGATTTTCTTATTTTTTTTTTATTTTGTTTTGCTCGAGGACTAGCAAAAAGCTAAGTGTGGGGGTATTCGATAAGCTCATAAAATACACATTTTATGCCTTTTCTATTATTAGTTTTAGTTATGTTTTCGATCTTTATCTTGATTACTTATGTTATGTTTTTGAATTCTAGGTATATTTAAGAGAATGAAGTGGAAAGATATCAATTATGATGTTAAATAGCTTACAAAATCATAATCACAAGATGGAAGAAAACTTGGGAGTAAAAAAGATCAAATTCTGGTTGCAAAGCAAGAAGGCAGATTTGACCTCCGGAGCTTGTTGCAAGAAAAACATGATGTTAAAGTATTTATTTGAAAAACCTTCCTTCTTGACTTTTGAACCTGACTTGAGTACCTTTCTAACAGTAGTTCATGCGTCCAAATCGGACAAGAAATGGTCATCCCAATCAGCCGAAGAAGTGCGAGAAGGTGCATCAGAAAAATCAACGACCAGCGCCACGACGCACAAAACATTCGAGAGCCTGTGCTACAGTGCTGGGCGGGAACCCTAAACTTCCCCAAAAAAATGCAAATTGGCTGATTTTCTGATACTTGTGTGGCAAGGACTTGTTTTCAGGGTTTTGAAGCTTTATCAAAGTTGCTTATGTTCTTCTATAAGAATTGTTTATAATGTTGTCTTAATTTGTTTAAGTTGCAAACTAGATATATCTTGATAATTATCTAATACTAGTTTAGGAGTCTTGATCCGTAATTGTCTTGATTTCCTATTCATAAGTGGCAATTTGTGATTAATGATTATGGTCAAGTTTTCGATAATTGCAAAGTGGAAAATAACATAGGTTAAACAATTCGAGCTTATGTGTTTGTTGCTTAGATCAACCTATCTTTCTCATCATAAAGCTGCTATTACATTAAATCTAGAGAGCTTATTCTAGGTTTTCTAATGGTTAGAGATCAAATAGAGAGCTTGTTTTATTTAACGATGAACTAAAGAAAGATTGGGATAACAGAGCCTGTTGTTATCTATGGTTGATAGTTTTGGTAGATTATTAGTGTTGATAGATCTGATTATTGATTCTCAATGATGTCTAGTGGTGGCGAATGATACCTTAAACATACTTCTCATATTTGATATCTCTTACTTATTTGTTTTTTACTTTTATTATTTGCTTTAGTTTTAAAACATCTTAAAAAACCCTTTTTTTCTTTTCTTGTCTTTGAACTTAAGTAATAAACTAATAACTTATAAATTAAAACTCCCTGTGGACTCTACCCTTGCTAACTACTATACTTACAATTGATATTTTTAGTGCAAGATTAAATAAAATACGCTCTTTTGAGTGCATTACGCACAATCATGTATGCTTTCTAAGTGTGAGAATTTTGTATTCAAGATCTTAAAGACATTAAGTTTAATTGTCAGAATACTTGATAATTTTTATGGGTCATGTTTTACAAAAATTCCTAAATTGGTACAATCGTATAACAGCCTTAATTTGTTTTATGTATAAGACATTTGGCATCGGGATTAAACCTGATAATTTCAGATACGACACGAACACGATATGAAAAAATAAGTAAAATACGATACAACATAAAAAATAATACGAACACGACACAAATGTCAGAAACCGTACCGGTATCACTTGTATTGGTCGGTACATACTAATTTTAAGATAAACCGAAATGGTACCAGTATTGTATTATTTTGGCTTTTGTACCAGTCCGTATCGATAGTATCGCCTGTACCGGTTGGTAATTTTTTTATTTTTTTAATAAAAAAATCACTTATTTGATTTTTTTAAAACCAATCTTTAATGTTTTTTATGTCATTATCATTTTTTATTTTTTTTCATAATTATATTTAAAAATAAAATATGTTCACTAAATTAGGTTATGAATATAATTAATAATAATTTACTATAATTTTTAATATTTTAATATTTATTTTATTTATTTGATGTTTAAAAATTTTGGATATTAAATATTTAAAATTTTATACTTGCATATAAACATATATATTTATGTAGTTGAGGTATATTTGCATGTGTATATAATATATATTTTATTAAGAAACTTGAAAATAGACTATATATTTATATGAAAAAATATTTAAAAATTACGTAAATCCTAAACGGTACGACAAAACACACAGATACAGATACGTACCAATATCAGAACAAAATTAATATGCCCACTGATACAGTACTGACTACCTTGCGTGAAAAATTGCTTTAATTTGACTATCATGTCAAATTTAACAACAAAACTTTTGTATATAAAATTTGTATCTTAAAAAACAAATTAAAGTAATCCCCTCAATTGAAAAGCAATTGCTCCCAGAATTGAAGGGTATTTGCTTGGTAAGTTATCATAATTTTTTTTAATTATTACGTATTGTATTCATATTTATTTTTATATTATAATCGTATTAAAAATATTATATATATATATATATTAACATGTTAGGTATAGATTTTAACACATTCGTACATTTATATTGTGTTAATGTCAGTTAAAGTAATCCCTTCAATTGAAGGAGCAGTTACTCTCTCAATTGAAGGGTATTTGCCACGTGGCAAGATATCATAATTTTTTTTATAATTATTACGTATTGTATTTATGTTATTTTTTGTGTTATAATCGTATTAAGAGTATTATATATATATATATTTAAACACGTTATGTATAGATTTTGACACATTCGTGCATTCGTGTTGTGTTAGTGTTATTTTTTGTGTTGTATTGTATTTTAGTTATTTTTTCGTGTTCGTGTCGTGTCCGAAGTTGCCAGGTCTAATTAGTACTATCTAATTAACTCTCAATTTTGTGTCACGTTATTTTTTTGTATCGTGTCGATAGATTTTGACACATCCATGCTTTCGTGTGTGTTAGTGTTTTTTTTTCGTATTATATTGTGTTTCAGTTTTTTTTTTATGTGCATTTCGTATCCAAAATTTTCGAAATTTCCAGGTCTAATTGGCACTATTTAAATAATTCTCAATTTTGTGTCAAGTTCATTTTTTATAAATTTCGACACGTTCGTGTATTCATATCGTGATCATGTTATTTTTTCGTATCGTGTCGTATTTTAGTTATTTTTAATGTCATGTTCGTGTATGACACTATTCAAATAACTCCTAATTTTGTGTCACATGTTGTATAATGATTGGTTCTTTATTTTTTTTTTGAAAAATAAAGTCATATTATTTTTATATTTTTATATTATTGAATAAAAAATTACTGTATTGATAAATTATCAATAAAAATTAAAATATTGAATAATAATAGATAATTGTTCAATTGAGCTCAATTTGATTTCAAAAAATAAAATTAGGTTAATGAATTATTTTTTTTTAAGAAATCAAACCTAATTAGCATAAAAATTTAATCGACTTCTAACCAAATTTCACAAATTCAAATCGATTCGACATCAATTTTTTAAATTTAAAAATCTTCATTTTTAAATCTTATTTTAAATTTATAAATAAAAACATTTTTTATTTTATAAAATATATAAAAAATCAAATGAAAAATAATGAAACTGAATCAAATAAACTTTTTTATGGTCTGAACCGAATACGAAAAAATTTGAACCGAACATTGAATTTCTAATCGATATTTGATTTTGTTTTGCACACTTTTCAAACTCTAATATTGTATCCTTTACTTCAATCATATGTTGTACAAACACTTTCATTTTGATATGTAAATAATATAACTATCTTAACATCTTGCTCAACGTTCAGCACAATTTACAACTGAAGTATCGCGAGGTCTAAACACTAGTTGAATTAAAAATTTTACTTATAAATTGAACAAATTTTAAGTGTTGTAGCCATGCCTAACCCAAAACTAATAATACTACAACCAAAATTCTGTTGTAGCCATGCCTAACCCTAAACTAATAATATTAAAGAAAAGAATTACTAATACATTTTTGTATATAAAGTTTATATTGAATGAAAATTTATACTTATAAATTGAATAAATTATATTAATTAAAAAATTTATTTAATGAACATAATTTAATAGAATTAAAGTTGTTATTTATAAATTAAATAAATTTTATTAATATTTATAATATAAATTTTTAATTTAAAATATAATGAACGAAAATATCCATTTTCGTTAATTTAATTTTTTAAACAATAATTATATATAAAAATACAAATAGTACTAGATAATTTTTCCATTTTTTAGTTTGAGTTTAAAAAAAAATGCAACATTCAAATTAAACCAGATCAACTTATTCCATTTGGTTTAATCCTAATATTTATAAGTACCCCTTACGAATGCTTTCAAAAAGAAAAAGAAAAATGAAAAGAATATAAAAATATTTTTTAATTAATAATTAATTCAATAGAGTTTTACATGTTTAATATTATAAAAAAACTAGTGTTTAGACCTCGCGATGCTTCAGTTGTAGATTATATTGAACATTGAGTAAGATACTAAGATAATTATATTATGTATGTATCAAAATAAAAGTGTTTGTCCAACATATGGTTGAAGTTAAGGAGAAAGTATTAGAGTATGAAAAGTGTGGAAAAATAAATCAAATATCGGTTAGAGATTCAGTGTTTGGTTCAGATTATAAAAAGATTTATTTGATTCGATTTTATTATTTTTCATTTGATTTTTTATATATTTTATAAAATAAAAAAATATATTTTTATTTATAAATTTAAAATAATATTAAAAAATGAAGTTTTTTTAATTTAAAAAATTGATATCGAATCGATTTGGATTTGTGAAAGTTGGTTAGAGGTCGATTAAATTTCTATGCTAATTAGGTTCTATTTTTAAAAATAAATAAATAAATCAATTCATTAGCCCTATTTTGTTTTTTGAAATCAAATTGAGCCTAATTGAACAATTATCTATTATTATTCAATATAATTTATCAATATAATAATTTTTTATTCAATAATATAAAAATCAAAATATTAATATGACTTTATTTTTAAAAAAAAATAAATAAAGAACCAATCATTAAATAACACGTGAATCAATCATTATGTCACATATGAACATTATATGAAAAAATAATTAAAATACGACACGACACGAAAAAAAATTACATGACCACGACATGAATACACGAACGTGTCGAAATTTATATAAAACGAACTTGACACAAAATTAGAAATTATTTAAATAGCGCCTATTAGACCTAGGAATTTTGGACATGAGACGAAAGAAAAAAAAAAAAAAAAACTAAAGCACAGTACAACACGGAAAAAATAATACTAACACAACATGAAAGCACGAATGTATCAAAATCTATCAACATGACGCAAAAAAAAAAAAAAAAAAACATGACACAAAATTGAAAGTTATTTGAATAGTGTGTAATTAGACTTGACAATTTCGGACACAACACGAACACGAAAAAATAACACTAACATAACACAATTACACGAATGTGTCAAAATCTATACATAACGTGTCAAAATTTATATATATATATATATTATAACACACAAAAAAAATAATATGAATACAAAACATAATAAATATAATTTTTTTTTTAATTTTGATTGTTTGTCACTTGGCAAACAAATACTTGCCACGTGGCAAGCAAAATCCCTCAGTTGAAGCAAAATCCCTTCAATTGACGGAGCAATTAAGAAATCTCATTTTAAAATAAAATTTTAATTATAAAATGAAAATTTTATTTTTTTAAAATAAATTAAATATAAAAAAATTATAACTAATTTTGAGTATATCAATATAAAAGATATATTATTAATTGAAGGATATGCAAACTGATTAGAGATATTAATTTATCATATTTTAAACTCGAATATTCCACCAACTTCAAAACTAATAATCATGATTATAAAAAAATTAAAAATTAAAAGATATATATGCAATATTAATTGAAATAACCAATTAAAGAGATTGATTTATCATATATTTTGAACTCAAATACTCCATTAAACTTCAAAACTGATAAATCATAACTATAAAAGATAACAAATCAAAATATATATATATATATTATATATATATATATATGCAATATTCGTTGAAATAAATAAAAGTAAAAAGACTTTTTTAAAAAATTTACGATAATCTATATATATTGCTTGGAGTACATTAAAAAAAGAAAGAGATTATATCTCTTTAATTCCTAAACACAGATCGATTATTAAAAAAAACCTTACTTGCAAGCCTTTTTGCATTGAAATGTTATTAAAATCAAAGTTGGTCATATATAATAGCATGGGATTTAAGTCTAATGGATTGTAATTTTATCTTTGTTTGATGAAATTTAACCCGTAAAAAATTATCTATAGAATTATTATCCAATTTTTTTTATCATATTAATATAATAATTCAATAGAAGTAAAACTCTTTTCTATTTATAAAACCAATCTTATTATTAAAATTAAATGATAATGTAGAATTTTAATCAAAGAGAATGATTTACTTAATATGGACTCTAACTTTGCTTTTATTTGACGAAATTTAACCAGTTAAAAATTATTTCAAAAATTTTTAATCAAAAAATTCTATCATAAATGACTGCAATTTAATATAGTTAAAACTATTTTCTATTCATAAAACTAATCTTATTATTAAGATTCAAAATTATAATAATAAAAAAAATAAAATGACAACGTAGAATTTTAATAAAAAATAATGATTTAATTACTATGGGCTATAACTTTGCTTTTGTTTGATAAAATTTAATCAGTTAAAAATTATTTTAAAAAAATATTATTTAAAAAATTCTATCATAAATTATTGTAATTTAATATGATTAAAATTATTTTATATTTATAAAATTAATCTTATTTTTAAAATTCAAAATTATAATAAATAAAAATTAATTTCAAATGACAGTTAAAAATTTTAATAAAAAAGATATACATTTTCATCAATTCAAAATATTTTTCACATTCACTTTTTTATATCTTATAGATTATAAATTATAAATATATACCTTTAGTAAATTTTTTTTTTTTTGAGAAACATAATAATATCTTCTTCTTCAACTTTGCTCCTCTGCTATCTTCTTTACTTCTTGCTTATTTTTAAAATTTTACCCACTTGAGAATCTTAGGCTAATAATATGAAGCAGTTGAGAAGAAACCCGGGAGCCAACCCGGATCCTGATGGGAAAGGGTTTAATTTGAATATGGCATTATTATTTCCTCAAACACAATATCTGTTTTGTTAAATGAACATGGAATATTAAAATCTTTGTTTTCTGCCTATTAAATCGTAGGTCCAGAACCAGTTGATGATGTTGAGGCACGTAAAGATAGAGTGCAAGGTGGAGTTGTTGCAGCTGGATTTGATGAAAGATCTTGTGTCAGCAAGTACCAATCAGTCTTATACCGCAAAGAATTGCTACATAAACCTTCACCTTACCTAATCTCAAGGTTACGGAGTTATGCAGCTCTCCATAAACGTTGTGGGCCTTATACTGAATCATATAACAAAACCTTGGAAAAGCTCAGGAACAAGCATCACCTGGGATCTACAGATTGTAATTATTTAGTATGGATTTCCTTTAGTGGATTAGCGAATAGGATACTGACTCTAGCTTCAGCATTTCTTTATGCTCTCCTTTCAAATCGTGTTCTTCTTGTCGACCCTGGACCTGGAGATAATATGGTTGATCTTTTTTGTGAACCATTTCCTGAGGTCTCCTGGTTTCTCCCTTCAGATTTCCCCCTTAAAACTCAGTTAAACAGCTTTGATCAGAAATCTCCTCACTGTTATGGGAGAATGCTGAAGAATAATACAACTTTGTCTTCTTCTTCTTTTGTATATCTCCATCTGGTCCATGATTAGATGATCAAGATAAGCTTTTTTTTCTGAAATGAAGACCAAACTTCTCTCCAGGATGTTCCTTGGTTGTTCATGAAAACAGATAATGACTTTGTTCCATTTCTCTTCTTGATCCCCTCTTTTGAGCAGGAACTGAGTAATCTCTTCCCCATAAAACAAACAGTTTTCCACTTCTTGGGTCGATATCTCTTTCACCCCACAAATCAAGTTTGGGGACGTATAACCAGATATTACCAAGCTTATTTAGCTAAAGCAGATGAAAGGATAGGCATCCAGACCAGATCAGGGTATTTGGCACTGAGACGACTGCTCCATTCCAACAATATGTGTTCAATCAGATCATTGCTTGTGCCTTGGAGGAGAATCTGCTGCCTGAGATCGGCACGGAAAAGCCCATACTTAATCAATCTCAGAGGTCTAAATCTAAAGCTGTCCTGATTACATCTTTGAGTGGTGGTTACTTTGAGAGAGTAAGGGACATGTACTTGGAACATCCAACTGTGACAGGGGAGATCATCAGTGTTTACCAACCCAGCCATGAAGAGTATCAGCAAACAGAAAACAGTTTTCACAATATGAAGGCATGCGCAGAAATGTATTTATTGAGCACTGATGTGCTAATCACTAGCGCATGGTCAACTTTTGGGTATGTTGTTCAAAGCCTTGGAGGATTGAAGCCATGGGTACTCTACAAACCTGAGAACCGGACGGCCCCAGATCCACCTTGTGGTCGAGTCATGTCAATGGAGCCATGTTTCCATGACCCTCCCTTTTATGACACAGCTGCACTGCTTCCTCATGTAAAGCACTGTGAGGACAGAAGCTGGGGTCTTAAGCTTGTCGACAATGAGACTGACGGCTAGTTTAGCATGGTTTGTTATTGCTGTGAAAAAATATTATAGAAAATTAAAATATAAAAAAAATAATATTTTAAAAATAAAAAATTGTAAAGATGTGAGGATAATAAAGTTATTTTATCCAAAAGTAAATTTTTAAAGTTCAAAAGTTATATTTTTTTGTTTTTTGGTTCGGCTTTTCAAACCATAATTTCAACAACAAAAATCAAATTTTTTTTACCTGTTTAACATTGTCTTTGTGATGAAAAACAATTTTTGACCTCAAAATTTATTCTAAAAACAATACTAAACAAGGCTTGATTTATAATCATAGTCGTCCACGCACTTTCTTGGGTAGAATAGCACCAGTAATTTTAAATCAAATATACCTTAAGTTGGCACTTCTGCAAACTCTTTTTTTTTGTCTAATTTTTCAACACCTATTTTCCCTAACAAGATTCTGATATGCATGCAGTTGGAATCTATGCTCATAAAATGCATCCCATTGATTGATCACTCATAAATGGAATGAGCTGTTGTTGTTGGGAAAATAAAATTCCTAAGTGGTGGTGCCAACAGCTGCGTGATCTATTGATAGAGTGTTGAATTCTTAATTTCAATATTCAGAGATCAAATCCTGATAGGATTTATACTTGATGCACTGTCAGTGTATAGGTCGGACTCAGCTCTTCTCCTCTCCTCTCCAGTCCATTTAATAGACTGGAGAGACCAGTCCATACTTAAAATGATGACACATGTATTATAATATAATGAAGGGTTGAGATTTATTTAAAAAAAAAAAACCAAAAAAACACCGTGATTCATTACAAACTGTGTTTACTTCTTCTATTAATGAAGGATGTGGAATTGGGTAAAAAACTTTGATAGAGTTGTAATCTTTCCACCATCCTCACCGAAAGATATGGCAAATCCATCATCCCGTAATCTTCTCCCTCTACGACAACAGTTTCTTCATTTTCCTCTCAAAATGAGAATTTTCCACCAAAATCCATTGTTCATTCTTATGTATGATAAAGAGTTAATAATTTTATCAAGATTTCAAGATTCGGACTGAAGTCTTATTCACAGGCAAAACTTTTCCATTTGAAGCTAATGCCAAATTGATTCAATTTACTGTGTTAGTAAGGGTTTACCTTTGTTATGCTCTGCACATGTTTGACAAAATAGCACTCTTAATACCCTTTGCAAGGATATTTGAGTTCTTTTTTTTTTTTGTTTAAGTTTATTATCATAGTCAAAATCTAAATTCGTGATATATTAATTTCTTAATACCCTTTTGGAGAATTTTCCTTATGTTTTTATTAATAATTTCGTGATATATTTTTTTTGCTAATGAACTTAGACGTGAATTAACTTGTTTATAATTTCTTTTAGTAGTATATTTAACCATCCAGGCAACAAGCATTCCCTTATTGTTGTTGTGCCATAGACTATAATATATAACCTTCATTGTTACATGCATGCTTGTAGCTACTTTATTTGAATTTTCCTCTGATTTTTTAGTTGACTAGTATAAAGCCTTATATGTACTATGTTCCAATTTCTTTTTGCTTATGTTCAATTAGAAAGGCTTTTGTTTATTGTTTCTCAAATTGTCAAAATTTGTAATATTGAATGATGGATAATAAGAGAAAATTGAAAATAAAAGTTAACATAGATATACCATGCAAAAAGATGTTATCATCTGGTATGCCAAATTTAACATTCCAAAAGGATGTTGTTTTTGGAATGGAAGTGCAGACTGTGATTGCTGATAAGATAGAGAATTTTTGAAATGTTAATATACATTTGGTGAGTAAGTACCATTTTGTATTCTCTCTTGAAAATGAGCTTTTGTGCTATTATGGTTTTTTACATTTTTGATTAACATTTACTTTTTGGATAATTGATTTTTTCATGGATAATGAATGCAAGATACATGATTAAGTATTTTTATATCTGATTAAAGGGATCACACAGTAGTACTTTGTGGGATGCATTACTGTGGAATTTAACTTTTGAGGTATTTCTAAAATTTTGGGAGATAAGAAATGTGGATTAATTAGGGGAATTTTTTATTTATTTTCTAAATGAATTCCATGTTCTGATCCTTTGGATCCTTAACAGCCTTGACAATAATGGACTGATAAAGGCTATCCAGTGCATTCTTGGAGTTCTGATTGTTCTAATCAGATGGGAAAAGTAAACATCCTTCCAGCTCAAAACCTTGTGTATTTCTCTTAAAAAAAATAGTAACCAGCCTTTGATTTAGGCTTTGTTGCTTAGAGGAGTTGCTACAGCATTATAGATTATAAGTTTAGTAATAATAAAGCTCCATATTGGTTAGGATTGTATACTTAAACGTGAAAAATTAAAGATGAAATAGTACTTTTGTATCTTAACTAAGACCAATGTTACCTTCGTCAATTATCATCAAATATCATGTTTTGCTTTGCTTATTTATCTTTCTATTAATCTTTTTAACTAGATATATGGAAAGTAACGGTGCTAATCCTTTTTTGCAGTGTTAGTTTTTTTTTGTAAAGAATGGACGAATCAGTTTCTTTGTTAGATACGATATTGGATCAGTTGGTTTTTAAACAAAAACAAAGTACAGAGCAAGCTAACGATGTCATCATGGATTATTTACCTCAGATAGGTATGGAGTTTGATTTAGAGGATGATGCATATCATTTTTACAACTACTACAGAGGACAAGTTGGGTTCAGCATTCGGAAAGAATATGCAAATTAGCATCATATAACTAAGAAGATTACTTTCAGAAAATTTGTTTGCTGTAAAGAAGGTGAGCGAGGTAAGGATAAAAGAGAATGCAATACAAAAAATCCTCGTGCAGAAATAAGGACTGGTTGTCTAGCACACATGAAGATTTCACTTGATCGAATGAGTGGCAAATATCGAGTTTTCAGTTTTGAACCACAGCACAACCATCATGTGCATACTAAAGCTTGCTCTCATATGATGTCATCACAAAGAAAGATGTCTTCGGCTCAAGCTTCTCTTATTGATTTGGCAGATGATTCAAGAATAAAATCAAAGAACTCACATGAATTTTTAAGCAGGTAGGCTAGTGGGAAAGATAATCTTGGCTATTGTTGTCGGATTTATCCACGCAAGTGCACGTATCATTGACAAGTAATAAAGTGAAAAGTAGAGTGTTGATCCCACGAGGAATTGTTACCAAATTCGCTAAGTACTAAAATTAGAACAACTCAATCTTATTCAAACAAATAATTAAAGGTTGTAAATAAAAGAAAATAATAATAAAAAAGGCAAATTTAAATTAGAATTTAAATAAATAAAGAAAAGCCTAGGATTATAATTTTTCTCAATACTTCGCTTGAACTTCTCTTACCCTCTTAACTTGAATAATGACCTTGAGTTGTTAACCTAGAGTTCTAATCTATTTATAAGGATCTTCCGATAGTCTTATAAAAATATCCCTCTTAACCAATTAACTATATTCCTATGATAATTGAATTTAAAAAGAACTCATTAAGCTTAGACTCTAAAATTGATTACACATGATACGTAAGTGTATTCTTACCCTACATGCAGATCAATTCATCCTAATAAATGAATATGAAACATGTGTTATTCAATCCATGTCTAACACTAAACTCTCTTTTCCAAGTTGTATCTAGGTTACCACATCAATCTAATTGGTAGCTAAGCAATTAGAAGCATTAAGAACATGATTGAATAAACAACTCAAATATCATTAAATCAAGTAAAAGAATAAAATAATCCAAACTACATGTTGAGTTCCATTGCAATCTTAGAAAAATATATTTAGTTCATACTAATTAATAAAAATATAAAATAAAGGAGTTTTACCATCATAAAAATTACAAGAAAGATTAAAAAGATAAGGGATAAGAGAAAACTAAAGGGTTGTCAGATTTTTAGTCTTCAATCCTTCAAAATCTCTATTGCTCCTTGTAAATCTTTGGTGGCTGCTCTCCTCTTAAGAAAACTAGTTTATTTACAAGTTTCAGATTTGACAGCTAGAGAGAAGTCCTTTATAAAGTCCTAAAGGGTTCCTATTTATAAAGCTCCAAAAGTTTGAAGAAGGAAAACTTTGTGGGCAAGCAACAGCCTCTAACTTGGACTTTCCTTATATGAATTGGTATTTTCCATATTGCTTTAGGACTCTACAAAAATACAAAAGATATTAAATTAATAACTAATTAAACATAAAATAAATAAAAATAACTAAAAATAATAAATTAATAGTTTAAACTACAAGGACTTAGCTATTTTAAAAGCACAAAATAGGATAAAATAACTCTATTTTATAGAGTTATCAGCTATGTCCTTAAAGATCATAAAAATTATTTCCGAAGCAAGCGAAAGAAAAATTTGGAATATGGGAAAGTGGGGAGTTTGCTCAGGTATTTTCAACAACAATCATTGGAAAATCCTTCTTTCTATTATGCATTACAGTTGGATAAGAACAAATAACTAACATATTTTGGTATGATGCTAAAATGATCATGGACTATAGTTATTTTGATGATGTGATTGCATTTGACACCACTTATAGAACCAATAATGAGTCTTGACCATTGGCATTATTTGCTGGATTTAATTGTCATAGAGAATTCATATTTGGGGTTGCTCTTTTTCTTGATGAAACTACTGAGTCATTTGCATGGTTGTTTGAAACTTTCTTAGAAGCGATGTCAAGCAAAAAACCGAAAATCATTTTCACTGATCAAGATCATGCAATTGCGAAGGCTGTATCATTAATGATGCCTGATGCATATCATGATTTGTGTACTTGGCATTTGTTACAAAATGCTCTGAAAAATGTTGGTTGTTTGCTACAAGGAGAAGAAAGCTTTCTTGGAGATTTGAGTAGATGCATATATGATATTGAAGAAGCAGATGATCTAAATGTTACTTGGGAAGCAATGCTAGACTGTCATAATCTTCAAGAAAGTACTTGGATGTCTACAACATTTCAACTAAAGGAAAAATGGGCAAGAGCTTATATGAAAAGAATTTTTTTAGCTAGAATGAGAAGCACACAAATTAGTGAAAGTATAAATGCAATTTTGAAAAGTTATTTGAAATCAGAGTTGGATCTTATACGATTCTTTAATCATTTTGAGAGGGCGGTCAATGATAAACGCTATAAAGAGTTGGAAGTTGAGTATAATGCATGACAAAAGTTGCCAAGGTTAAAAATGAAGCCCCCCCCCCCCATGTTAAATCAAACTACTACTGTTTATACCCCTACAACCTTTGAAGAGTTCCAGCTTGAGTATGACATATATCAAGCTGCCTTTGTAAAAAAGCAGGTTGAAAATCTAATGGGCCATGAGTATGTGATTGGAATTTATGGAGAATTTGAAGAGCATAAGGTTACAACTAATCTTTTAGAGTCTACAATTTCATGTGGTTGTAGAAAGTTTGAAACATATGGGATATTGTGCAGCCATGCTTTAAAAGTTTTTGATGTTAAGAATCACAAGTTAATACCAAGTCAGTATATATTGAAGAGATGGACCATAGATGCCAAAGATGAAATTGTTAAAGATATTGGTGGGAAAATCATTCAGTCTGATATTAAGTTGGAAGTTACGAATCGTTACAAAAGTTTATGTCCCAACTTGGTCAAATTAGCATCTAGATCTACTGAATGTGAAAAAACTTTTCAATTGGTAGCCAAGGTGACTAGTCAACTAAGCAAAAAGATAGAAGATATTTTAAAGAATGAAATTGATGTTGATAAGCAGAATATAGAGATTAATGAGACTTTCACTACCACAATTGAAGAAGATGAAATAGAGAATGAAACCTTGACTACTTTGACAGCAAAAGGATTAAAGAAAAAAAAGAGTTCTTACAAAGGTAAAAAAAGACCAAAAAGTTGGATTGAAAAGCTACCAAAGAGAAAAAAAGGTCGACAAGTGAGAGAAAAAAACCCAAAGTTATTTCTTTTCTTTTTCTTGTGTTGATAGGTTTTATTTAGTTTTTTCTTTCTCATGTGACTAACTTTGTGATATTATTAGGGTGTTGAAATAGCTCATCCACATGATGTTGCTAATGTTTATACTCTTCAACCAACTTACTCAATGACTCGAGTAATTTTGATTTTTGTTATTTACTTATTGTGTGATACTCTATTACCATACAATGCTAATACAATTTCAGTGTTTATATCCTTCACAAGAGTATAATTTGAATGATGTTAGTTGTCACTAATTTCTTATGTTGCTCTTAAATTACTTTGGTAATTGTTATGTGTCAGGATTTTTATATGTCCCATTTAATTACTGGAGGGAATGGTGAGACACAACAGCCTGTGTACAATCCAAGATGTGATCAATCTTTAATGGTAATTTTCTTCTTTGCACTTTATAAATATATACATTTGAAATCAGAATATTTGATTCAGGTTATACTTTTAGGGGTCCATGAGTATACCATGCCAAGTTCTTTCTCAAGTCACAAATAATACAAACTATGATAAGGTAAAGTATATATTGTTTTTGTCTTTTTTTTTTTTTTTCTATTTCTCTCGTTAAATCAATCAACATATCCTAATTATTTTCATTTATATGCAATAGCAAGGACTGAACTTTGAATATTATAGGACATTTTTGCTTAACAACACTACTTATGGCAAGGAGAACATGATGAATTTTTTCGATATGTAATATGGTTACATTTAATTTTCTTTTATAATTTAATTAACACATGAAAACAATATTTTTACAGACGGAAGTTTTGCTACTCATGAGCACTAGACATCTCAAAGTATAGGAAATGCCAATATATGAGTTTTCTCATTGCTTGATAGTAGTTAGAGGGTGAGAAAAGAAAAGTTTAACATTTTCAATATGATGTTGGTGGAGAAATATAGCAATGTAGACCTTGTTCTCAGGAAATTTGCTTCTAAAAAGATCTTATAAGCACTTAGATAACCAGAATTGAATATTTTGGTGAAACAAACATGACAACTTTGTTTATTTATTAGTGATTTAACTTGAGAAATGTTTATCAACTAGTTGGTCATTTTTTTCTTTTCTTGAGATGAATGCCAAAAGTTTTAGTTGTAAATTTAAGGAATTGATTCATTTTGCAATAAAGATCAATAAATTTCCTTTTGTTTTTTTTTTTTCATTACTAAAAAGTGCTTGCAACAGTTTACATATATTTTATTATCTGCTCACTGAAAATTGAAATACTAAAGTAGATACTAAACAAAAATAATTGAAATACTAAAGCATTTCAAAAAGTTTTGCATATAATAGCAACGCTTAGACTTTGGAAGAAAATTAGTAGCAAAATTTTCATAGAGAAAATTGAAAACTACAACAATCAGGTTCTTCAAATTTTTCCTCGATGCCGCCTCGTCCTGTACAGCAAGTAGTGCAGCCTCATCCCAAGGCTTTTCATGTTTTCCTGCCTGGTCAGCAATACTGCAGCTACGTCCAATAGCAACCACGTTCCACACCAGTTGTTCCAGGACTCTCGCCTGTTTACCGAGAGCAGTCTCGTCCCAAACAGCAAGTAGTGCAGCTTTGTTCACAGCTTCTTCCCCAACAGCAACTAGGTTCCTCAGATTTTTCCTCGATGCAGCCTCGTCCTGAACCGCAAGTAGTGCAGCTTCATCCCCAATCAGGTTCCTCAAATCCTTTCTCCCCATCTCAGACTCTCGAGGCTGTTTATGTGGCGCAGCCTCTTCCCCAACAGCAACCAGATTCCTCAAATCCTTTCTCAATGCAGCCTAGTCCCAAATAGCACCTTTTGATCGCTTTAAATAATTATTTATGATGGTATCGATTTCCTTTTTGCTTTTTATTTTATTTTATTTTATTTTTATCTTTCACCACATTTAGCCAATACTGATTCATTAGTTTCCTGCCAGGCCCGTTACTATTAGATTTGTAAAATACTACTTCCAAATTATCGTTACCGTTAGATTTGCCCGTTAAAATATAATTTTTTTTTTTTTTTTAAAGATCAGTATGGACTGGAGAGGAGCCGAATCCGTATAGGTCTATACATCCTACGATGTCATTTATTAAAAATTAAGTTGTGTGGTTAGTGTTAGAATTAAAGTTGTATGGTTAGGGTTAGGGGTTAATTTTATAATGAAATATCATTGTAAGATTCACTGTCAGTATATAAATCTATATACTAACAGTGCATCAAATACAAACCCATCCTGACAATCTCAAATATTAAAAAAAAAAAAAAAATCTCTTCAACTCTAAAAGAATCATTTATCATTAATTCTTCTATTTTTCTCTTTGCCAATTGTTTATTCCTTTATCCAAAAATTGCTACGCATATTCCATAAAAACTGAAAAAAATAATTAAAATAGAAAATTAGTTTATTGTGCATGCAGAAAAAATTAAAGCAAAAATTACTTTTCCTAATTGATACGTGACTATACGGATTGATACTTTTTCGAATTCTGTAAGATTTTCTTGATTTATTGTTCATGCAGAAAAAATTAAAGCTAAAATTACTTAATCATGCTTAACTAAAAGTAAAATTTTTTGTTGGAAAAATATTGTTAGGCTCTTAGCAAATAATAGTAAATATTTTGACGAGCACAAACTTGCAAAAATTGCCTACAAAGACTGCCTAACTCGAAGAAATTGGAAGTCTAGTTTTGCACTTTCTTCTTTGGCCTCCGTCCATTCTAGACTTAGATAATTTATGTATGAGTATGGTGTCTCGTATTTTTTATATCAATTGAATAAATATAAATACAACATAATTATTAAATGTATCCAAATTTTAAATATGAATATAATACGTGTATTAAACGTTTCATGTTAATCATGTTTATACGTATCATGTAGTGTTTATTATATTATTTTTATATTTATTAAAATTATCATGTTCATATCTTATTTTTATATCATGTTAAAATTATCAAATTTAATTTATTTTATCCTATGTGATCTTATACAACCTCCAAGCAAAGGGAAAAAAAAAAAGCTTTGGCGATTGTTTAAGTTTGGACTTAGCCCTCCGAATTTTAAAAAGGCATTGGACTAAAGCCTAAAGCTAAACTCCATCTCCATGGAGAATAGGGCTGCCGGCTATCTAATATATTAACCCAACTCAGCTTAACAAAGCAAGCCTTTAATCTTCATTGAAAAGAAGAAAGGTAGTATATATATATATATATATATATATATATATATATATATATATATATATATATATATATATTAGTGTGAATAGAAATTCTTTATCTTTATTTTCCTGCCTCTACCTGTGCCCCCACTCTCGTAACGAGTCGCGGGTCCGTTTTTCGGTGTCGCTTTCTTTCTCGTTTGTTTTCAATTATTTAACGAGGATTACGAAATAAAATACGACCAATCTATATTTTATCGGTGATCGAATAGGTGAATTCCACGACACCATCTCCTTTATTTGTATCGTCTTTGTATCCGTTTTTTTTTTCCCAAGCGAAATCGATTTTTTTATTAGATAAAGAATTGGGTCAAACATTAAAAACGAACAGATACGAAGAGAACAAAAAAAACGGACGCGTGGCTCGTTACGAGAGTGGGAGCACGGCTAGGGGCAGAGAAATGGGGGCAGAGGATTTGGATTCTTGTCAGTTTATAGTTTTATATATTGACAATGAATTAAAAAATAAATCTTAAATTCTAAAATCTTAAATCTAACTTTTAATAGGTGGCATCATATAATACAATGTAAACATTAAAGATATATCCAGGTCTCTGCACCATCTAAAAACCATAAAATAATTCTAAATACTTTTAGAATCATTATCGTTTGGAAATTGGGATGAGTTTATATTCATGTCAGAGATGATGATTGAAACAACTAATAGAGTTTTATCATATCTAATCAAGCAAATCTGTAATTATTATCATTTCATTACTCTACGTTACATATGTAATAAGCAATTATCTTAACACTTAATTTCTAGTTATAATTTCAATTATATCATATTTAGAATTATCAAAATTGACTCGAATTTGAAAATTTTGTTTATTTTATTTGAATCTAACTTAATTTAATCTAATAAAAAACCAATAACGTGGACCGGTTTAATCTGAATTCAAATTAACTGAAATACGAAATTATTCAAATCTAAATAATTCAAAAAACTAAAAATTAAATAGATTTAACTTTAAAATTTAATTATTTGAATTTGAAATGATTTGAATTTTGTTGATTCAAACCCAAATATTAAATCCAAAAAATATGAATTTAAAATAATTAAAACCTAAATTAATTCAAACTTGAAACCATACAAATTTTCTTTAATCAAAATTGATCCAACTCACTCCACCAGTCCAGTCCAATCGACACTCTAATCAAAACTTGAGTTCGAAGCTCTCATTGCTTAAATCAAAATATTTTAAGGAAAATTAATCTAAAATACGAGTAAGAGATATAATAGGCTTAATAAAAACCCAAAAAAGGTAGTTATCCATATTCAATAGTTCTCGTTAATTAAACCCAATATTCAATTATGGATTTGCTTAACCGGTGTCTAGACCTGCTCAAGAGCCGGGTAGTCGGTCCTGCCCAACAGACTCGGCTCGTATTAGGCCGGACCTAAGCAGTTATTTTAGTGATTCGGGTCGGTCCGGATCACTGTTTACACAATAAAAAATATTATTTTTTTAAAATTTAATTATAAAAATATATAAAAATAAATAAATAATTTTTTAATATATATGAACAGTAAATATGGGCCGTGGGCCTGCCAGGGTTTGGATAAGGAAAAATAAAAAAATCCTGGTCGCTGCCTGGCTCATGAGCAGGTCTACCGGTGCCTATAGGTGCTGGTTAAGGATTACTTTTTTTTTATCATTTTAGGAAAATATTTAGTATTTAATACATTATTTTTACGGAATTAAAAAAAAATGCATTAAATACACTTTTATTTCTATATATATCACCTTAACCAGTGCCACTAAGCACTAGTTAACATTTCCCTTCTATTATTCATGCACATATGGACCTATCCACGGGCCGGGTAGCCCGTCCAACTCGGTAGGCCTAGTCTATATTGGACTGGGCCTGGACAAAGTTTTTTTTTAATTCAGGCCGACCTGTCCAGCCTGAATTACTATTTATTAAATAAAAAAATATATTTTATTTAAATTTAATTTATAAAACATATAAAAATATTAATATAAAAATAAAAATAAAAATAATTTTTAAATTTTTTTAATTATTTTTAATAATAAAATGGGTTTATGGACCTACCCAGAATGAGTTTGTACAAAGAAAAAAAATTTCCCATACCACGACCCAACCCATATACACCTCTATGCACATATAACTTTGTTTTTTTTTTTTTTAATAAAAAAAAACACAAAAAAATTAGCTCTTGAGCTTTCAAAAACAATCACACAATTTATTCATGTTCCATGCAACGGCAAACATCTTCGAAAGGTCAAAGAAAACAGGAGGAAAATTTGATTAGAAAAATCGAGGGGTTTGGGGTAGTGACTTCAAAAGTTGTAATTCCTTATTTGACAATTTTAGATATGATACATACCGTGTCAAATGTGAATTTGGCATGCTAAATGCAAATATGGAGTCGCCACTAGTCTTTTTTATTTACTAGGTGCGATTAGTCACCTATATGAATCTATTTTTCTTAAAGTGATCCTAAGCTCGACTAAGGTACCTTAAAAAGAATAGGTTCTGATCTGCATTGAGAACTAAGTTCGGGAGTTTGGTTACGTATGGGGAAGGATTAACATCCCACAACGCCTATTCAGGGATAGTACCTAATTAGCCTTGTGTTATCTTGTAGGTCCTAAAATTTAATGGTTTTTTATTTCTTAATTCAATATTTAAATATTGGAGAAATTTTCCAAAGAATTCTCCATCAAGCTGGTGGAATTCCGAGGAAGATCTCCTCACCTCGAGAGTATTCAAGAGAAATCGTTTGCTCTTTCGAAGTAGCTCCGTCGTCGGATTTATTTTAAAATTTTATGAAAAGGGGTTAACTATCTAAATTCAATGAATTGAAGTTTCTAATCAAATGAACTCATACAATTTTTTTATCGAGAAATAAACTTCGATCCATGATATATAAATTTCCACCTAAATTCTCCATCATACTGGTGGAATCACCTAGGAAATTCGTTGAAGTCAACCATTTGCGACCCTTTCGAGTTCCATCATCGGAAAGACCTTAATTTATTTTCGATTTTATTTAATCAATTATGTAAAAAGTAATGAAAGTGTATTAGGTGAGATAATAATAAAATAATCAAATTAAAATCATAAGAATTAACGTAAATGAAATAAATAACTCGCATTAAACAAATTTCATATTGATAATTATCATATAAAAAATACATGTATACATATATAAACAAACAAGATTAAATAATAGCAATTCACCAAGAAAAAATTAAGCTAAATAAATAAATAGAAAAAAATATAAAAGAAGCCAAATTTTAAAAAATAAATGTGTAAAAAAATAAATGAAAAAAAAGGAAAATATAAAAAGAAATAAAAATAAAACAAAAACAAAAGTTAAAATTAAAAATAAAATAAAAATAAAAAAAATCTGTACATTTGGGTCGGGTCGTCGCGCAGACCCTCGCAGGTCGACGCGCGGGTCTGGCGTGACCCGACCCTTTCCTCTTTAAAAATTGAATTTTTTTTCTTTCTTTCACTTCTTATTCGTTTAAAAAAAAAAAGTTATCTTCTTCTTAAAACAAATGCCCAGCACACCCCACTGTTCTTGTATATGCCGTTTCTGGGAATTTTTTTTTTTAAAGTTTCAAATCTGGTTTTAAACAAATTTCCTCTCAACTTTCTTCTGGAGATTTTGAAGAAGCTAAGACTTTTGGAAAATCTACAAAACGGAAGTAAAGCCAGAGAAGAAAAAAAAAACCTTTTGTTTGAAAAATCAAAAACCTCAGCCTGGGTTTAGCTTTCCTTGCTTTTCAGAAAAAATTTCTCCTCTTAAAAATCTTAGTATTCTCCCCTTTGCTGTTATTGTGTCCCTCCTTTTTAGATCCTCCTTTTTGTGTTTCTTTTCTGGTTCCTCCCTCTCCTTATTTGTTGTGTGATCTTCTATTTTTATAGGAGTGTTCGGGTGATTGAGTTTCCAAAAGGGATCCGATCCTTATCTCATCCGTCTTTAAAGTTGATTTGTTTCATTCCAAAATCAGATTTGGTCCATAATTCCTTTTTGAAATTGGATTTGCTGCTTCAGTTCTTCTCTAATCACCTTGATTTTAGGATTTTGGGATGATTCGGCTTAACTAAATTGGAGCTGAGAATGGAGGAGGAAAATGATACTCGGATTTGGAATTGAAGTCGAGAATCTCAGGTGGAAGGTATAAGAGGAAAAAGTAAAAACAAAAATAAAAATAAAATAAAAAGTGAAAATGGAGTGATAAAAAGTGAAAATCAAAATACGGGCTTCCTTGTTATTGGGCCTAAACTGAAATTGAATCCACAACTCAAAAGGACTAACACTGTAGACTAACAACAGATTCTACAACTCGAATGAATATCTGAGAATCGAGCTAGGATTCTCGAGCAAAAATCGGGTGTCTACAGTTGCCCGTCTTTGAGCACTTGCTGAGAAACGGGAAGTGTGCAAAGACGTAGACACCTTCATCATCAGACATCACTGTAATCACTAACCTTTTAGAAATGCTCCTCTCAATGAGGTATAAACTTTAAAATTCCTAACGTAAAGGAGAATGTCCTTCCCCATGAGGCATAAACCTTAATTTACCTAGCGTGAAATGCTCCTCATGACGAGGCATAAACTTTAAATTTTCCCAACGTAAAGGAGAATGCTTTTCCCAACGAGGCATAAACTTTAAATTTATCCAACGTGAAAATGCTCCTCTTAACGAAGCATAAACTTTTAAAAATTCCCAACATAAAGGAGAATGCCCTTTCCAACGAGGCATTAACCTTAAAGATTTCCGAAGGTTTTGAAAATGAATACCTTGAGGTTTTGAAAAACTTTCCTCATGAGAGGATTTGAAAACGTTCTTGTGGAAGGCTTTGAAAATGTCCTCGTGAGAGGCTTTGAAAATGTCCTCGTGAGAGGCTTTGAAAACGTCCACGTGAAAGGCTTTGAAAATGACATCGTGAGAGGTTTTGTAGATGTCCTCGTGAGACACTTTGAAAATGAATATTCTCGTGAGAGGCTTTGAAGATGCCCTCGTGAGAGGCTTTGGATACATCCTCGTGAGAGGTTTTGCAAACGTCCTCGGGAGAGGCTTTGAAAATGAACATCCTCATGAGTGGCTTTGAAAATCTCATGCAACTTAAAAATACTCCTCAAGAGAGGTTCTAAAATCTCATCTAATCTTCGAAAAAGTTTAACTTGCCAAAATATTCCAAACGAGATTCAAAAATTTATCTTAAAAATACCTTCAATTTGGATTCAAAAAATCTTACTTTCAAAAATCTTTCAACTGAGATTCAAAAAGTTTTTTTCTTGAAGAAAAATGATTTCAAGTTTCAAAAATCCAAACTAAAATCTTTCTTATATGCTAAATGCATGCCATGAATGATCTGAATGCCATGTAATGCAATGCATGAAGTAAATGTTATGAATGCCATGTAACGCAATGCATGGAGTAAATGTCATGAATGCCATGTAACACAATGCATGGAGTAAATGTCATGAATGCCATGTAATACAATGCATGGAGTGAATGTATTGAATGCAATACAATGCATGAAATACAAATTCTCCAAAAGACAATCATGTACACCCAATCGTGGTAACAAGGATTCTCAAGCTCATTCTTTTCATATTCTTATCAGCTTCCAAATGCTCAGACTTAGAACTAGATTGACCTCCGCCAATTTCATCAATCGATCACAACACCTTCTATTCTTAAAAAAAAAAAAAAATCTCTTTTAATCCCAAGGCTTTGAACACATATGTTTCCAAACTTTTCCATTGCTCTCTTTCTCATTCTTCTTTTGTTTAAGAATATTAATTTCAAACACATTAAAAAATGAAGAATCTTCGATGTCAATGCAGTTGCAGGTGTTTACTCAGCCATTCACCATCCCCAGAAATCCCTCTCTCGAAAACCCATTCCTTTTGTCATGGTAATGAAAGCCCAAAAGCATTCTCAACATTCTTTTTGCCCCAGGAATGTCACACTTGTCATATTGGTCCAAAACTTAAATATGCATTGTCGATACGTGATCCAGTTCGCGGGGGACCCGCACGAGTGAGGTGAGAAAACAACACAGGCAGAGGAAAAGACGACTTAATTCCTCTTGAAATAAAAGGGTCGAGGGTATGAAAACGATCTCGAAAAAAAATGAGTCGTCACCAATCTTTTTTGGCTAGGTGTGATCTGCCACCTATTAAAACCGTTTTTTTTTTTATAAAAACATTTTAAAATCAATTAAAATATTTTTTTAAAACCAATTTTGAAATCTGCGCTTTAAACTAGAGAAAAACAAGTGCGGGTTCGGGAGTCGGTTACGTGCGGGGAAGGATTAGCACCCCCACAACGCCCGTATAAACGGTACCTTATTAGTTGTGTGTTATCTCGAGTCTCAGTAAAAAAAAATTGGTTTTAAAATTGGTGTTTATAAATAATTCCTTTAAAAAAATCATATTTTATTTGAAAAAGACCCGGAATTTACTAATATAAAATTTTTCATATTTTTCGACAGACTCAGAAAAATATGAAATTTTTCCTTGATTTTAAAATTCTTCAAATCATTTTCATTTTAAAAAGAATATTCCGTTTTTAATGATAATTGATGATATCCTCTCTGGCAGACCCAGCAGAGAATTCATGAATTATTTTAACTCGGGAACAATCTTGATTCACAAAAAATCCTTTGTAAAAACATAGAAGACGATAATGATTATGCAAAAATGTCACTAAGATAACAATTAAATAATCATGCATATTTATCACGATATGATAAACATTTTATAATGATCTAATAAAAGAGGTAATGACAAAGATTGACATAGCACACAAAATGACATGTGAATAAAATCGACATGACACAAGGATGGCATGGCATAAAAATGAATGTCATGGTATAAGATGACATGGCATGTGAATGAAATCGACATGACATAAGATGACATGGCATGTGAATGAAATCAACATGGCATGAAAAATGGCATGAAATGATAACATGACATAAGTGACCTGGCAGGTAACATGGCATCAGATGACATGGCATGCGAATGAAATCGGCATGACATAAGATTACATGGCATGTGAATGAAATCGACATGAAAAGAAAAATGGCATGAAATGATAACATGACATAAGTGACATGGCAAGTAAAATGACATAAGATGACATGGCATGTGAATGAAATCGACATGACATAAGATGACATGGCATGTGACATGGCATACATAATGACATAAGATGACATGATATATGAATGAAATCGACATGACATAGGATGACATGGCATGTGAATGAAATTGACATCATGAAAAATGGCATGAAATGATAACATGACATAAGTGACATGGCAGACATAATGACATAAGATGACATGGCATATGAATGAAATCGACATGACATAAGATGACATGGCATGTGACATGGCATACATAATGACATAAGATGACATGGCATATGAATGAAATCGACATGACATAAGATGACATGGCATGTGACATGTCCTAAGATGACATGGCATGTGACATGGAATAAGATGAATTTTTTTGAGAATAACTCGGAGTTTATTAATACCAAAATGTTTTCATGTCCCCGACAGACCCGGCAAAACATAGAAAGTTTTATTTATTTTGAAAATTTCCGAATCGTTTTATTTTAGAAAAGGGTAGTCCTTTGTTAATAATTAATAATAACCTCTTCGATAGACCCAGCAAAGAAAACCATGAATTATTGAAACCCAGGAATATTGCCTTATTTAAAAAAAATGTTATGAATAGCATAGCATGATAATAAAGGCATGTTAATGGTCGAATGTATGATGATGGCATATGGGGGGCCGAATGGCATGCAATGATGACATGGCATGAAATGACATGGCATGAAATGATGACATGGCATACATGACATGGCATGAAATGATGATATGGAATAGATGACATGGCTTGAAATGATAACATGGCATAAATGACATGGCATGAAGATGGCATGGAAAATGACCCAAGATTTCATGACATAATTATATGACCTAATATGTATGACATAACCAAATCTTATGCAAGGCATAACTAGACCTAAAATACAATGAGGGCCGAATCTTATATGACAAAAATGCAAATATGCTTAATCATGCAAGATATGATACATGACAAAATGCAAGACATAACCAAGTAAAAACACAAGAAGGGTCGAACATGGTAAAAGTGTAAGATGCAAACATGCTTAACATGCAAGATATGATACATGGAAAAATGCTAGACATAACCAAGTAAAAACACAAGGAGGGCCGAATGCAACATGGTAAAAATGTAAGATGCAAACTTGCTTAACATGAAAGATATGATACATGGCAAAATGCTAGACATAACCAAGTAAAAACACAAGGAGGGCCGAATGGTAAAGGGGAAATATCACTATATGAAAATGATGTAAAAGCTAATATAACATAAAATAATGTAAAGAACATGATCAAAATAAACATAGACATGCAAAGAGATAACAAGAAAACTAGAAAATCAAACAAGGAAAGTTGAGCTCCATGGTTGGTATAAATAAGCATAGCCCTCCCCTAACCATATCACTTGATATTGTCAAGATCATGAAGCCTTTCCAACTCACAAATTAGAAAATAAACCAAGCTAACAACAAAATGGAGTTCAGCTCCATGGTTGGTACAAATGGGCATAGCCCTCCCCTAACCATGGTCACTTGATATTTATCATGATCATGTAGACATTTCAACCTCTTTTGCTTCATTTATTTTGAAAAATCAGATCATAAAACAAATAATAAACCTTCCACAATCATGTTTCCCACAAAAAAAATGCAAGACAAAAATCAAGGCAAGCACAAATGGGGCATTCGGCCATGTAAAAAAAAGTTGTGAAAATTTGTTTTCTTCCATTTTTGATGAAAAGGAAAAGATGAAAGCTTAAATGAACATTTCAAAACTTTTATTTTTATAAGAAAAGTAGTAGAAATCACATAGAAAATAAAGTAAACTACATGAGAATGAAGAAGAAAATCATGCTAGAGCTAGGTAGGAATGGCTACCTTCCAAGCTTTTTGGTAAAACCTTTCTTCCTTTCTTTCAAAAAACCTATTTCTTGCCAAAATAGCTACTGCCTCTCCCTCTAAAATGACTAGCCTCTTAAGAAAATAAAACATTCCCCCTCATTTTCTCAAGCTAGGTCGGCCTCCCAACCATTGGATGGATTGTGCTCCTTTTTTCCATCAATTCTAGCCCATTGATTAGGATCTTTTCATGTCAACATAAAAATATCATCTTGCAATTGATATTAGCCCTTAAAATGTGTACTCATCTTTCACAAATAACCTAGGCCATTGGATGAAACAAAATCACTTGCATGATCCCCCTTGGCCGAACCATCCCTCACCATTGGATAGTTTGTGCTCATATTTCTTCCTCCAATCTTGGCCATTGGATGAGGATCTTTTCATGACAAATAAAAATGTTATCTTGTTATTTGATCTTGGCCATTGAAGGGTGTACTCATCCTTTCTTCAATGCATCTAGGCCTTTGGATGAAGAGGGGGCCATTTGCAAGGCATTAAAGATGGCATTTTCAGCTTGATAGTGACTAGTGATTTAAATTGATCAAGCCTCCTCTTCTCCCCTATGCTGGCCGGACAAGGCATGGGATGTTCAAGAATTTTCTACATCTTTCATATTTTTCTTAATTGCAAATTGGCCCTTTTCGGTTTCTTTGATAAAATTACCTTTTGCCCCACGAACATAACTTAATTGCAAATGGACCCCAATTTAGGATTTTTCTTTCACTTATCCCATTCAATGTAAAACTTGATTCTGAAGGTTTTCACATTTTTTCGAGCTCATTTGCTATTTTTCCCAGATTTATCTTTGAAATTTTGATTTTGTGCCTTCCAAATTTAGCCCTTTTCAAATGAGCTCCGATATTTGATTTTTCTTCACCAATCTCTTCCAAAAATTATGAAACTCAGATCTAGAAGTTTTCATAATTTTCCAAGCTCGTTTGCGATTTTTCCTGGAATTTTCTTTTGGAATTTTCGGATTTGTGCACCCGAAATTTACCTTTTTCATTTGAACTCCGATTTTGGATTTTTCTTCACCAATCTCTTCCAAGAATTATGAAACTCAGATCTGGAAGTTTTCATAATTTTTCGAGCTCGTTTGCTATTTTTTTTGGAATTTTTTTTGGGATTTTTCCAAGATTGCCCTTTAACCTCCAAAACCTCGGTTTTGCTCAAAACAAGTCTAATTTTTGGATTTTCTTTTTCTAATCCCTATGTCATATGTTGAATTTGAGTTGGCCTAAAAATTCCCAATTTTTACAATCAAATTCACCTCCGATTTAGTTTTCCCCAAATTTGTCGGATTAGCTCCTCCTCTGCATTGAATTTCCACAACCCATCTTCCGAACTCCATATATTTCGTTGTAGATCTCGGATTGTCAAAATTATTTCGCCATTGTTCAATACAACTTTGAACCTTGACTTTGATTGGGAATTGACTTTTTTAGTGGTTGACTTTTTAGGGTTGACTTTTTTGAAGTTGACCTTTTTCGAGTTGACTTTTTGTGCTGACCTTGGAAACAAAGATTTGGGGACCCATCTTTGAAATGGTGGAAGTCCCTTTGTGTTCCGTGGAGTTGAAAAGGAGAGTCAGCCCTATTTAGGGGGCCCGGACAAAATTAGGTGTCTACGGCTGCCCCTCTTTGACTATTGCTGAGAATCAGGAATCAGGCAAAGATAAACTAGAAAATAATTTTGTCCAGTTATTGAAATCACATGTGCAAGATAAGAAGGGGGATTTCCATTTTTTTCTTTTTTGGATTTTTTTTTATTTCTTGTAAATTGTAAAATAAAATAAAAGAAATTTGTCCTCAAGTTGAGTTCCTTGACTAATAAAGGCTCGACCGGTCTTAAGGAAACGAGTTTGATTTGAAAGAGAAGGAAATACCTTGTCAGAAATCCCGGGGTCTTACCTCATCTTGGTGAAGCTTGGTCAAAACAAAATATTTGTCCTTAAATTGAGTTCCCTGACTAATCAAGGCTCGACCCGTCTTAAGAAAACGAGTTCGATTTGCAAAACTTGGATGTCCTGTCTGAAACGTCTGGTTATCTTGTCCAGGAAAATTGGATGTCTTGTCTGAAAAATCTGGTTGTCTGTCCAGGAAAATTAGATGTCTTGACCGAAAAGTCTGGTTGTCTTGTCCAGGAAAATCGGATGTCTTGTCCGAAAAGTCTGGTTATCTTGACCAAAAAGTATGGTTGTCTTGTCCAGGAAAATTTGGATGTCTTGCTTCCTTTTGTGTCAGTTGTGTTGACCTTAAGGGAGAAAACTTTCCATGATTTATGCAATATTAGTCAAATGCGATGATGCTGATGATAGGTTTTGCAAATGTTTGTAAGATGCATGTTCCCTAGGGATGAATGCAGTTACATGATTGTTATGAGTTTTAATCCATGATTTCGTTGAGGTTCATGAATCTTTTCAACTCTCCTGTATTGCTCTACTTGATGAGCTCTTCTCCATGTTTTCACCATGATCTACAAGTTTTGACTTGGTGACGGTGTCTTCAATTCATCTCTGATTTGCTCTACTTGATGAGTTTTTTCTTACGGTTTCACCGTGATCCACAAGTTTTGACTTGGTGACGGTGTCTTCAATCTATCTCTGATTTGCTCTTCTTGATGAGCTTTTCCCTATATATTGGATTGACGTGCTTAGAGCATACAATGTCTGCCCCATTTGATGAGTTTCTCTAGCGTTATGGGTTGTCTCGATTTCTCTAAACTTTAGCGATTTCCGAACCTCTTCTAAAATTTAAATCTACTCCACAGTAATGCAAAGAAATCCTCTTATTCAAAGATTTCTTTATGTTTACTAATTATCATTCAATTTGATAGCACTAAAAAATGCATCACAACATATATGAAAGATAGTATGAAATAATTATATGCCCCGAAAGGGCCAACATGAGTTCATTGCAAAAAAGGTTTGGATAACAAAGATGAATATCAAGGATTAAAAGGAAAATGCAAAGGAGAAGGTATAGATGCCCCAAACGCGGAATATCCTGGACCCTTCCTATTTTAATTCCTCTGAAATATCTTTTAAGCTTGCCATTCGCTTGGGTGATTTTTTGACTTTCGCTGTTGCTTTATACTGAGTTTTACCCCTTTTTGCTATGATTTTTTGATATTTTCTCTCTCTTTACATGGAGCATTGATTCAATATTTGATCAGTACTTGGGCTGCCCTTTGCGAGTTTTCAACCTAAGTGTTCCCTGCTCGGTTCTAAGTCGCCCTTTTCGGGTTTTTGGCTTAAACCTCTCCTTGTACATTCTTTTTTTTTTTTGTGTTCTACCATGCATCTGAGAATTCTAAATGCTTCCAATGTAAAAATGACAATTCAAAAGATAGGATGAGATCTGAGAAAAACCCTTAAAATTAATACCCATGCTTGATCAAAATAGACTTTACAAGTACGTAATGTAGGCCAAGGCTTGGGTCTAGAAAGAAAGGATAAATAGGCCCCAAAAATGTTTAAGGGTGATTGGATCAAGGATCATTTCATGAGGATGACTCATTTTTGAATCAGTTGTCCTTTTTGGACTTTTCCCTTTTTTGAATTTGCTTTTTTCTTGGCTTTTATTTTCCATTCTTTGATATCACACCTTTTTTTGTGTGTGTTTCTTCTTCTTTCTTTTTCGAAAGCTCTTTTTGCCATGATGATTTTTGTTTCTAATGGCTCTTTTTGCCATGATTTTTTTTGAAGGAGGATTTTTCTCACATTTTTCCTCCAGTGTAGAGGGTGATCCTTGATCAAGGTTCAAATAAAGAAAGATTTCCTAAGGCTCAAAGGGGTGACTAGGGATAATTTCTTCTTAGTGAAAGGAATATGAAAAAATGGCCATTTATCATATCAAGCATGAATATTCTCATTGAAAAGCAATTCTCAGGGGTCTCAGGGGAAATAGATATATAGAACTCTCATTGTTACATTTAGAATCACTCGAATCCTCTCATGCACAATATCGTACTTTTTCTTCTTCTTCTTCAAGCATAGTGTTTCTTCAATTTGTCGGTGTTCACGAGACTTCTCAAGTCATCACTGTCTATCTGAGTTAAGATTAATACTCTTCTAGAAAAAGCTCTTTTCACCACATAGGGTCATTCCCAATTCGAAGCCCATTTTTCGCAGGGATCTTTCATAATAGGGAGAACCTTCTTCAGTACCAACTCTTCCTCTCGAAACTACCTGAGGTTAACTTTCTTGTTATGGGCTCGGATCATCCTTTTCTGATACATCTGCCCATGGCAAATTGCTTTCAGCCTTTTCTCCTTGATGAGGTTCAATTGTTCATAGCGAGCTCTAACCCATTCTGCCTTTTCTAGGCCCACTTCCATCAAAACACGAAGTGAAGGGATTTCAACCTCAATAGGCAGCACTGCTTCCATCCTGAATACTAGAGAAAATAGTGTGGCCCCCGTAGATGTGCGAACCAAAGTACGATATGCGTGGAGAGCAAAAAGCAATATCTCATGCCAATCTTTGTACACATCAATCATCTTTTCAACAATCTTCTTGATGTTCTTATTGGCTGCTTCTACTACCCCGTTCATTTTTAGACGGTAGGGTGCCGAATTATGATGGCTGATCTTGAATTGGGTACATATTTCCCTCATCATCTTATTGTTCAGATTGAGAGCATTGTCTATGATTATTATCTCTGGGAGTCCATATCGGCATATAATTTTTTTTTTGACGAATCTCACACCATTGACTTTGTCACATTGGCATAAGAGGCTGCTTCCACCAACTTTGTGAAGTAGTCTATGACCACTAGGATAAAACGGTGTCCGTTCGAAGCTTTCAGGGTAATGGGCCCAATCCTATCCATTCCCCATATTGAAAATGGCCATGGAGCCGTCATGACATGCAGTGGCGATGGCGATACATGAATCTTATCGGCGTATATCTGGCATTTATGACACTTTCAAGAATAATTGATGCAATCTCCTTCCATGGTTAGCCAATAGCATACGGCCCTCATAATCAGTTTAGCCAGCAGGTGTCCATTCGCATGGGTGCCACATATCCCCTCATGGACTTCTTTGAGGATTCTCTGAGCTTTAGCAAAAATGACACACCTCAACAAAACCTGGTCTCTCCCTTTCTTGTAAAGGATTTCATCATCCAAAACAAAACCCATTGCCATTCTTCTCAAGGTTCTCTTATCATTTTTCGTTGCTTGTTCGAGGTACCGTTGACTCTTGATGTATTGCAAGATTTCGTAATACCAAGGGTGACCATCTGCTTTTTCTTCGATACTTAAGCAGTAGGCAGGAGACTCACATATGCTCATTTTGATTGGCACAACTTTGACCCCTTCATTCACTTTAAACATTGAGGATAAAGTGGCTAGAGCATCCGCCATTCTGTTTTCTTCTCGGGGGAAGTAGTTGAAAACTACTTTTTCGAACTCTTCAATCAAAATCAGTATAAGCTCCTTATATCGGATTAGCTTTGCATCCCGAGTTTTCCATTCTCTGCGCAGTTGGTATATCACCAAGGATAAATCTTCATATACCTCTAGTGTTTTGAGCTTTCTTTCTATGGCGGTATGAAGACCCATAGTACATGCTTCATACTCAGCGGTATTGTTGGTACAATCAAAATCCAATATGGCAGTGAAAGGATAATAATTTTCCTCAGGAGATATGAGCACTGCACCGATTTCATGCCCTATGGCATTAGATGCGCCATCAAAATACATTTTCCAGGCTTTCTTCTCAAAGAAAGTCCCTTTTTCTGGTGAGACACACATTAGGTCTTCATTCGGGAAATCAAAATCCAGGGGCTTGTAATCCTCTACTGCTCGACTTGCTAGGAATTCGGCCACTGCGCTACCCTTTATAGCCTTTTGGCTCACATATACAATATCATATTCAAAGAGCAACACTTGCCACCTTACCGTTCTTCCTGACAATGAAGGCGCCTTGAATACGTATTTGAGGGGATCTAGCTTCGCAATCAGCCATGTCGTGTGATACAACATATACTGTTTGAGCTTTCAGGCAATCCAGGCTAGGGCACAACAACTTTCTACCAATGAATATTTTAACTCGTATTGAGTGAACTTTTTGCTGAGGTGGTAGATGGCCTGTTCTTTCTTTCCAGTTTCATCATGTTGTCCCAACACACACCACATGGACCTTTCAAATACTGACAAGTATAATATCAGCAGCTTCCCTGGGATTGGTGGCATTAGTACTGGTGGATGGGCATGTAATGCTCAACCTTATCAAAGTCTATCTGACATCCTTCATCCCATTCCCCTGGATCACGCTTTCGGAGTAACTTGAAGATCAGGTCGCACTTATCGGTCAGTTGAGAGATGAACCGAGCGATATAATTCAGCCAACCCAAAAAACTTCTTACTTCTTTCTGTGTACGAGAGGGAGGCAAGCTTTGAATAGCTTTCACTTTATCCGGATCAATCTCAATCCCTTTCTGACTAACAATGAAGCCCAATAGCTTTCCCGAAGTGACTCCGACAGTACACTTTGCCGGGTTGAGTTTATGTTGAAATTTTTTCAACCTTTCAAAGAGCTTTTTAAGATTTGTAATGTGTCCGTCCTCTCCTTGCGACTTTGCAATCATATCATCGACATAAACTTCGATCTCTTTGTGCATCATGTCATGGAACAAAGTTACCATAGCTCTTTGATTTGTTGCTCCAGCGTTTTTCAACCCGAATGGCATCACCTTATAGCAAAAGGTTCCCTACATCGTCACAAATATGGTTTTCTCCATATCTTCTGGTGCCATCTTAATCTGATTATACCCTGAGAACCCATCCATGAAGGAAAACAAAGAATTCTTGGCGATATTATCGACTAAATTATCAATGTGAGGTAATGGGAAGTTATCCTTAGGGCTAGCCTTATTCAGATCTCGATAATCGATAGACATCCGTACTTTGTCGTCCTTCTTCGAAACTGGGACAATGTTGGCCATCCACTCTGGGTGTTTTTCCACTTCCAAGAATCCGGCATCGAATTGCATTTTCACTTTCTTTTTTACTTTTAACAGCATTTCGGGCCTCATTCTTCTCAGTTTTGTTGAATCGGCTTGCAATTTGGTTTTAACTGAAGTTTATGAACCACGATATTAGGGTCCAACCCAGGCATGTATTGGCATGACCATGCAAACACATCTGCGTATTCACAGAGCAAACTTATCAAACCTTGTTTTATTGATGGTGAAATGGCTGTCCCTATCTTGACTTCTCTTATTTCTTCCATATCCCCAAATTTATCACTTCCAACTGCTCCTTGTAAGGTTATACTTTTTTCTCCTCTTGTTCTATTATTCTCAACAAATCTGGAAATAAATCACAGTCCTCGACATCTTCGTCAGCATCAAAATCACCTGTACAGATAGGTTTTTCAAAATCAATCTCAGAATTATTGACAGGGCAGTCCTCATATTTCGTATCCAGGCACCTGTAAATAGGTGAGGAAGAAACAATATAGGAAGGCATATAGGTAATAATAATGAAAGAATAAAAGAATGTGGACACATCAATATGAAGGAAATGCATCATGGTTGTTATTGATTAAATGATGATCTTTAAACATAAGCCCGTACAGAGGACTCTTAATGCCTTCGGGCAAGGGCAATTAAGGTTGATTCGAGCATTACACTGGAGTAGACCTAAAAACTATGGGAAATTCAGTCATGCTCCAATTGGTTAGCTCATATCCTGGCGGGCAAGGATGCACCATCCAACTAGTGCCCTCCTCTCTCTGTTCCTCTATTTCAGCCATACTAACCATTATTTCATATGGTTGTTTGTCTCCAACTCCATAAATTTTCTCAAAAGTCTGCTTCAGCAGGACCATCATATCTTCGAAATTCTTACTCCCAAACTCAAATCCCATCGAGCGGAAGATGTGAAGGATTGGCGGGAAAGTCATGGGCTCCCACTCCATATCCACACTTGTTAGACGGGCCATCCTTCTTTTACGATTCTTCTCAATCTGTTTCTTTTTCTCGTGAGCTTTGGTGAGATATCCGAGACCGAATCAATCTTTCTTCTTGGCCACTTCTATTGCTCTGGCCATTCTGTGCAGATATTTTCCTAGTCCTTTTCCTGTCCTGCAGCCTTTTCCCACTATTGTTTCACCCCCAACCTGGTGTTCTTGGAGAGCCTTGGCTTCGAAATTTTATGCCCCCTCAGTGACGAACACGGCATTGACAAACTCCAGTGACCTAAATGAACATTCTACAACATCTTTGTTTACCTCTATGTGGGGGGTATCAGTAGATGCAGAGGCGATAATATCCTCTTCTCTTGACACGTTGATCAAGCGCCCTTCCATTACAAATTTTAACTTTTGGTGGAGAGACGACAGCACAACACCAACAGAGTGAATCCAGGGCTTTCCCAGCAAGCAATTATAAGATGGGGTTATGTCCATCACTTGAAAATCGATCTTATAGGTACAGGGACCTATCTGAAGTGGGATCGCAATGTTTTCCATCACTTCTCGACGAATGCCATCGAAAGCTCTGACAATGGTATGACTCGACAGTAGTAGGACATATCCATCGACAATTTTGATAAGGTAGCCAATGGCATCACATTCAAAGATGATTCATTGTCAAGGAGTACTCGGGGGTAGAATGTGCCTCTTACAGGTGGTAGTGATATGAAGGGCCTTGGTGGATCCTATTCCATTTGGCGGTATCTCATCATAGTTGAAGGAGATGTAATCATCTGCTGTGAGGTTTCCCACCAACTGATCTAATTTCTCCATAGATATGTTGTTGGCTACATAGGCCTTATTCAAAATTCTTAGCAGAGCATTTCAGTGTGGCTTTGAGTTTAACAGCAATGAAAGTAGTGAAATTCTTGCTGGTTGGCTATGTAACTGTTTTACCATACTGTACTCATTGTGCATGATGAATTTTAAGAACTAACAGGCTTTCTTCTCATACTGGTTCCTTTACCTTACTGGCTGGGGTTGGGTCTTTTTCAACTTCAACAAATTATTCTACCTCCATAGGGTCTAGTTCCACTGCCCCTTTTTCTTTATCAGGCCCCCTTGTCTTTCTAACTTCGACTGGTGCAAGAGCATAACATCTACCACTCCGAGTAAGGTGCCCCACTCTGGTTACATCCACGGCTGCTGCCTAATGGTTTGATGATCTTGGCATCACCATGCTGCATTCATATTTTCATGGAATTATCCCGTTTCCTTTGTAAGGAAAAGGTGACGGCAATTCTATAATCATCTTTGGAGCGGGTCCTTCGACTACTAGACTAGATTTTACCTTGGGCTCATCATAGTATACGATTAGGGGTCTATCCACCCTATAACCGGTCTCATTCATACTAATTTTTGGCTCCTCTATCTTCTTAGAAAATTGGGCCTCACCGATATCCATCATTTTTTGAACTTTTGCTAAGAACTCTCCACAGTACTGAATGGCGTGCCCCTTACATTCATGATATTGGCAAAAATTCCCTGTCTGACTGACTATTTCCCTTACATCTATTCAAGGCTTATACAACCCTGCTTTGACCATCTCAAACCAGACTCTAATCATAGGCCTTTTTACTTCCCTGACATCCTTTTTTATCCGTTCGACCTCCCCTAACATGATGACATTGACCTTGGCCTCCGTATGATTAGGCAACGAATTTCCCCTAACATTAGGTCCACTTTTCGGCTCGAATTTCAAGATTCCTGCATCAATAAGGCTTTCAACCTTGTGTTTGAAAGCAGTGCAAGTCTCGGTCGAGTGTCATTGGATGTTCGCATGGCGCGCAGTGAGCGTTTGAATCATACCACATGGGATAAGGAGTTTTTAAAGGTTGGAGGTTGACAGGCGCAACGAGTTGACCCTGTAGAAGTATCGGGTATAACTCGCTGTAAGTAGTGGGGATAGGGTCATATTGAGGCTTTTTGTTATTCCTTACAGGCCTTTGATCATTCCAGGGATTGTTTTGCATGTTTGGGGTAGTGTTTGGTGGAATGGCTATATGAGAAGATATGCCAGTCGGATATGATTGCTGAGGGATAGCCGTGTAATGAAAAAGGTTCTGGGTGAGTCTGTTTATAGTTGGATAGTAAAGGTTGTAGGTCGGGTAAGGTGTATAGGATGCTGAAGGTGAAAAAGATCGGTTATTGAAACCGACTGCGTGAGCCTCTCCTTCATTTTTCTTAGTAGGGGTTGTTTTCTTGGAGGCGACTTGTTCCCCGCTTCCCATCTTTTCGCTTTTGATCGCGTTCTCAATCATCTCCCCAGATAAGACCATATCTGCGAAATTTTTAGTGGCATTAGCAACCACTTTCTCGTAGTATGGTGCCTTTAGGGTGTTGATGAAGAGAACTATAGTTTCTTTATCGGTCAGGGGTGGCTCCACCTGATTAGCCATGTCTCTCCATTTCTGGGCGTATTGTTTGAAACTCTCTGTATCTTTCTTCTCCATGTTCTGCAGGGATAGTCTGTCTGGCACGATGTCAGACACGTGCTTGTAATGTTCCAAGAAAGCCCTAGTCAAATCCGTCCATGATCGGATCTTGCTAGGGGTGAGTTGATTGTACCATCGAGTGGCAGACCCAGTGAGGCTATCCTAGAAATAGTGGTTGAGTAACTTTTCATCACTATCATGTCCGATCATTTTTCGGTAATACACCATCAGATGTGCATAAGGATTGGTGGTCCCGTTATACTTCTCAAAATCTGGCGTCCTGAACTTTGGCGGGATCACTAAACCGAGACCAAACTCATCTCTTTGGCATCGAGGCTTTCGAACAATTCTTCCCCTTCCACGACCCTCAGCCTGTCTTCCAATAGTTAGTACTTCTTTTGTGATTCAACTATTTCAACTATTTTCTGTTCCGTCGCTTTCTCTTTCTTGTTCGGCAAGCTCATCCAGGTCTGGGATATCAATAGGATCTATCGGGATTTCCCCAAGGTTTACCCCAACTGGCATCTATTTCTGTGCCCCTGTGTTGGGCTGAATATACTGATAACTCTAGAAAATATAGTTATTTTGCCACTTTTTATGCTTTTGAATTGGCTAAGTTTTTGAGGTTTTTATTAGGATTTGATTAGTTTTAGATGCTTTTATATTTATTTTATTTATCCATTTTATGTTTAAAATAGTTATTTAGTTATTATTTATGTGTTTTTATAGGTCCAAGGTGATTTGGAGCTTCAGGGTGCAAAATGATGAAAAATGGTGCAAAGCAATGAGCAGGCAGATTCGACCTCCAGAGCTTCTTTCAAGAAAAAATTGATCTTAAAGACTTCATTTGAGAAAACTTCCTCTTAACTTTTGAAGCTGACTTTCATACCTTTCCAACGATATAAGACTCATCAAAATCAGACAAGATTTTCTCAGTCAAAACAGCTGATGAAGTTTGCGAAGATGACAAAATCTGGAGACTAGGCAGAATGTCGGTGTCGCGGTGCCCAACTACTGTTTGCAACATGAAAAAAGTCCGAAAAAGGGAAAAAAGCTTACCTGTTTGCTTGGGCACGAAGTTTGGGACTCTAGGAAGCCTTGGACACTTTAAATAAGACTCTTTTAAGTCAGAATAAAGTGGGCTGGATACCTAGAAACCTAATTCTCTCAAGAAGATAGTTGCCATCAAAATTCTTTCAAGAAGATTGAAGATTCAAGAATTGACAACTCTTAGTTTTCTCTATTCTCTTCTTTATTTTTCTTGTATTGTTGATGATGGTGAAACTCTTTGAATATTTGTTTTCATTAATTATCATGAACTAATTTTGTTTTACTAGGATTTCAATGGAACTCAACATGTAGTTTGAATTTACTTTCTCTCTCTAGCTTGATTTAATGGTTTATTGAGTTGTTTGTTCATTCTTGTTCTTAATGCTTCTAATTGCTTGATCACCAATTAGATTGATTTGTTAACCTAAATACAATTAGACATAGGGAGTTTAGTGTTAGACATGGATTGAATGACACATGTTTCATACTCATTTATTAGGAGGAGTTGATCTGCAGGTAGGGTAGAAATATACTTACTTGTCTTGCGTAACCATTGTTAGAGCCTAAGCTTAATGAGTTCTTCTTTAATTCAATTATCATAGACATATAGTTAATTGGTTAAGAGAAATATTTTCATGAGACCATCGACAGATACTTATAAATAAGATAGAACTCTAGGTTAACAACTTAGGATCATTAATCAAGTGAAGAGGTAGAGAGAGATTTAAGTGAAGTGTTGAGGGAAGTTGGAATTCATCTTTTTATTTTACTTGCTTTCAGTATTAGCTTCTTTTAATTTAGTTTTTATTTATCATCTTTAATTAGTTGTTTAGATCAGATTAAGTTGTGTTAATTTTAGTACTTAACGATTTTAATAGCAATTCCTCATGGGTTCGACACTTTACTTCCACTTTATTACTTGTTGTGATACGTGCACTTGTGTAGTGAAATCTGACAACAAGTTTTTGGTGCCGTTGCCGGGGAATTATTTTATTATTTTTGTTAATATTAATACCAAGCAATCTTAGCCTTAATCCAAACTTTTTTTTTTATTTTTTATTTTCAGGTTTTGTTGATTTGGATGCACTATGTGGGATTATAAACGGGATGCAATCAATGCTTTATCTACACAAGTGGATGCACTTAACACGAAGCTTGACACTTTGTGTGTACCTTCTGTCCAAAGCCCGTTTATAATTTGTGAACTCTATGCGGGTGGACATCATAGTGATTGGTGCCCAACTTATGCTGATTCAATGCAATATGTTGGAAACTACAATATGCAGCAAATAAATTTTATTCCAACAACTACAATCCAGGTTGTGGAGATCACCCAAATTCTTCTTGGAACAACAATCAATGGTCCTCCTATTCCGAAAATCAAGCATATTCTCTTGGGTTTCCATTGCAACCTCAACCACCTGTCCTAGAAAAGAAATCATCATTGGAAGAGGTGTTTATGCAATTCATGGCAAGCCAAGCAGTGATCAATCAGAATCATTCAGTATTACTTCCAAGTCAAGCACATACTCTAGAAAATAAACCATCATTGGAAGAGAGGATATTGCAATATATGGTGGAAAACAATGCATCAATCAAAAATCTTGAGATACAAATAAGCCATCTTGTTACTGCCATTAACAACCAACCTCAAGAAACTCTTCCATGTGATACTGAAACTAACTCCAGATCAGGTGAAGACGAGCATTACAACGAAATCACACTCAATAGTGAACAAGAGATAGATAAGGATAGCAAAAAGCCTGAATTACCAACAGAGCTTATTGAAGAAGAATTTGCGAAAGCTCAAGAAGAATGGATTCAATGTGACCCACCACCAAACAATCATATTGAAGAAGAAAAAGTGGGTGAAAAAGAAGTTGAAAAAGTTCAAGAAGAATGGATCCAGTGTGACCTACCACCACAACTTGTTCCCCAATGCATCTAACAGCCAAAACTAATCGATGGGATAGATAGTTCTAACAACGAGGAATTCATAGAGATTTATCCCATTGATCCATTTAAAACATTCTTGAAATCTATCACGGAAAGGGATGAATTTTGCTTTCAAGCTTGCAAGACTGCTAAACTATTCAAAGAAAGAACAACCAAATGGTATGAATCGAAAATCATCAAGCGGTTGGATACAGGATAATGAACAATGAGATAGTCAAGCCGATGACTATAAATCAAGTGCTTCTTGGGAGGCAACCCAAGTTCTAATTTTTTTTCTTTTTCTTTTCTTTTAATTTTTAGAGTATATTTATTTATTATTAATTTATTTTTGCTTTGTTTTCTTTTGTAGTGACTACCAACCCAACTTGGACAAGCATGATGAGGTCTAAGAGGAAAACTAATGATTATCCTACGTTGCTTTCATCAATAGGGGAGTTTTCTTGTTCTTACTCTTTTTATTCCCAAACATTGAGGACAATGTTTGTTTTAAGTTTGGGGGTGTGTCTTTAGATTTATTTTAGTTTGTGTGATTGTCTAATTTTATTATTAGAAGTCTAAAAAAAAAAAATTTACTTGAGATATTTTGCACTTATTATGATGGAATCCTTATCCAATGATGAATTTCAGTTATTAATTTATCTCAATTCTTGGGAAAACATAGCATGAGAATAATTTGTGTTAAATTCTTTTGTTAGTTTCATGTTAGGATGTGATTTTCACAAATTGAGCACTTAATCTCTTGCTTAGATTTGCATTGCTTATTTAAAGACTGCTTATGTTGGTGTGAATTGCAATTATGTGGAAAAGCCTAGAATTTGTTTGATTCTCTCTTGAGGCGAAATCCTAGATAACACTAAGTTGAGGAGGTGATTTAGGCCATCTTTGGATCGTTTGAGCCTTTCAAACATACCTTTATATATGATTATCCTTATTCTACCTATTTGTGCCTATTGATATATCTCTTTCTTTGATTGCCACATCTTTTAGCCTAGCCAAATAAGAAAAGCCATGATTAACCCTCACTACATAGGCATGTGATAATATTACAGGAAAAAATTATGAGCCATGTCGAATTAGGGTGAAATAAAAAAAAAGGTTATGGTTTTTCGAAAATGAAGAACAGAGAAAAAAAAAAGAGAGAATAAATTGGTGAAGCAAAAAGGAAGTGTATTCAAACAATGGAGAATGTAATTTGAGGAAAAGATTATGGCTCTCAAAAATCCGGAAAAAAAATGTAAATTGTCTATAGGTGACTTAAACCGAAATTTATCTTGATCTTACCTTGACCCTAGCCTTACATTACAAGCTTAATAAAGACTTACTTGATCCTTGACGAAGTGTTAGTCTACATTAGTGTAGAGAGAGATGAAAAGCAAACATATGAGATTCTAATACTATAATTCATATTTTGCATTGATATAAACTTATTTAGATTGCATATGATGATTTGCAAAGAGAGTATACACACACACTGAAAAATCATTCAAGCATTAAGTTTACAATTGAATTGAATCATAGATTTGGATTATGTTTATGTTCTACTTTGAATAAGGATTTTGAGGTAACTTTTGAGGAAAATTAAGAAATCATTGATTTGAGCGCATTTATCTTGAGTGATGTTTTGTGTCAAGTTATTTAGTTAGCTAGTTTTGTTTTGTTTTGCTCGAGGACTAGCAAAATATTAAGTTTGGGGGTGTGATAACTCTAGGAAATATAGTTATTTTGCCACCTTTTATGCTTTTGAATCGGTTAAGTCTTTGAGTTTTTTTATTAGGATTTGATTAGTTTTAGATGTTTTTATATTTATTTATTTATTTTATTTATTCATTTTATGTTTAAAATAGTTATTTAGTTATTATTTATGTTTTTTTATAGGTCCAAGGTGATTTGGAGCTTCGGGGTGCAAAACGTTGAAAAATGGTGCAAAGCAATGAGTAGGCAGATTCGACCTCCGGAGCTTCTTTCAAGAAAAAACTTGATCTTAAAGACTTCATTTGAGAAAACTCATTTCTTGACTTTTGAAGTTGACTTCTATACCTTTCCAACGATATAAGACTCGTCAAAGTCGGACAAGACTTGCATAGTCAAAATAGCTTACAAAGTTTGTGAAGATGACAGAATCAAGAGACTAGGCAGAATGTCGGCGCCACGGCGCCCAAAACCAGTACGGCGATGCCCATCTACTGTTTGCAACGTGGAAAAAATCTGAAAAAGGGAAAAAAGCTTACCTATTTGCTTAGGCACGAAGTTTGGGACTCCAAGAGGCCTTGGACACTTTAAATAAGACTCTTTTAAGTTAGAATAAAGGGGATTCGATACCTAGAAATTCTCTCAAGAAGATAGTTGCCATCAAAATTCTTTCAAGAAGATTGCAAGATTGGAAGATTGAAGATTCAAGAATTGACAACTCTTAGTTTTCCCTATTCTCTTTTTTATTTTTCTTGTGTTGTTGATGATGGTGAAACTATTTGAATATTTGTTTTCATTAATTATCATGAACTAATTTTCTTTTACTAGGTTTTCAATGGAACTCAACCTGTAGTTTGAATTTACTTTCACTCTCTAGCTTGATTTAATGGTTTGTTGAGTTGTTTGTTCATTCTTGTTCTTAATGCTTCAAATTGCTTGATCACCAATTAGATTGATTTGTTAACCTAAATACAACTAGACATAGGGAGTTTAGTGTTAGACATGGATTGAATGACACATGTTTCATACTCAGTTATTAGGATGAGTTGATCTATAGGTAGGGTAGAAATATATTTACTTGTCATGTGTAACCATTGTTAGAGCCTAAGCTTAATGAGTTCTTCCTTAATTCAATTATTAATGACATATAGTTAATTGGTTAAGAAGGATATTTTTATGAGACCATCGACTGATACTTATAAATAAGATAGAACTCTAGGTTAACAACTCAGGATTATTAATCAAGTGAAGAGGTAGAGAGAGATTTAAGCAAAGTGTTAAGGGAAGTTGAATCCTAGGCTTTTATTAATTGATTGAATTCATGTTTTTATTTTACTTGCTTTCAGTATTAGCTTCTTTTAATTTTAGATTTTATTATCATCTTTAATTAGTTGTTTAGATAAGATTAAGTTGTGTTAATTTTGGTACTTAACGATTTTAATAACAATTCCTCGTGGGTTCGACACTTTGCTTCCTCTTTATTACTTGTTTGCGATACGTGTACTTGCATAGTGAAATCTGACAACATATACACGAACGACGTTTCAGCTGCCGGAGGTGGAGTACCCGTATTCTGCGCAGGTTGGCCGTTTGTTAGTACGGCTTCTTGCTGCCCCTCTTTCCCCCTTGATGTCTTGATTCTAAACATGGGGCTAAATTTTCCATGTGTCCCTTTCCTTTGACTGCAGCAGACACCAGTTCAATCAGCTTAATCATCTGATCCCTTGATTCAGCTTGAGACTTTGCCAATTGTTCCCTCAACTCATCTTGGACCCTTTCCATTCTCTCCATTTGGGCCATTTGTTCATTCTCCATGATCCTGACTTGTGATCGAGTGTTATACTGATGCGGACTGCTTCTCTCGGGGAGTTTCGGTGGACGCGCAATTTTTGAACCTTGGTGTAAATGCCACGAATTAGAATTTCATGGCATATTATTCTTTTTATTAATTAAATGAGTGCAAAGAATGAATGAATAAATCGATGCATGATTTATGAAATGAATGTATGTATGCTTCTTTAATTGTATGAAATGAGATGATGCAAGTAATAGTATTTGCCTTAAGATCAAATTCCAACACAAAGGTATTTTTCATTAATTCATGGGAACTCATTACATATCCTCTCTCACTCTCAGGTTACATAAAAAAAATCGTATCTGCTTATACTGGTCTTGAGCCTCCTCCAAGAAATTCAACAGGCGCTGTCCATGCTCCCCTGTCGGGTTGACATCACACTTCAGAGTCTTTACCTTCTTTGACATCTCTTTGGCCTTGACCATAGCCTTGCGGATTTGCCTAGTCAGGTGGTTTTATACTGCTACCTCCTCAAGGTCTCAGTCTTCCACCTAAAGCTAGCATCTAAAGCTAAGTCATTTGCATGGCTCCATTCGGCCTTCCTCTCTTTGTATTCTCGGATGATGGCATCGATGTTAGTCTTCCGATCTTGCAACTGATGCTCTAAGGTCTAAATGGTCGTATGGAGTGTCTAATTCTCCTGGCGTAGCATGGATGTCCTTTCCCTCTCATTTCCCAACTTTGCTTTCAATAGCTCATTCTCTTGCAGGCATCTTTCCAACTTGGTTGATATCACTGACCGTGCATCTCTCCAATTTTACCGCTCATGAGAAAATCAGGACTCTTTTTCCTTGCTTTTCTTAGCCTTACCTTTCCAGAAGACCAATTCTTTATGAATCTTTTCTATCTATTTCTCATGGGAGCCTAGAGACCTATTAGTTCCAGTGAACTGTCCCTTGGTTCTTAGTCTCTTGTTCTCTTGATGCAAGTCCGTATATCGGATTGCGCCATGTCTCGCTCTCTAACCAACCTTCATGCCTTGGCCTCTTGGATCTCAAGGCCGGTCTTTAAATCTTTGACTTCCTCCAGAATCTTATCGTACTCACGCTTCAGTTTCCCCTTGTCCTTTTCTAATCCTTGCCTAACAAACTCAATCTGAGAGTACCAAGGGCTCTGGCTGAAGGATTATCGGATAGACAGAGGCATCTTTCGCAGGGAGCACTATGTCGTGGGTCCTCTTGGCCCTCCAAACCAAGTATCCGGGAGTAGCGTTATCGATATATCTCCCTAATTTTGATCGGTGCAACTTTCTCCACGCCTTGATGAGCTCACATATTTCCTTCATGTACTCGAGCCCATCATATGTGAAATCCACCAAAGCGAGCCCATGAGTCATCGGGGTGAACTACTCAGAGCCATACTGTCTTCGTACTAGGAGAGACGCATAGCTGATAGCTCCCTAAATTCCCATTAACGGAACCCATGGTTTATCTCCACAACTATACAGAATGGATCCCATCGGTATCCATGGAGCTTTCCAAGTGACGTCGTCTCGAGCTAAGCGACGAAGAGTCATTATCCATTGTTTCTTATCTCCCTTTCTCGACCATTCTTTCTTGCAGAATTCCTTAAGAGGAATGAAAGTTCTTATGTAGGGACGAAGCTTTTCCTTATCATCCACCCAGAAATGACTTTGGATCCAAACATACAGAAGCTGTGCACATCCCTCGAAATGTCCCTCACCTTTTTTTGACAGAAATTGAGTGACCTAAATGTCTCGACAAGAATAGCAGGAGGAGGATCCATTTGCTTGCCTAGGCACTCAAAGAAATCCACTACGGTCATCTCAATGTGCCCCAAGATCTTTGAAAATATCACCAAACCATAGATTGCCAAGGCAAAGACATCTACCACACGATCGTTCCTCGGATTGTTCATGAGATAATCTCGTAAGAATAACCATGGGATGCAAGCTCTCGAACCCTTCTTCTTAATATTCGGGGAGTTGATCGAAATGTCCATACCCAATATGTCAGAGAGCTTCCTATGAAAGATAAATGTCTTTTGCTGCTTGCAATATATCTTATCAGGGGCGGACGACTCGATACGGAGCAAGATTGAGTACTCCTTGATGGTGGGTGTCATATCCTCCCAATTGAACGTGAAGTATCGGTAAGTGGGATCCTAAAACTGTACCACTGACTTAATCAATTTCTCATCTTTCTGGATCGAGAGAAGTAATGCTATGTCGCCATACTTCTTGGCGAAATCGTTTTTTCTTGCAATTCCCCTTCGTCCCCAAATATCCTCTAATTCTGTCAAATCATTCCGACCCAGATCTAAATGAACCGACTCGGGAAGAACATGCACGAAGCTTTTAGTCAAGCAGTCTCCCTTGTCAACCTGATGTTTCTCTGACTCTGTTCGGACCTCTTGGGGTCTTAGAAATAACTGACATTGGAGCAAGATCTCGGTGTTCCATGACCATAATGAAAAACCCCTCTGATTGGAATCCGGCTTAAGGCAAACACTCCTAAGTGACCATGATGCATGCAATGAAAACAAAGCAAAGCAAAACAAACAAAACAAAGGGAAACGAGTCAGTACTGGTATATAATAATCAAATCAATGTGATATTGAAATAAATAGCTCAAGGTAAGAAAGGTTCCTCTGAGCGTTCCTAGCTTCGGGACTTCTAACAGAAATTTGGCATGGTTTTGCCTAGGTTCATTATATGCGGTTACATTAGGTTCTAAAAAAAGCTCCAAATTGCTCATTACTATCGCCAGTGAAGGCTAGTAAGACACCCCGATAAAAGCGGGTTCAATTCGTTAGAGTGTATTTCCCAGGCCTATACAGAGGTTATCACCCCACGAAGACGTAGGTAGTCTACTACTCCAAAAGTGTTTCGCTAGCCCATGCGGAGGTTAACACCTCACGAGAGCGTAGATACTTTACTTCCACTTAAAGGACGAAACCCGGGTAGAGGACTCATGTTATGCAAATGCAAGTATAGTATGTGAGGAGGAACAAACAAACCTTTCACCACCTATTCTATACCCTTATTCTAAAACCCGAGCAATTTAATAAAGACAAAATTAAACAATGTAAAGCATTAATTAAACAAAGAATAATAATGACATGTTAAATTAAATAACTAATGAATAGTAAAATATGCATGCACATGAGAATGAACACATTTAAAACACTTGATTATTTTAAAAAATTCTCCTTTATTAGAAAATGGGAATTAAAAATAAACATCAACCAAAACTGACAAAATCGAGATTTTCGATAACGCATGACTAATTCTAGGTTGACTCTCTAAGTCTCTAGTGGAGTCGCCAAGTTGTCGATACGTGATCCCGTTCGCGGGGGACCTGCACGAGTGAGGTGAGAAAACAACACAGGCAGAGAAAAAAATGACTTAATAAAAGGGTCGAAGGTATGAAAATGATCTCGGAAAATGAAATAGAGTCGCCACCAATCTTTTTTGGCTAGATGTGATCGGCCACCTATTAAAACCGATTTTTTTTATAAAAATATTTTAAAATTAATTAAAATATTTTTTAAAACCAATTTTGGAATCTGCGCTTTAAACCAGAGAAAAACAAGTGCGGGTTCGGGAATTGGTTACGTATGGGGAAGGATTAGCACCCCCACAACGCCCGTAAAACGATACCTTATTAGTTGTGTGTTATCTCGAGTCTTAGTAAAAAAAAAAGTCAGTTTTAAAATTGGTGTTTATAAATAATTCCTTTAAAAATTCATATTTTATTTGAAAATGACCCGAAATTTACTAACATAAAATTTTCCATATTTTCCTATAGACTCAGCAAAATATGGAATTTTTCCTTGATTTTAAAATTCTTCGAATCATTTTCATTTTAAAAAGAATATTCCGTTATTAATGATAATTGATGATATCCTCTCCGGTAGACCCAGCAGAGAATTCATGAATTATTTCAACTCGAGAATAATCTTGATTCACAAAAAACATTCTTTGTAAAAACATCGAAGACGATCATGATTATGCAAAAATGTCACTAAGATAACAATTAAATAATCATGCATATTTATTACAATATGATAAACATTTTATTATGATCTAATAAAAGAGGTAATGGCAAAGATTGACATAGCACACAAAATGACATGTGAATAAAATCGACATGACACAAGGATGGCATGGCATAAGAATGAATGTCATGGTATAAAATGACATGGCATGTGAATGAAATCGACATGGCATGAAGTGATAACATGACATAAGTGACCTGGCAGGTAACATGGCATGAGATGACATGGCATGCGAATGAAATCGGCATGACATAAGATGACATGGCATGTGAATGAAATCGACATGACATGAAAAATGGCATGAAATGATAACATGACATAAGTGACATGACAGGTATAATGACATAAAATGACATGGCATGTGAATGAAATCAACATGACATAAGATCACATGGTATGTGACATGACATAAATAATGACATAAGATGACATGGCATATGAATGGAATCAAAATGACATAAGATGACATGGCATGTGAATGAAAACGACATGACATAAGATGACATGACATACATAATGACATAAGATGACATGGCATATGAATGAAATCAACATGACATAAGATGACATTTCATGTGAATGAAATCGACATGGCGTGAAAAATGGCATGAAATGATAACATGACATAAGTGACATAGGAGGTGACATGGCATGAGATGACATGGCATGTGAATGAAATCGACATGGCATGAAAAATGGCATGAAATGATAACGTGACATAAGTGACATGGCAGTTGACATGGCATGTGAATGAAATGGACATGACATAAGATTGGCATGGCATGTGACATGACCTAAGATGACATGGCATGTGACATGGCATAAGATGACATGGCATGTGACATGGCATAAGATGAATTTATTTGAGAATGACTCGGAGTTTATTAATACCAAAATCTTTTCATGTTCCTCGGCAAACCTGGCAAAACATAGAAAGTTTTATTTATTTCAAAATTTTCTGAATCATTTTATTTTAGAAAAGGGTATTCCTTCGTTAATAATTAATGATAACCTTTTCGGCAGACCCAGCAGAGAAAACCATGAATTATTGAATCCCGGGAATATTGCCTTATTTATTAAAAATGTTATGAATAGCATAGCATGATAATAAAGGCATGTGAATAGCCGAAGTGGTGATGGCATATGGGTGGCCGAATGGCATGCAATAATGACATGGCTTAAAATGATGACATGGCATGAAATGATGACATGGCATGAAATGATGATATGGCATAGATGACATGACATGAAATGATAACATGGCATGAAGATGGCATGGATAATGACCCAAGATTGCATGACATAATTATATGACCTAATATGTATGACATAACCAAATCTTATGCAAGGCATGACTAGACCTAAAATACAATGAGGGGCGAATCTTATATGACAAAAATGCAAAATGCAAAATGCAAACATGCTTAATCATGCAAGATATGATACATGGCAAAATGCAAGACATAACCAAGTAAAAACACAAGGAGGGCCGAATGCTACATGGTAAAAATGTAAGATGCAAACATGCTTAACATGCAAGATATGATACATGGAAAAACGCTAGACATAACCAAGTAAAAACAGAAGGAGGCTCAAATGCTACATGGTAAAAATTTAAGATGCAAAAATAATTAACATGCAAGATATGATACATGGCAAAATGCTAGACATAACCAAGTAAAAACACAAGGAGGGCCGAATGGTAAAGGGGAAATATCACTATATGAAAATGATGTAAAAGATAATATAACATAAAATAATGTATAGAACATGATCAAAATAAACATAGACATGCAAGGAGATAACAAGAAAAACTAGTAAATAAAACAAGGAAAGTTGAGCTCCATGGTTGGTACAAATGGGCATAGCCCTTTCTAACCATAATCAATTGATATTGTCAAGATCATGAAGCCTTTCCAACTCACAATCAGAAAATAAACTAAGCTAACAACAAAATGGAGGTGAGCTCCATGGTTGGTACAAATGGGCATAGCCCTCCCCTAACCATGGTCACTTGATATTTATCAAGATCATGTAGCCATTTCAACCACTTTTGCTTCATTTATTTTGAAAAATCAGATCATAAAACAAATAATAAACCTTCCACAATCATGTTTCCCACAACAAAAATGCAAGATAAAAATCAAGGCAAGCACAACTGGGGCATTCGGCCATGTCAAAAAAAGGTTGTGAAATTTTGTTTTCTTCCATTTTTGATGAAAAGGAAAAGATGAAAGCTTAAATGAACATTTCAAAACTTTTATTTTTATGAGAAAAGTAGTAGAAATCACATAGAAAATAAAGAAAACTACATGAGAATAAAGAAGAAAATCATGCTAGAGCTAGGTAGGAATGGCTACCTTCCAAGCTTTTTGGTTAAAACCTTTCTTGCTTTCTTTCAAAAAACCTATTTCTTGCCAAAATAGCTACTGCCTCTCCCTCTAAAATGACCAGCCTCTTAAGGAAATAAAACATTCCCTCTCCCTTTCTCAAGCTAGGTCGGTTGCCCTTCCAACCATTGGATGGATTGTGCTCCTTTTTTCCATCAGTTCTAGCCTTTTGATTAGGATATTTTCATGTCAACATAAAAATATCATCTTGTAAATTGATATTAGCCCTTAAAGTGTGTACTCATCTTTCACAAATAACCTTGGCCATTGGATGACACAAAATTACTTGCATGATCCCCCCTTGGCCGAACCATCCCTCACAATTTGATGGTTTGTACTCATCTTTCTTCCTCCAATCTTGGCCATTGGATGAGGATCTTTTCATGACAAATAAAAATGTTATATATGGTTTTTGATCTTGGCCATTGAAGGGTGTACTCATCATTTCTTCAATGCATCTAGGCCATTGGATGAAGGGGGCATCATTTGCAAGGCATTAAAGATGGCATTTTTAGCTTAATAGGGACTAATGAATTAAATTGATCAAGCCTCCTCTTCTCGTCTATGATGGCCGGCCAAAGTATGGGATTTCAAGAATTTTCTCCATCTTTCATATTTTTCTTAATTACAAATTGACCCTTTTCGATTTTTTGGTAAAATTAGCTTTTTGCCCCCGAACTTAATTTAATTGCAAATAGACCCCAATTTCGGATTTTTTTCCACTTATCCCATTCAATATAAAACTTGATTCTGATGGTTTTCACATTTTTTCGAGCTCATTTGCTATTTTTCTCGGATTTATCTCTGAAATTTCGGTGTAATGCCTCCCAAATTTAGCCATTTTCAAACGATCTCTAATTCTGGATTTTTCTTCACCAATCTCTTCCAAAAATTATGAAACTTAGATCTGGAAGTTTTCATAACTTTCCGAGCTCGTTTGCTATTTTTTCGGAATTTTCTTTTGGAATTTTCGATTTTGTGTACCCGAAGTTCACCTTTTTCATTTGAACTCCGATTCTGAATTTTTTCTTCACCAATATCTTCCAAAAATTATGAAACTCAGATCTAAAAGTTTTCATAATTTTCCGAGCTCGTTTGCTATTTTTTCAGAATTATCTTTGAAATTTTTTCGAGATTGCCCTTTAATCTCCAAAATATCAGTTTTGCTCAAAACGAGTCCGATTTCCGGATTTTCTTTTTCTACTCCCTCCGTCATATGTTGAATTTGAGTTGATCCGAAAATGCCCAATTTTTACGATCAAATTCCCCTCCGATTTAGTTTTTCCCAAATTTGCCGGATTAGGTCTTCCTCTTCACTGAATTTCCATAACCCATCTTCCGAACTTCATATCTTTCGTTGTAGATCTCGGATTGTCAAAATTCTTTTGCCATTGTTCAATACAACTTCGAACTTTGACTGGGAGTTGACTTTTTAAAGGTTGACTTTTTCAGAGTTGACTTTTTTTGAGTTGACTTTTTGCGTTGACCTCAAAAACAAAGATTTGGGGACCCATCTGTAAATGGTGGAAATCCTTTTGTGTTCCAGGGAGTTGAAAAGGAGAGTCAGCCCGATTTAAAGGGCCCAGACAAAACTAGGTGTCTAAATGCATCATTTCAAATCTGAATGTTTCCATATTTTGTTTCTTTGATAATTCTTTGAAATGAAAGAATTTGTCCAAAAACTTTTTTTTTCTAGCTTTCAATCATGCCCCCATGGTAAATGAAAATTGCCCCACATCTCTTATTTTTCATGTTTAAAAGTCGAGTCTCCATTTTCTCAACAAAAATGCGACTTTGGATCTCTCAAAAACTGGTGATTACTTCCAAAAATGAACAAGGTGAATCAAACAATTTGGTTCTTTCAAGTGAATTAAGTATCTCAAGATTTTGATCATTAAGAAAGACTTCATCATATAATGGAAGGTTAATGTCTCTTCGTCTAGACTCACAATGAATTTTCTTTAATAATCAAGTATTTACAAAAAGATTTGTTTTGAAAACACAATCCATTTTGGCACTCTCTCTTAGTTTCTTAATATAAAGCATTTCAACAAATGTCAAGACTATCTACAACAAGTTCAAAATTTGGACAAGAGATGAAGGATTTTTCAGTATAGGATAAAGTCATCCAAACGATTTTGCCTTCATAAATTTCTTAAGAGTGTTTGGTTCCTACCGGTTGATTTAAGATGTCATTTCTCTGGTGCTTTTTGTTGAAGCCTTTGCATAATCAAGCACATATTCTCTGGAGTTGCTTTCATATTTCCAATCTTTGCTCTAGATTGCCCCTTTTTTGGGATTTCACCCTAGAGCTTCATTCTTTTATTTTTATTGATTGTTCTATCATGCAATTGAGAATTCAAACTTCTTCAAAAACAAAATCACAATTCAAAGGGTTAAACCCAAGGGAAAAACTCTCCAACTTAAACATTTATACTTGATTAAAATGGGCTTTTAAAGCACATAATGTAGGCCAGGGTTTAGGTTTCTAAAAGAATGGATAATCAAGCCCAAAATATGTGTTTAGGGTGCCATAACGTGCCAAATACGAATTCAGCATGCTAGACGCGAATAATGGAGTCGACACTAAACATATTTCTAGGTGTTATTAGTCACCTATATGAATCTATTCTTCTTAAAGTAATCCTAAGCTCGACTAAGGCACCCTAAAAAGAATAGGTTCCGATCTACGTTTCAGAACTAGGTTCGGAAGTACGGTTACGTGTGAGGAAGGATGAGCACCCCCACAACGCCTATCCTAAAGATAGTACCATATTAATCACATATTACCCTAAACTGATCTTATCTAAATGGTCTTAATCAATTCGTCAAATTTACCTAAGTTCATATTTAATCCCTAATCATGCAAACTAAGTAAAACAAAAAACAATAATAAAAATAAGCATAAAATATTACAAAAATAATAATAATAAATTAAATTAACCTAAACCTGAAATAAAATAATGTTAGTAATATAAAATAAATAATAATAAAATACAAATAAACAAAATCATGCTTAAAAAAATATCATCCAAATATATAATCATAAAATAAAATAAATAAATAATATAATCATATAATAATAATCACAATATCTAACCATATAATCATAACATGCAATAATCATATACAATTATAATCATATCATATAACATTATCATGTAATCATGTATATCATAAAAAAATAATCATCATGTCATATCTCATCATTATGTCATCACACACAAAAAAAAAAAAGAAAAAGAAAAATCAAGACACTAAAACACAAACATTAAAACCTAAATGTAAGAAACAGCAAACAGGAAAGGCAAAGCTTACTAAAGAAACAATCATCAATTAATAATTAAATAAAAACAAAAAGCAAAGAAAAAACGTGACATGAAAGCAAGTAAGAAACAAAAGAAATGAAGAAACATAGCATGTGGGTGCTGAGTAATTCATTCAAGCTAATCACAATATTGTTCTCATTTATGCCCTTTGTTGTACCTCCATCTCCCAAATAGTGCTTAGCACAGGCTGCCACCTTTTTCTTTCCAGCAACAAAGGGAACACCCTTTTTAGAACTGGCAGGGAGGTCTCCTTGTAAACCAGGTATAATCTTAGTCATCAATTGAACAATCTTATGATCCTCACCGTAGCTTTCATAGCATCGACCCCACCTTGGATCCCTGCAAACCGCAATGCATGGAGCAGAAACATAGGGGATTCCTGTAGCTCTAACTTCGAGAGCGTTGCATCTCCAATCTTCTTGATAAGTCGAGGATCCCTGGTCACTCCAAGACCAACATTATGAGGAAAAATAGTGGCCTTGTACACATTGTTGTGGCCGTGAACTGCATCAATCCCATATATCATCGGAATCCAAAGACGGGTGGACAAAGACCCCTTCTGGATTGAGTTCACCATCTGAATCCAAGTCTCAGGTGTAGCTTTTAGAGCTGGTATTGCTGCTACTCTCGGGTGTTGCGGCCTCTTTGCTATTTCCTTCCTTTTGTTCTTCTCCATTTTGGCTACCTGTCATTGTTGTTTATATAGTGAATCAAGCCAAAGAGATTCAATCCATGTTAAATTCGGATTCCAGTGTTTTAAACAAACTTCAATTCCCATAATTACACAAATTCTAACCAAAGAGATATTTTCTATTTCAAATTCTCAAGGATTCAGGCTCTTTCGTGTTTTCTTCAAACCTGATTTCCTATATAACTAAATAAATAAATAAAAGAAATAAAAAGGAAATAAAAATAAGGAAGTAAATAAAGGAAAAATTAAAATACAGGAGGACATGGCCTAAATTAATTTCAAAGTCCGAAAGCTATATTTGGGCCCAAATTGAAAAACAACCCAGACAAAAACGGGTGTCTACAGTTGTCCCTCTTTGTGCATTTCCTGAGAATCAGGGGATGAGCAAAGACGTAGACACCTTACATGCTCTAAAGAAAATCCCATCGTAGAAACGCTCTCCTAAATGAGGCATAAACTTTAAAATTTCCAAACGAGAAAATTCTCCTCAAGAGAGGCTCGATTAAAATAATTCTCAAGAAAATTTTTAGCAAAAATATCCTCAAGAAAGGCTTAACAAAAATATTCCCAAAACACTTAGCAAACATATCCTCAAGAAAGGTTCATCAAAAATATTCCTCAAGAGAGGCTTAACGAAAATTATCCTCAAGAGAGGCTTTAATAACAAAGTTATCCTCAAGAAAGGTTCATCAAAAATGTTCCTTGAGAGAGGCTTAATCCTCAAGAGAGGCTTAACAAAAAATTATCCTCAAGAGAGGCTTAATTAAGATATTCCTCGAGAGAGGCTTAAAGAAAATAATCCTCGAGAGAGGCTTAACAAAAAAATTATCCTCGAGACAGGCTTAACGAAAATAATCCTCGAGAGTGGTTTATCAAAAATATTCCTCGAAAGAGGCTTATCAAACGAACATCCTTATTAGAGACTTTGAAAACGAACATCCTCGTGAGAGGCTTTAGAAATGAACATCCTCGTGAAAGGCTTTGAAAATGAACATCCTCGTGAGAAGCTTTAAAGATGAACATTCTCGTGAGAGGCTTTAAAAATGAACATCCTCGTGAGAGGCTTTAAAGATGAACATCTTCGTGAGAGGCTTTAAAACCAAACATCCTTGTGAGAGGCTTTAAAAATGGACATCCTCGTGAGAGGCTTTAAAAATGGACATCCTCGTGAGAGGTTTTGAAAACGAACATCCTCATGAGAGGCTTAGAAATCTCGTCTATTTAAATATACTCAAGAGAGGTTTTAAAATCTCATTCAACTTAAAAATATTTCTCAAGAGAGGTTTTAAAATCTCATCTAATTTCGAAAAAGTTTATCTTGCAAAATTTTCAATCTAGATTCAAAAATTTATCTAAAAAATATCCTCAATTGAAATTCAAAATGTTACCTTCAAAAAGTTTTCTCCAACCGAGACTCAAAAATTTCACCTTAAAAGACTTCTTCATACAATATTACATTTGGAAAATCCTTCCTCAATCGAAGCTCAAGAATTTGACTTCGAAAAAGGTTTGATTTAAAAAATCAAAAACTAAAATCTTTCTTATATCTTAAATGCATGCAACGAATGACATCATGCAGTGCACGAAATACAAATGTCACGAATGCAATGAATGACATCACGCAAGTGCATGAAATACAAATGTCATGAATGCAATATAAATGTAAAATGTTCCAATTAATCCACATCATGTGTCTCCAATCATGGTAATAAGGATTTTCAAGCTCATTCTTTTCATCTCCTCATCCTCTATTGGGATTTACAACTATTGAATTAAAATATGACTGCCTCTTCGTTTCTTCCTGATTAACTTCATCCTAAAGACTTCCATTTATTCAGACCAAATCTCTCCAAAAAAAAAAAAAAACACCCCAACTTTGAAATCTTTCACTTTTTTAAAAGAAAAAACTTAAAAATTTACAATATAAAGGATTCACAACTTACCTTGAAAATAAAGGATTCACAACTTGAAAATAAAGGATTCACAATTTGAAAATGACTTAAACAAAGGATTCTCACCAAAATATGAGATTTCTCACCTAAATAAGGGATTCTCACTCAAACTAAAGTATTTGCACCAAAATTAAGGATTCTCGAGATTCGCACCAAAAACTAAGGATTCTCACTGAAACAAAGGGATTCACTAAGGGATTCACACTTAACTAAGGCATTCGCACCCAAAATAAGGATTCTCACTAAAACAAAGGGATTTGCACCCGAAATTAAGATTTTTACTTAAACAAAGGGACTCACATCCAAAATTAAGGGATTCACACCAAAATTAAGGGGTCCACACTTAAACTAAAACGAACTTTTAAAAATAAAGAGGTTCTCACCTAACTTTAAAAACGCAAAGGATTCTCACTTAGAAATTCTTACCTTTGATAACAATAAATCTAATCTTAAATACCCTATCCTTAAAAAACAATTCATCCTCAAGATTTGAAATCAAGACCCTCATCTAAAAAAAAAAATCTCACTTCTACCAAGGTCTAAACCCATCTGCTCAACCAAGGGGCAAAATCTAAAAGAGGTTTCCTCAACCAAGACTTAAAAGATTTCATCTCAACCGAGGTTCATGATAAATTCTTATCCTCCTATTGAATCATTCTTCAAAAAATCAAAATCTTTTTCTCTCTTATATATTGAATACATGCATTGAATGCCATGAATACAATAAAATATAATGAATGTCATGAAATGCAATGTATGAAATGAATGTCATGTTATAGAATGCAAACTATTATCATGAATCTTTCATTGTGACAAAAGTATACTCAAGCTCATTGTGTCATCCTTTTTCAGCTTCCTCTAAACTTAGAAATGGATTGACCTCCGTCAATTTCATCAATTGATCAAAGCTTTTTTTCTCTCAACTTCAAGGTTTTCAACACTCATATTCCCAGGCTTTTCATTGTTATCGTCTCATTCTTCTTTTGACCATTCATTGACGCAACACATCCCATTCTTGAAAACCATTTCTCTCATCATGGAAATGAAAACCCAAAGTCTTTCTCAGCATTCTTGTTGCCCCCAGAAATGTCACTCTTGTCATACTGGTCCCAAAACTCGAATATGCATCATTCCAAACCTGAATGTTTTCATGTTCCAATTTTTGAAAATTCTTTGAAAAGAAATAATATGCCCAAAAATCACTTTTCAATCATGCTCCCCAAATCAAGTGGCAATGGTAAATTGCCCCACATCACTATTTTTCATGTTTAGAAATCAAGTCCCCATTTTCTAAACAAAAAATGCAACTTTGGATCTCTTACAAAACTGATTATTACTTCTAAGAATGGACAAGGTGAGTGACAATTTGGCTCATTCAAGTAATTGGGTATTTCAATTTGTGAAGGTTTTGGTCATCAAGAGAGATTTCATCGCATAAGGGAAGATCAATGTTTCTTCATCTAAACTCACAATGAATTTCCTTGAATAATCAAATTTTCACAAAAAAATTTGTCTTGGAAACACAATCCATTTTGGCACTCTTTCTTAGTTTCTTGATATATAGCAATTCAAAAAATGTCAAGACTATCTATGATGGGTTCAAAATTTGTACAAGAAAGGAAAAAAGGTTTTCAATTTTGGGCCAAGTCATCCAAGTGATGTTGACCTTCTTAAGTTTCTCAAGAGTGTTTGGTGTTCCCTGGTGGGTTCAAAATATCATTTCTCTTGTACTTCTTGTTGGGCCTTGGCACAGTCATGCAGAGTTGCTTTCATATTTTCAATTTTGGCTTTAGACTGCCCATTTTTGGGTTTTCACCCCAGAGCTTCATTCTTTTTTTCCTTTTGTTGTTCAACCATGCATTTGAGAATTCAAAATTTGTTCATAGCAAAATGATAATTCGAAGAGATGTAATGAAGCCTAAGGAAAACTCTTCAAGTTAAATATTCACACTTGATCCAAATGGACTTTTAAAAGCTTATAATGTAGGCTGGGGTTTTGGGGTTATGCAAGAAAAGATAGTCAAGCCCAAAATATGTGTTCAAAGGTAATTAAACCAAGGATCATTTCTTCATCTCAAAATATCTCATATCGTTATTTTCATTTTGAAGGTAATCAAACCATGGATCATTTCTCTTCATGTGGACTTCATAATTTCCATTTCTCATAATATTTCTCATCTTTCTTTTCATCTTGAAGGTAATCAAACCATGAATCATTTCTCTTCATAAGGATTTCATCTTGTGAACTTTTCAAAACATTTTCCATCTTTCTTTGCATTTTTGTTTAATTTGTTTTCATTTTTTCTTTCTTTCTTTTTCTTTCTTCTTTTTTTTTCTTTCTTTTCACAAACTTTCCTATCACAAAGTGAGTTTGGAACTCAATCCATTTCAATATTTGCCTCCATGACAAGGTATTCTTTTCCTGGCATAGAAATATGATCCAAACGTTCATTCCTCCATAGAAAGATAATTTTTCAAACTTGCCCCCCGGTGTGGAGGGTGATCCTTGTTAAGGTTCATTCAATAAAGAATTCAATAGGCTCAAATGAGGTAGCAAAGGATAATTTCTTATTTTGTGAAAGGAATATGAAAGATGGCCATCTCTCATGTCAAGTATGAATATTTCATTGAAGAATAATCCTCAAGTGAGGTAGATAATCAGAATCTCTTTTTGCCTTTGAATATCTCATATGCATGATGTAACAATCCTTTTTTTTTCTTTTTTTCTTTTTTTTTTCGCAACTCATGTCCATGATTCATCATCTCAATATGCTATTTAAATGAAAACCCCATCCAACAATCTTACTTCTCAAAGTTTACTCGGGCTGTTCATCATAGAAAAAAACAAAGTTTGCACAAATCATAATGGTGTGCAAGGATATTATAAACATTGGCTAATTTGGCTTCTTAGTATTCTTGCCCCAAGATGTGGGCAAAGGATAACTTTGAGTGAAAATATATGTTTCTCAAATCAGAGCATTCAAAGGGAAAATATGGCTTTTAAGGTAATTTTGCTCCAACATATGAGTAAATGACAACTTCCAGGAAAAGAAAAGTTCGGCCATAATGAAGGAACTTAAGGGTGATGTGTTTGAAACTCTAGATAGCCTTAACACTTATCAAGATCTTTAAAGAGGGTGCCTCATGCATTGATTTTCAAAAAATGTTTTGCAAATCAAATGTTCGTTTCATTGCTCATTGCTTAGACAAAGATCATTGACCTTCATTTCACGGTCAACTAAAAAAAAAGTTCATGAAATTTCAAACCTATACCATCAAAAGAATCAAGCTTTTAATTGGTCTGATTTGCAAAGGGAATGGGCTGCAAAGTTCATTCTTGACAATAATCACCAAGTTTCTTTAAGATTCAAGACATTTTTCATTCAAAAATAAGTTGTGCAAACATAAACAATTTTCAATAAAAAGGAAATAAAATTGTCAAACCCCTAATCAATGTTTAAAATGTTATGCCTAGAAAAAATGAAAACATCAGAAATTTGGAGTAATCCAGATTGAACATTCAAGTAACATTCCCTATCTTCAAACTTCATATTTCCATTGTTCAAAAACTTCCAAAGTCAGGGTGCCCTTATTGATGATATCTTCAATTTTCTCCATTAGTTGCCTGTATTTTCCTTTTTTACATGATGAATGCATGAGCAGTATGAATGAATGAAGTATGTGTGCATTATTTACACATATATATATACATGATGAATGCATGAGCAATTATGAAAAATGTATGCATGAATTTTGGGTGAGCAAATAAGTTTTTCAAAGATGTAACTGAAAGTCAAATGACAATCCCAAAAATATTCACAGATTTTAATACTATTATTATGAAAAATGTCTCTGATGAATGCATGAGCATTATTAAAATTACATGATGAATGCATGAGCATTATTAAAATGTACATGATAAATGCATGAGCATTATGAAAAATGTACATGATAAAAGAATGAGCATTATTAAAAAAATGTACATGATAAATGCATGAGCATTGTTAAAAAATGTACATGATAAATGCATGAGCATTATGAAAAAATTACATGGTGAATGCATGAGTATTATGAAAAAAAATATACATGATAAATGCATGAGCATTATTAAAAATTGTACATGGTGAATGCATGAGCATTATGAAAAATGTACATGGTGAATGCATGAGCATTATGAAAAAATTACATGGTGAATGAATGATGAAAATATCTAAATGATGAAGTTATGACATACAGAATGATTTTACAAAGCTTGACACAAGAAAATTAAGTACAAATTACGTCGAAGAAAAACAAGTGATATTCACAACAATTTTAACAAGAAAATGTAAAAATGAAGAAAAATAAAAATACATAGACGTTCCTTCATGTGTCCCCGTAGACACCCAATTTTGTCCGGCCACCTAAACCAGGTAATTGTACTTCTTTAGAATGCAAAAAATCTATTCTCATCTTCTAGATGGTCCACCAAGACTTGTGATTCGGAGTTCAGCATGAAAAATTAATCCGAAAAAAGTCAACTCTGAAGAGTCAACCCCGAAAACTCAACCACTGAAAAAGTCAAACCCTAGTCAAAATCAAAGTTTCAAGTTGAATTGAACAATGGTGAAATAATTTTGATAATCTGAGCTCTACAACGAAACATATGGAGTTCGGAAGAGGGATTATGAAAATTTTAGTGTAGGGGAAACCCTAATTCGAAAATTTTTGGGAAAAATGCTTAAACAATCAAATTGGTCAAAATTGGAGGTTCCAAAATGGAATATAATTAATGACTACGGGTAGTGGAAGGGCCAATGGGAGCAGAACCAAAGTAAGAGTCAATTTGGAAGGAAAATCGAAAATTAGGGTTTTAGTTAAAAAGGGTGAATTTTGCAAATTTGGGGAAAACAGCAAAGATGGCCCAATTCGACGAAATTAAAGCCCCCAGTTGATAAAGAATGAGTAAACAAGGATAGCCCAATGCCCAGTTTGAAGTGGATCCCAAGGAAGAGCCGTTTAGGGCAAAAACGGAAAAGCAAGAAAATTCTCGAGTTGGAAAAGGGGAAAACAAAATCGGAGGGGAATTTGATCGTAAAAATTAGGCGTTTTCTGACCAACTCAAATTCAATATATGGAAAAGGCAGTAGAAAAAGAAAATTCAAAAATTGGACCCGTTTCGAGTAAAAATGAGGCTTTGGAGGTTGAAGGGCAATATTGGAAAATCCCAAAGATAATTCCGGGAAAAATAGCAAATGAGCTCGAAAAATTCTGAAAACTTGCAGTCCTGAGTTTTATAATTCTTGGAAGAGATTGGCGAAGAAAAATCCAGAATCGGAGCTCATTTAGAAAAGGCAAAGTTCGGGTGCACTAAGCCGAAATTCCAGAAGATAATTCAGGGAAAAAAAAGCAAACGAGCTCCAAAAATTTTGAAAACTTGCAGTCCTTAATTTTATAATTTTTCGAAGAGATTAGTGAAAAAAATCCGAAATCGGAGCTCAATTGAAAAATGACAAAGTTCAGGTGCACTAAGCCGAAATTCAAGAAGAAAATTCAGGGAAAAATAACAAACAAGCTCCAAAAATTATGAAAACTACTAGATCTAAGTTTTATAATTTTTGGAAGAGATCAGTGAAGAAAAATCAGGAATCGGAGCTCATTTTAAAAATAGCAAAGTTCGGGTGTAGTAAACCGAAATCCCATAAGATAATTTCAAGATAAATAGCAAACGACCTCCAAAAACTATGAAAACTTCCAGATCTGAGTCTTATAATTTTTGGAAGAGATTGTTGAATAAAAATCCGGAATCGGAGCTCATTTGCAAAATGACAAAGTTCGGGTGCACTAAGCCAAAATTCAAGAAGATAATTCCGGGAAAAATAGCAAACGAGCTCCAAAAATTCTAAAAACTTTCAGATCTGAGTTTTATACTTTTTGGAAGAGTTTGGTGAAGAAAAATTCGGAATCGCAGTTTAAATGTAAAAGGTGAATTTTGGGTGCCTCTAACCAAAAAATTCAAGAGAAAATTCTGAGAAAAATAGGAAACGAGCTCGAAAAATTTTGAAAATCTCCAGATCTCAATATTATATTTATTTGGATGGATTGGAGAAAGAAAATCAGATTTGGGGTCCGTTTGCAATAAAATCAAGTTTGGGGGGCCAAAATGCAATTTTACCAAAGAAACCGAAAATGGCCAATTTGTAATTAAAAAAATATGAAAGGTGAGGGAATTGCTGGGATATTCCAGGCCTTTGGCTGGCCACGCATGGGGGAAGGGTTCAGATTTAATTCATTTCATCAAGTCGTCCATATCAAGGTACAAGATGTCATTTTTAATGTCATGAAAATATCATGCTCATCCAATTGCCTAAGTACCTTATGAAAAGATGAGTACATCCTAGAATGGCCAAGATCTAATTGCAAGATGACATTTTTATTGGCATGCAAATGTCCTCATCCAATGGCCAATATTGGTGGAAGAAAGATGAGCACAAGTCATCCAATGGTTGGAATTGCATGTAGCCAAATAAATATCTTTGCTCATCCAATGGCTTATGCACCTTAGGAAAAGATGAGTACATCCTTGAATGGCTAAGATCAATTGGCAAGCTGAAATTTTTATTGTCATGTGAATATATTGGATCCAAGGGCTCATATTCTGTAGGAAATTAAATGAAATGATCTCCACCATTCACCAAAAAGGGGGGTTACCGGCAAAGCCTATTAACTAAGGGGATTTTCATTTTTTCAAACACAAGTTGGCTGATTTTAAAACAAGGGCAGTAGCTAAACCTTAGGAAAAAAAAAGATTTTTGAAAGGAAAGAAAAAGAGTTTTTGCTAAGGTAGCCATTCCTCTTTGGTTCTTACATTTTTTCCTTCTTCTTCTTCATGCTATTCTTCATTTTTTTCATGTGATTTCCTACTATTTTCTTTGTTTAATAAAAGTTTTATGAAAGCTTTCTTGTTGTTCTTGGTTTTTCAAAAAAAAAATAAAACAATGGTTAGACTTCATGATCTTGATAAGAATCAAGTGATAATGATTAGGGTGGGCTTTGTCCAATATACCAACCATGGAGTTCATTTCCATATTTTTTTCTATTTTATTTCTTTTTATTTATTGATTTATTTGCTACTTTAACTTGCTTATTTCTATTATTGTTTATCTTTATATATATTTATATTCTTTCTAACCATCTTGTTCTTTTGATTTATGACGTACTTTTGCATCTTGTGGCTATTGTCATATAGTTTAGGCCATTTTCATAACATCTAGGCATCTATGTTATTTTATATTTCATTTAGACATTTAGGCCATTTTCATATGCTATGTCATTTTACATTTCATTTAGACATTTAGGCCATTTTCATATGCTATGTCATTTTACATTTCATTGAGACATTTAGGCCATTTTCATATGCTATGTCATTTTACATGTCATTTAAGTTCTAGGTAACTTTTATGATCTATGTCATTTTTCATTTCATTTAGACATTTAGGCCATTTTCATATGCTATGTCATTTTACATTTCATTTAGACATTTAGGCCATTTTCATATGCTATGACATTTTACATTTCATTTAGACATTTTGGCCATTTTCACATGCTATGTCATTTTACATTTCATTTAGACATTTAGGCCATTTTCATATGCTAGGGCATTTTACATTTCATTTAGACATTTAGGCCATTTTCCATATGCTGTCATTTTACATGTCATTTTAGACACTAGGTCATGCATATTCCATGTCATTTATTTCATGCATTTTGACATTTCCCACTTGATTTTTGACTTAAGCCAATCAATGGCTCAAAGCCGAGCCCCGAGACCACCATCGAGGTATTTTGTTTTGAAAATCGAACTCGTTTCTCTTCTCAAATGAGTCGAACCCCGAGACCACCGTCAAGGTATTTTGTTTTTAAATCGAACTCATTCTGCTTCTCAAATGAGTCAAATCCCGAGACCACCGTCGAGGTATTTTCTTTTGTTTAAATCGAACTTGTTTTTAAAAAAATTGAGTTGAACCCCGAGACCACCGTCGAGGTATTTTCCCTTTCAAATCGAACTTGTTTTCTAAATGAGTCGAACCCAGGATTGATGTGAAGGCGTTCCTTTTGTTTTTAAATCGAACTTGTTCTACTTCTCAAATGAGTCAAGCCCGGCAACCACCGTCGAGGTATTTTTTGTTTAAACCCAACACAGCTGACACCAAGACATTCCAATTTCTGGCTTCATCCATATCTTTCTCGACCTTCGGTTTCACCCAAGACATATCAATCTCTGGCTTCATCCAGATCTTTATCGACCTTCGGTTTTACCCAAGACATTCCAATTTCTGGCTTCCTCCAGATCTTTCTCGACTTTTGGTTTCACCCAAGTCATTTCAATTTCTGGCTTCTTCCAGATCTTTTTTTTGACTTCTAGTTTCGCCCAAGTCATCTCATTTGAAAATTATCTATGGTTTCTCTAGAGGTGGCAATTGGGCGGGTTCGGGCAGGTTCGGGTCGGGTTCATTCGGGTTCGGTTTATTCGGGTTCGGGCTCATTCGGGTTCGGGCTCATTCGGGTTCGGGTCCATCCGGGTTCGGGCTCATTCGGGTTCGGGTCCATTCGGGTTCGGGCTCATTCGGGTTCGGGATCATTCGGGTTCGGGCCCATTCGGGTTCGGGCCCATTCGGGTTCGGGCTCATTCGGGTTCGGGCCCATTCGGGTTCGGGTTCGGTCTGGGTTCGGGTTCGATCTGGGTACGGGTATGTTTTACATTATTTTATTTTATATTAGATGTAATCATTTTTACGTAATTTAAATATTTATATCTAAAAACAAATTATTAATTTATTATTATTTTTATTTTTATTTTTATACTTTTGCTATTATATGATATTTTTAATTATATTTATTTTTTAAAATTAATATTTGTTAGCACCAAAAGAATAAGAAATTAATTTGTTATATAAAATCAAATTTTGAAATAATTTATTATAAAAAATATGATATATTATAAATTAATATATTGATATTTAAAATAATTGATTTGATGAGCTCGAATTTCAAAATATAAATACATTATAATTTATATTCACTATAAAATAAAAAACTTTTAAAAATAAATCCTGGCCTTCATCTATTCGTTTATATACTTATAAAATGCAAAAAATTTATGCTTATAGTCAAGATATATATATATATCGAGTACTTATATTTTTTTCATCAGTATAAAGTATAAATTATAAAGTAGTACTAAAAAATATAATTTATATTTAAATTATACGTAATAAATATATAATTAATATGATATTTATTAATATATAATAAATATACCCAAAACCAAAAGGCCATAAAACCCAAAACCCCATTAAATCCACCCGCTAAAATAAAATCACATGAAAGCCATAATCCAATTAACCCACCCTAACCTAACCGCATAAGTATAACTAGAGCTGCTTATGGGCCGGGCCGCGGCCCAGTTTTTTTTTATTTTCTCTGCCCAGGCCTGGCCCTGGGTCGGCCCGGCCCGCCCGTTTAAGCCCGAAACACTGTTCATTGGAATAAAAAAATAATTTTTTTATTTTTTTTATTTTTTATAATTAAAATTAAATAAAATAATATTATAATAAAAATTACTGTTCCGGGCCGGGCCGGGCCGGCCCGGAACACAAAATATCTTGCCCAGGCCCGGCCCGTGAGCAGGTCTAAGTATAACCCAAAAGGCCAAAATAATTGAATTATTGTCAATTTTTTTACCCTTATAGATTAATTGAATTATTGTCAAATTTTTTTTCACATCTTTAAAATTTTCAAGAATTTAAAATATTTAGATTGTAAATTCATCATGATATGAGACGTTAAAGTTATAACTTATAAGTACAAAATATAATTTACTTTTTGATAAAATTATTATTTCATCATATATATATAATATATTAAATTTTAAATTTTAATTAAATTATTAAAAAAAATTAGAATAAAATTAATAATTAAAGTTATTGCTTTGTAAAAAAAAAATAATTGCAATTTGTTTATTTTTATTTTTAGTATTAAATTCGGGTTCGGGTTCGGGCCGGTCTCGGGTTCGGGTCCATTCGGGTTCGGGCTCATTCGGGTTCGGGCTCATTCGGGTTCGGGCCCATTCGGGTTCGGATCCATTCGGGTTCGGGTCCATTCGGGTTCGGGCCCATTCGGGTTCGGGTCCATTCGGGTTCGGGCCCATTCGGGTTCGGGCTTTTTCGGGTTCGGGTTTTTGACTTTTTGGTCAAATCGGGTTTGGGCGGGTTCGGGTTCGGGTTTTCCTGGGCGGGTTTTCGGGTTCGGGTTCATTTTGCCACCTCTAGGTTTCTCCTAGATAACTTTTCGACTTCTGGTTCCGCCCAAGTCATCTCATTTGAAAATTATCCATGGTTTCGCCTAGATAACTTTTCGATCTATAGGTTCGCCCATGTCTTTTTAATTTCTGGTTTCGCCAGTAAGACTTCACCAAGATAGAATAAGGCCCCGAGACCACCGTCGATGTATTTTCTCCTCTTGCAAATCGAGATCATCTCCTTAATATGGCTCGAGCCTTGATTAGTCAGGGAACTCAATTTAAGAACAAAATCTTCTATTTACAACTTTTTTCAACAAAAAAAAAATGATGAAATAAATGGAAATGAAGAATAAAGCAAACTCTCTTTCCTTTTCTTTACATGTGATTTCACTAACCGGACAAAATTATTGTCTATTTATCTTTGCCTGATTCCTGATTCTCAGCAATAGCCAAAGAGGGACAGCTATAGACACCTAATTTTGTCCGGGCCCCCTAAACCAAGTAAATTCTTCCTTGTACTTTTTTAGAATGCAAAAAATCTCTTCTCATCTTGCAGATGGTCTGCCAAGACTTGTGATTCCGAGTTCAGCATGAAAATTCATTTCGGAAAAAGTTAACTCTAAAAAAGTCAACTTCGAAAAGTCAACCCTAAAAAGTCAACCTTTAGTCAAAATCAATTTTGAAGTTTAATTGAACAATGGAGAAAGAATTTTGATAATCCGAGGTCTACAACGAAAGATATGGAGTTCGGAAGAGGGATTGCGGAAATTTTAGTGTAGGGGAAACCCTAATTCGGCAAATTTGGAAAAATTTCTTAAACGATCAAATTGGTCAAATTGGAGGTTCCAAATGGAATATAATTAATGACTACGGGTATTGGAAGGGCCAATTGGAAGCAGAACCAAAAGAAGAGTCAATTTGGAAGGAAAACCAGAAATTAGAGTTTTGGTTAAAAATGGTGAATTTTGCAAATTTGGGAAAAACAGCAAAGATGGCCTAATTCGGTGAAATTGAAGCCCCCAGTTGATAAGGAATGAGTAAACAAGAATAGCCCAATGCCCAGTTTGAAGTGGATCCCAAGTAAGAGTCGTTTAGGGCAAAAACGGAAAAGCAAGAAAATTCCCGAGTTGGAAAAAGGGAAAACGAAATCGGAAGGGAATTTGAACGTAAAAATTGGGCGTTTTCGGACCAACTCAAATTCAATATATGAAAAAGGCAGTAGAAAAAGAAAATACGAAAATCGAACCCGTTTCGAGTAAAAACGAGGCTTTGGAGTTTGAAGGGCAATATTGGAAAATCCCAAAGATAATTCTGGCAAAAATAGCAAATGAGCTCGAAAAATTCTGAAAACTTGCATTCCTGAGTTTTATAATTTTTGGAAGAGATCGGCGAAGAAAAATCTGGAATTCGAGCTCATTTAAAAAATGGCAGAGTTCGGGTGCACTAAGCCGAAATTCCAGAAGATAATTTCGGGAAAAATAGCAAACGAGCTCAAAAAATTCAAAAAACTTGCAATCCTGAGTTGTATAATTTTTGGAAGAGATTGGTGAAAAAAATCAGGAATTGGAACTTATTTGAAAAATGACAAAGTTCAGGTGCACTTAAGTCGAAATTCAAGAAGATAATTCTGGGAAAAATAGCAAACAAGCTCCAAAAAATATGAAAACTTCCAGATCTGAGTTTTATAATTTTTGGAAGATATCGATGAAGAAAAATACAGAATCGGAGCTCATTTGAAAAATGGCAAAGTTCGGGTGCACTAACCCGAAATTCCAAAAGATAATTTCGGGAAAAATAGCAAACGAGCTCCAAAAAAATGAAAACTTCCATACTTGAGTTTTATAATTTTTGGAAGAGATCGGTGAAGAAAAATCCGAAAATGGAGCTCATTTGCAAAATGACAAAGTTCGAGTGCACTAAGCCGAAATTCAAGAAGATAATTCCGGTAAAAATAGCAAACGAGCTCCAAAAATTCTGAAAACTTCCAGATCTGAGTTTTATATTTTTTGGAAGATATTGGTGAAGAAAAATCCGGAATCTTTCAAATGAAAAAGGTGAATTTTAGGTGCCACTAATCGAAAAATCTAAGAGAAAATTCCGGGAAAAATAGGAAACGAGCTTGAAAAATTCTGAAAATCTCCATATCTCAATATTATATTTATTTGGATGGATTGGAGAAAGAAAAACCGAATATGGGGTTCGTTTGCAATAAAATCAAGTTTGGGGGGCCAAAATACAATTTTACAAAGGAAATCAAAAGGGCCAATTTGCAATTAAAAAAATATGAAAGGTGAGGGAATTGTTGGGATATTCCAGGCCTTTGGCTGGCCATGCATGGGGGAAGGGTTCAAATTTAATTCATTTCATCAAGTGGTCCTTATCAAGCTACAAGATGTCATTTTTAATGTCATGAAATTATCTTGCTCATCCAATGACCTAAGTACCTTATGAAAAGATTAGTACATCCTAGAATGGCCAAGATCTAATTGCAAGATGACATTTTTATTGGCATGCAAATGTCCTCATCCAATGGCCAATATTGGTGGAAGAAAGATGAGCACAAGCCATCCAATGGTTGGAATTACATGTAGCCAAATAAATATCTTTGCTCATCCAATGGCTTATGCACCTTAGGAAAAGATGAGTACATCCTTGAATGGCTAAGATCAATTGGCAAGCTGACATTTTTATTGTCATGTGAATATCTTGGATCCAAGGGCTCATATTGTGTAGGAAATTAAATGAAATGATCTCCACCATTCACCAAAGAGGGGGTGGACGGCCAAGCCTATTAACTAAGGAATTTTCATTTTTTTCAAACACAAGTTGGCTGATTTTAAAACAAGGGCAATAGCTAAACCTTAGAAAAAGAAAAGATTTTTGAAAGGAAAGAAAGAAAGTTTTTGCTAAGGTAGCCATTCCTCTTTGGTTCTTACATTTTTTTTCTTCTTTTTCTTCATGCTATTCTTCATTTTTTTTCATGTGATTTCCTACTATTTTCTTTGCTTAATAAAAGTTTTATGAAAGCTTTCTTGTTGTTCTTGCTTTTTCAAAACAAATAAAACAATGGTTAGGCTTCATGATCTTGATAAGAATCAAGTGATAATGGTTAGGGTGGGCTTTGTCCAATATACCAACCATGGAGTTCATTTCTATATTTTTTTCTATTTTATTTCTTTATTTATTTGCTACTTTAACTTGCTTATTTCTATTATTGTTTATCTTTATATTTATTTATATTCTTACTAACCATCATTTTCTTTTGATTTATGACATACTTTTGCATCTTGTGGCTATTGTCATATAGTTTAAGCCATTTTCATAACATCTAGGCATCTATGTCATTTTACATTTCATTTAGACATTTAGGCCATTTTCATATGCTATCTCATTTTATGTTTCATTTAGACATTTAGGCCATTTTCATATGCTATGTCATTTTACATTTCATTTAGACATTTAGGTCATTTTCATATGCTATGTCATTTTACATTTCATTGAGACATTTAGGACATTTTCATATGCTATGTCATTTTACATGTCATTTAAGTTCTAGGTAATTTTTACTATCTATGTCATTTTTCATTTATTTAGACATTTAGGCCATTTTCATATGCTATGTCATTTTACATTTCATTTAGACATTTAGGCCATTTTCATATGCTGTCATTTTACATTTTATTTATACATTTAGGCCATTTTCACATGCTATGTCATTTTACATTTTATTTAGACATTTAGGCAATTTTCACATGCTATGTCATTTTACATTTCATTTAGACATTTAGGCCATTTTCATATGCTATGTCATTTTACATGTCATTTTAGACACTAGGTCATGCATATTCCATGTCATTTATTTCAAGCATTTTGACATTTCCCACTTGATTTTTTACTTAAGCCTATCAATGGCTCAAAGCCAAGCTTTAATGAGCATACTTGTGAAAAATTAAGATTTCTCAAGTTGGATTTTCTAAGTTTATGGTTTTTTCTCATTAGGCAACCCTTGTCCAAATTTTTAGAAATTTTTACCACTGGTTTTTGGACCTAAGAGGAGTCTCTAATATTTTTATTCTGATTTTTGGACGTTTTTATCAAAGGTTTAAATATATTTTTTGGTTAAGCAGTTTTTTTATCCACTGTTCTGTCTTTCGTGAATTTTTGGGTAGGTCATCCTTAGTCTAAAAATTAAGCTAATTTTTTCCCGTAAAGGTCGACATGTTCTAAGTCTCCCATAATTTCTTTAGATATTTTTGAATTTGTTTAGAAGGGTAAAAAATCGATTTCCAAAACTGGTGAGTAAAGTCAGATTTGTTGTTATGAACCAATAATTTTTCTGTTTTGTTTAAGGCACTAAGTGGGGGCTGATTTAAAACATTAGCTGCAGTCGTAGGTTAATTTCTAAGTTATTTTAATCATAAAATTTGATTTTTTTTAGGAGTCGGGTCAAGGTTGGTCAACCCCGGGTTTCAAAACTAGGAAAAAATAGAGCCTTTTAAAGGGTGTTTTTGGCCAAGTTTTATTTTGTCCAAAAATTTTGATTTTTTTTTTTTTTTAAATCCAAGTCTAAAATCTGAGTTAGAAAATCCAACTTAGGTCTCTTCCAAAGATAGTCGGATGTCTTTTTAGATATACGAATATCCTTATTTTGTGGGAGAAATACATTTCCATGCATTTGCATTTTTCATATTCATGCATATTTTATGACATTTAATTTTTGCTATTTTGGTTATACAAATTCCATACATATATATGTGAATATTCCATAGTGATGTCATTGCTTTGATTTAGATTTTATGTTGTCATTTTGGTTATAAGATAATTATGAATATTCCATGATAATGTTTGCCATTTAATTTAGATTTTTGCTATGTCATATAGAATTTTTTTATGTCATCTAGATTTTACCATGTCATTAATTCTTGCCATTTCATTTAGATTTTTACTATGTCATATAGAATTCTAATATGTCATGTTGGTTTTATCATGTCATTAATTCTTGCCATTTAATTTAGATTTTCGCCATGTCATATAGAATCCTAATATGTCATATAGGTTTTATCATGTCATTAATTCATGCCAATTAATTTAGATTTTTGCTATGTCATATAGAATTTTAATATGTCATCTAGGTTTTATCATGTCATTAATTCTTGTCAATTTTATTTAGATCTTTGCCATGTCGTTTAAATTCTACCATGTCATTTAGATTATATCATGTCATCTAGATTTTGCCATGTCATAATCCATATGTCATGTCATTCACTCATATGCCATTTCATTAGTAATAATTTGCATATTCATAATTTTTCAAATGTTTTCTAAAAGATCATGTTAAAAAAAAAGGATATTCACGAGTTAAAATAATTCATGAGTTCTCTGCTGGGTTTGCTAGGGAGGATATCATCAATTATCATTAATAAATGAATATCTTTCTTTCAAAAATGAAAATGATTCAGAGATTTTCCAAATAAATAAAAAATTTTATATTTTACAGGGTTTGCTGGAGAATATAGAAAAATTTTGAGTTAATACAATTTCGGATCATTTTCAAATTAAAAATGAGATTATTTTTCTTTAAATTGGGAATTATTTTTAAATACTAATTTCAAAACCGACTTTTTATCAAGACTCGAGATAACACATGATTACTAAGGTACCTTTTTACACGGGCGTTGTGGGGGTGCTAATTCTTCCCCGTGCGTAAATGACTTCCGAACCCACTTTTTTTTTTATTTTCTCTGGTTCAAGGCGCAGATTTCAAAATTGGTTTTAAAAAAATGTTTTAATGAATTTTAAAATGTTTTACGAAACCGGTTAATAGGTGGTCGATCGCACCTAGCCAAAAAAGATTGGTGGCGACTCCATTTCTTTTTCGAGGTCGTTTTCAAACCCTCATTTTAATTTCAATATGAATTAAGTCGTCTTTTCGTCTGTTGTTTTTCCTCACCTCACTCGAATGGGTCCCCCGGCGACGGACATATCACGTATCGACAGTCCCATTTCGAGTAATTTTTTATACAAGGTTGACATGGCTTTATCCTAAAGTTGGTCTCTTAAGTGTTATCTATATGTTGAGTTCAGGATATTTGACCATCTAAAGTTTCCCAAATTGCTCCTTAACTTCATCCATGGAGGATGAAAAGACACCCCAATCCTTACCCATTATAGGCTCCTTGGAAAAGGTTCAATTTGGGTGAGAGTATTTTCCTAGCCCATAAGAAAGTTATTACCCCACGAAAGAGTAGTTACTTTGCCCCCTCCTAAAAGGACGAGCCCGGGTATAGGGTTTATGTTCATGATACTGTAGTGTGTGCAAAGTAACAATGCAAACTTTGACTCACAAAAGTACCTGCAAAATAGTAAACTAAAAAAAAAAGTTAAAAAAATGTTAGAAACAAACCTTGACTCATAAAAATACCTGCAAAATAATAAACTAAAAAAAAAATAAAATAAAAAAAGGTAAGAAATAAACCTTAACTCACAAAAATTACCTGCAAAAATAAAAAAATAAAAAAGTTAAAAAACGTTAGAAATCCAATAAAACAATTACAAATAAAAAAAAATTAAGACCAAAGATAACATGTGACTAACCTATGGCTTGACTCTCTAAAGTCCCTAGTGGAGTCGCCAAACTGTCATAACGTGCGAAATACGAATTTAGCATGCTAGACGCGAATAATGGAGTCGCCACTAATCATCTTTCTAGGTGTGATTAGTCACCTATATGAATCTATTCTTCTTAAAATAATCTTAAACTCGACTAAGGCATCCTAAAAAGAATAGGTTCCGATCTACGTTTCAGAACTAGGTTTGGAAGTACGGTTACGTGTGAGGAAGGATGAACACCCCCACAACGCCTATTCTAAAGATAGTACCATATTAATCACATATTACCCTAAACTGATCTTATCTAAATGGTCTTAATCAATTCGTCAAATTTACCTAAGTTCATATTTAATCCCTAATCATGCAAACTAAGTAAAACAAAAAACAATCATAAAAATAATCATAAAATATTACATAAATAATAATAAAAAATTAAATTAACCTAAACCTGGAACATGAAATAGAATAATGTTAGTAATATAAAATATATAATAATAATAAAATACAAATAAATAAATAAAATCATGATTAAAAAAAATATCATCCAAATATATAATCATAAAATAAATTAAATCATATAATCATATAATAATAATCACATAATCATAATATCTAATCATATAATCATAATATAATTATCATATAATCATAACATGCAATAATCATATACAATTATAATCAAATCATATAACATTATCATGTAATCATGTATATCATTAAAAAAATAATAATAATCATCATGTCACATCTCATCATTATGTCATCACCAAAAAAAAAAATCAAAACACTAAAACACAAACATTAAAACTTAAACGTAAGAAGCAGCAAACAGGAAATGCAAAGCTTACAAAAGAAACAATCATCAATTAATAATTAAAAAAAAAAAAAACAAAAACAAAAACAAAAAGCAAAAAGCAAAAAGCAAAACGCAAAGAAAAAACGTGACATGAAAGCAAGTAAGAAACAAAAGAAATGAAGAAACATAGCACATGGGTGCTAAGTAATTCATTCAAGCTAATCACAGTATTGTTCTCATTTATGCCCTTTGTTGTACCTCCATCTCCCAAATAGTGCTTTAGCACAGGCTGCCACCTTTTTCTTTCCAGCAACGAAGGGAACACCCTTTTTAGAACTGGCAGGGAGGTCTCCTTGTAAACCAGGTATAATCTCAGTCATCAATTGAACAATCTTATGATCCTCACTGTAGCTTTCATAGCATCGACCCCACCTTGGATCCCTGCAAACCGCAATGCATGGAGCAAAAACATAGGGGATTCTTGTAGCTCTAACTTCGAGAGCAGTTGCATTGCATCTCCAATCTTCTTGATAAGTTTAGGATCCCTGGTCACCCCAAGACCAACATTATGAGGAAAAACAGTGGCCTTGTACACATTGTTGTGGTCGTGAACTGCATCAATCCCATATATCATCGGAATCCCAAGATGGGTGGACAAAGACCCCTTCTGGATTGAGTTCACCATCTGAATCCAAGTCTCAGGTGTAACTTTTGGAGCTAGTATTGCTACCACTCTCGGGTGTTGCAGCCTCTTCGCTATTTCCTTCCTTTTGTTCTTCTCCACTTTGGCTACCTCTGATTGTTGTTTATATAGTGAATCAAAGCCAAAGATATTGAAATGTTAAGTCTGGATTCCAGTGTTTTAAACAAACTTCAATTCCCATAATTACACAAACTCTAACCCGAAGAGATATTTTTGATTTCAAATTCTCAAGTATTCGGGCTCTTTAGGGTTCTCTTCAAACCTGATTTCCTATATAACTAAATAAATAAATTAAATAAATAAATAAAAAGGAAAAAAAAATAAGGAAGTAAATAAAGGAAAAATTAAAATACAGGAGGACATGGCCTAAATTAATTTCAAAATCCGAAAGCTATATTTGGGCCCAAATTGAAAAACAACCCGGATAAAAACGGGTGTTTACATAGGGTCAATCAAACCAAGGATCATTTCTTTTCATGAGGACTTGTATTTCCTATTCCTCAAAATGTTTCATCATATTTTCTTCCTTTTTCTTCTTCTCTTTTTCTTTTTTTTTTTCTTTTTTTTCTCTTTTTTTTTCCCTCATGAAGCGAGTTTAAGAACTCAATTTCAACATTTTTCCCTTGACATAAGGCCTTTTTTCAAATCTTAGAAATAGGATACAATCACTCACATGATCCTTCTTCATATTTGCCCCCAGTGTAGAGGGTGATCATTGGTTAGGATTCATTCGAAAAAGAATTTAATAGGCTCAAAAGGGGTAGCAAGGAATAATTTTTTTTTGTGTGAAAGGAATATGAAATATAGCCATTTCTCATATCAAGCATAAATACTTTCATTGAAAAACAATCCTTAGAGAAATAAATAATCAGAATTTCATTTTGCTTTTGGAATTGTTTGAATAGCTCACATGCATGATATCACAATCAATTTTCTTTTTTTTTTTTTTTTTTTTTTTTTGCAACTCATGTAAAACACATCATCTCATATGCCACTCTAGTGAAGACCCAACCTAAAAATCTTTCTTGTCATGGTTTTCTCAAGATGTCGATGCAATTTCCATTTAATCACAGAGGAAAAAGTTTGCATAAGCCGAAAACATTTGGGTGATTTGGCTTCTTGGTAATCTTGGCCCAAGATATAGGCAAAGAAATTGGATATTGCTCAAGTATTCACAAATTTGAGAAATATGATTTCTTGATAATTTTTCCCTTTATGCAGGAAAATGACAACATTTTGGAAAGAAATGGAAAGTTTAAGCATAGTGAAAGAATTTTAGGGATGATGTGTTTGAAGCTCTAAATAACCTTGACGCTTATCAAATTACCAAAATTCAGATTCTTTCAAGAGAGTGCCTCATGCATTGGTTTTTTCAAAAAATGTTTTGCAAATCAATCAACCATTTTATTATTCATTACCTAGGTGAAGAACATTATCCTTTTGGGAATTTCATGGTCAGACGGAAGGGAAGGTTCATGGAACCTTTTCAAATTCTTTTTGGCCCTTGAATGGTTTGGTTTGCAACTAAACTGGACATGGGAGTGAATTGCAAAGTTCGTTCTTAAAAAGTAATCACCATTTTTATTTAAGATCGAAAAATAAGTCATGCAAACATTACATTCCAAACAAAAATACCAAACAACTAATTAATGAAAATGTCATGCCAAAACTTCAAAATTTTGGAATTATCCTTATTGAGTATTCAAAGTGACATTCCCGATCTTCAAGTCTCATATTTCCACTGATCTATGATCTTTGGAGTCAAAGTGCCATCACTGACGAGACCTTCAATCTTTCCTTTTAGTTGCTTGCATTTTTCAGTTGAATGTCCAATTGCTCCTATGTGATAATCACACTTGCTGTTGGGATCATAACTCCTTGTTGAAGGATTTGGAGTTAGTCTCAAAGGTACAGCAGTGAGGTACTGGTACTTCACTAGCAAAGGCAAAAGATTAGAGATTGGCATTTGCTCTTGAACACGTCTAGCGGCAAGTATAGATGCAGAGACAGGTATTGGCTGATGAAGGTTTCTTTCAACACTTGGCTTTGTCCCCTCAAACTTAAGCATACCTGCTTTTATCAAACCTTGTACCTTGTACTTCAGGGCCATGCAGTCTTCTAGGGAATGCCCCGAGATCCCAAAGTGATTTTTATAAGTAGCTTTGACATTGTAACACCTAGGATACGGGGGCTTTAAAGGCTAGAAACAAACAGGTGCAACTAGATGGGCCTGGATAAGCAAATGAAGTAACTCAAGTGTACCACATAGGGATTGGATCAAGCTGTTTATACTTAATCTTCTTGGGCTGCTTCTGAATGGCATGCTGAGTTGGAGATACAAAGTTAGTCGAGCGAGTAGATTCTTTTTGAAAGAGTGGTTGACAAATGGCAGATTGAAAATATGGGTTCAAGTGCAAATTAATTTGAGATGCTAGGGTGGGATCAAGAGATTTTGTTTTAGGAATCCAATTTTCAAGTTCAGTCACTTGCATCCTTAACCTTATCCAGATTGTTACTTGGACCAACAGGTATACCAGTCTGCCTTTGACAAGCGTTAATCTCGTGAAAGATTGGTTTCTCAACATTTGATTGGGCCATAAGCGGTAAAGGTCCTTGAGAATTAACCACCATAGTTTGATTAAGAGTTTCAACCATCTTCATCATCTTGGAAAATTGCCCCTTTATATCTCGGATATCATGTCCAAATTCTTCAATATTTTCCTCCAAAACATTGATCCGTGCTCCCAACTGATCTCCCATGTATTTTGAATCTAACTTTTTAAGAAAAGTCACCACCATTGTTACACTCTCCTCTTTTAAGGGATGAATGCATGAACATCTTGAGTGAATGAAATATGAATGCCTTATTTATACCCTTTTTATGTGATGCATGACCATTATGAATAAAGTATATATCATTACATTTTTTGATGAATGCATGAGCATTATGAAAAATGTATGCATGAATAGTATTTCAAAAATGCAAATGGTAATTCAAATGATAGTCACACACAAAAAACAAAATATCACAGTTAAATGCAAGAAATTTAAATTAGATTAAAACCAATTTAAGTGAAGACACAACTGAAATTAACAAAATAAAAGTATAGCACAAAGGTGCGGCAAAAAGGAAAAAACATTCCTTCATGTGTTGGCATGGCTCTACCTAAGGTTGGTTTCTCAGGTGTTGTCTATATCCGGGTTCAAGATATTTAACCAATCTAAAAGGTCCCCAAATTGCTCCTCACTGTCATCCCTGTTGGATTAGTAAGGCACCCCGATCCTCACCCATTACAGGCTTCAAACGAAAAAGGTTCAACCTGGGTGAGAGTATTTCCCAAGCTACTGCGAAGGTTATCACCTCACGAAAGCTTTGGTACTTTACACCCTGAGAGTGTTTAGCTAGCCCATGCAGAGGTTATCACTTCACGAGAGCGTAGTTACTTTACCCCCTCCTAAAAGGACGAGCTCGGGTATAAGGCTTATGTCATGCACATGCACGTGTAGTGTGTGAAGAAATGAAAAATTTTAAACTTATCAAATGCAAACAAAGAAACAAATATTAGTAAAATAACAATTTAGCATAAAAAAAACAAATAAAATAAAATATAAAAAATTCAAAGACCAATTATTAGGACCTAAGGTATCACAAAGCTAACTACGACTTGACTCTCTAATGTCCCTAGTGGAGTCGCCAAACTGTCATAACGTGCCAAATGCGAATTCGGCATGCCAGATGCAAACATGGAGTCGCCACTAATCTTTTTTATTTACTAGATGTGATTAGTCACCTATATGAATCTATTCTTCCTAAAGTGGTCCTAAACTCGATTATGGTACCTTAAAAAGAATAGGTTCTGATCTGCGTTGAGAACTAGGTTCGAGAGTTCGGTTACGTATGAGGAAGGATTAGGACCCCTACAACGCCTATCCAGGGATAGTACCTAATTAGCCTTGTGTTATCCTGTAGGTCCTAAAATTTAATGGTCTTTTATTTCTTAATTCAATATTTAAATATTGGAGAAATTTTTCAAGGAATTCTCCATCATGCTGGTGGAATTTCGAGGAAGATCTCCTCACCTTGAGAGTATTTAAGAGAAATCGTTTGCTCTGTCCAAGTGGCTCCGTCGTCGGATTTATTTTAAAATTTTATGAAAAGGGGGTTAACTATCTAAATTCAATGAATTGAAGTTTCTAATCAAATTAACTCATACAAATTTTTTATCGAGAAATAAACTTTGATATATGATATCGAAATCTCCACCTAAATTCTCCATCATATTGGTGAAATTTAGAAGGATTTTTCTCACCTAGGAAATTCGTTGAAGTCGACCATTTGCGACCCCTTCGAGTTCTATTATCGGAAAGACCTTAATTTATTTTTGATTTTATTTATTCAATTATGAAAAAGTAATGAACGTGTATTATGTGAGATAATAATAAAAAATCAAATTAAAATCATAAGAATTAACATAAATGAAATAAATAACTTGCATTAAAAATTTTCATATTGATAATTATCACATAAAAAATACATGTATACTTATATAAACAAACAAGATTAAATAATAGCAATTCACCAAGCAAAAATTAAGCTAAATAAATAAATAAATAGAAAAAAATATATATAAAAGAAGCCAAATTTTAAAAAATAAAAGTGTGTAAAAAATTAAATGAAAAAAGGAAAATACAAAAATTAAAAAAAATTAAAAAAAATTAAAATTAAAAAAAATAAAAGAAGAAGAAATCTGCACATTTGGGTCGGGTCGTCGTGCGGAACCTCGTGGGTCGGCTCACAGGTTTGGCGCGACCCAACCCTTTCTTCTTTAAAAACTGAATTTTTTTTTTTACTTTCACTTTCTACCCGTTTAAGAAAAAAGTTATCTTCTTCTTAAAACAAATGCCCAGCACCCGCCACTGTTCTTGTATATGTCATTTCTGGGAAATTTTTTCTAAAAGTTTCAAACCTTGTTTTAAACAAATTTCCTCTCAACTTTCTTTTGAAGAAGCTAAGACTTTTGGAAAATCTACAAAACGGAAGTAAGGCCAGAGAAGAAAAAAAATACCTTTTGTTCGAAAAATCGAAAACCTCAGCCTGGATTTAGCTTTCTTTGCTTTTCAGAAAAATTTTCTCCTCTTAAAAATCTCAGTATTCTCCCCTTTGCTGTTATTGTGTCCCTCCGTTTTGTATCCTCCTTTTTGTGTTTCTTTTCTAGTTCCTCTCCTCTCTTTAGTTGTTGTGTGATCTTCTATTTTTATAGGATTGTTCGGGTGATTGAGTTTCCAAAAGGGATTCGACCCCTATCTCATCCGTCTTTAAAATTGATTTGTTTTCTTCCAAAATCAGATTTGATTTGTAATTCCTTTTTGAAATTGGACTTGTTGCTTCAATTCTTCTCTAATCACCTTGATTTCAGGATTTCGGGATGATTCGGCTTAACTAAATTAGAGCCGAGAATGGAGGAAGAAAATGATACTAGATTTGGAATTGAAGTCGAGAATCTCGGGTGGAAGGGATAAGAGGAAAAAGTAAAACCAAATACAAAAACAAAAAGTGAAAATGGAGTGATAGAAAGTGAAAATAAAAATACGGGCTTCCTTATTATTGGGTCCAAACTGAAATTGAGTCCACAACTCAAAAGGACAAACATTGTAGACCAACAACGGATTCGACAACTCGAATGAACATCTGAGAATCAAGCTAGGAGTGCCGAGTGATAAGTGCTTAATTTCATACATTTTCCTATTTAATTTCCTTATACTTTGTGCTTTGATTCTTACTTCCTTGACATTTTACTAGGTTCTTATGCTTTGTAGGTATTTTGGAGGAGATGAAGTCAAAACATGTCAATTAGGATATTAAAGAGCTTACAAAATCACAATCACAAGATGGAAAAAGACTTGGGAGTCAAAAATATCAAATTCTTGGTGCAAAGCAAGAAGACAGATTTGACCTTCGGAGCTTGTTGCTAAGAAAACATGATGTTCGACTCTTTATTCGAAGAAACTTATCACTTGATTACCTTTCTAACAGTTGGTCATGGGCCTAAATCGGATAAGAAATGGTTATCCGAATAGGCATTGGAATATCTCCCTAAACAACCCTAGTGGCAGAAAATACCCTAGCCGCAAATCACATTTTTTTTCTTAATACCCTAGCTGACATTTATGTTTATCCTTGTCAAAGAAGGATTAGTGGCTCTCAACTTGCATTAATTGCATTAATTGCAAGTATCATTCCTTAAAGCTAATCGTAGTCAAAATAGGAGAATTAAATCAGCCAAGACTTTCCTTCCTTACACTTACTTTGGCTGCAAGTTTGTAATCTCTCTTCATTAAAGAGTGCTTTGACTAAAACTTTCCTACTTTATTCAAACTTGGCTGCCAAGGCTTATATCTTTCCTTAAAACACAAAAGTCAGCCACTTTTCCTTAACTTTAGCCACGAGTCAGCATTTATTGAAGAGAGAGAGCTGAAATTCACTTGTTTGATGCCCTAGTTATTGCCTATAAATAGAGAACAAGGGGGCAAACGAAAATACACTTCTCCAAGCATCAAAGTTCTGATTTCTTCTTTGTTTATTTGTTTTTTAGAGAGCAAGAGGCTAGATAATTAATATTCTTCTTCTTTCTTTCTTTTATTTTCTTCTTAGATTCTCTTTAATTTTATGTTTATGTTTACAATGCCTATGCTAGGCTAAACTTTTATTTGGTTAAGGATGATTTCAAAGCCCTAGAGATGTTATGTAATTAATTTTCAGAGTCTATCTTTCAATGTTTTCTATCAAAGTTGCTTATGTTCTTCCATTAAAATTGTTCATGATGATGTTTTGATTTGTTTAGGTGGCCAACTAGATAAATATTGATAATTGTCTAATGCTAGTTTAGAAGTCTTGATTTCCTATTCGTAAGTGGCAATTTGTGATTAATGATTATGGTCAAGTTTTCAATAATTGCAAAGTGGAACATAACCTAAGTTGAACAATCCGAGCTTATGTGTTTGTTGCTTAGATCAACCTATCTTTCTCATCATAAAGCTGTTATTAAATTGAACTTAGAGAGCTTATTCTAGGTTGTTTGATAGTTAGAGGTTAAATAGAGAGCTTTTTCTATTTAATGACAAACTAAGGAAAGATTGGGGTAACAGAGCTTGTTGTTATCTACGGTTGTTAACTTTGATAGCTAATTAATGTTGATAGATATGAAATTGATTCTTAATGATGTCTAGTGGTGGAGAATGAAACCTTAACCATATTTTTCATATTTGATTCTTCTTAATTACTTGTTTTCTCATTCTTATTGTTAACTTTAGTTTAAATCTGATTTCAAAATCCCCTTTACTTTTGTTTACTTGTTTTTAAGTGATAAACTATTAACTTATAAACTAAAACCCAATCCCTGAGGACTCGACCCTTGCTAATCACTATACTCTACAATTGATTTTTTTTAAGTGCAAGGTTAAATAAGATACACTCTTTTGAGTGCATCAAGTTTTTGGCGCCGTTGCCGGGGATTGCTTTCTTTAGTTTATTAGTTTATTTGTTTTTTCTTATTTTCTGTTCTAATTATTTACTTTCTTATTATTTTATTTTATTTTTTGTTTATTAGTGAATGTTACAAGCTCCCGAAGAAGACTTAAGACTTAGGAGAATTAGGGAATTTATAACTTCTCACCAACAACCAATCGAGGAGTTGATCCAAACATCCAAGAGGAGCAAGGAGAGATGGCAGCAGCTGACAACCGAACTCTCAAGGAGCTAGCCGCTCCAGACTTGGGTCAACAACCATTATGCATTGAATATGCTAATATTGAGGTAGCTTTTGAATTAAAATATGGTTTGATTCATCTTCTCCCAACTTTTCATGGTTTTGCGGGAGAGGATCCAAATAAGCACCTCAAGGAATTCCATGTAGTTTGCTCAAGCATGAGACCAAGAGGAGTCACGGAAGAGCAAGTTAAGTTGAGAGCCTTCCCATTCTCTCTAGCTGATTCAGTAAAGGAATGGCTCTACTATCTACCATCCGGGACCATCACTACATGGAATGATACGAAGAAAGCATTCTTGGAAAGGTATTTCCCAGCATCTAAGGCTGCCAACATTAGAAAAGAGATATGTGGGATTCGGCAATACAACGAAGAGTCCTTATATGAATATTGGGAGAGGTTTAAGAAACTTTGTGCATCATGTCCACACCATCAGATAAGTGAACAACTTCTCATCCAATACTTCTATGAAGGTCTCATGCCCATGGAGAGAAGTATGATAGATGCCGCTAGTGGGAGAGCTCTAGTTGATAAAACTCCCGGGGCTGCTAGAGCTCTAATCTCCAACATGGCAGCCAATTCTCAACAATTCTCAATGAGACAAAATCCACCACCACAACCCAAGAGATTTAATGAGGTAAGTATATCATCCCTTGAACAAAAATTTGATAAACTGACTTCTCTTGTTCAACAATTGGCTGTAGATAATATACAGCAAATAAAGGCTTGTGGCATATGTTCAAACATGGGGCCCAAACTGATATGTGTCCAACACTTCAAGAAGACACCAATGAACATGTGAATGCCATGGGTGGATTTCAGAACCATCCAAGGAAATATGATCCCTACTCAAACACATACAATCCAGGATAGAGGGATCATCCAAACTTCAATTATGGAGGGAACCAATCACAAGTTGTTCCTCCACCATTTGACAACAAGCCACCGGGTTTTCAACAAAGAGTGCAATAACCATATCAAACCCGACAACAAGTGCCACCACAAAAAAATTCAGGTGAGACTCATGAAGATCTTGTCAAAACCCTTACTACTAATACAATTCAACTTCAACAGGAATCAAGGGAGACAAAGGTAAGTATCCGAAACTTAGAGGCTCAGATAGAGCAATTGGCAACAACCATGAGTCAAATGCAAGCAAGGGATTTCGGGAAATTACCGTCCCAAACCATAGTGAATCCAAGAGAGAATGCCAATGCTACAACTTTAAGAAGTGGGAAACATTTAGAGACACCACAAAAGGATAGTGCTTAAGGGGAGAACAACACCATGGCATTCTCTTCACATCCCAACGTGCCACTAAAAAAGGTAATTCCTAAACCATCATTTCCTTCTTATATAACTCCTCCACCTTTTCCTAGCAGGTTAGCAAAGTCCAAGAAGGAGGAGCAAGAGAAGGAAATTTTGGAAACCTTCCGAAAAGTAGAGGTGAACATTCCTTTACTAGATGCTATCAAGCAAGTGCCAAGATATGCCAAGTTCCTAAAAGAGTTGTGCACATCTAAACGAAAGTTGAAATGGAAAGAAAAGGTAAGTATGGGGGAGAATGTGTCAGCTGTTCTTCAAAAAAAAACTCCCACCTAAATGCAAGGATCGAGGTATGTTTACCATTCCTTGTAAGATAGGCAACACCAGGTTTGAGCGTGCTATGCTAGATCTAGGGGCATCTATTAATGTCATGCCATATTTAATTTATGCTTCATTGAATCTAGGACCATTAGAGGAAACCGGTGTTATAATACAACTTGCTGACCGTTCTAACACTTACCCAAGAGGAGTTGTAGAAGACGTTCTTGTACAGGTTAATGAATTGGTTTTTCCCGCTGACTTTTATGTTATTGAGATGGAAGATGAGATGTCTTCTTATCCCACACCTATTCTATTAGGGAGACCATTCTTGAAAACAGCAAGAACTAAAATAGATGTACATGATGGCACTTTAACTATGGAATTTGATGGTGAAATAATTCGCTTTAACATTTTTGAGGCCATGAGATATCCTAGTGATGTGCATTCTGTTTTTAATATTGATATAATTGACTCACTAGTGCAGCAAGCTTATGAGCTAGATGGTGAAGATAGTGTGGAGATAGTCCTTAGCAAACATCTCGGAATGGGGAATGCTAAAGGGGAACTAGGCTTGAGTGACCATGTAGAAGGGGCACTAGAATCTTTACACTCGCTGCCACCTAAAGATGCAAGGTTTGATGTTTCATTTATTGATTTTCTCTTATCTAATGAGAAACTTCTACCTTCCATTTTGCAGGCACCAACTTTAGAGTTGAAACCACTACCGGACCACTTGAAATATGTGTTCTTAGGTGAAAAGGACACACTACCAGTCATCATTGCCAAAGAGCTCACACCTTTGTAAGAAGAGCGACTTATCCGGGTGCTTAGAGAGCATAAAACAGCAATTGGTTGGACAATTGCCGATATCAAGGGAATAAGCCCATCCATGTGCATGCACCAGATTTTGTTAGAGGAGGGGTCCAAACCAAGAAGAGAAGCACAAAGAAGATTGAACCCTCCTATGATGGAGGTTGTGAAAAAAGAGATACTAAAGCTCCTAGATGTTGGAGTGATCTATCTTATCTCGGATAGCAAATGGGTGAGCCCGGTACAAGTGGTTCCAAAGAAATCAGGTGTAACGGTGGTAACAAATAATGAGAATGAACTTGTTCCTACTAGGATTCAAACAGGGTGGCGAGTTTATATTGATTATCGAAAACTTAATTCCACAACTCGCAAAGACCACTTTTCTTTACCTTTTATTGATCAAATGCTTGAAAGGTTAGCTAGCCATTCTCATTATTGTTTTCTTGATGGTTTTTCAGGTTATAATCAGATTGCCATTGCTCCGAAGGACCAAGAGAAAACAACATTCACATGTCCATTTGGTACTTTTGCATACCGGCGTATGCCATTTGGTCTTTGTAATGCACCAGCTACATTCCAAAGGTGTATGGTTAGCATATTTTCAGATTATGTAGAGAACATCATAGAAGTGTTTATGGATGATTTTAGTGTCTATGGTGATTCTTTTAATAGATGTCTAGAGAACCTTACACTTGTACTTGAAAGATGCATGGAAACTAACCTTGTTTTGAATTGGGAAAAATGCCACTTTATGGTAGAACAAGGAATAGTTTTGGGCCATGTTATTTCTTCGAGAGGGATAGAGGTTGATAAATCTAAAATAGATATTATGCATTCTTTACCACCTCCCACAAATTTGAGAGAGGTTCGTTTTTTTCTTGGACATGCAGGTTTCTATAGGAGATTTATCAAAGACTTCTCAAAGATCACATTACCTCTTTGCAAGCTACTACAAAAAGATGTGGTTTTCCACTTTGATGATAAATGCAAAGAGGTGTTTGAAACATTGAAGGGACTCTTGACATCAGCTCCTATCATGCAACCACCAGATTGGAATGTACCTTTTGAAATCATGTGTGATGCTAGTGACTATGCCATTGGAGCTGTTTTGGGCCAACGGGTTGGCAAAGCCTCACATTCCATTTATTATGCCTCCCGAACTCTTAATGATGCTCAATTAAACTATTCCACTACTGAAAAATGACTTTTGGCTGTTTTATTTGCTTTAGAAAAATTTCGATCTTATTTAATTAGTACTAAAGTAATTGTATTTTCTGACCATGCAGCCCTTAGGTACTTACTCACTAAGAAAGAGGCCAAACCAAGGTTGATTAGATGGATACTTCTCTTACAAGAGTTTGATTTGGAGATAAAAGATAAGAGAGGTAGTGACAACTTGGTTGCGGACCATCTTAGCCGTTTAGTTCATGAAGAAGATGTACTAGCCTTGAATGAGAACTTTTCGGATGAGCAACTTCTTTTTATAAGTACAACAACTCCTTGGTATGCCGATATTGTTAATTACTTAGTTACCAAGAAGTTGCCATAAGAGTTGACACAAGCTCAAAGAAATAAGATGAAGAGTGATGCCAAATACTACATATGGGATGATCCTTACCATTGGAAGCATTGCTCCGATCAAATTATAAGAAGATGTGTACTCGAATCTGAATTTCAATTTATTCTCACCTTTTGTCACTCTTATGCATGTGGAGGACACTTTGGATCCAAAAGGACAGCCATGAAAGTTCTTGATTCTGAATTTTATTGGCCTACTATGTTCAAAGATGCATACCTCTTTTGCAAGTCATGCGATCGTTGCCAAAGAACAGGTAACTTAGGTGCTAGAAATCAAATGCCTCAAACTCCAATACTTATTGTTGAAATTTTTGATGTATAGGGCATGGATTTCATGGGACCTTTTCCTTCATCTTTTGGTAATCTTTATATTTCACTTGCCTTTGATTATGTTTCAAAGTGGGTGGAAGCAAAATCCACTAGGACTAATGACTCTAAAGTTGTTTCTGATTTTGTCAAGACTAACATCTTTGCTAGGTTTGGAACACCAAAGGCCATAATCAGCGATAGAGGTACTCACTTTTGCAATAGGACTATGGAAGCACTTTTGAGGAAGTATAACATCACACACAAGGTCTCCACCTCATATCATCCTCAAACTAATGGGCAAGCTGAAGTGTCAAACCGAGAAGTTAAGTCCATCCTTGAAAAGACAGTTAATCCAAATAGGAAGGATTGGAGTTCACGACTTGATGATGCACTTTGGGCTTATAGGACAGCATATAAGACACCCATTGGTATGTCTCCTTATCGACTTGTTTATGGTAAGCCTTGTCATCTTCCTGTTGAATTGGAACATAAATCATATTGGGCTATCAGACAATGAAACATGGAGATGGATGAGACAGGTAAGCAAAGAAAACTTGACCTACAAGAATTAGAGGAGATAAGGAATGATGCCTATGAGAATTCTAGGATTTACAAGGAAAAGACTAAGGCATTCCATGATAAGATGATATCAAGAAAGGACTTTGTTGTTGGACAAAAAGTTATTCTCTTCCATTCACACCTCAAGTTATTTCCAGGTAAGTTACGTTCTCGTTGGGTTGGACCTTTTGTTATTACTAATGTATTTACTCATGGTGCTGTTGAAATCCAAAGTCCAAAAATAGATAAGGCATTCAAAGTGAATGGTCATAGATTGAAGCCTTACTATGAGAACTTTCCAATACAAGATGTGGAGGAGTTACCACTTTTTGAGCCAAATTATGTTGAATAATAATGGCATGGGTCTAAGTCAGGATGAGGACAATAAACCAAGCGCTTCTTGGGAGGCAACCCAAAAGGATGGAGAGCATCCATTATAATCAGATTTGCATATTCCATACTCTCCATCATTCTATCTTTTATTGTTTTTCTTTAGTTTGTTTTGTTTAGTAGTTCTTTTCTCTTACATATAATTCTTGCATTGGGGATAATAGCATTACATTGAGGACAATGTAAAAATTAAGTGCGGGGGGGAAAATTTAGGATTTTCTTTAGTGTGTTTTGTTTTTTATTCTTTTTATGTTGTTTTTAGTGTGTTTTAGTTACTTTCAATACTATGATGAGATATGAATTGCATAAGTATAAAACTGATTTATTAGTGAGAAGATTTTCATGAGAATTGAGCTCGATATCATTTTTTTTTTGAGCCAATGTTAATATGATATGTTGATTGAGAAAGAAGCATGTTTAGACTTAAATCTGACTTGTATAATCATCCTTGTGAGTTTTTGAGCCTATATGATTGATGCATTATACATATCAATCTAATTTCTTTCTTGAGTGCTCTTATGATTACATGATTCCCTAGAACTTGCTTTAAACCTTGTTGAGACAATATTGATGCATGTGACAACATGAATATGATAGAGGCATTAGGATTTTTAACCAGGGCCAAACAGCCATCCCTTATTGATGTTCCAAGAGAACATCCCCCTTAGTGAGCCAATTTGAGCCTACATTGAATAAGCTATTTATTTGGTAACCATATCTTGTCCCTAACCTAAATATACTTATTTATATCCTTACCCTTGTTCTAAAGACGAATTAGCATGTTTTGAGGCATATTGCAAAGACAAGGAAGATTTATTCAAATTTTGGGTTAGAAACAAGAAATAAGTGTGGGGGAGGATAAAGGCAAAAGTCAAGAGAAAAATAGAGGGAATATTGCCAAATACATTACCATATGAAAAAAAAATTGAATAATCTCTGGAACTTCTATTTAAAGAAAAGAAAAAGATGTTACAAAATTGTTTAGAATGAAGAAAAGGCCCAACATGAATATTCAGCCTATGTATTATGTGCTTTGTAAAGAGTTTTGAGAAGTTTTCTTTGTATGAATCTTATTATGTCTCTAAACTCTATGAAATCTTTGGAACCTTTGTAATATCCTTTTCCTTTTATTCTTTAACCACATTTATTACCCCTTGGCCCCATTACAACCTTGAATAAAGACCTCTTGATTTATGAAGTTGCATGATCTAAATAGTGGATAATAGGTGGACAAGCAAGCATATGGTAGAACTGTTTTCATGAGATTGATTGAGTGTAAACACTTTACCACTATTTAAAAAGTGAAAATCGTGAGAGTATCCCATGTGAGAAGTTGAGATTAAGTTTAAACATGCACTATTTTGATTGAGATATGTTATGTTAACTTAACTCAAACCCTTTACTATCAAGCATGGTTCTTTGTGGAACTCTTTAAGCTATTGATTAGTTTGTAAGACATGTTCAATGATTATCTATAAGTTGTATTGAAAGTGAACTAGATTCGGTTTTCTTACCTTGTGTCTATTTGATTTTGCTCGAGGACTAGCAAAAGATTAAGTGTGGGGGAATTTGATAAGTGCTTAATTTCATACATTTTCCTATTTAATTTCCTTATACTTTGTGCTTTGATTCTTACTTCCTTGACATTTTACTAGGTTTTTATGCTTTGTAGGTATTTTAGAGGAGATGAAGTCAAAACATGTCAATTAAGATATTAAAGAGCTTACAAAATCACAATCACAAGATGGAAAAAGACTTGGGAGTCAAAAGGATCAAATTCTTGGTGCAAAGCAAGAAGACAGATTTGACCTTCGGAGCTTGTTGCTAAGAAAACATGATGTTAGACTCTTTATTCGAAGAAACTTACTTCTTTACTTTTGAAGATCACTTGATTACCTTTCTAACAGTTGGTCATGGGCCTAAATCGGATAAGAAATGGTTATCCGAATAGGCATTGGAATATCTCCCTAAACAACCCTAGTGGCAGAAAATACCCTAGCCGCAAATCACATTTTTTTTTTCTTAATACCCTTGCTGACATTTATGTTTATCCTTGTCAAAGAAGGATTAGTGGCTCTCAACTTGCATTAATTGCATTAATTGCAAGTATCATTCCTTAAAGCTAATCGTAGTCAAAGTAGGAGAATTAAATCAGCCAAGACTTTCCTTCCTTACACTTACTTTGGCTGCAAGTTTGTAATCTCTCTTCATTAAAGAGTGTTTTGACTAAAACTTTCCGACTTTATTCAAACTTGGCTGCCAAGGCTTATATCTTTCCTTAAAACACAAAAGTCAGCCACTTTTCCTTAACTTTAGCCACGAGTCAGCATTTATTGAAGAGAGAGAGTTGAAATTCACTTGTTTGATGCCCTAGTTATTGCCTATAAATAGAGAACAAGGGGGAAAACGAAAATACACTTCTCCAAGCATCAAAGTTCTGATTTCTTCTTTGTTTATTTGTTTTTTAGAGAGCAAGAGGCTAGATAATTAATATTCTTCTTCTTTCTTTCTTTTATTTTCTTCTTAGATTCTCTTTAATTTTATGTTTATGTTTACAATGCCTATGCTAGGCTAAACTTTTATTTGGTTAAGGATGATTTCAAAGCCCTAGAGATGTTATGTAATTAATTTTCAGAATCTATCTTTCATTGTTTTCTATCAAAGTTGCTTATGTTCTTCCATTAAAATTGTTCATGATGATGTTTTGATTTGTTTAGGTGGCCAACTAGATAAATATTGATAATTGTCTAATGCTAGTTTAGGAGTCTTGATTTGTGTAATTGTCTTGATTTCCTATTCGTAAGTGGCAATTTGTGATTAATGATTATGGTCAAGTTTTCAATAATTGCAAAGTGGAACATAACCTAAGTTGAACAATCCGAGCTTATGTGTTTGTTGCTTAGATCAACCTATCTTTCTCATCATAAAGTTGCTATTAAATTGAACTTAGAGAGCTTATTCTAGGTTGTTTGATAGTTAGAGGTTAAATAGAGAGCTTGTTCTATTTAACGACAAACTAAGGAAAGATTGGGGTAACAGAGCTTGTTGTTATCTACGATTGTTAACTTTGATAGCTAATTAATGTTGATAGATATGAAATTGATTCTTAATGATGTCTAGTGGTGGAGAATGAAACCTTAACCATATTTTTCATATTTGATTCTTCTTAATTACTTATTTTCTCATTCTTATTGTTAACTTTAGTTTAAATCTGATTTCAAAATCCCCTTTACTTTTGTTTACTTGTTTTTTAGTGATAAACTATTAACTTATAAACTAAAATCCAATCCCTGAGGACTCGACCCTTGCTAATCACTATACTCTACAATTGATTCTTTTTAAGTGCAAGGTTAAATAAGATACACTCTTTTGAGTGCATCACCGAGCAAAAATCAGGTGTCTACAAATATGACATAGAAATAATCAAAATACGATATGATTATTGTCTGATTTAATCATGCAAGTGCACGTATTGTTAACAAGTAATAAAATGAAAAATAAAGTATCAATCCAATGGGAAATTGTTACATTAACTACTAAAACTAAAACAACTTAATCTTATTTAAACACAAACGAAGAATATAGTATCGATCCCATGAGAAATTGTTACCAAGTTCGTTAACTACTAAAACTAAAACAACTTAATCTTATTCAAACACTTGATTAAAGGTTGTTAATTAAAAACTAAATAAAAAAATAACAAGTAAAGAAGCCAAACTAAAATTTAAATTAATCAATAGAGAAAAGCCCAGGATTACAATTTTCCTCAACATTTCATTTGAACTTCTCCTACTCTTTTAACTTGACTTATGAAATCGAGTTGTTAACCTGGAGTTCTAATTTATTTATAAGTATCTTCCAATGGTCTTATAAAAATATCCCTCTCAACCAATTCCTAATATTCCTATGGAATTTGAACTAAAGAGAAATTCATTAAATTTAGACTCTAAAAATTGGTTACACATGACATGTAAGTATATTCCTATCTTATATGAAACTCAATTCATTATAATAAACAAATCTGAAACATATGTTATTCAATCTATGTCTAACACTAAACTCCCTTTTCCAAGTTGTATTTATGTTACCAAATCAATCTAATTGGTGACCAAGCAATTAGAAGTACTAAGCACAATATTAAATAAACAATTCAAATATCATTAAATCAAGAAAGAGAGTAAAATTTTCGCTGTGTGTTTTGTGTTAAAAGGGCTATGGTTCATTGCTAAATTGTGTAAGGTTAGCATATGGGTTCTAACATGTACTGAAATTTCTTTGCTTCAGTTTCGGATGTACAAGATTTGGAATTGTTTACAACTCTAGATGGATCACTGGTTTTTGATGGCTACAAAGGGTAGAAGTGAATACATTTCAAGTTTGGGTTAACTTCGGGGTCTTTTATTGTGAAAGGATTTTGAGGTGTGCTTTATCGTGTATCACAGGGTCTTATCAGGGTCTCAAACTATTTTATGTTTGAAGGGTAGTCGATTAGGTCTCTGCACACTTCTATTCTGTAATGTGCGGGATAAATAGGGTTCAGGCTTATTGCCTTAAGGGTAGACTATCGTTTAGGGCATTTGGTTTTTGTTGGTTGTTCCATACTTTTGTCTCTTTATTTCATTCAATAAAATATTGCATTGTTATTCAAAAAAAAAAGAAGAAAGAGAGTAAAATAATCTAACTTACATGTTGAGTTCCATTGCAATCCTAGAAAAAGTAAATTAGTTCATGTTAAACTTTGAAAACATAAAACAAATGACTTTCACCGTCATCAATATTACAAGAAAACAAAGAAGAGTAAAGGAAAAGAGAAAACTAAGGTTTGTCGAGTCTTCAGTCTTCAGTCTTCAAGTCTCCAAAATCTCTTTAGCTCTTTTGCAAACTTTTGATGGTTGCTCTCCTCTTAAGAAAACTAGGTTCATAAAAGATCAAAAGTACATAATTAAGTCTTAAAGGTTACTATTTATAGAGCTCCAAAAGTCTGAAAAGAGAAACTTCGCGTATGTACAAGTAACAGGTAGGATTTTTTTCCATATATACGCTGGCGCCCCGATGCCAGTGCTACTACTTGATCCTTCTCGGGATGGCGCTGAGCTACAGCCTTCTGGTGTTGTGGTGCTAGCCTTGCTGGTTGCTGCATGTTGACTCTCTCATCTTCTTGTACTTTCTCAGCTGATTTGGATGATCAAATATTATGCGATTTGGGCAAGAAATATATCGTTGGAAAGCTATAAAAATCAGTTTCAAAAGTCAAGAAGGGAGTTTTCTTGAATAAATAATTTAAAATCATGTTTTCTTAGCAACAAGTTCCGGAGGTCAAACATGTCCTTGCTTTGCACCTTTTTCATCTTTTCGTATCTCGAACCTCCTTCTCGCTTTGGACCTATAAAAATACAAAAACACTAAATTAATAACTAATTTAAACATGAAATAAATAAATAAAACTAATCTAAAAACAATTAGAAATAATTAATTTTTAATAAAACTTAAAGACTTAGCCGATTTATAAATATGTTAAGTTATCCAAGTTTTAGAACTTAATAAAAGAAAAAAAAAAGATAAAATTATTACAAAAATTAAATAAAAAATAACATATTTGTTTATTTTTTTTTTAGAAAAAAATAATATGGGCAGGTATAAACGGGCATGGACTACACATTTACAAATATGAACGGACTTGGACAGAATTGATGCTCATATTTTGGATCGAGTTAAACTTGAGTAAGTATATATGATGTTGATACAATACTTAAGTCCGACCCAAACCCGACTCGGCCCATGAACACATCTACTATACATCTACAAGCAATGTCATTATTTTTGTCTACTTTCTTTAAATTGAGATCATTTAACATATTCAAATATCAAAAGCTTTTACTAGGAATATATAGCTAGCATGATCATATTATATATATAAATATATATATATATATATATATTTTCAGAATCCTTTCTTTTTATCTATTACCTCACATCATTTGTTTTTTGGTGCTAGCCTCAAGACATAAATTTTCTCTTGATAGATTTTCCAAAGGAGAAAAAATTAAACATTGAAAGGAAAATTCATGATAGCAAAGTCTAAAGTAACTTGTCCAAGGGCTAAGGTAGTTTGGATCCGAATTAGATGGAATTTGAGATAGATTTTTAACCATTTAGATCAGTTCGATTCGATTTGACTCGAATTATTATTCAATTAAAAAAAATTGTTATTTAAATTTGTAACATATAAATATTAATACAAAAAATAAATTTTTAATATTTATGAATAGTCGAAATGGGCCTATTCGAGCTTGACGGATCAAGCCAGGCCTTGAGCAAAAATTTTAAAAGACCAACCGAATCTAACCCGATCGGTCCTGTCCATTAACATATCTAATCTAAAGGGACATAATAGACATTTCTCATCTTCACCCAAAAAAAGAACTAGCTTTGCCATACTTTCTTTTGTCGTTTTTTCCTCAAATTTTTTTTTTTTTCTAAACAAGGCAAAGTCCAAAATTCTATCTCTCAATTCATATTAAGCATTTATTTTTTTAGGGTATACGTGCATGAATCTAAACTAAACATGCGAAACAATTATTTTCATTTGAGCTTATTTTTGGAAGATTTCAAATTTCACATTTCATAAAACTTTAGATTTTCATAAGCAAGTTTTGCCACCACCAGATTTCCCTCAATTAATCCATTCACGTGCGAGCCCTTAAAAAAAAAAAAAAAAAAAAAACAAACAAACAAACAAGTAATTAAATTTTGGAGTATACATGATTTTTGAGTTATTCCAAGGCCAAAAAGTAAAAATAAAAAATAAATAAATTGGTTGGTCTTTATCTTATGATCAATTTCTAAATGTGTTGGCTATTGTTTTGACATAATATTCCATTCTTTCATTTCTTAATTAGTATTTATATTTATTTTTAAAACATAAAAATTGAAAGAAAATTAATCTCAATATATGTTCACATGTTTTATCTTTACAAGTTTTAGTTTTTTTTTTTTGTTGTTTTTTTTTTTTTATATATATATATACATATGAAAAAGTTTAAGGAAAAAGAAGGGCTTTCAATCTTAAAACTTATCATTTTAAGGAGGATAACCTAAAATTTATAGGTATTCGATTTTTTTAAAAAATTTAAAAATATTTTTATATATTTTTTTTTATCATTGTAATTACATTTTGTTTATAATGATAATTCTAATAAATAAGTTAACAAAATCAAATACATCAAAAATGATTATTCATAAAACTAAATAATTTCCATTATTTTAAATATTTATATTTTGTTTAATAATTTAACATATATTAATATTTGTGTAATAAAAATGATCATGTTGACAATTCTTTCATTAATCACAGTAACGTAATAGTGAAATAAAATTATCATTGAAAACATAATATTAAAAATGAAATTATTTCATTAAAAAAAATTAATTCAACCATTAATAAATTGTATAATTTATATCATACTTTTTTAATTTTAGTTAAGTAATTATATATAAGCATATATTATATTTGTAATATAACATAGATTAAATAGCCTTAAAAATAATATTTTATTTTTTATATATAACCTAATCTAATATGTTCAAAACTCATGAGTATTTAAGTATCAAAAAGCTTTTTTTCCTTTTTATTTTTTTTCCTTTCTTTTTTATCTTAAAATATCTTATTTCACTCTTTTAATTATAAAATAAAAAGTAAAAAAATTACGTTGAAACTCCGCCTCGTGGTCGTGGACAGATCTAAAATGGAGTATGATGATTCCTCAAGCCATATTAATTTGGACTAAACTAGCTATCTCCAAATTCAGGACTGAGGTCAAAACAAAAAGATTTTTCTTTATTTTTTTTATTTTGATAATTAGATCTTTCATTTTTCACATACATAAAAAGTGTCAATTCATCTCCAAAACTTATTGATTCCGTTCTAAGACAATAAACCTAAAAAATCTTTGAATTTTCCTTCAAATTTTAGCAAATGCAATTTCTCCAAACTTGGTTAGACTTTAGCCAAGTGTGCCTTGTATTTTTGTACAAAATTAAACTATCTTGAGACTAGACCTGTTTATGGGTTAAGCCGCGGTCTGAATTTATTTATTTTTCTTTATTCAAACCCGAATCGGGTTCAAATCAACTTGAAAGCTCATTTTACTATTAATTAAAATATTAAAAAATTATTTTTAAATTAATATATTTTTAAATTAATTTAAATAAAAATATTTTTTGTTTAATGAATAGTAATTCGAGCCAGACCAATCCGAATTGTTAAAATCTTTATCCATGGTCAGTCGAATAACCCGACCCTTGAACAGGTCTACTTGAGAGCATGTCACCTGCAACGATTCTTATTAAAATTTTAAAATTATTTAATCATAATAAAAAATTACGTAAAGTTGTATTAATCCAAAAAAAAATGTAGAATCCACCAATTTTAAATGTGAATTTCATATAATATTTTAACGGATCTTGCTATTAAATAATTATAATGCAATAATACCGTGATCACGTGCTCTCCAACTACCTCTTGTTCGATATCAAATGTCTTCTTTTTCTTAATTTAAATGCCATATTTTATGATGATTAAGAATAATTATTTTTCAAAGATATATGGATTTGAATAATCTAAATAAGACATAAAAGGTATTTATCTTTATAGTTTGTAGTATCCAAGACGGAATCAGGATTTTTAATTTGAGGGGCGAAAATATATATTTAACATTTTTAAATGAAATTAAAATTTTTTTTTATCTAAACTTGTATAAAATTAAACTTTTTATAAGTATAAAAAAATTTTCAAAATTTTAGGGAGCGAATTCCGTCCTTGATACTATCTACTAGACCTGCTCATGGGTTTGGCAGCCCCCCGGCCCGGTAGGTCCGACCCGTATTGGTGGCTAAACCTGGGTTTGATATTTTTGTTCCGGGCTGGCCCGGCCCGGTTCGAAACAGTATTTTTTTATTATAATAATATTATTTTATTTAATTTTAATTATAATTATAAAAATATAAAAAATATATATTTTTTTAATCGATGAATAGTAAATTAAGGCCTAACGAGCCGGCCCGGCCCGACCCAAAACCGGACTTGGGCAAAAAATATGAAAAAAAACCTAGCCGCGGCCCGATTCGGCCCATGAGTAGGTCTACTATCTACAAACAATGTCATTATTTTTGTCTGCTTTCTTTAAATTTAGATCATTTAACATATTCAAATATCAAAAACTTTTACTAGGAATATATAGCTAGCATGATCATATATTATAAATATATATATATATATATATCAAATTTAAAATTTTTGTTTCTATCTCTATATATATTTCTACCTATATATATTCTCATTTTTTTTTTTCAACAAATCAAACAAAAAGCAAAATCGTTCTCAAATATATCAGATTGTGGCCAAAAAAGTAAGTGGAAAAATCACATTTTATTGCCTCCCCTGCCAGCAATAAAGACAATTAACAAAAGCAACAAGATAGTGCTAGTATAATATAGTCGGTACGATCCGGTTGAATTATTATTCAATTAATAAAAAAAAATTATTATTTAAATTTAAATTCATAACATATAGATAATAATGTAAAAATAATTTTTTTAATATTTATAAATAGTAAAAATGGGCCTATTCGAGCTTGACGGGTCAGGCTAAGCCTTGAGCAAAAATTTTAAAAAGCCAACCGAATCTGACTCAATTCGGTCCTGTTCATGAACATGTCTAAGTCTAAAAGGACATAGTAGACTTTTTTCATCCTCACCAGGGGAAAAAAAAAAAAAGCTTTGCCATACTTTGTTTTGTCCTTTTTTTTTTTTTTTCCCTCGCTTTTTTTCTACTGATGAGCATTGTCAAACAAGGCAAAGTCCAAAATTCTATCTCTCAATTCATATCAAGCATTTATCTTTTTATGGTATACGTGCATGAATCTGAACTAAACATGGGAAACAATTATTTTCATTTGAGCTTATTTTTGGAAGATTTCAAATTTTACATTTCATAAAACTTTAGATTTGCATATACAAGTTTTGCCACCACCAGAATTTCCTTGATAATCCATTTATGCGCGTGCTCTTAAAAAACACGCAAATCATAAAATAAGATTAACCTCGAAAAAACTTTAAGCTAAAATAACAAGGACTAATCATCCAAAACCATAACTTACTAGGAAAATCATGTCAATAATGGTAAGATTAATCATTCAAATTTGTTTCTTGTAAAAGAAAAAGGATAGTATAGCAATAGTCTCCATCCTTTCTCATCCTCTTTTTATACTCCTTTATGTAGGTTTGGAGCAAAACAATGGAGTTTATATAACTAGTAAGTGAAGATAAGCTTGACCCTCACCATATCTTATCCTAAAGGAAGCTATAATTTGCTCAAAATTCATTCCCACTATGAAATTTATATAATTCATTCCAAAAATCTATTGCTATATATATGTATAAAGTAAGGAATTGTGTTGATTAATTTTCAAGGCCATGAATTAAATGGTCAGACTAACCTCCATTACTCTTCAATTCATTATTTTTCAATGCATTAATTTTTATCACTATTCACTATTAATGAGTGGATTATATATATATATATATATATATATATATATATATATATATATTGTCATGATGAGTTATTTGAAAAATTATGGATAAAAAAGTAATAGATTGAATCCTAACCCGACATGGATACTCAAATTATCATATGTCATTATTTTTTTTATGCATAAAAGCAGTTAAAACCGCTTAAACAATACAAGATTTTAGGTCTTACAATACATAACATATCATCTTGCATAAGTCTAAACAAAACATCGAAATGAATTATGCAAATTCATCAATTCAAAACTACCCCTATGTGCCATGCTCACAAAGAAATCTACACAAAATTTAGTTTTTATGTTCACTACAAACAAACTGTCATATATTGACGGTCAAAAAATTATTGAAAAAAAAAATTCATTATTATATCTGAAAACCCTATACCGACGGTTAGGATAACTATTCCGACAAAATAATGATATAATTATTTATCATCCCTTTTCATATACCATGCCCAATTATGATAGATATTTAAACTCTTTCCAATTTAAACTAAACAATGTTTTTGACACGTTGATTATCATTTTAAATCGAATCTTAGCTCCATTTTACAATACTATATGTCACATCATTCACTTGAATTTCATTCTCAATACTTTGAAGCCACTCAATTTATTTCAATACTTAGATTTAAATACTTATGAATCTAATTAAATTATATTTAATTTGATTGATTTTTGAATTTAGAATGTTCAAAATTTAGATCATCTTAAATACAACTCATTTCATTTTAGATTTGAATTATCTTGTTTTGGATTGTTCAAAATTTAAATCATCTTAATTAATACATGTATTTGTTTAACATGAAATTGATCTTACTTATAAAATTATTTTCATTGGTTAATTATATCAAACTTCTAGAATTGAATTTCGATCAAATCTAACATCATAAACTTTGTTTTAAAAAAATAAAAATACTAGTAGAATTATTAATACTAGGTATAAAATTTCTGATTAGATTTTATTTATGAGTTAGTGACACTAACGCAATGAAGAAAATTATTCAAATGTCTAAAGATTAAAAATATATGTATTTTTAATGGTATTTAAGTTTTATTATTTTTATTAAAATAAAAATTGAATCTAAATATTTTGAAACTCATTATGGTGTTTTTTTTTTTCCACTTATAAATAGCACCTTCACTTATCTCATTCTTTTTCTCATATTCATATAACTATAATATTTTAATTTTTTAAAATTTTATTTTAAGAAATAAATTATTTATTATATTCCACTCACAAAAGTGAGTGTGTGTAAATTTTTTTGAATATAATATAATTACATGATATGAAAAAATTAATTAAAATACGACATAAAACATGACACGTATAAAAAAAATAACTCGTATATGACATAAATATACGAACGTATCAAAATTTATATAATATAAATTTTTAACATATCAAAATTTATATAATATATCACTTTAAACATGATTATAATATAAAAAACATAAATACAATATAAATACACGGACTACGTTGAGTTTAAAACTTAAAAGGCCGCCCCTCATTCTCAACAAATTTTATGTAGTTTGGCTCTTGGGGAAATACTGTTTAGGGACGGAGGAGCGAGCGGTGAGGAGGGGCGGCGCGTTTTGGCCTTTCCACGTCATCATTCCCAACCGAAAGGTAGGACCAGGGGACAATCATATCTACGTGGCAGCTATAGAAGGCCAAACTTCTTAAAGGCTGTGTCCGTTAGTCAATTGGGTAGTGACGCAACTCAAAACCTGAAACGCGTGTATCTTTAAGAAGGAGAGCGGGGGGTTTGGAGCCCACTTAATTACGTGTCGGCCGTTAAAAAGGCCTAACTCTAAATCTCTCCCCCCTGAAATCTGACCTCATCTCCTTTTGTGGGCTCACCCAACGAAACTTCGTTAAGCTTTGGTGGAGTGGTGGTGGGACCCGTTATGGAAAATTGACGTAATTGCCCTTTAGGAATACTACTATTTTAATATATAATATAAATAAAAATTCGAGATGCATAAAATTTTCAAACTTTTACTTAGAATTAGATTTGTTCATAGGTTGGATTATTCGTTCAAATTCGAAGATTCGTTCGAGATTTAAAAAAAAATTGGATAAAAATATTAGATTCAACAAATAAGTTTGGACAAAAAAATAAGACCTTTAGACATAGTAATTTTTTTGTCCAGACCTAACTCGACTGACCTTTTTTTATTATTAGTTATATAATTTTTTTAGAGAAATCGATCTTTTTTAAGAAGGATATATATTTTTTTAAAAAGGATTGATTTTTCTATGTAAAAAAATTGAGCATACCTATGCAGGTCTGGGTTATATAACTGAACCAGACCTAAGCATAAAATTCTGCTCATATTTCGGATCAAATTGGATCTGGATAATCACAAAATTCTTTAATACCCTATATAAGCCTTGTTCGTATCAACCCGACCCGTGGACAAATTTACTTAGAAACTGTTGGTGGGAATAGCGTGGCAACCCATAATAAGCATTCGAGAAGAACGAAAAAAAAAATACAATCTTTAACGTGGTTCAGCCCCTCTGGCCTATGTCCACGATCCCAAAAAGATAAAAATACTCCATTAAGGAAGATATTATAACTTGTAACTTTTGTACGGATAAAACTACAAACCCTCCTATAAATATTGTAACTTTTGCATGGATAAAGTTACAAACCTTCTTACAAATATTGTAACTTTTGCACAGATAAAACTACAAACCATCCCACAAATATTGTAATTTTTGCACGAATAAAGTTATAAACCCTCCTCACAAATATTATGACTCACCACCCAAAGAGTCTCAATACATCTTTACTCAAGTGTATAAACTCTCTCTCACAAGGGGTAGTGGTAGTTTCCCAAAGGTCAAGACTCCTACTTATAGATGAACACTCCTCTTGGCTCATCATAGTTACTCAATGTGGAATGAGTACTCCCATTTGCTTAACCAAGTTACTTGATGAGGGATGAGAACTCCCCATTGACTTAATCAAGTTACTCGATTTGGGATTTGGACTCATATACTCGACAAGAACAAATATTAAAATTTATCTTCCTCACTTGATAATATAATATGAAAATAAGTCATTGATAAAGTTCGAAATTGGTTAGCATTTTGCGTTGAGATTAGAGGTGCTCATGGGTCGGGTCGCGGTTCGGGAAATTTTTTTTCCTTGTCCATGCCCGTTTCGGGCCGGCTCGTAAGCCCATTTCACTATTCATAAATTATTAAAATATTAATTTTTTTTATTTTATTTTATATTAATATTAATATTAATATATATTTTATAATTAAATTTAAATAAAAAAATAATATTTTAATGGATAAATAGTGATCAAGGTTGGGTCGGACTAGCCAAGATCAAGAAAATCACTACTCAAGCTTGGCCCAGTATGGGCAGGACGGACTGCTCGATCCATGAACAAATATACTTGAAATGAAAACCTTATCAATTTAGTCAATTTTATTATTAATGAAATATTTATCATTCTAATTTAATAAACTTTTTGGAATTTCAATTGCTGTTGCTTTTAAACTATACATACATGCTATAATGTGATTTTCTTAGAAACGGATTATGATTTTTTCTTTAAGGTGATGATGGTACTACATTATAAAGGAACACTAGAAAAATGTCCCCACTTACGTTACGGTACTTTTAATTTTCTTTTTTTTTTTACAATGAAAAATAAGAAAATAAGATTGTGATTTGTATTTTATTCTCTTGTAAGATCGATTTTCTCACATAGGTTAGCAGCAAGTTCGTTTTTTTCTTTTTTTCTCTAGCGAGTCGGGTATGGATCCTAAATCGACTTGCGAGTCAACGTGCGGATCAACCACTTTAAATTCATCATTTATAATTAGAAATAAAAATAATTAATAAAATAAATTTTTTTTAACTTTTTTTACGAGTCAATGTGTGGACTAACATATTTAAATACATTATTTAAAAATAAAATAAAAATAATTAATAAAATAAATTTTTTTGTTAATTTTTTCCCGAGTGAATTGGGTACGTATCCTAAACCGACTCACGAATGAACGTATAGGCCAACCATTTAAATACATCACTTAAAAATAAAATATATTTCTTATTCTAACTTTTTTTTTCCCCTCAAGTGGGTCGGGTACGGATCCTAAATCGACCCGCGAGTCAACATACAGATCAACCTCTTTAAATAAATCATTTAAAAATAAAATATAAAATAAAATAAAATTCTTTTTAAATTTTTTTTTCGTACGAGTCGAGTATGGATCCTAAATTGACCCGTAAGTAAACGTGCGAACCAACATCCTTTCAAATATATCATTTAAAAATAAAATAAAATAAAAAAAAAACTAAAAAAGCTTAAAATAGTTAAAAAAAAATAAATTTTTTTTTAATTTTTTTTCTTGAATGGGTGAGGATAGATCTTAAATCGACCAGTGAATTATCGTGCATATCAATCCCTTCAAATACATCATTTAAAAATCAAAAACTAAAAATCTAAAAAAAAAAAAATCCCCTAATCCCCATTAGACTTTTTTATTTGTTATATGATTGGACGAAATTGTTCCTCAAACTTTTGTAAAAAGTTTCATGAGTTCGCAGGACTCAAAATTCATTAATAGTAGATTCTATAGAAGGGAGAAAGGAAAAGCACCTTATAGATTGTTATAGCCACTACTTGACAAAGTTTAATTATTTGATTATATTTTACAACTATACATGATGTAACATTTTTAGTTTTTTAAGACTCCATTTTTAAATTTTAAAACAATTGTATACCCACAATGAAATCAACCACTAAAAAAAAAAATGCAAACCATTTATATGCATATATTTATTTATGAAAAATCATTTCATACATAGTCAGCAAAGTTTTTAGATTTTTATAAGTAAAATTAGTAAAGTGACACATATCTCTTAAAGTATATTAAAAAATGAAACATGTGGCAGTTTCTTAACCCCATTAGACTTTTTTACCTCTTAAAGTTAAAAAATTCTATCGTCAATGTATAAAAAAACAACTCTTTATTTATTTACATGAAACCCCTTTTTTACCTTTCATTTTTTAAGACATGAAAAACAATAATATTATTCAGATTTTGAAATTTTCATTTGAATTTAAAACTTCCAATACTTGAATTAATTCAAAATAATATGTGATGAGCTATATGTTTAATTTCAATTACAAATTTATTTGATGAAAGTGACTCTTTCCAATTTATTTTAATAAATTAAAAGTACAAAGTGTAGATACCTAATTTTGTCCGGGTTAAGTCCAATAATAAATCGAATTGAAACCTTTGGTTGTTATCCGCTAGTCTGATCTTATTGGTCGAGTCCATTTGTCTTAACTATTGTTCAAATTGGACTTTATTATTATTACTATCTCTAGGCTTTTAGTAATATTTTATATATTATTTTTAAATTAAAAAAATTAATTTTTTTAAAAAAAGACTGCTGGCAGCATGAATCTTGCTGCCAGCCTCTCTCCCTTTCCTCACCAACAGCCCCCTACCTCTGCACACCCATCCCTTGAAGCAACCCCCAAATCCCAGAAAATCACAGATTTTCTGGGAGTTGGTGCACAAGCTCTACAAAAAGAGCACAAACACAGAGTGAAATGGGGGGGGGGGGGATTCATCCAGCACAAAATACAGAACCAAAAAAAAAAAAACCTCACAGAGATACCCTCCACCGTGACCACCACTGATAGTCACAACCATACACCACCAACCCACAACCAAAAACCATCACGCCAACACAACAACACAAACAAATCTTCAGCAAATGACCAAAAATAACTAACAACCAAAGACTTAGATTCGGCCATGATGGGGTTTAGGGGGTTCTAGGTAGTTTTTTGAAGGTTCCTAACGGTGAAAAAGGTGTTTGGGACGAGAGGAAGCCATGGTGTGAGTTTGGTGACGACCCGACGGTGGATGGCACCGGATCGGAAGGAGGAAGCTGTAGCTTTCCTTTTTTAGATCGAGTCTTTTTGAGGCACTTTTAGGAAAAACTAGCTAGAAAAGAGGAAATAGGAGGTCGATAGGAACATTCTGGCATTCTTTTGAAAAAAATCGATCATCGACAAGCGGTGGCCGGCGACGGTGACGGCGGTCGGCGCGATTGCTGGCCACTGGAATCTGGGTTTGGGGGACTTTTTCTGGGTTTGGGGAAGAACATGAAGAACAAGAGGAGAGAGAAAATAATGTTTTGAGAGAGAGGGGAATGTAGAGAGAGAGAGGAGAAGGGAAAAATGAGGGTTTAAAAAAATTTGGGTTTTTATAGTTAAAAAAGAAGGGACCTGCGCGTTGAGCCGGCCCAACCCGGGTCTCCGCGGTCTGGCCCGGCTGGGAGAGGGGCAAGAGAGAAAAGAAGGAAAAGAGGAAAGAAAGAAGAAAAAGGAAAGAAAGAAAGAAAAGAAATGAAGGGAAAGAAGAAAAGAAAAGAAGGAAGGGAAAGAAGAAATGGAAAGAAAGAAGAAAAGGAAAGGAAAGGAATGGAAAGAAAGAAAGAAAGAAAGAAAGAAAGAAAAGAAAAGAAAAGAAAAGAAAAGAAAGAAAAGAAAAGAAAAGAAAAGGAAAGAAAAGAAAAGAAAAGAAAAGAAAAGAAAGAAAAGGAAAGGAAAGGAAAGGGAAGGAAGAAAAAGGAAAAAGAAAGAAAGAGAAGGAAAATTTATCCGCGATCATCAATCTCGCAACGCAACTTCGGGAATTACGAACCTACGATATTTTTCGGTATGATTTTCTTTTTAGTTATTTTGTTTTCCTATATTTCTTATTCATTTATGATTATTTCAACATAATTTTTTGAAAATAAAATATAAATAAATCCCTTCGAGATCTTGCCTAGACGTTGAGGATCCCTGAACTGCTTTTGGTTAAATTTAACAAATATTATAAAAATTCTTAATTACGAGAATTATTCTCGATTTCCACTTAGATGTTGGGGAAATTAGGGAAAATTCTCGTATCGAAAAATTTTCATCTTTTTTATAAAAGTAATGCTTGCAAATAAATAAAATAATTTTTCAAGGATCCTGCCTAGACGTTGGAGGATTTTTTAATGATTTTTCGCAAACAAAGGAAATTCCTTAAATTTTAAAAAATATTACGAGAAATCCTAAGTGTAGACACCTAATTTTATTCGGACCACTAAAACAAGTATGTTTTCTTCCCAAATTGATGTTTCAGAATGTAAAAAGACTTTTTCATCCTGCAGCTGGTACTCCGAGACTTAGTCTAAGAAGCGAGCACAAAAAGTCAAACTTGAAAAAGTCAACCCTGGAAAGTCAACCTCAAAAAGTCAACTATTGAAAAAGTCAACCCACTTTCAAAATCAAGATTTGAAGTTCAATTGAAAAATGGAGAAAGAATTTTGATAATCCGAGGTCTACATTGAAAGATATGGAGTTCGAAAGTTGGGTTCCGGAGATTCAGTAGAAAGAAAACCCTAGTTCGGGAAATTTGGGGAAAAGTACTTAAACGATCAAATTGGTTGAAATTGAAGGTTCCAAATGAAAGATAAGCACTGAATACGGGTAATGGAGAAGCCACTTGGAAGAAAAACTGAAAGAAAAGTCAATCCGAAAGAAAACCGAGAATTAGGGTTTTTGGTGGATTACGGTGAAATTTGGAAGAATTACAGAAATGGCCTGATTCGGTAAGAATAAAGCCCCTAATGGATAAGGAGTGATTAAACAAGGATAGCCCAAAGCTCAGTTTGAAGAAAATCTGAAAATCGGACTTGTTTTGAGCAAAATCGGGTTTTAGAGGTAAAAGGATAAAATTGGAAAATTTGGGAAAAATAGCAAATGAACTCCAAAAATTCTAAAAATTTTCAGATCTCATTCTTAAATTATTTGGAAGATATTGGCAAAAGAAAATCCAGATTCGGAGTTCGTTTGCAAAATGGCTAAATCCCGGGTCCCCTATGTAGAAATTCAAGAAGTAAATCCCGAAAAAATAGCAAATGAACTCCAAAAATTCTAAAAATTTGCAGATATCATTCTTAAATTATTTGGAAGAGATTGGAAAAATAAAATCCGGATTCGGAGTTCCTTTGCAAAATGGCCAAATCCCGGGCCCACTATGTAGTAATTCAAGCAGATAAATCCCGAAAAAATACCAAATGAGTTCCAAAAATTATGACAAATTCTAGATCACACTTTTAAATTATTTCAAAGAGATTGGTGAATAAAAATCTGGATTTGGAGCTCGTTTAAAAAATGGTAAAGTTTGGGAGCACAAAAGGGTAATTTTGGAAGAAACAAATCCAAATAAATAGCAAATGGGCTCGAAAAAAATTGAAAACCTCTAGAATTCAATTTTTTATTATTTTTTAAGTATTAAAAAATAAAAATTGAATTTTGAGTCCGTTTGCCATTTATTTATGTTTGGGGGGCAAAAAGGTTATTTTACCCAAGAAATCGAAAAGGGCTTTTCTTGCCTTTTAAAAAAATGAAGCATGTGCTGGAATAAGAGGGGTCAGCTGGCCAAGGCCAAAGGATGGGCAGATATTTTCTGATTTTTAATCAAAAGGCCAACAATGAAGACAAATGTACTTATTTTTTTATCAAACCTTTGTAATTAAGCCACATGGACCAATGCATGAAGAGGGAGAGTGTCAACATAATGGCTTAAGATTCTTGAACAGCTGTAATTGTGGATAGCTGATTGCCTAATCTAAGGGTGAGAATTTCATATTTTAAACATCTTGGATCAATAGCCTTTGGATCAAAATTGGTTGAAGAAAAGTTGACAACATCCTAGCATTGAGGGGGCCATTCGGCCACTACAAGGGAAGGGACTCTCTCTTTCATTTTTCAGCTATTCACTCTCTATTCTCTCTTGTTTTTGGCTGATTTTTCTCTCTATTGTTGAAAGGAAAAAAGGAAAGTTTAGAAAAGAAAAGAAAGTTAGAAGAGAAAAAGCTTGCAATATAGCTTCTGGAGGTTGCTTTAAGCACCATACTCTTGCACTTTCTTTGATTTTCCATTCTTGATTTTCTGTTTTCATTTGATATTTGGCGAGTTTCTTTTGATTTTATAATAAGTGTTTTTAAGCTTTTTTTTCAAGTTCTTCCTTCATGCTTTTTTGAAAAACTATGAAAAATCAATTTTTTTCTATTTTTCTCTAAGTGGCCGAATGGCCTATTGTTTTAGTGCAGTTGCTGTTTGCATTTTTATTTCATGTTATTCTTGATATTTAACAAGTTTTGATGCTTTAAATCTTCTTCTAATACATAAACATGAATCTTGTTTTAATTTGGTTGCTTGCTTGTTTCCATTTTGAGTCTGTTATCTTGTTATCATGTTTATTTTACTTGTCTTGCATTTTTGATTTTCTGTTTTCAAAATGTTTAAGTTTGTTTATGTTTTACATTTTGTAATCCATGTGTTTGTGAAAATGCCTATTGGTTTTCATGTCTTTACTTTATATTTGCATGATTTGAGCATTATTCTTTGGATATGCATGTTAGTATATCATGTGTTTGTGAAAATGCCATGCTCATTTTAAGCTTGAGACCATTCGGCCACCCTCATGTTGTATGCTTTGTGTGTGCATTTTTGTTATGCTAGTTGATAGGTTAGCATTTTCATGATATTTGGTTGTGTATTTTGTTTAAGCATGCCATATGTTTGTGTTATTGCCATGCATTCTTTAGGTTTAGGATTGGATTGCTTTGCCATGCATATTCATGCATTTTATACCTAGGTTGCATTAAATGCCATGCAAGTTTATTTAGGTCTAGCTCATTTTATTGATGTCATGCATTTTTCATGTCATTTAGGTTTTAAATCATGCATTTCATGCATCATATTTGTTTGTATTTTCATGCATTTCATGTCATTGCCACTTGATTTATGACTTAGACCAATCAATGGTTCAAAGTCATGCTCATTTTGAACATACTTGTGGAAAATTAAAGAGTTGTCAAATTGATTATTCTACCTTTTTGATTTTTTTTACTTTAGCCAATTTTTTCCTAACTTTTCAAAAGTGTTAGTTACTGTTTGTGAGTCATTAGGAGAGTCTCTAACATTTTTACTTTGATTTTTAAATGATTTTATCAAAGGCAAAAAAATGTGTTTTGGCAAAACAGTTTGTTTCACCCAGTACTCGTACTTTCCTGATTTTTCTGGGTAGTCATCTTTAATCAAAAAATTAAGCTGATTTTTTCCTGTGTAGTTTTACATGTCCTGAGTCCCCAGTATTGTTTTTAGATTTTTTTGAATTTTTAAAACTAGGGTAAAAAATCGTGCTTTAAAACTGGATAGTAGAGGCAGAATTGAATTTGAAGGAAAATCATTTTTCTGTTTTGGTTAAGTTACTTAGAGGGGCTGATTAGGAAGTTTAGCTACTGACTTAGGATAGTTTCTAAGCCTTTTTAAACTCTAAAAATGATTTTTTAAATCTTGGGTTAAGGGTGGTCAAGTCCGGGATTTTAAACTTAGGAAATTAGAGCTATTTAAAAAGGGTTCAGCTAAGTTTTTATTTTTAATCTAAGCTTTTCAAAATTGTTTTCAAACAATCACAAAGTATTTTGGTTTTAGAATATTTAATTTGATATATTTGCCCAAGGTAGCCGGATATCTTTTTAGATATACGGATTTTCTTAATTAAAGGAAAAAATATATTCTCATGCATTGCATTTTTCATATTCATGCATACTATATAATATGTGATTTTTGCTATGTTAATTTTCATGATGGTGTTATTGTCTTTGATTTAAATTTTTGATATTATATTAATTGTTATATGGTTTTGAATATTACATGCTATCCTATGCTTTTTGTTTAGTTATTTATTTTTGTCACATTATTTAGTATATATTATGTTCATGCATTATTATTTTTTTTCATGCATATTACATGATAGCATTATTTTATGTTTCATGTCATTTCAAATCATTTAGATTATATGCCATATCATTTATATTTGCCATGTCATTTAAATCATTTTATTTCATTTAGAATATATCATGTGACTTAGGATATTTCATTTCATATAGAATATATTATGTTACCTAGGTCATTTCATTTCATTTAGAATATATTATATGACTTAGGATATTTCATTTTATTTAGATTATGCTATGACATTTAAATTATATCATACCATTTAGGTTGCATTATATTATCTAGACTTTGCTATGTCATTTTATTTATGTCACACATATTCATATTCATATATTTTTTTAAATGTTTTGAGAAAGGTAATGATTTTTAATAAAATAAAGATATTCCCGAGTTAAAATAATTCATGAGTTCTCTACGGGTTTGCTGGGGAGGATATCATCAATTATTATTAATAACGGAATATCTTCTTTTAAAACGAGAATGATTCGGAAAGTTTTTCAAACTAATAAAAATTTCTATATTTTGCCACGTTTGTTGGGGAATATAGGAAAATTTTGAATTTATAAATTCCGGATCATTTTCAATCAAAAATGGAATTATTTTTCTTTTAATTGGGAATTAACTTGAAATATCAAATTAAAAATCGACTTTTTATCGAGACTTGAGATAACACATGATTAATAAGGTACCGTTTTATACGGGCATTGTGGGGGTGCTAATCCTTCCCCACACGTAACCGAGTCCCGAACCTGCTTCTTTGATTTCTCTAGTTTAAAACGCAGACTTGAAATTGGTTTTAAAAATATTTTAATTAATTTTAAAATGTTTTATAAAACTGATTTTAATTGATGGCCGATCATACCTAGCTAAAATAGATTGGTGGCGACTCCATGTATTTTTCAAGGTCATTTTCAAATCCTTCATTTTTTCAAGAGGAATTAAGTCGACTTTTCCTCGGTTTTTGTTTTTAATGTCTCGCTTAACGAATAATAAAATTTTGCGATGAGACTTGTTATTTTTTAGGTTGCGACAGCTTGGCGACTCCACTAGGGACTATTAGAGAGTCAGGCCTAGAATTAGTTGTGTGTTATCAAAGTCTCGGTTTTGTTGGTTTAATTGGTATTTAATTTTAATTCTCACATTTTTTTAAAAAATAAAGATAATTTCAAAAGTAATAAAATGCTTGTAAATATGTCCATATTCATGTGCATACATATTATAATTGTTCTCTGGTTATTTTGGTGCATATATTCATTTATTGATTAATTGATGACTTATGTTGTTTAATCTTGTTGGGGCATTTAGAATAAAGGATGTAGAATAGGTGGTGAAAGATTTGTTATTTCTCCTCACACACTACATGTGCATGTACATATCATGAGCCCTATACCCGGGTTCCGTCCTTTTAGGTGGGAGCAAAGTAACTAAGCCTTCGTGATTAACAATCCGCATGGGCTAGGGAAATAAGCTCTAATGAATTGAACCCGCTTCTATCGGGGTGCCTTACTAGCCTTCACCGGCGACAGTGAGGAACAATTTGGGGCTTTTAGAACTGATTCACCTTCATATAGTGAACCTAGGCGAAGCCATGCCGGATTTCCAATTAGATATCCCGAAGTTAAGAACACATGGAGGAATATTTTCAATCCTTTTACCTTCTATTCTACTTTCCGAATAAGTTTATTTTTGAAAATCGAACAATGATGAACGTACATCAGAATGCCCGTAATAAGTGTTGGTGTGTTGTCCCAAGGGTGTTATAATGCCGAAATTTTGTTGGCATCCTCAGGGATAATTATTGTTTTGAATTATATGTTTTTTGTATTATTCGAACTTATTCCTTTTACTAATTCATTTTCTTTTTGTTGTTGTTTTTTTTTTGGGCATTCTTGTCATCATTTTTTTGCACATGGAAGGTTATTGGTCTCGGGATAATATTCAACCAAAAGGTCTTCCATGGAGGGCCAGAATGTCTCAGTGGTCGAGAAGCATTTAGAGGTTAGGAGATAGTCCAAGAAAGGTCAGCAGGATGATGGGGATTGTTTGAAAATGGGATATGTGTCAGTATTTCCAGCCGAGGTTGATCTTACTATCAGGCAAAATGATCTTCGGGAATTGATGGATATATGGAATCAATGGAACATATCAGAAAAAGAAGCCTTCACTCAAACTTATGGGGACATAGCACTGTTAGTTCAGGTTAAGGTCAGTGGTGAGGTGATCAGGGCTGTGGTGCAATTCTGGAATCCCGCTTATCAGTGTTTTACCTTTAACCGAGAGGATATAACTCCAACCATAGAGGAATATTCGACCTTGCTGCATATTGAGAACGTTATTCCCGACCATATTTATCTGAAGGATACAAAGATGTCGGGCTTCAAGAAAAGGTGTCTAAGATTCTGGGAGTGGAAAGAAATTGGGTCAAAAGCCATGTTGTTTGAAAAGGGGTAAGCTACTGTATATCATGGGATATTTTACGGGCCTTAATCCACAGCCATTCAAGTAAGGAGACAGTTAGGAATACTTTTGCTTTGGCTATCTATGGTTTAGTTATCTTCCTAAAGACATTAAGGTACGTGGATGTGGCGATACTTGATGTTTTTGAGAGGGTTAAGCAGAGGATAAACCCAGCCCCGAAAATTATAGCAGAAACAATCCGATCTCTAAAATTTTGTAGACGAGAAGGAAAAGGGAATTTTATAGGTTGTATAAAGCTTCTTTACATATGGGTTCAGAGCCATTTTTGTAAATAGGAGAATTTCCCTCTTCGCTCGTATTGGAAGTCTTTTGCACCAATTGGTGAATTTCTTAAGAGGGGTTGGCTTGAAAATAGGACTGAGGAACAACGGATCAACATATTTCGGAATATCAGGGCTGAGATGATAATTTGGAGAGCTCCATGGATAGCTCCTATGTCAATATTGTACAAATACGGAGATAAAGCTTCGGTTCCATTATTGGGAGTTTGGGGAGGAGTGAGCTATGCACCACTACTTGTATTAAAACAATCGAAATCCCGTCAGTTTACTCCTATGACCATGACCTTAGTAATTTGGAATTTGCTTATGGAGAAGATGGATACTAGGGAAAGGTACGTGAGATTTTAGTAGCATGGAAGGAAACTCATTGGGTGGAGGTAGCTAGATATGCCGACATCATCACACCTGATTACCTGGTATGGAGGGAATTGAGGGTTAATGATAGGTTGTTGACATCAGATGGGGAAGGAGTTCAGCTCTTGAGTTCGCCACCTAAGGAAGCGCCATCAGAGTTAGAAATTGCAAGGGCAGAATTCGAAAAAGAAAAGGCCCAAATGAGCAAGGAAATTGCCCGATTGCAAGAAGAGCTTGAGGATATGAAAAATAGGGAATCAGCTCGAGAAAGAGATAAGGAAAAGATAAAGAGAGAAAGGGATACTGCTAAAAGCAATTTTTAGGAATTACATTTGGAGAACAAGAAGTAACGCTTCGAGCTCAGATTTGAGGGGACCCTCATGATTTTCGGAGAATGGGAGCAAGAGGTCAAAAACCTCAAGAAGGAGGATAACTATTGGACAGAGAGAGCAAAACATGAGGAAGCCAATGCCAATCAACTGGAAGAACAAGCTAAGGAAAACTTACACGGTGATGCTTTTGCTGACATGTCAAAGGGTCGTGAACAAATAGGGGTCAAATTGAAGAGCAAGGCAATCAAAAGAGGACAGTAAAAAAGGTTTAAGACACGAGGGAGTTACTATAGGACCGGTGTTTTGTAATAACATTTTTAAATTAGGATAGACAGATTATCAGATTGTCTTAAGCAGTGATCTTTTTTCTTTGATGTATTTAGTTCTAGGAAATCAATGAAAGACCGTTTGGTTGGAATTATCCTGGGGCCAATACTTTTAAATGCATTCATCATTCATTTGTTCTTTCCTTTATATATTTTGTTTGTTCATTCAATTATTTATAATCATTCATTCATTTATTCTTTATAAATTGTTCATACATTTAGTCATTTATTTATTTATCCATTCATTTATTCTTTATAATTATTCATTCATATTCATACACTTAGTCATTTACTTATTTGTTCATTCATTAACATTTAGTAATTTATTCATTCATTCATTTTTATAAAATAAAATAAAAAACGTGTCAATAATTTCTAATCCATGGTTTTTAAAACTAAAGGTACAATTGTCGCACTCAGAAAGAATCAGACTTTCGACACCCCTACAATACTCGATCTCAAGCACGAGCTATGGAGAACGATCAGCTTGCTAGAATTGAAATGATGGAAAGAATTCAAAAGGACATGCAGAAAAGTTGGCTAAGTCTCAAGAGGAGTCACGGGAACAAATGACCAAACTCATGGAGATGATGAGTACCATGATGAGGAAGAAATGGCCAGGGGAAAATTCAGTTATAGGAATGGGGGCAATAAACCAGGAAAACCAACCCGAGGTGGGACAGAAGAATGGCCAGACATCCCAGCATGTGGGAAATGAACTTCCGATTGGGGCAGCATCCTACATTTACATCCAACCAGCGGCTGAAGCACAGCATTTTAGTCCTAAAAGGGGTAATATTAGGGTCGATCCAATTGATGTGGATATTCCAGACTTTGAGGAATTGAAAAAGAAAGGGCAAAGATGACTGAGCTGAAGAGGGTTGAAACGGTAGAATCCTAGAAAAAATATCAGCTACTGGAGGAAAGATTGAGGGCAGTTGAAGGAGCGGAGCTATTTGGCAGTCTGGATGCCAAAGAGATGAGTTTAGTGCACGGTCTGGTGATTCCTCCAAAGTTCAAAGTACCAAACTTTGAAAAATATAACGAAACTACCAACCCATCAGCGCATCTGACCATGTATTGCCGGAAGATGACCGGACATGATGAAGAAGAAAAATTGCTTATCCATTGTTTTCAGGATAGCTTGATAGGGTTCGCAACTTGGTGGTATAACCAGCTTACCCGTACAAAGATCCGTTCCTGGATGGATCTAGCCAAAGCTTTCATGGAACAATACAAGCATGTGACGGACATGATGACCTTCTAACTCTGCAAAACATGGAAAAGAAAGCTACTGAAAGCTTTAAAGAATATTCTCAGAGATGGAGGGATCTGGCTACACAAGTGCAACCCCCTTTAACCAACAAGGAAACTACAGTGCTTTTCATCAATACCCTGAAAGCACCTTATTATGATAAATTGGTGGGGAGTGCCACCAAGGATTTTGCAGATATGGTGATATTCAGGGAGATGATAGAGTCTGCCATTAAGAACTAAAAAATGGAAGGGGGTGAGTCTGCTACCCCGAAGAGGGTTTTCCCTGTAAAGAAAAAGGAAGAGACACTTGCAATCAGTTTCAATCAATACCCCTATGCACCTCCTACACCATACACACCTCCCAGGCCCTATACTCCTACTACATCTTATGCACCTCCTACACCTTACCCGGGGCATAATCCTTACTACCCCAATATGAACCACCTTACCCAAAATCCATTCCCTTATACCAATATACCACAACAACCGTTTCCAACTGGTATATCCCCACAGATAACCCTTTCTCAAAACACTGTCCCAAATACTCAAGGTCTCGCGCACTATCGTTCACCAAGGAACGATCAAAAACCCCAATTTGATCCCATTTTTACCACTTAAGGTGAGCTATATCCCAAATTACTGCAAGGCCAACTTGTCGCGCCCATATATCTTAAACCTTTGACCCTATCATACCCAAGGTGGTACAATGCAAATACCAACTGCGCATATCATGCAGGAATTCAGGGGCATTCAACGGAGGATTGCATTGCCTTCAAAAAGAAAGTCCAAAGTTTAATCAATATCAGAGTTGTGAAATTTGGGTCAAAGAATAGGCTGAATGTAGTGGGAAACCCATTTCCCGATCATGCTGAGAATCGGGTAAATGCAGTATGGACGGGGGAAGTCAGAAGGTTAAAAAGGGATGCTAGGGAAGTCAAGACTCTGATGTTAATAGTATGGGTCGAGATGGTTAAGGCAGGAATGATGGGGGAAGACAGTTTAAAAATGGTTGCAAAGAGGGTGTAGAATTGGTGCCCATTCCATAAATGTTCAGGTCATATCATACAGGACTATGGGGATTTTCTGGCTAAAGTCCAAAATATGATGGATGATGGAGAGGCCCAGTTTTATGAGGAGACAGAAGAGGAAGTAGAGGTTATTGAGAATGCAGCTGGCTATGGAATAGGAAGATCTTTGATCATCTATTATGATGAACTAGGGAAGACTACTCCGGTTGTTAAGGAAACTGCGCCCAAGCTAATCATAGATTTGTCTTCTTCTTTTTCATACAAGGAAAACAAAACTACACCATGGAAATATGACTGCAGCATGGTTATGCCCGGGTCATCAAGTCATCAAGATATTACAGGTGTGGGGAACTTAATACGAAGTGGAAGGTGTTATCCCCCTGAGGTTTTTGAATAAGGATCAACAAGAAGGGATGGAGGACTGGACAAAGGGAAGAAAGCAGTTGAACCAATCCATATTGAGATGGATTTGTCAAAAAAAGCAAAGAGAGGATTAGTCCCGAAAAACAGGATAAAAGAGCCGGTGAACGAGAAGGAGGCCTGCAAGTTTTGAAAGTTCATAAAACATAGTGAGTATAGTGTGATTGAGCAATAGCAGCGTCAGCCAGCAAGAATCTCCATCTTATCTTTGCTATTAAACTCGGAGCCACACAAAAATGCCCTATTGAGAGTGTTGAATCAGGCATATGTGGCTAACAACATATCGGTAGAAAAGTTAGAAAAGCTGGTGGGAAACATTGCGGCAGACGACCATATATATTTCAGTTATGATGAAATACCACCCAATGGTATTGGGTCCTGATGGAAACTCAATTAAGAGTTGTAAACCCAAGTGCAGGTTATGTTCAAGTAATAAATTCTCGGGTGTCCGAGGTCGAACCACAGGGAAGCGTATTAGTAAGTATAAGTTTATAAATATATAAGAAAAAGAAAGTAAACAAGATATTAGGGAATCAACAACAAAACAAAATAAACAAGATATTAGAGAACAAAATAAATAAAATAACATAAAAGAAATTAAACAAAATATAAAAAACAATAAGAAAGGATGTTGAGGTTAGAGAATCCACTCTTGGTGTTATGCTAAGATTAATCTTGTTTTATTACACAATTGAAATTCACACATAAGGGAGGTTCCAATCGGAAGGTTTAGCAATTCAGTCCAAATTGTCCAACGTCCATAGCATATGATATTATGTTCATTTGGTGTCCTCAAAACTCATAAAAAGAGTCCAAGCATTCCTTATGCCAAGGTATATGTCTACAACAAATCAAGGTTATGAAACCAAGCATTTACTGTGCCATTTTCATTGTCAATAATGAATCAAGATCTCTACTTTGCAAGTATGATTTTAAACCAAAAGAAAATATTATCTATGCTAGTGCTTATAAATGATGATTCATTTTAGCTCATGTTTAAGAGACTAACCTTAGCATTTACCAAGAGCTTCACCTCATCACCTCAACAATATGATTAGAAACACATACTAGATATGAATAAAATGAAAAGAAATGTAAGAAGAAAAAGAAAACTAGAGAAAGGAAAGAAAAAGAAAACTTAGAGAATTTTATTACAATGGCTATCCTACCAATGTCTCAATGTATCCCAATACTCATCCAAGGCCCTCTATTTATACACATTTTGGAGGGCTAAATGACAAGAGACAAGCTTTACAAATTTCAAAGGTAGGTATAATAGGTGGGTGCATTTTTCTAACAATTTTCGTCATATTGTATGACAATTCTGATCAGCCAGCTTGATGGTCGATTTTGTCAATGTTGGAGGCTCGATCTGATAAAATGGTCTTCTAGAAAAATATACCCCTATCAGTTACGGATCCATAGCCGTTGGAATCAGATCATTTGCGCACGTGGATCGGGAGATATGGTCAAAATACCAAAACGGTGCAGAACAGACGTCATTGCACATCAGCCAACTTGATGGTCGATTTCGCTAGGGAAAACGACTCCGTTTCAAGAAGTGTAAAACATGAAAAAGATAGATATGCCTCTTAGCTTTGCAGGGATACAAAGTTCAGCCTTATTGCTTCAGTGAAACTCGAGATATAGCTGATATGGCAAAAGGTGTCGGAACTGGAACTGAACTGGATTTGCCCTTAATTCTAGTAATCTGAAATCACTCAAGGAAACTTGTGAAAAACACCAAATTACATAAAAATATAAAAGATCATAAACACAATTAGACTAAACAATAATAACTCGTATTTGACACAAAACAATAATAAAACATAACTAAAAACTATATAATTATACGAGTTATCACACCCCCATACTTAGATTGTTGCTAGTCCCTAGCAACGACTCAATAAAAATAAAATAAGAAAATCTAATCTAATCCATTTTCGTAGGAAATCACGGTGGCACTTAGCATGTGACACAAGCCTTTAAACCCCTAGGTGTCCCTAGTGGACGAGTTTAGTCTCGTGAGGGTTTACTAGGACGATACCCACAAACATTGAAGACATAAGAAAAACTAAAAATAATAATTATAACTAATCCTTCCAATATAAATTAGAGATAATCATTGGACAAGTCTTAAAAACTAATCAATAGCTTAAAGAAATTCACAAAAAATCTTGCTTGAATGTAAATAGTTTGAGTTAAGCCAATAATAACATAACATATTTCAATCAAAATAGTGTATATTCAAACTTAATCTCAACTTCTCACATGGGATACTCTCTTGATTTTCACTCTTTAAAGTAGTGGTAAAGTGTTTACACTCAATCAATCTCATGAAAACACTTCTACCATATGCTTGCTTGTCCACCTATTCTCCACTATTTAGATCATACAACTTCATAAATCAAGAGGTCTTTATTCAAGGTTGTAATGGGGCCAAAGGGTTATAATGTGGTTAAAGAACAAAAGGATAAAGATATCACAAAGGTTCCAAAGAGTTCATAGATTTTAGAGACATAATAAGATCATACAAATAAAACTTCTCAAAACTCTTATAAAGCACATAATAACATAGGCTAAATATTCATGTTGAGCCTTTGCATCATTCTAACCAACTTTGTAACATCTTTTTCTAGAAGTTCAAGAGAAGATTTTTTTTTTTTTTTTTTAAATATGGGAATGTATTTGACAATGATCCCTTTCTTTTTCTCTTGACTTTTTCTTTTCTTTTCTTCCCCCACACTTATCTTTTGTTTCTAACCCAAATTTTCAAATAAAAATATCCCTTGTTTTTTTGCAATATGTCTCAAAATATAAAATTCATCTTTAGAACAAGGGTAAGGATATAAGCATATTTAGGCTAGGTGTAAGTTGTGGTTACCAATAAAACATCATATTTAATGTAGGCTCAAATTGGCTCACTAGTGGGGATGTTCTCGTAGAACATTAATAATGGATGGCTGTTTGGCTCTGGTTATAATCCTAATGCCTCTATCATATTCATGTTGTCACATGTATCAATATAGTCTCAAACGGTTTAAAGCAAGTTCTAGAGAATCATGTAATCATAAGAGCACTCAAGAAAGAAATTAGATTGATTTGTATAATGCATCAATCATTATAGGCTCAAAAACTCACAAAGATGATTATACAAGTCAGATTAAGTCTAAACATGCTTCTTTCTCAATCAACATATCATATTAACATTGGCTCATAAAAAGGTTGACATCAAGCTCAATTCTCATGAAAATCTTCTCACTAATAAATCTGTTTTAGACTTATGCAATTCATATCTCATCATTGTATTGAAAGTAACTAAAAAAAAAAAAAAACACTAAGTCTAAACATGCTTTTTTTTTTTTTTTTTTTTTTTTTGTTTTTTTGTTTTTTTTTTTTTGTTTTTTTGAAGAAGAAGATTAAATCAAACTGACAAGGTATGTCTCAAGTCTCCCTTACTCATACCTTGTTCAGAATGAATACTTCTAAATGTCTTAAAACACAACAAATTTTTTTTTTTTTTTTAGCAAAATATGTCCCTTACCCCCTACTAAAATATGACATTGTCCCCAATGTCAAATTTTAAAGGTAGAATTTAGGAGATATTACCTGCAGAGGTTGCTAACCACTTATTATAACTGAGACACAACAAGCAAAATGTTAGATAATGTCACAAAGACAAAGTGCAATCCACTCCTTGCTCGTCCATATCTCTTTTTCTTTTTCCGAGCGTTTGCGAAACAACCGTAGCAGATAAACACTCATAAGCTTGTAGCTTTTTGAGTAAATCTTCAATGGTTGTAGCAGAAATTATGGTTCTCCTTGCCTCTGAAAACATGAATCCATTATCCACAGCATTATCTAAATATGAAAGTAAATTACTAAAATAACCATTAATATTAAGCAAACCAATGGGTTTCTTATTTGTGACCAAAGATGACCAAGAAGCCACGCAAGTGATGGTAACTCAATTAAGAGTTGTAAACCCAAGTGCAGGTTATGTTCAAGTAATAAATTCTCGGGTGTCCGAGGTCGAACCACAGGGAAGCGTATTAGTAAGTATAAGTTTATAAATATATAAGACAAAGAAAGTAAACAAGATATTAGGGAATCAACAACAAAATAAGATAAACAAGATATTAGAGAACAAAATAAACAAAATATAAAAGAAATTAAACAAGATATAAAAAACAATAAGAAAAGATGTTGAGGTTAGAGAATCCACTCTTGGTGTTATGCTAGGATTAATCTTGTTTTATTACACAATTGAAATCCACACATAAGGGAGGTTCCAATCGGAAGGTTTAGCAATTCAGTCCAAATTGTCCAACGTCCATAGCATATGATATTATGTTCATTTGGTGTCCTCAAAACTCATAAAAAGAGTCCAAGCATTCCTTATGCCAAGGTATATGTCTACAACAAATCAAGGTTATGAAACCAAGCATTTACTGTGCCATTTTCCTTGTCAATAACGAATCAAGATCTCTACTTTGCAAGTATGATTTTAAACCAAAAGAAAATATTATCTATACTAATGTTTATAAATGATGATTCATTTTAGCTCAAGTTTAAGAGACTAACCTTAGCATTTACCAAAAGCTTCACCTCATCACCTCAACAATATGATTAGCAACACATACTAAAAATGAAAAGAAATGTAAGAAGCATAAGTAAATAAAGAAAAAGAAAACTAGAGAAAGGAAAAAAACTTAGAGAATTTATTACAATGGCTAATATCCTATCAATGTATAATATATCCCAATACTCATCCAAGGCCCTCTATTTATACACATTTTGGAGGGCTAAATGACAAGAGACAAGCTTTACAAATTTCAAAGGTAGGTATAATAGGTGGGTGCATTTTTCTAACAATTTTCGTCATATTGTATGACAATTCTGATCAGCCAGCTTGATGGTCGATTTTGTCAATGTTGGAGGCTCGATCTGATAAAATGGTCATCTAGAAAAATATACCCCTATCAGTTACGGATCCATAGCCGTTGGAATCAGATCATTTGCGCACGTGGATCGGAAGATATGGTCAAAATACCAAAACGGTGCAGAACAGACGTCATTGCACATCAGCCAACTTGATGGTCGATTTCGCTAGGGAAAACGACTCCGTTTCAAGAAGTGTAAAACATGAAAAAGATAGATATGCCTCTTAGCTTTGCAGGGATACAAAGTTCAGCCTTATTGCTTCAGTGAAACTCGAGATATAGCTGATATGGCAAAAGGTGTCGGAACTGGAACTGAACTGGATTTGCCCTTAATTCTAGTAATCTGAAATCACTCAAAGAAACTTGTGAAAAACACCAAATTACATAAAAATATAAAAGATCATAAACACAATTAGACTAAACAATAATAACTCGTATTTGACACAAAACAATAATAAAACATAACTAAAAACTATATAATTATACGAGTTATCACACCCCCATACTTAGATTGTTGCTAGTCCCTAGCAACGACTCAATAAAAAAAAAAATAATAATAAAATAAGAAAATCTAATCTAATCCATTTTCGTAGGAAATCACGGTGGCACTTAGCATGTGACACAAGCCTTTAAACCCCTAGGTGTCCCTAGTGGACGAGTTTAGTCTCGTGAGGGTTTACTAGGACGATACCCACAAACATTGAAGACATAAGAAAAACTAAAAATAATAATTATAACTAATCCTTCCAATATAAATTAGAGATAATCATTGGACAAGTCTTAAAAACTAATCAATAGCTTAAAGAAATTCACAAAAGATCTTGCTTGAATGTAAATAGTTTGAGTTAAGCCAATAATAACATAACATATTTCAATCAAAATAGTGTATATTCAAACTTAATCTCAACTTCTCACATGGGATACTCTCTTGATTTTCACTCTTTAAAGTAGTGGTAAAGTGTTTACACTCAATCAATCTCATGAAAACACTTCTACCATATGCTTGCTTGTCCACCTATTCTCCACTATTTAGATCATACAACTTCATAAATCAAGAGGTCTTTATTCAAGGTTGTAATGGGGCCAAAGGGTTATAATGTGGTTAAAGAACAAAAGGATAAAGATATCACAAAGGTTCCAAAGAGTTCATAGATTTTAGAGACATAATAAGATCATACAAATAAAACTTCTCAAAACTCTTATAAAGCACATAATAACATAGGCTAAATATTCATGTTGAGCCTTTGCATCATTCTAACCAACTTTGTAACATCTTTTTCTAGAAGTTCAAGAGAAGATTTTTTTTTTTTTTTTTTTTTTTTTTAATATGGTAATGTATTTGACAAAGATCCCTTTCTTTTTCTCTTGACTTTTTCTTTTCTTTTCTTCCCCCACACTTATCTTTTGTTTCTAACCCAAATTTTCAAATAAAAATATCCCTTGTTTTTTTGCAATATGTCTCAAAATATAAAATTCATCTTTAGAACAAGGGTAAGGATATAAGCATATTTAGGCTAGGTGTAAGTTGTGGTTACCAATAAAACATCATATTTAATGTAGGCTCAAATTGGCTCACTAGTGGGGATGTTCTCGTAGAACATTAATAATGGATGGCTGTTTGGCTCTGGTTATAATCCTAATGCCTCTATCATATTCATGTTGTCACATGTATCAATATAGTCTCAAACGGTTTAAAGCAAGTTCTAGAGAATCATGTAATCATAAGAGCACTCAAGAAAGAAATTAGATTGATTTGTATAATGCATCAATCATTATAGGCTCAAAAACTCACAAAGATGATTATACAAGTCAGATTAAGTCTAAACATGCTTCTTTCTCAATCAACATATCATATTAACATTGGCTCATAAAAAGGTTGACATCAAGCTCAATTCTCATGAAAATCTTCTCACTAATAAATCTGTTTTAGACTTATGCAATTCATATCTCATTATAGTATTGAAAGTAACTAAAAAAACACACTAAGTCTAAACATGCTTTTTTTTTTTTTTTTTTGAAGAAGAAGATTAAATCAAACTGACAAGGTATGTCTCAAGTCTCCCTTACTCAGACCTTGTTCAGAATGAATACTTCTAAATGTCTTAAAACACAACAATTTTTTTTTTTTTTTTTTAGCAAAATATGTCCCTTACCCCCCTACTAAAATATGACATTGTCCCCAATGTCAAATTTTAAAGGTAGAATTTAGGAGATATTACCTGCAGAGGTTGCTAACCACTTATTATAACTGAGACACAACAAGCAAAATGTTAGATAATGTCACAAAGACAAAGTGCAATCCACTCCTTGCTCGTCCATATCTCTTTTTCTTTTTCCGAGCGTTTGCGAAACAACCGTAGCAGATAAACACTCATAAGCTTGGAGCTTTTTGAGTAAATCTTCAATAGTTGTAGCAGAAATTATGGTTCTCCTTGCCTCTGAAAACATGAATCCATTATCCACAGCATTATCTAAATATGAAAGCAAATTACTAAAATAACCATTAATATTAAGCAAACCAATGGGTTTCTTATTTGTGACCAAAGATGACCAAGAAGCCACGCAAGCTATTTCTTCCAATGTACCCAGACCTCCTGGTAAAGCAATGAATGCATCGGCAGAATGGTACATGATTGTCATCCGTTCAGGGATACTCCAGACTTGTATTTCCTTACCCACGGTAGGTCCACAAAAATCTGTGAATAGTTTTGGCACGATCCCTAGAACTGGACTTCCTCCGGCGTGTGCTGCTGTAGCGACTGCTCCCATTAGACCCGTACTACCGCCTCCATAAATCAACTGGATCTTTTGTTGGGCAAGTATTACTCCAACTCTTATGGCTTCATCAGCGAATATGTTATTTTTCCCTGGATAAGCACCTCCAAAGACACAAATTTTTTTCATGCGCTGGGACGAAGTGCTTTCCATTTTTTTTTTCTTTTTCGAGTGCCTGAAAGAGAATGAGTACATGGTGTAATATATAGAGGACTGAGTAGTGAATCAGACAAGAGTAATAATGTCGCCGAAAGTGTATTTGACCTGTCAGAAGAAAATGTTAACCTAACAAAAGATTTTTGCATGATTTCAGGAAGAAAATCAAAAAGAGAAGAAAAATCAACCGTAAAAGTCAAAAGTAATAATGTCGCCGAAAGTGTATTTGGCATCTTCCTCTGGTTTTACGTCCAGAAACGGCTTAAACGCCTTCTATGAGTCGAGGATATGCTTCCCATCCAGTTTTCTTACAAGCTGGCAAACAGGGTCTTTTATCATCAGATTCCCAAGATGTTGCCATTCCCTTTGGAATTGCGGCCATAAATCAAGAATTTCTCTTTGTACATCTGCACTAGGATGCGTCTCAAGAGAAAGTTGGATATTGCCCAAATTCTCCTTACTCAGTCCATCCTTAATGAATTCAATTTTATCATCTCGATTAGAGGACGGAATCCCAATAGAACGACATTTACCGTTACACGTCCATCGTGCACACTTGTGGCAATTTGAACTCATGCGCTTTGCTCGTCGCTTCTTTGCATAAGTGCTTCTACCTGTACCTGGTAAATGCAAAACAGGAAGATATTCATCTTCACGTACCTTGGCTTCAATTATCCAACGTATGTCTTCAGGAATCCCTTTGTTCATAAGCATTCTTAATCTTTCTAATCGAACTTGGTAAAGCTTCAGTAAAATATTCCGAGGAAAAGGAGGAAATCGTTTCTGCAATCTTTTGAGAATATCATCCATCCTGAAAAAAAATGAAATAAAATAAAATGAAAGAGAAATTTATATACAATATCAGTTTTGTGGGTAGCTGATGGAACCGACTTAAATAATCACGGAGTACCGTTATCCGCCATTTAACCGGGGTTAAAAAAATGTATTTTTTTTTTTTGAAGATTAGTAAAAATTATATTTACATCTAGTTATTTTCAAAACAAGGATCAGAAAGAAAAACAACCTCTTCTTGAGTAACATGATTTTCCAAAAAGAGTTTGAGTCTTTGTCCATTTACCTTGAATACGTTACCATTTTGAGGATTCTCAATGTCAACTGCTCCATAATGATACACATGCTTAACCACAAATGGGCCAGTCCATCTTGATCTCAACTTACCAGGAAATATGTGAAGTCTAGAATTATAAAGTAGAACTTTTTGCCCAACATCAAATGTTTTTCTTGAAATTAACTTGTCATGAAAGGCTTTAGTTCTTTCTTTATGAATTTTAGAATTCTCATATGCATCATTTCTGAGTTCCTCAAGTTCATTTATGACTGGAAAAGTTTCATTCTCACCCAAAAAGGAATATTTTAGCTCGGATGGCAATGGTTTTAAATCCAGCTTGGGTGGTTCAATAGTTGATGGTACAGTGACATTTGTAAGTGATGGTAGTTCCTCAAACTTTTGTTTCCAACAATGCTTATCCTGAAAAGATTTTAACAAAGAATCAGTGTGTGAAATTTCTGAAGCATTATCAAACTCACATTCAATTAAATAAGCTTCTAAAGGATCATGGAATGTGGTAGTGGTGAGATGTTCATGAACAAGTTCTTCAATGAAATCCACTTCATGTACTTCTGAATCATCACCAGGTTGCTTGCAAGTGTTGAACACATTTAATTCTAAAGTCATATTTCCAAAAGAAATGTTCAACATACCATTCCTGCAATTTATCAGAGCATTAGAAGTTGCAAGAAATGGACGGCCTAATATAACAGGAATTTGAACATTTGGATTTGAAACAGGATGTGTGTCTAAAACAATAAAATCAACAGGGAAGTAAAAATTATCAATTTGAACCAAAACATCTTCAACTATCCCTCGAGGAATTTTTACAGAACGATCAGCTAGTTGAAGTGTAACAGGTGTTTCCTTGAGTTCACCTAAACCTAACTGTTGATAAACAGAAAAAGGCAAAAGATTAACACTAGCACCAAGATCAAGCAATGCACGTTCTATTCTAGTGTTTCCAATGATGCATGAGATTGTTGGACACCCAGGATCTTTGAATTTTGGTGGAGTAAGGTGCTGAATGATTGAGCTCACACTTTCCGTCAGAAATGCTTTCTTTTGTACATTATGTTTCCTTTTAACTGTGCACATGTCCTTCAAAAATTTAGCATAAGATGGAACTTGTTTGATTGCATCCAATAAAGGAATGTTAATCTTAACTTGTTTGAAAAGTTCATAAATTTCTGCATTTTGATTCAAATTCTTTATTGTTTGCAACCTTTGAGGAAAAGGAGCAGGATGCATACCTTTTTCTTTGTCCAAATTTTCAAGAAGTTCAGACTTACCATCATCCTTACCATTACATTTCGGAGGGGAAAGAGGATCTTGGTCTTTTGATGGAATCTTTTTGTCAATTGCCTTTCCACTTCGAAGAGTTGTGATAGAACTGGCATTTTCCTGTTGAGTTTCATTGGAGCAAGAAACAAGACATTGAGTAGAAGGGTTAGGCTGAGGTTGAGCAGGAAACTTACCTTTTTCTTGAGTGCGTAATGAAGCTGTCAATGTGGACAAGGTGTTTTTGATCTCATTGATGTCCTGTGAAGTCCGGCTATTCACATTTGCTTGTGTTTGCATGAATGCTTGCAATGTTTCTTCCAAGGTTTGTACACGTGAAGGTTGATAGGAAAAAGTGTTGCCCGGCTTTTGAGATTGTGGTACCTGAACATGATTATTATTCCGCCAACTGAAGTTGGGATGATTTCTCCATTCAGGGTTATACGTTTCAGAGTAAGGAGAAGGAAAAGGCTTTTTAAATGTGTTTATGGAATTTACTTGATCATGCAACGCTTCTTTAAGAATGGGAATGTTTGGACATTCAGAAGTGGGGTGTCCCATGATTTCACAAATTCCACAACTTTCTTCATTTTTAACCGTTTTGACTTCTTTTACTTCTCTAAGTTCCATGGCTTCAATCTTTCTAGCCAAATTAGCTACTTTAGCTTTTATCTCATCTTCTTGACTAAAATGATATTTTCCTCTGTTAGAAACAAGATTAGATCTATTGGAACTTTCAGAGGAATTATCTGTGTGCCAGGCTTGAGAGTTATCTGCCAAATGGTCTAGGTAGTCAAAGGCTTCTTCAGGTTCTTTTTCTAGAAACTCACCGTTACACATTGTTTCAACAAATTGTTTAGTTTCGGGAGTTAAACTTTCATAAAAGAAACTAATAAGACGCCATTTTTCAAAACCATGATGTGGACAAGAACTTAACAAATCTTTAAAACGCTCCCAGCACTGAAAAAATGCTTCATTTTGATTTTGATTGAAATTTTGAATCTGTCTTTTCAAAGCAGTAGTTTTATGTGCTGGGAAAAATTTCTTTAGAAACTCAGTTTGTAATTCTTGCCATGTGCCAATTGACCTTGGTTTTAAATTATGAAGCCAAATTTTTGCTTTATCTTTTAAAGAAAAAGGAAATAATTTTAGCTTGACAACTTCATTTGTACATTGTTGGTCATTAAAGGTGACACATACATCTTCGAAGTCTTTTAGAAACGAGTAAGCACTTTCCGATTCTAACCCATGGAAATTTGGAAGCAAAGCTATCATACCTGGTTTAAAACGAAAGTTGTTTGCATTGAGAGGAAAAATAAAACAAGAGGGTGATGAGCTTCGAGTTGGTTGCAAGTAGTCACGCATGGTGCGTACTTGTCTGTTCTCATCTTCAGCATGAACACTTTCATTGTCAGCCATGGTAGGAGTTGTATTAGAAAGATTACCTGAAAAAGTTTCACAATAAAATCTAACTAAACGACGAGATCTAAAATCACGTCGCCAAACAAGCATAAAACAAAGTTAATATACAAAATTAGGCGGTATAACCAGCCAATAAAAATAAATATAAACAAATTAGGCGGTATAACCAGCCAAAAAAAAAAATAAATATACTTATAAATTAGGCGGTATAACCAGCCAATAAAAATAAATATACTTATAAACTTATATACTTAGTATTGCTTCCCCGGCAACGGCGCCAAAAACTTGATGGAGACTCAATTAAGAGTTGTAAACCCAAGTGCAGGTTATGTTCAAGTAATAAATTCTCGGGTGTCCGAGGTCGAACCACAGGGAAGCGTATTAGTAAGTATAAGTTTATAAATATATAAGACAAAGAAAGTAAACAAGATATTAGGGAATCAACAACAAAATAAGATAAACAAGATATTAGAGAACAAAATAAACAAAATATAAAAGAAATTAAACAAGATATAAAAAACAATAAGAAAAGATGTTGAGGTTAGAGAATCCACTCTTGGTGTTATGCTAGGATTAATCTTGTTTTATTACACAATTGAAATCCACACATAAGGGAGGTTCCAATCGGAAGGTTTAGCAATTCAGTCCAAATTGTCCAACGTCCATAGCATATGATATTGTGTTCATTTGGTGTCCTCAAAACTCATAAAAAGAGTCCAAGCATTCCTTATGCCAAGGTATATGTCTACAACAAATCAAGGTTATGAAACCAAGCATTTACTGTGCCATTTTCCTTGTCAATAACGAATCAAGATCTCTACTTTGCAAGTATGATTTTAAACCAAAAGAAAATATTATCTATACTAATGTTTATAAATGATGATTCATTTTAGCTCAAGTTTAAGAGACTAACCTTAGCATTTACCAAAAGCTTCACCTCATCACCTCAACAATATGATTAGCAACACATACTAAAAATGAAAAGAAATGTAAGAAGCATAAGTAAATAAAGAAAAAGAAAACTAGAGAAAGGAAAAAAACTTAGAGAATTTATTACAATGGCTAATATCCTATCAATGTATAATATATCCCAATACTCATCCAAGGCCCTCTATTTATACACATTTTGGAGGGCTAAATGACAAGAGACAAGCTTTACAAATTTCAAAGGTAGGTATAATAGGTGGGTGCATTTTTCTAACAATTTTCGTCATATTGTATGACAATTCTGATCAGCCAGCTTGATGGTCGATTTTGTCAATGTTGGAGGCTCGATCTGATAAAATGGTCATCTAGAAAAATATACCCCTATCAGTTACGGATCCATAGCCGTTGGAATCAGATCATTTGCGCACGTGGATCGGAAGATATGGTCAAAATACCAAAACGGTGCAGAACAGACGTCATTGCACATCAGCCAACTTGATGGTCGATTTCGCTAGGGAAAACGACTCCGTTTCAAGAAGTGTAAAACATGAAAAAGATAGATATGCCTCTTAGCTTTGCAGGGATACAAAGTTCAGCCTTATTGCTTCAGTGAAACTCGAGATATAGCTGATATGGCAAAAGGTGTCGGAACTGGAACTGAACTGGATTTGCCCTTAATTCTAGTAATCTGAAATCACTCAAAGAAACTTGTGAAAAACACCAAATTACATAAAAATATAAAAGATCATAAACACAATTAGACTAAACAATAATAACTCGTATTTGACACAAAACAATAATAAAACATAACTAAAAACTATATAATTATACGAGTTATCAGCAAGCTATTTCTTCCAATGTACCCAGACCTCCTGGTAAGGCAATGAATGCATCGGCAGAATGGTACATGATTGTTATCCGTTCAGGGATACTCCAGACTTGTATTTCCTTACCCACGGTAGGTCCACAAAAATCTGTGAATAGTTTTGGCACGATTCCTAGAACTGGACTTCCTCCGGCGTGTGCTGCTGTAGCGACTGCTCCCATTAAACCCGTACTACCGCCTCCATAAATCAAGTGGATCTTTTGTTGGGCAAGTATTACTCCAACTCTTATGGCTTCATCAGCGAATATGTTATTTTTCCCTGGATAAGCACCTCCAAAGACACAAATTTTTTTAATGCGCTGGGACGAAGTGCTTTCCATTTTTTTTTTCTTTTTCGAGTGCCTGAAAGAGAATGAGTACATGGTGTAATATATAGAGGACTGAGTAGTGAATCAGACAAGAGTAATAATGTCGCCGAAAGTGTATTTGACCTGTCAGAAGAAAATGTTAACCTAACAAAAGATTTTTGCGTGATTTCAGGAAGAAAATCAAAAAGAGAAGAAAAATCAATCGTAAAAGACCAATGCAAAAAAAAAACGAGAATAATTACACAAATCGAACAACACGTAAATTAAACTGAAATAAAGTTATTGCAAATCAAACCAAAAGCTGAGAAGTCATTTATTGTAGTTGTGATTGTGGCTCACATCTTCCTCTGGTTTTACGTCCAGAAACGGCTTAAACGCCTTCTATGAGTCGAGGATATGCTTCCCATCCAGTTTTCTTACAAGCTGGCAAACAGGGTCTTTTAACATCAGATTCCCAAGATGTTGCCATTCCCTTTGGAATTGCGGCCATAAATCAAGAATTTCTCTTTGTACGTCTCCACTAGGATGCGTCTCAAGAGAAAGTTGGATATTACCCAAATTCTCCTTACTCAGTCCATCCTTAATGAATTCAATTTTATCATCTCGATTAGAGGACGGAATCCCAATAGAACGACATTTACCGTTACACGTCCATCGTGCACACTTGTGGCAATTTGAACTCATGCGCTTTGCTCGTCGCTTCTTTGCATAAGTGCTTCTACCTGTACCTGGTAAATGCAAAACAGGAAGATATTCATCTTCACGTACCTTGGCTTCAATTATCCAACGTATGTCTTCAGGAATCCCTTTGTTCATAAGCATTCTTAATCTTTCTAATCGAACTTGGTAAAGCTTCAGTAAAATATTCCGAGGAAAAGGAGGAAATCGTTTCTGCAATCTTTTGAGAATATCATCCATCCTGAAAAAAAAAAATGAAATAAAATAAAATGAAAGAGAAATTTATATACAATATCAGTTTTGTGGGTAGCTGATGGAACCGACTTAAATAATCACGGAGTACCGTTATCCGCCATTTAACCGGGAAAAAAAATGAATTTTTTTTTTTTTTTTTTTTTTGAAGATTAGTAAAAATTATATTTACATCTAGTTATTTTCAAAACAAGGATCAGAAAGAAAAACAACCTCTTCTTGAGTAACATGATTTTCCAAAAAGAGTTTGAGTCTTTGTCCATTTACCTTGAATACGTTACCATTTTGAGGATTCTCAATGTCAACTGCTCCATAATGATACACATGCTTAACCACAAATGGGCCAGTCCATCTTGATCTCAACTTACCAGGAAATATGTGAAGTCTAGAATTATAAAGTAGAACTTTTTGCCCAACATTAAATGTTTTTCTTGAAATTAACTTGTCATGAAAGGCTTTAGTTCTTTCTTTATGAATTTTAGAATTCTCATATGCATCATTTCTGAGTTCCTCAAGTTCATTTATTTGTAATTTTCGTAAATTAGAAGCGTCATCAAGGTTTGAGTTGAACATTTTAATGGCCCAATATGCTTTATGCTCAAGTTCCACAGGTAAATGACAAGGTTTTCCATAAACTAGCCTATAAGGAGACATGCCCAATGCTGTTTTAAAAGCTGTTCGATAGGCCCATAATGCATCGTTAAGTCTAAGAGACCAATCTTTGCGATTTGGATTAACTGTCTTTTCCAAAATTTGTTTAATCTCCCTATTTGCTAATTCTACCTGTCCATTTGTCTGCGGGTGATAAGGGGTTGCAACTTTGTGTGTAATGGCATATTTCTTCATTAATGTTTCAAAAACCTTGTTGCAAAAATGTGTTCCCCCATCGCTTATGATAGATCGAGGAATTCCAAATCGACTCAAAATATTTTCTTTTAAAAATTTAATCACTGTTTTGTGATCATTATTTCGACATGGAATTGCCTCTATCCACTTTGAAACATAATCTATTGCAACTAAAATGTATAAGAAACCAAAAGATGGTGGAAATGGTCCCATGAAATCAATACCCCAACAGTCAAAAATTTCAATTACAAGAATTGGGTTCAAAGGCATCATGTTTCTTTTCGAAATGGAACCTAATTTTTGACAACTTTCACATGACTTGCAAAAATTATGTGCATCTTTGAACAAAGTTGGCCAGTAAAATCCACACTGTAAAATTTTTGCAGCAGTTTTCTTTGATGAAAAATGACCACCACATGCCTCGGAATGACAAAACTTAATTACACTACTTACCTCATTGTCGGGAATGCATCTTCGAAAAATCTGATCAGGACAATATTTGAACAAGTAAGGGTCATCCCAATAGAACTTCTTTACCTCATTCAGAAACTTCCTTTTATCTTGTGTGCTCCATTGAGAAGGAATTTTTCCTGTAGCAAGAAAATTAGCAATGTCAGCAAACCAAGGTGTCGTGGAGACAATTAGAAGTTGTTCATCAGGAAAAGTATCATTTATTGGTGAGGTTCCAAAAGATTCATCACAAACAAGTCTTGATAAATGATCAGCCACCACATTTTCTACTCCTTTTTTATCTCGAATGGTGATGTCAAATTCTTGCAGCAAAAGGATCCACCTCAGCAACCTAGGTTTTGCATCCTTCTTAGAGAGAAGATATTTTAAAGCTGCATGATCACTAAAGACAACAATTGATGATCCAACAAGGTAAGATCTGAATTTATCCAATGCAAAAACAACTGCAAGTAATTCCTTTTCTGTAGTGGAATAATTCATTTGGGCTCTATTTAAAGTTTTACTTGCATAGTAAATTACATGTGGTTTATTATCTTTCCTTTGTCCTAACACAGCACCAACAGCATAGTCACTAGCATCACACATTATTTCAAATGGTAAAGACCAATCAGGAGATCTCATAATAGGAGCAGTAGTGAGCATATTTTTGAGTTTTTCAAAAGCATCTTCACAATCTTTAGTCCATTCAAATGCAGTGTCTTTCATTAAAAGATTACATAGAGGTTTAGATATCGTGCTAAAATCTTTTATGAATCTTCTATAAAAACCTGCATGTCCCAAGAATGACCTAATGTCCTTTACTGTCTTTGGTGTGGGTAGATTAGCAATCAATTCAAGTTTTGACTTGTCTACCTCAATCCCTTTTGCAGAAACAATGTGACCTAGTACAATACCTTTAGTGACCATGAAATGACATTTTTCCCAATTAAGAACAAGATTTTTTTCTTCACACCTAATCAATACATTTTTCAAATTGGCTAAGCAATCATCAAATGAATCACCAGAAACAGAAAAATCATCCATGAAAATCTCAAGATTACGTTCAATCATGTCACTAAAAATGCTAAGCATGCATCTTTGAAATGTGGCAGGGGCGTTACATAATCCAAATGGCATTCTACGATATGCAAAAGTACCAAAAGGACATGTAAAAGTGGTTTTCTCTTGGTCCTCAAGTGCAATGGCAATTTGATTATACCCAGAATATCCATCTAGAAAACAATAAAACTCATGCCCTGCAACTCTTTCTAAGATTTGATCCATGAAAGGCAAAGGGAAATGATCTTTCCTCGTCACTGAGTTAAGTTTCCTATAGTCAATGCACATGCGCCAACCAGTAACAGTCCTAGCTGGAATTAATTCATTGTTTTCATTTTTAACTACAGTAACTCCAGATTTCTTAGGTACGACTTGAGTAGGACTTACCCATTTGCTATCAGAGATAGGATAAATGATTCCATTATCTAGAAGTTTAATGACTTCATTTCTCACTACTTCTTTCATATTAGGATTAAGCCTTCGTTGCATTTGTCTAGAGGGTTTAGCATTTTCCTCTAAATAAATATTATGTGTGCAGATTAATGGGCTTATTCCCTTTATGTCAGCTAAGGTCCATCCTAATGCATTTTTGTGCATCTTCAAAAGTTGTAACAACTTACCTTCTTGTAGTTCATCAAGATGTGAAGAAATTATGACTGGAAAAGTTTCACTCTCACCCAAAAAGGAATATTTTAGCTCGGATGGCAATGGTTTTAACTCCAGCTTGGGTGGTTCAATAGTTGATGGTACAGTGACATTTGTAAGTGATGGTAGTTCCTCAAACTTTTGTTTCCAACAATGCTTATCCTGAAAAGATTTTAACAAAGAATCAGTGTGTGAAATTTCTGAAGCATTATCAAACTCATATTCAATTAAATAAGCTTCTAAAGGATCATGGAATGTGGTAGTGGTGAGATGTTCATGAACAAGTTCTTCAATGAAATCCACTTCATGTACTTCTGAATTATCACCAGGTTGCTTGCAAATGTTGAACACATTTAATTCTAAAGTCATATTTCCAAAAGAAATGTTCAACATACCATTCCTGCAATTTATCAGAGCATTAGAAGTTGCAAGAAATGGACGGCCTAATATAACAGGAATTTGAACATTTGGATTTGAAACAGGATGTGTGTCCAAAACAATAAAATCAACAGGGAAGTAAAAATTATCAATTTGAACCAAAACATCTTCAACTATCCCTCGAGGAATTTTTACAGAACGATCAGCTAGTTGAAGTGTAACAGGTGTTTCCTTGAGTTCACCTAAACCTAACTGTTGATAAACAGAAAAAGGCAAAAGATTAACACTAGCACCAAGATCAAGCAATGCACGTTCTATTCTAGTGTTTCCAATGATGCATGAGATTGTTGGACATCCAGGATCTTTGAATTTTGGTGGAGTAAGGTGCTGAATGATTGAGCTCACACTTTCCGTCAAAAATGCTTTCTTTTGTACATTATGTTTCCTTTTAACTGTGCACATGTCCTTCAAAAATTTAGCATAAGATGGAACTTGTTTGATTGCATCCAATAAAGGAATGTTAATCTTAACTTGTTTGAAAAGTTCATAAATTTCTGCATTTTGATTCAAATTCTTTATTGTTTGCAACCTTTGAGGAAAAGGAGCAGGATGCATACCTTTTTCTTTGTCCAAATTTTCAAGAAGTTCAGACTTACCATCATCCTTACCATTACTTTTCGGAGGGGAAAGAGGATCTTGGTCTTTTGATGGAATTTTTTTGTCAATTGCCTTTCCACTTCGAAGAGTTGTGATAGAACTGGCATTTTCCTGTTGAGTTTCATTGGAGCAAGAAACAAGACATTGAGTAGAAGGGTTAGGCTGAGGTTGAGCAGGAAACTTACCTTTTTCTTGAGTGCGTAATGAAGCTGTCAATGTGGACAAGGTGTTTTTGATCTCATTGATGTCCTGTGAAGTCCGGCTATTCACATTTGCTTGTGTTTGCATGAATGCTTGCAATGTTTCTTCCAAGGTTTGTACACGTGAAGGTTGATAGGAAAAAGTGTTGCCCGGCTTTTGAGATTGTGGTACCTGAACATGATTATTATTCCGCCAACTGAAGTTGGGATGATTTCTCCATTCAGGGTTATACGTTTCAGAGTAAGGAGAAGGAAAAGGCTTTTTAAATGTGTTTATGGAATTTACTTGATCATGCAACGCTTCTTTAAGAATGGGAATGTTTGGACATTCAGAAGTGGGGTGTCCCATGATTTCACAAATTCCACAACTTTCTTCATTTTTAACCGTTTTGACTTCTTTTACTTCTCTAAGTTCCATGGCTTCAATCTTTCTAGCCAAATTAGCTACTTTAGCTTTTATCTCATCTTCTTGACTAAAATGATATTTTCCTCTGTTAGAAACAACATTAGATCTATTGGAACTTTCAGAGGAATTATCTGTGTGCCAGGCTTGAGAGTTATCTGCCAAATGGTCTAAGTAGTCAAAGGCTTCTTCAGGTTCTTTTTCTAGAAACTCACCGTTACACATTGTTTCAACAAATTGTTTAGTTTCGGGAGTTAAACTTTCATAAAAGAAACTAATAAGACGCCATTTTTCAAAACCATGATGTGGACAAGAACTTAACAAATCTTTAAAACGATCCCAGCACTGAAAAAATGCTTCATTTTGATTTTGATTGAAATTTTGAATCTGTCTTTTCAAAGCAGTAGTTTTATGTGCTGGGAAAAATTTCTTTAGAAACTCAGTTTGTAATTCTTGCCATGTGCCAATTGACCTTGGTTTTAAATTATGAAGCCAAATTTTTGCTTTATCTTTTAAAGAAAAAGGAAATAATTTTAGCTTGACAATTTCATTTGTACATTGTTGGTCATTAAAGGTGACACATACATCTTCGAAGTCTTTTAGAAACGAGTAAGCACTTTCCGATTCCAACCCATAGAAATTTGGAAGCAAAGCTATCATACCTGGTTTAAAACGAAAGTTGTTTGCATTGAGAGGAAAAATAAAACAAGAGGGTGATGAGCTTCGAGTTGGTTGCAAGTAGTCACGCATGGTGCGTACTTGTCTGTTCTCATCTTCAGCATGAACACTTTCATTGTCAGCCATGGTAGGAGTTGTATTAGAAAGATTACCTGAAAAAGTTTCACAATAAAATCTAACTAAACGACGAGATCTAAAATCACGTCGCCAAACAAGCATAAAACAAAGTTAATATACAAATTAGGCGGTATAACCAGCCAAACAAAATAAATATACTAAATTAGGCGGTATAACCAGCCAATAAAAACAAATATATACAAAATTAGGCGGTATAACCAGCCAATAAAAATAAATATACTTATAAACTTATATACTTAGTATTGCTTCCCCGGCAACGGCGCCAAAAACTTGATGGAAACTCAATTAAGAGTTGTAAACCCAAGTGCAGGTTATGTTCAAGTAATAAATTCTCGGGTGTCCGAGGTCGAACCACAGGGAAGCGTATTAGTAAGTATAAGTTTATAAATATATAAGAAAAAGAAAGTAAACAAGATATTAGGGAATCAACAACAAAACAAAATAAACAAGATATTAGAGAACAAAATAAATAAAATAACATAAAAGAAATTAAACAAAATATAAAAAACAATAAGAAAGGATGTTGAGGTTAGAGAATCCACTCTTGGTGTTATGCTAAGATTAATCTTGTTTTATTACACAATTGAAATTCACACATAAGGGAGGTTCCAATCGGAAGGTTTAGCAATTCAGTCCAAATTGTCCAACGTCCATAGCATATGATATTATGTTCATTTGGTGTCCTCAAAACTCATAAAAAGAGTCCAAGCATTCCTTATGCCAAGGTATATGTCTACAACAAATCAAGGTTATGAAACCAAGCATTTACTGTGCCATTTTCATTGTCAATAATGAATCAAGATCTCTACTTTGCAAGTATGATTTTAAACCAAAAGAAAATATTATCTATGCTAGTGCTTATAAATGATGATTCATTTTAGCTCATGTTTAAGAGACTAACCTTAGCATTTACCAAGAGCTTCACCTCATCACCTCAACAATATGATTAGAAACACATACTAGATATGAATAAAATGAAAAGAAATGTAAGAAGAAAAAGAAAACTAGAGAAAGGAAAGAAAAAGAAAACTTAGAGAATTTTATTACAATGGCTATCCTACCAATGTCTCAATGTATCCCAATACTCATCCAAGGCCCTCTATTTATACACATTTTGGAGGGCTAAATGACAAGAGACAAGCTTTACAAATTTCAAAGGTAGGTATAATAGGTGGGTGCATTTTTCTAACAATTTTCGTCATATTGTATGACAATTCTGATCAGCCAGCTTGATGGTCGATTTTGTCAATGTTGGAGGCTCGATCTGATAAAATGGTCTTCTAGAAAAATATACCCCTATCAGTTACGGATCCATAGCCGTTGGAATCAGATCATTTGCGCACGTGGATCGGGAGATATGGTCAAAATACCAAAACGGTGCAGAACAGACGTCATTGCACATCAGCCAACTTGATGGTCGATTTCGCTAGGGAAAACGACTCCGTTTCAAGAAGTGTAAAACATGAAAAAGATAGATATGCCTCTTAGCTTTGCAGGGATACAAAGTTCAGCCTTATTGCTTCAGTGAAACTCGAGATATAGCTGATATGGCAAAAGGTGTCGGAACTGGAACTGAACTGGATTTGCCCTTAATTCTAGTAATCTGAAATCACTCAAGGAAACTTGTGAAAAACACCAAATTACATAAAAATATAAAAGATCATAAACACAATTAGACTAAACAATAATAACTCGTATTTGACACAAAACAATAATAAAACATAACTAAAAACTATATAATTATACGAGTTATCAGGTCCACAAAGGCTTTTCACATAACAAACACCTGGAAGGGGCATATACTACTAAGGGTGCTTCTGGATAATGGTTCTTCATTAAATGTAATGCCTTTGGCAACCCTGTCTAAGTTGCCAGTTGATATGTCTTATATGTTATCGAGTTGCACAGTAGTCAGGGATTTCGATAGTACTAGGAGATAGGTAATGGGAACTATTGAAGTTCCTCTGAAGATAGGCCCATGCACTTATACGGTGAACTTTCAGGTCATGGATATTAATCCATCCTATAATTGCTTGTTGTGAAGGCCATGGATACATTCAGCAGGGGCTGTACCCTCGTCTCTCCACCAAAAGCTAAAACTTGTGATGGAGGACCGTTTGGTCACTGTATCAGGAGAAGAAGACATAATAGCCTCTGCATCAACTGAATCTATTTATGTTGAACCCAATGAAGATGTCATAGAATGTTCTTTTCGGTCTTTGGAATTCGTTAATGCGGTTTTCGTCGCTGAAGGACGAAAAATTCCAAAACCAAGGTTGTCCAAGAACACAAGGCTGGGAGTAAGAACCACAGTGGGAAAGGGCTGCAGGGTTGGAAAAGGTCTTGGAAAATATCTTTAAGGGATGGCCTGAGTAATGAAAGTAGTGGGAAAGAAAGACCGATTTGGCTTAGGGTATCTTCCGAAGGCCCATGAGAGGAGGAAACAAGTTGAAAGGAACCGACAAAGGAGGATGGCCCATTTCGCGGGTATGGATATTGAATGGGAACCCATGACTTTCCTACCAATCCTTCACAACTTCCGCTCTGCTGGTTTTCTATTCGGAGAAAAGAATTCAGAGGATGTACTCATAATGATCAAGCAAGCTTTTGAAAAATTCCATGTGAATAAAGGGAGGCAGATTCAGGATATCGTAATTTGCATGACTGGGAAAGAAGGGATGGAAAGTGACAATGTGAACTGGATGGTACGACCTTGTCCACCAGGATATAGACTGACCAATTGGAGTGCGACTGAGTTGCCCATAGTTTTTAAGTCTATTCCAACGCAATACTTTAAAAAAAATCTTAATTATCTTTACCCAGAGATATTAAGAGTTTTTTTTCCTGTAATGGGCCTTTTGTTTAAACATTTTCATTCAATAAATAACAAGCACAATGCATTTTATTCATATTGATGTGTCCATATTCGTTCATTTTTTTCTATTTATTTTGTTTTCATTATACATATTTTCCTATATTGTTTCTTCTCCACCTATTTACAGCTGTATGGATGCAGAATATGAGGACCTTTCTATCAGTAATTCTGAAATTGATTTTGAAAGACCCATTGCACGGGTGATTTTGAGGCTAAAGAAGATACTGAGGATTATGGTCTACCTTCGAATCTATTAAGGAAAATAGAACAAGAGGAGAAACAAGTACTTCCTCATAAGGAATTATTGGAAATGATAAATCTGGGAAATGGTGAAGAGATAAAGGAAGTCAAAATCGGGACTTCATTGTCATAATCAATAAAGGGTGAATTGATAGCCTTTCTCCAAGAATATGTGGATGTATTTGCATGGTCTTACCAAGACATGCCAGGGTTGGATCCGGATATTGTGGTTCATAAGCTCCCTTTAAGGTAGAATGCAAGCCAATTCAGTAAAAGTTGAGAAGAATGAGGCCGTATATGCTTTTAAAGATATAAGTGGAGGTGAAGAAGCAATTTGATGCTGGATTCTTAGAGGTGGCAAAATACCCAGAATGGGTGGCAAACATTGTTCCAGTACCAAAGAAGGATGGCAAGATGCGGATGTGCGTTGATTACTAAGATTTGAAAAAGGCCAGCCCTAAAGATAATTTCCCTTTGCCCCATATCGATACTCTGATGGATAATACGGCGAAGAGTTCTTTATTTTCTTTCATGGACGGATTCTCAGGATACAATCAGATTAAGATGGCACCGGAAGATATAGAGAAAACCATATTTGTTACAATGTGGGGAACCTTCTGCTACAAAGTAATGCCATTTGGGTTGAAGAATGCTGGGGCAACATATCACAGAGCCATGGTGACCTTGTTTCATGATATGATGCATAAGGGAATTGAGGTCTATGTTGATGATATGATTGCAAAGTCACAAGGAGAAGATGAGCATATTGCGAATCTTAAGAAGCTCTTCTAACGACTAAGAAAGTTTCAACTCAAGCTAAATCCGGCAAAATGCATTTTTGGAGTAACCTCGGTGAAATTGCTGGATTTTGTCGTCAGCAAAAAGGGAATTGAGATTGACCCGATAAAGTGAAGGCCATTAAGAATTTGCCACCACCTCGTACTCAAAAGGAAGTAAGAGGCTTTCTGGGGAGATTGAATTACATTGCTCGGTTTATTTCTCAGTTAACCGACAAATGTGATCCAATATTTAAGTTACTTTGAAAATGTGATCCAGGAGAATGGGATGAAAGTTGTCAGATTGCATTTGAAAAGGTTAAACATTATCTATCCAACCCACCAGTATTAATGCCACCTGTTCTGGGTAAACCAATGATATTGTATTTATCAGTATTTGAGAGATCCATGGGTTGTGTTTTGGGGCAGCTTGATAGACCGGAATAAAAGAACAGGCAGTTTACTACCTCAGCAAGAAGTTCACAGATTATGAGTTGAAATATTCGTCGGTAGAAAACTTGTGTTGTGCCTTAGCTTGAACTACTCAAAGACTCAGACAGTACATGTTGTACCACATAACTTGGTTGATTGCCAAGCTAGATCCAATCAAGTACATGTTGGAAGCACCTTCTTTATCAGGGAGAACAACACGATGGCAGGTTTTATTGTCAGAGTACGACATTGTATATGTAAGTCAAAAATCTATCAAGGGCAGTGCAGTGGTTGAATTCTTAGCAAGCCGGGCAGTGGAAGATTATGAGCCGTTGAATTTTGACTTCCCGGATGAAGATTTGATGTATGTTTCACAAGCAGATGAGATTCCCCTGAATAAGAAAATATGGAAAATGTACTTTGATGGCGCATCTAATGCCATGGGGTATGGAATCGTTGCAGTCCTTATATCTCCAGAAGAAGGTTATTATCCTTTCACTGCTAGATTAGATTTTGATTATACAAACAATATTGCCGATTATGAAGCGTGTACTATGGGCCTTCGTGCTGTAGTGGACAGAAAGATCAAAGTATTGGAATTTTTCGAAAACTCAGCCCTAGTGATATACCAGCTACGGAGAGAATGGGAAACCCGAGATACAAAGCTAATCTGATACCGAGAACTCTAACTGAGTTTATTGGAGGAATTTGAAGAAGTGAATTTCAATTACTTCCCTCGAGAAGAAAACCGAATGGCAGATGCTCTGGCTACTTTGTCATCAATGTTTAAAGTGAATGAAGGGGCTGAAGTTGTGCCAACAAAGATGAGTATATATGAGTCTCATGCCCACTGTATGAGTATTAAAGAAGAATCAGATGGCCTTTCTTGGTATAACGACATCTTGCAGTACATCAAGAGTCAACAGTATCCAGAACAAGCAACAAAAAATGACAAAAAGACTCTGAGAAGGCTAGCAATGGGTTTTGTTCTAGATAGTGAGATTCTCTACAAGAAAGGAAAAGACCAAATCTTGTTGAGATGTGTCAGATATGCCGAAGCTTGGAGAATTATAGAAGAGGTCCATGAAGGAATATGTGGCACTCATGCTAATGGTCACATGCTTGCTAAACAAATTATGAGGGCAAGGTATTATTGGTTGACAATGGAAGGAGATTGTATCAGTTATTCCCGAAAGTGCCAATGCCAGATATATACAGATAAGATTCATGTGCCGCAATCGCCATTGTATGTCATGACTGCACCATAGCCCTTTTCAATGTGGGGAATGGATATGATTAGATCTATTACCCCGAAAGCTTCAAATGGACATTGTTTCATCTTGGTGGCCATAGATTATTTCACAAAATGGGTAGAAGCTGCTTCCTATGCGAATGTAACCAAGTCGATGGTATGCAGATTTGTTAAGAAAGAAATCATATGCCGTTACGGATTGCCAGCAAGAATTATTTTGGATAATGCTCTCAATTTGAACAATAAGATGATGAGAGAAGTGTGTACTCAATTCAAGATCACACATCATAATTCGGCACCTTACTGTCCGAAGATGAATGGGGCAGTAGAAGTAGCCAATAAGAATATCAAGAAGATTGTTGAGAAGATGACCGATGTGTATAAGGATTGGCATAAGATCTTGCCTTTTGCTCTTCATGCATATCGTACCTCAGTTCGCACATATACAGGGCAACGCCATTTTCTTTGCTATACGGGATGGAAGCAGTGCTACCTATTGAAGTTGAAATCCCTTCATTATGGGTTTTGATGGAAGTTGGTCTAGAAGAAGCAGAATGGGTTAGAGCTCGTTATGAAAAGCTAAATCTCATCGAGGAGAAAAAATTGAAAGCAATTTGTCATGGGCAGTTGTATTAGAAAAGGATGATTCGAGCCCACAACAATAAAGTTCGTCCCAGACAGTTCTGAGAGGGGGAGTTGGTACTGAGGAAAATTCTCCCTATAGTAAAGGACCCATGAGGAAAGTGGGCTCCGAACTGGGAAGGACCCTATGTGGTAAAAACAATTTTTTCTGGATGAGCATTGATTTAAACTAGAATGGACGGGGAGGATTTCAAAAATCCCATGAATGCTGATGAATTGAAAAAGTATTATGCTTAAAAAAAAATATGTGTGTGATGCTATGCACATGAGAATTCGAATGATTCCAAGTGTAAAGATGGAAATTCTATATATCTATCTCCCCTGAGAATTGCTTTTCAAAGAGAATATTCATGCTTGATATGATGAATGGCTATCTTTCATATTCCTTTCACTAAGAATAAATTATCCGTAGTCACATTTTTGAGCCTTAGGAATTATTTCTTTCTTTAAACCTTGATCAAGGATCACCCTCTACACTGGAGGGCAAATGCGAGGAAAAATAATAAAAAATCATGGCAAAAAAAAGCCATCGGAAAATGTGAAAAATCAAAGAATGGCAAATGAAAGCCAACAAAGCAAAAAAGGAAAAAAAAAGTCCAAAAAAGGGACAAATGCTTCAAAGAGAATTCTCCTCAAGAAATGATCCTTGATTCAATCACCCTTAAACACATTTTGGGTCTATTTTATCCTTTTTTTCTGAACCCAAACCTTGGCCTACATTACGTGCTTTAGAAAGTCCATTTTGATCTAGCATGGATATTTAATTTGAAAGGTTATTCTCAGAATTCATCCCATCTTTTGAATCGATATTTTTACCATGGAAGCATTTAGAATTCTCAGATGCATGGTAGAATACAAAAAAATGAAAAAAGAATGCAAAAGGAGAGGTTTAAGCCGAAAACCCACAAAGGGCGACTTAATACCGAATGGAAGACACTTGAGTTGAAAACCCGCAAAGGGCGGCTCAGGTATTGATTAAAGTTTGAATCAATGCTCCGTGTAAAGGGGGAGGAAAGTATTTAAAAATCAGAGGAAAGGGGAACAACTCAGTCTGACGTAAAATACGGAAGCCGAGAGGTTACTCAAGTAAATTGCTCGTTCAAGAGAAATTTCAGATGGTTTGAAAAAGCAAGGTCCAAGATATTTCGCATCCAGGGCATCTACAACCTATAGCATTACATTTGTTTCTTATATCCTTGATATGCACTTTTAAAAAAACATTTGTTGCAATAAATTCTTGTTATTCTTTTCATGAAATTTTTGCTTGATTCATATTTTCTTTCATACATTTTTGAGATACATCATGATTGTTATTAAATTGAATGGTGATTAGTAATAAAAAATCTTTAAATAAAAGGATTTCAGAGTATTACTAAGGAATAGATTTAAATCTTGGGAAAGGTTTGGAAAGTTCACCAAGAAAAGAAAACAGTGAACGTGTTGGAGACTCCATCACGAAGTCAAAAAATATGTGAATTTCAGCGAAAGTCAGAAACTGAGAATGTTTGACAAGTTATCTTGAGTAAAGGGTTCCTTAAGTGGGGCATCAGTGAACAATTGAAGACTCCGTCATGAAGTCAGATAATCTGTGAACCTTAAAGAAACCATGGATTAGAAATCATGACATAATCATTTGATTGCATTTATTCTTAGGAAACATACAAGCATTTGCAAAGCATGTCATTCTCATCATTGCATTTAGCTAACATTGCAGAAATCAGGAAAACTTGAATTTTCCCAAAGTGAACTCGTTCTTTTTTTAAACAAATCGAGCCCCGAGATCACCGTCGAGATACGTTCCTTTCCAAATCGAACTCATTTTGCTTCTCAAATGAGTCGAGCCCCGAGACCACCGTCGAGGTATGTTCCTTTCATTTTCAAGTTAATTTTTTTTTTCCAAATGAACCAAACCCAGAATCATTCTTAGTATTTCCTTTTGTTTTAAATCGAATTCATTCTGTTTTATCAAATGAGTCAAGCCTCGAGACCACCGTCGAGGTATTTCCTTTTGTTTTAAATCGAATTCATTATGTTTTATCAAATGAGTCTAGCTTTGAGACCACCGTCGAGGTATTTCCTTTGTTTTAAAATCGAATTCATTCTGTTTTATCAAATGAGTCGAGCCTTGAGACCACCATCGAGGTATTTCCTTTTGTTTTAAATCGAATTCATTCTGTTTATCAAATGATTCGAGCCTTGAGACCGTCGTCAAGGTAATTTCAAATCACGGGTAAGGCCTCCAGGAACCATTCTTAAAACCTCCGGGTATTATTTTTAAAGTCGCATACAACGCATTTTTTTTCAAATCACGAGTAAGGCCTCCAGGCACCATTCTTAAGACCTTCGGGCATTATTGTTAAAGTTGCATACATCGTATTTTTTTCAAATCACGGGTAAGGCCTCCGGGTACCATTCTTAAGACCTCCGGGCATTATTATTAAAGTCGCATACAACGTATTTTTTTCAAATCACGGGTAAGGCCTCCGGGCACCATTCTTAAGACCTCCGGGCATTATTGTTAAAGTCGCATACAATGCATTTTTTTAAAATCACGGGTAAGGCCTCCGGCACCATTCTTAAGACCTCCGGGCATTATTGTTAAAGTCACATACAACGCATTTTTTTCAAATCACGGGTAAGGCCTCTGGGCACCATTCTTAAGACCTCCGGGCATCATTTTTAAAGTCGCATACAGAGCATATTTCAAATCACGGGTAAGGCCTCCGGGCACTATTTTTAAGACCTCCAGGCACCATTTTTAAGACCTCCAGGCATAAGTTTCCAGAGTTTTTACATTTGCTTGAACAAGTCTTTGGTGGTGATAACCAAAGCCTCTGGTGGAGATATCCAGAGTTTTACATTTGCTTGAACAAGTCTTTGGTGGTGATAGCCAAAGCCTCTGGTGGAGATATCCAGAGTTTTATATTTGCTTGAGCAAGTCTTTGGTGGTGATAGCCGAAGCTTCTGGAGGAGATACCCAGAATTTTAAACACAGCTTAGCACAAGACAGGTTAAGCCCTCGAGACCATTGTCAAGGTCTTTTTCTTCTCTTACAAATCGAACTCGTTTCCTTAAGACGGGTCGAGCCTTGATTAGTCAGGGAATTCAATTTAAGGACAATATCTTCTATCTAAAGCTTTTTTCAACCAAAAAAAAAATTTGAAGAAATGAAAATATGAAAAAAAGAAACCCCCTTTCCCTTTCACATGTGATTTCACTAACCGGACAAAATTAGTATTTGTTTATCTTTGCTTGATTCCTGATTCTCAGCAATAGCCAAAGAAGGGCAGCTGTAGACACTTAATTTTGTCCGGACCACTAAAACAGGTACGTTTTCTTCCCAAATTGATGTTTCAGAATGTAAAAAGACTTTTTTCATCCTGCAGGTGGTACTCCGAGACATAGGCTAACAAGGCGAGCACAAAAAGTCAAACTTGAAAAAGTCAATCCTGAAAAGTCAACCCCAAAAAGTCAACTACAAAAATAGTCAACCCACTTTCAAAATCAAGATTTGAAGTTTAATAGAAAAATGGCAAAAGAATTTTGATAATCCGAGGTCTATATTGAAAGATATGGAGTTCGAAAGTTGGGTTACGGAGATTCAGTAGAAAAGAAACCCTAGTCCGAGAAATTTGGAGAAAAGTGCTTAAACGATCAAATTGGTTGAAATTGAAGGTTCCAAATGAAAGATAAGCACTGACTACGGGTAATGGAGAAACCACTTGGCAGAGAAACTGAAAGAAATGTCAATCCGGAAGAAAACCGAGAATTAGGGTTTTTGGTGGATTTTGATGAAATTTGGATTACAGAAATGGCCTGATTCGGTAAGAATAAAGCCTCTAATGGATAAAGAGTGATTAAACAAGGATAGCCCAAAGCTCAGTTTGAAGAAAATCTGAAAATTGGACTTGTTTTGAGCAAAACAGGGTTTCAGAGGCAAAATAGCAAAATTAGAAAATTTGGGAGAAATAGCAAATGAACTCCAAAATTTTGAAAATTTTCAGATCTCATTCTTAAATTATTTGAAAGAGATTGGCGAAAGAAAATCTGGATTCGGAGTTCGTTTGCAAAATGGCCAAATCCCGGGTCTCCTATGCAGAAATTCAAGAAGATAAATCCCGAAAAAATAGCAAATGAACTCCAAAAATTCTAAAAATTTGTATATCTCATTCTTAAATTATTTGGAAGAGATTGGCGAAAGAAAATCCAGATTCAGAGTTCGTTTGCAAAATGGCCAAATCCTGAGCCCATAATGTAGTAATTCAAGCAGATAAATCCCGAAAAAATACCAAATGAGTTCCAAAAATTATGAAAACTTCTAGATCACACTTTCAAATTATTTGTAACAGATTGGTGAAGAAAAATCTGGAGTTGGAGCTCGTTTAAAAAATGGCAAAGTTTGGGAGCACAAAAGGGCAATTTTGGAAGAAAAAATCCAAATAAATAGTAAATGGGCTCGAAAAATTTTGAAAACCTCCAGAATTCAATTTTTTATTATTTTGGAAGGATTAAAAAAGGTCATTTTACCCAAGAAATCAAAAAAGGCTTTTCTTGCCTTTTAAAAAAATGAAGCATGGGCTGGAAGAAGAGGGTTCAACTGGCCAAGGCCCAAGGATGGGCAGATATTTTTTGATTTTTAATCAAAAAGCCAACAATGAAGAGGAAGGTAGTTATTTTTTGATCAAACCTTTGTAATTAAGCCATATGGACCAATGCATGAAGAGGGAGAGTGTCAACATAATGGCTTAAGATTCTTGAACAGATGTAATTGTGGATAGCTGATTGCCTAATCTAAGGGTGAGAATTTCACATTTTAAACATCTTGGATCAATAGCCTTTGGATCAAAATTGGTTGAAGAAAAGATGACAACATCCTAGCATTGAGGGGGCCATTCGGCCACTACAAGGGAAAGGACTCTCTCTTTCATTTTTCAGCTATTCACTCTCTATTCTATCTTGTTTTTGGCTGATTTTTCTCTCCATTGTTGAAAAGCAAAAAGAAAAGAAAGCTAGAAGAGAAAAAGCTTGCAATATAGCTTCTAGAGGTTGCTTTAAGCACCATACTCTTGCACTTTCTTTGATTTTCCATTCTTGATTTACTGTTTTCATTTGATATTTGGTGAGTTTCTTTTGATTTTACAATAAGTGGTTTTAAGCTTTCTTTTCAAGTTCTTCCTTCATGCTTTCTTGAAAAACTATGAAAAATCAATTTTTTTTTTCTATTTTTCTCTAAGTGGCCAAATGGCCTATTGTTTTAGTGTAGTTGCTGTTTGCATTTTTATTTCATTCTTGATATTTAACAAGTTTTGATCCTTTAAATCTTCTTCTAATACATAAACATGAAGCTTGTTTTAATTTGCTTGCTTGCTTGTTTCCATTTTTGAGTTTATTATCTTGTTATCATGTTTATTTTACTTGTCTTGCATTTTTGGTTTTTTGTTTTCAAAATGTTTAAGTTTGTTTATGTTTTACATTTTGTAATCCATGTGTTTGTGAAAATGCCTATTGGTTTTCATGTCTTTACTTTATATTTGCATCATTTGAGCATTATTCTTTAGCTATGCATGTTAGTATATCATGTGTTTGTGAAAATGCCATGCTCATTTTAAGCATGAGACCATTCGGCCACCCTCATGTTGTATGCTTTGTGTGTGCATTTTTGTTATGCTAGTTGATAGGTTAACTTTTTCATCATATTTGGTTGTGTATTTTTTTTAAGCATGCCATATGTTTGTGTTATTGCCATGCATTCTTTAGGTTTAGGATTGGTTTGCTTTTCCATTCATATTCATGCATTTTAGACCTAGGTCGCATTAAATGCCATGCAAGTTCATTTAGGTCTAGGTCATTTTATTGATGCCATGCATTTTTCATGTCATTTAGGTTTTAAATCATGCATTTCATGCATCATATTTGATGTATTTTCATGCATTCCACTTGATTTATGACTTAGACCAATCAATGATTCAAAGTCATGCTCATTTTGAGCATACTTGTGGAAAATTAAAGAGTTGTCAAATTGATTATTCTACCTTTGTAATGTTTTTTACTTTAGCCAATTTTTTCCTAACTTTTCAAAAGTGTTAGTTACTTTTTATGAGTCCTCAGGAGAGTCTCTAACATTTTTACTTTGATTTTTAAATGATTTTATCAAAGGCAAAAAAATATGTTTTGGCAAAACAGTTTTTTTTCACCCAGTACTCGTACTTTCCCGATTTTTCTGGGTAGTCATCTTTAATAAAAAAATTAAGTCAATTTTTTCCTTTGTAGTTTTACATGTCCTGAGTCTTCAGTAGTTTTTTTAGATTTTTTTTGAATTTTTATAAATAGGGTAAAAAATCGTGCTTTAAAACTGGACAGTAGAGGCAGAATTGAATTTGAAGGAAAATCATTTTTCTGTTTTGGTTAAGTTACTTAGAGGGGGCTGATTAGGAAGTTTAGCTACTGACTTAGGGTAGTTTCTAAGCCTTTTTAAACTCTAAAAATGATTTTTTAAATCTAGGGTTAAGGGTGGTCAAGTCCGGGATTTTAAAATTAGGAAATTAGAGCCATTTAAAATGGGTTTAGCTAAGTTTTTATTTTTAATCTAAGCTTTTCAAAATAGTTTTCAAACAATCACAAAGTATTTTGGTTTTTGAATATTTAATTCGATATATTTGCTCAAGGTAGCTGGATATCTTTTTAGATATACGGATTTTCTTAATTAAAGGAAAAAAAATACATTCCCATGCATTGCATTTTTCATATTCATGCATACTATATAATATGTGATTTTAGCTATGTTAATTTTCATGATGGTGTTATTGCCTTTGATTTTTAAATTTTTGATATTATATTAATTGTTATATGGTTTTGAATATTACATGTTATCCTATGCTTTTTATTTAGTTATTTATTTTTATCACATTATTTAGTATATATTATGTTCATGCATTATTATTATTATTTTTTATTTTCATACATATTATACGATAGTATTATTTTATTTTTCATGTCATTTCATATCATTTAGATTATATGCCATGTCATTTATATTTTCCACGTCATTTAAATCATTTTATTTCATTTAGAATATATCATGTGACTTAGGATATTTCATTTCATATAGAATATATTATATTACCTAGGTCATTTCATTTCATTTAGAATATATCATGTGACTTAGGATATTTCATTTTATTTAGAATATGCTATGACATTTAAATTATATCATACCATTTAGGTTGCATTATATTATCTAGACTTTGCTATGTCATTTTATTTATGTCACACATATTCATATTCATATTTTTTTTAAATGTTTTGAAAAAGGTAATGATTTCAATAAAATAAAGATATTCCCAAGTTAAAATAATTCATGAGTTCTCTGCCGGGTTTGCTGGGGAGGATATCATCAATTATTATTAATAATGGAATATCTTCTTTAAAACGAGAATTATTCTAAAAGTTTTTCAAACTAATAAAAATTTCTATATTTTGCCACGTTTGTTTGGGAATATAGAAAAATTTTGAATTTATAAATTCCGGATCATTTTCAATTAAAAATGGAATTATTTTTCTTTAAATTGGGAATTAACTTGAAATATCAAATTAAAAATCGATTTTTTACCGAGACTTGAGATAACACACGATTAATAAGGTACCGTTTTATACGGGCTTTGTGGGGGTACTAATCCTTCCCCACACGTAACTGAGTCCCGAACCCGCTTCTTTGATTTCTCTGGTTTAAAACGCAGACTTGAAATTGGTTTTAAAAATGTTTTAATTAATTTTAAAATATTTTATAAAACCGATTTTAATAGGTGGCCGATCATACCTAGCTAAAAAAGATTGGTGGCGACTCTATGTCTTTTTCAATGTAATTTTCAAAACCTTCATTTTTTCCAGAGGAATTAAGTCGACTTTTCCTCGGTTTTTTTTAATGTCACGCTTAACTAATAATAAAGTCTTGCGATGAGACTTGTTATTTTTTAGGTTACGACACTAAGTGTAGAGAATCCTTCTAAATTCCACCTAGACGTAGGGAAAATTAGAAAACTCTTCACGTCGAAAATTTTCATTAAATTATAATGAAACAAAATTATTTTTCAAAAATGATAATAAATAATAAAAATAAATTTACCATGCATGTTATTTTGCATTTTATTTAATGCTCATACATCTACGCGTAGTAATATTATATTATTTGCTCTCTGCATAACATGACATAGAATAAAAATTAAATTTTACAAAGATTTTTCGAAGAAAATAAGATAGTATATCGAGTAAAAATGACTTCGGTATTCTGCCTAGATGTTGGGAAATTCTCGATAATCATCTTCTACAATTTCTATCTCGGATTTGGTGGATCATCACGGAAATTCTTAAATGGAGGAAGATTACTTCTAAATTTCGCCTAGATGTTGGGGAGTTTAGACAAGGTTTTTGACGTCAAAAATTTTCGTGTTAATCCCGAATAAAAAGTTACACAAATAATATATATTTTTAAATAAAGAGAATTATAAGAATTATTTTTAAATATCAAAATTAAAATCGTTTTATCAAGATTAAAGGATAACACATGATTAAATGGTACCATCTTTTAAACGGGCGCTGTAGGGGTGCTAATTCTTCCCCATGCGTAACCGTACTCTCGAACCCAATATTTGTCTCGCAGACCAAAAATTATATTTTTAATAGATCTTAATTAATTTTAATTTTTTTTATTAAGAAGATAAGTTTTCTAGGTGGCCAATCACACCTAACCAAAAAAATATTGGTGGTGACTCCATTTGTTTTTAAAATGGTCTAGCAATCAAAACACCGTTATGACAGCTTGGTGACTCTACTGGAAACTTTTGAGAGCCAAGCTATTAATTAATCATGTGCTATCATAAGTTTTGATTTGATGAATTTAATTGATTCTTAATTTTAATTCCTTTAATTTTTATTTTGCTTGCATTCATATTTTGATTTTTGTTAATTATTTATTTATGCTTTTTAGTTATGTTATTTCTTTATTTTTTTTTTATTGATGCTAATAATTGTGGGGCATTTAGGATTGGGTCTTGAGTTGAGTAAATGGTTAATTTGTTCCTTCCCAAACACTTTACACGTTCATATGCATATCATAGGCTCTATACCCGGGCTTCATCCTTTTAAATGGAAGTAAAGTAACTATGCCTTCGTGATGATCCTCCGTATGGACTAGTGAAACACTTCCGGAGTATAAAGTATCTAAGTTTTCGTGATGATCCTCCGTATAGGCTTTGGAAAATATACTCTAACAAATTGAACCCTTTCCTTCGGGTCGGGGTGCCTTACTAGTCCTTGTGGATGATAGTGAGGAACAATTTGGGAACCTGTAGATGTGTATAGATCCTAACCGAGTATATAGAAAAAACCTAAGAGGCCAGCCTTAGGTAGAGTCATGCTCGTGTTTTGTAGAAATTACCCAGAACCAGGACACATGAGGGGACACTTTGATAAGAGACCATATCCCGCATAATTTGTATGGATTCAAAAAAAATAAAAACCTTGAACACTTAATTTTTTTTTTTTTTTTGTAAATTACCTTGTATTTTCCAAAATTTATATTTTCTTTATTTCTTTCTTTCCCAAACATTTTGTACATTTTCAAAAAAAAGATTTTTTTTCCAAAAAATTTTTATTTTCAAAATATTTCAAATTTCCTTTGTTTATCTTCAAAAAAAAATGATTTTCTTTTCTTCTAAATAAACAAAATGGTAATTTCTTAATTTTAATTCTGTTTTCTTTCAAAAAAAAAAAAAAGAAAATTTTCTAATTTATTTTCACAAAATAAAAGAATTCATTGATTCTTTTTTTCTAAAAATGGTAAAAAGTTAAAGGAAAATAAATTTTTAATTTCTTCCTTTTAAAAAAAAAAGGAACTAAAAAATTCTTTCAATTCATTTTTTTTATTTAAAATAAAGTGTTTTCCTCAATCTTAATCTTTTTCTAAAAAAAAAAGTCTTTTCATTACTTCCTCATTTTTGAAATTAAACGAAATATGAAAAAGATAAGAAAAAAAAGAGAAATAAGTTGGGACATTTTTAATTTATTTATATTTTCATTTTTGCGTTGTATATAATATTTCATCATTTTTCATATTCACAAAAGATATGGTTTTACAGAAATAAAAAATGGATCCTCATCATATTTGCATTGTATAGAATATTTCATGAAAACATGTCTCATCACCCGTACAAATATCTTTGCATTTCATATAGTTTACTTCATTTTATCCACTTGAGTTGTATATATCTGGCTATATGGAGCACCAATCGAGTCCACCGACTCGATAAAGAGAGATGCGTCGATGTATGGTTTAGAAAGTAAAGAAAATTTTGAAAAGGTAAAATTTTGAGAGAATTTTGGTACAATCTTAAAATTATTATTATTATTATTTTAAAAATATTTAGAATTAATCTCTCTGCTATACCTCAATTTGATGTGTTAAGACTTGAAGATTTGAGCGATGCCAAATAAAGGGTAATCTTTAGTTGTTTATGTATATTGTACATTATTATGTCATAATCTATTTTTGTAAATAAAACTTTTGGGAAATAATGGAAGTTTTTTGGAAATTCCCAGCTTTGTATTCTTTAATTCTTTCATGTTGTAATTAATATGAATAAATTTTATTTTTTACATATTTTTTCATGTATAGAAAAAAATCATATCAAGGTTTTGTGTGTTGCACTAATTGAGTCTTTTTTCTTTTTTGTTTATTTCCTTTGTAAGGGGTTTTTTTTTTTTTTTTTTTTTTTTTTTTTTTTTTGAGGATTGAGAAGCTTATTTTGAATAAAGTCTCATATAATTTATTTTCAAAATTAAAAAAAAAGTCATGTCCGAAATAAAAAAATCTCGAAATAATTGGTGATTACTTTTATGAATGAAGTCACTTCTCCGAAGACTTAAACCTTTCATCTAACGTTCTCACGTCTTGAACCACTTGAGTAGAGACCTTTCAAGAACCTTAAACCTCATGAACTTTGGCACAATGCCGTATCAAATGATGGAATCTTTATCTAGACAATGAAGCAATGAAACCATTAATTTGGAAAACTCATTCTAGAATTCCTTGGAAACCAAGCTAATAGGATATTTCTGAAGGATCTAGATTTCGGTAATTTGATGTGAGTTAAAATCATGTCAGAACTTTAAACCCAACAAAATCTCCCAAACCACTTTGAAGGACCACAAATCATGTATCCCTCGCACCTTTTCCTTGACTAATTCTTTGGGGCACATAGGTTAAAAAAAAAAAAAGAGGATCCAGATACTCAATGCTCGTAAAAAGATCCCCATTTGTGAAAGAACCTCCCTTTTTGTGAAAGAACCTTTCTTCTTTCTCGTTTGGTGGAAATGACATGAGAAACTTAAGACCGAAATGTGTCCTTGCAATAGGAAGCTTGAGATAATAATAGGAGTTATTCATTTGGAAAGTTGTAGTGAAAAAAAAAAGAAAAGAAAAAAAGATAGTTATATCATGCACTTGAGATATTCAAAGGATTTCAAGCAAGACCACAAGAAAATAAAAATTGAAAAAAAGAAGGAAACAAAAAAAGGAGTTTTAAGCCTCACACAAGATTTCTCTTCAATGTAAGTGACCATTTTTTAAATGATGAATGGTCATCTTTCAATTTCCTTTCAAATGAGTAAAATTATACACTTGTAACCTCTTTTGGGCCTAATGAATTCTTTCAAATGAACCCTAACCAAGGATCACCCTCCATAGCGGGGGTTAAACACGAAGATAGATTTATTCTAGAATCACACATTATGGAACTCTATTTCAAAAACAAAAAGAAAACGTTATGTTGAGGGGCATACATGGTGTGAAATTATTTTTGAAAATTTTGAGATCACTCAAAAGTGGAAATGTACAAGGAAAAAGAAAAAGCAAAAAAAAAAAAAAAACAAGAAATGAATTGAAAAAAGAAAGAAAGGAGAAATAAAGAGAAAGGGAGTGAGGGAATTGAGAATTTTGAGAAAATCGAGAAAATTCCTCACGTGATATGATCCTTGGTTTGATCACCTTAAACACATTTTGGGCATGCATATCCTTTTTCCAAAACCCGTAGCCCAAGCCCACATTACGTACCTTGAAAAGTCCATTTGGATCAAATGTGGATACTTAAATTGAGGAGTGTTATCCTTGCAAAGATGTATATGAGGCTTGAACCCATTGTATTGATAAGATTGTCATTGTTGGAAAATTTTGAATTCCCAAATGCATGATGAAACTAAAAATAAAAAATAAAAAGTGGGGCTCTAGGGTGAAAACCCTTAAAGGCAGCCTAGAGCACAATCGATAATTTTTAAAGTCATGATGTTGCCAATGCCATCAAGGAGTAAAAGATCACATTAAAATAATCGACGAGTACCCAAGACCTGAAGAGATCCTAGAATGCCGAGTCCACTTAAAGTTCAAGATTAGTCACAATATTGAATTTGAAATGTTGATCTTCCCTCTGTTCTGAAATGACCTTTCAAAACATTGAGCCTACCATGGTTGGTTTTAACGAATATCAAGGTACCATGTCTAGAAACCAAGAGAATGTCAAAATTGATTATGCTTGAAAAGAAATTTTTTCTAAATGCTTGATTCTCAAGGAAATAAAGTTTTTTTTTTTTTTTTTTAAATCTTGTTTCATTGCTGAGCCTAAATAAAGATTCACCTCCCCACCAAGTTGTGATTCTTGTAAAGCTATGACAATCGAGATCTTAATGTGTTGGACCATCATTCATTGGAAGAGCTAAACCCTCAGCCACCTTATTCAAGAACATTTCAAATTGTGATCACCAATTTTTAAGAGATTCAGATGTAATATTTTTGGCTACTTTATTTTCGTTGATTATGGAATACAATTATGTGGGGCAATTTTGTTGTCACTTTGTTAAAGATCCGAAAGTTTTGAATGATTAGACAGGTTTCTTTTTGTAAAGAATGAAGATGATATTTTTTTCCCTATAAAAAAATTGTTTGATAAATAGTGAGGATTTTGGCTTTGGGTTGAGATTAGCTCTTTTTTCATGAAAATTTTGATAGGAAAAATAAATAAATATTTTTATAGAAAAAATAATCATTTCTTTTTTTTTTGGAAAATAAATACATTTCAAGAGAAAAATTAAAAGATCAGTTTTGAGAAAAAATAAATGGCATCATTTTCCAGGAAAAAAATAAAAGTTCATGTGATGAGGTGGCATGAAATCATTGAAGTTAGAATTTGAATAGATATGCATGCATTTTTGGGGCAAGAAGAATGTTGAATCCAGAAGTAATTGGGAAGTAATACAAGGGGCAAGATGAGGAAAGGTTAAAGGGACGATTGAGACAAAAAGACATAAGAGGAAGTGCATGAAAAATATATTGATCAATTCGAGGAATATTAAGAAAATGGGTTGTTTCCTTACGCTTTTATTGAAATGGAAATGAAGACAAAGAAAATTTAGAGTGAAATAGAAGAGAAGTTGAGTAGTCCTGGTTGGGAATGATAAGTGAAAGAATGAAAAGAAAAAGATTTTGGGAAATTTGAGAGGGGGTATTTGTTTAAAGTGGAAAAATAAGGAAAGGATAGGAATTGAAGAGAAAATTTTGATTATTGAATTGACATCATTAGTGGACACTTGCATGATAGTTTTGATCATTGGCATCCATAGAATTTATTCGGCATCTGCATCTGCATCATTTTATTGACAATTGCATTAGTTGGCATCTACATAACTGTTTGATCGTTTGGTTCGGCATAATTGAAATAAAAATTTGCATTTTGCATGATGATAGTTTATCATTTGCATTCACGTCAGTTGAGATAGGGTTTTGCATTTACATCTTGATAGGGGCATTTGCTTTATTGAGGTCAATATTTGCATTTGCATTATGGTAAGGGCATTTGCATCAAGATAATGACAATTGCGTTATAAAGACAGGTTTTTGCATTCGCATTTCGATAGGGACATTTGCATTTATTAAGATGGATATTTTCATTTATATTTGCATTGGCATTGGTAATATCGTTCGCTAAATGTGAACACCAAAGAGATAAACAATTCAAAGTCATGGAATTTTTTTCAAGAATCAGACTTTGGTTTCGTCCAAGTCACTGTCAAGCTTTTCCATGTTCAGACTTTGGTTCCGCCCAAGTAACCATAAAAAAGAAATTGTCAAATCCAGTCTAGTCTTTGGTTTCGTCCACGTCAGTTTCAAGCGTTGGTGTTATGTGAGTCGTTCAAGGCATTGTTTTCATCCAAATCATTTTCGAATTTTGCATCCCAGACATTTATAGACTTTGGAGTCACCATCAAAATTGTCAATTCTAGTCTAAATATTGGTTTCTTCCAAACCACTCATGCTATGAAATTTTCTTAGAATTAATCTTGACTTTGGTTTCGCCCGTCACCTTCAGGTATTGGTTCCATCCAAGCCACAGAGCTATGAAATTATTCTCGACTTTGGTTTCGTCCAAGTCAACTTTAGGTGTTGGTTCCTATTGTCTGATTTCACTACGCAAGTGTACGTATTGCAAACAAGCAATAAAGTGGAAGTAGAGTGTCATACCCACGAGGAATTATTATTAATTTTGCTAAGTACTAAAATTCACATACTCAATCTTATCTAAACAATGAAATAAAGATGGTAATTAAAAACTAAAATTAAAATAAACTAATACTAAAAGAAAGTAAAATAAAAGATTGAATTCAATTAATTATAAAAGCCTAGGATTACAACTTCTCTCAACACTTCGCTTGAATCTCTCTCTACCTCTTCACTTGATTAATGATCCTGAGTTGTTAACCTAGAGTTCTAGCTTATTTACAAGGATCTTCCGATGGTCTCATAAAAATATCTTTCTTAACCAATTAACTATATTCCTATGATAATTGAATTAAAGAAGAACTCATTAAGCTTAGGCTTTAACAATGGTTACACATGACAAGTAAGTGTATTCCTACCCTACTTGTAAATCAATTCGTCCTAATAAATGAATGTGAAACATGTGTCATTCAATTCATGTCTAACACTAAACTCCCCTTTCCAAGTTGTATTTAGGTTAACAAATCAATCTAATTGGTGGCCAATTAACTAGAAGCATTAAGAACAAGAATGAACAAACAACTCAACAAACCATTAAATCAAGCTAGAGAGAGAAAGTAAATTCAAACTATGTGTTGAGTTCCATTGAAATCCTAGTAAAAGAGATTTATTTCATGATAATTAATGAAAACAAATAATCAAATAGTTTAACCATCATCAACAACACAAGAAAAATAAAGAAGAGAAAAGAGAAAACTAAGAGTTGTCAGTTCTTAAATCTTCAAACTTCCAATCTTCCAATCTTCTTGAGAGAATTTGATGGCAACTATCTTCTTGAGAGAGAATTAGGTTTCTAGGTATTCAATCCCCTTTATTTTGACCTAAAAGAGTCCTATTTAAAGTGCCCAAGGCCCCTGGAATCCGAAACTTTGCTCCCAAGAAAAGTTTAGCTTTTTTTTTTTTTTTTTTTTTTTACATTTTTGTGGTTACTGTTCACGTTGCAAACAGTAGTTGGGCACCGCGGCTCCGACATTCTACCTGGTCTCTGGATTCTATCATCTTCACGAACTTTGTCAGCTGTTTTGACTGGGCAAATCTTGTCCGATTTTGACGCATCTTACACTGTTAGAAAGGTATGGAAGTCAGCTTCAAAAGTCAAGTGAGGAGTTTTCTCATTTGAAGTTATTAAGATCAATTGTTTCTTGAAAAAAGATCTGGAGGTCGAATCTGCCTGCTCATTGGTTTGCATCGTTTTTCATCGTTTTGCACCACGAAGCTCCAGATCACCTTGGACCTGTAAAAACACATAAATAATAACTAAATAACTATTTTAAACATAAAATGAATAATTAAAATAAATATAAAAAATTTAAAATTAATCAAATCCTAATAAAATCCTCAGGACTTAGCCGATTCAAAATCATAAAAGGTGGCAAAATAACTATATTTCCTAAAGTTATCACACCCCAAACTTAATATTTTGCTAGTCCTCAAGCAAAACAAAACAAAACACACTAACTAAATAAAATGACTCAAAACACAACTCAAGATAAATGCACTCAAACAATGATTTCTTAATTTTTCTCAAAAGTTACCTCAAAATCCTAATTCAAAGTAGAACAAAAACATAATCCAAATCCATGATTCAATTCAATTGTAAACTTCATGCTTGAATGGATTTCTAGTGTGTGTGTGTGTGAATAATCTCTTTTCAAATCATCATATGCAATCTAAATAAGTTTATATCAATGCAAAAATACGAATTAGTACTAAATTCTCATATGTTTGCTTTTCATCTCTCTCTCCACTAATGTAGACTAACACTTCGTCAAGGATCAAGTAGGTCTTTATTAAACTTGTAATGTAAGGCTAGGGTCAAGGAATGATAAAGGATAAATTTTTGGTTAAATTCACCCATAGACACTATACAATTTTTTCCAGGATTTTTGAGAGCCATTGTCTTTTCCTCAAATTACATTCCCAATTCTTTAAATACACTTCCTTTTTTTTTACCACTTTATTCATTTTTTTCGTTTCGTTTTCGAAGAACCATAATCTTTTCCTTTTTTTCCTTCACATCACCATTTCACCCAAATTGGACATGGCTCATAATTTTTTCCTGTATGTTATACACATGCCTATGTAGTGAGGGTTAATCATGGTTTTTCTTATTTGACTAGGCTAAAAGATGTGGCACTCAAAGAAAAGATATATATCAATTAGGCTCAAAGAGGTAGACTAAGGATATTAATATATATAGGTAGGCTCGAAAGGCTTAAACGATCCAAAGATGGCCTAAATCACTTTCTTAACTTAATGTTGTCTAGGATTTTGCCTCGAGAGAGAATCAAACAAATTCTAGGTTCTAGACATAATTGCAATTCACATCAACATAATCAGTCTTTAAATAAGAAATGCAAATCTAAGTAAGAGATTAAGTGCTCAATTTAGTGAAAATCACATCCTAACATGAAACTAACAAGAGAATTTAACACAAATTCTTCTCATGCTTATGTTTTCCCAAGAATCAAGATAAATCAATAACTAAAATTCATCATTGGATAAGGATTCCATCATAATAAGTGCAAAATTTCTGAAGCAAAACAAAAATTTTGTATTTTTTTAATTTTTTTTAGACTCCTAATAAACTTAGACAATCACACAAACTAAAATAAATCTAAATACACACTCCCAAACTTAAAACAAACATTGTCCTCAATGTTTGGAAATAAAAAGAGTAAGAACAAGAAAACTCCACTATCAATGAAAGCAACGTATGAGAAGCCTTACTTTTCCTCTTAGACTTCATCATGCCTGTCCAAGTTGGTTGAGTAGTCACTACAAAAGAAAACAAAGTAAAAAGAAATTAATAAAAATATCCTAAAAAAAATTGAAAAAGAAAAAGAAAAAATTTAGAACTTGGGTTGCCTCCCAAGAAGCGCTTGATTTATAGTCATCGACTTGACTATCTCATGCCCATTAGCTAGTATCCAACCACTTGATGATTTTCGATTCATGCTATTTGGTTGTTCTTTCTTTGAACAACTTCGCTTTCTTGCAGGCTTGAAAGCGAAATTCATCTCTTTCAGTGGTAGAATTTATTAATGCCTTAAGTAGATCAATGGTATAAATCTCTATGAATTCCTCATTGTTAGCACTATCTATCCCATCGATTAGCTTTGGCTGTTGGATGCATTAGGGAACAGGCTGTGGTGGTGGGTCACACTGGATCCATTCTTCTTGAACTTTCACAAATTCTTCTTCAATAAGCTCGTTGGCAATTCAGACTCTTTGCTATCCTCATCTATCTCCTGTTCAATCCCAAGTGTGTTGGCGTTACAATGCTCTTGTTCATTTGGTCTGAAATTAGATTCAATATCACCTGGAAGAGTTTCCTGAGGGCAATTGTTAAAGGCATTGACAAGTTGGCTCATTTGTGTTTCAAGACTCCTAAGTGTTGCCGCTTGACTCTGAAGTAATGCTTCTTGACTTTGAAGTTATGCTTCTTGACTTTGAAGTAATGCTGATTGCTCCTGAATGATAGTGTCGGTTCTTGCCATGAACTGCATAAACATCTCTTCCAATGAAGGATTCGTTTTTGGAACCGGTGCTTGAGCTTGTGATGAGAACTCAAAAGGATATGCTTGATTGTCTGAATATGAGGACCATTGATTGTTGTTCCAAGAATAATTTTGGTGATCTTCCCAACTTGGATTGTAGTCGTTGGAATAGAAATTATTCTGCATATTATAGTTTCCAAAATATTGCATTGATTCAGCATAGGTTGGGCACCAATCACTAGAATGTCCACCCCCACAAAGTTTACAAATTACAAACGGGCTTTGGCAGAAGGTACACACAAAGTGTCAAGCTTCTTGTTAAGTGCAGCCACTTGTGCAGATAAAGCATTGATTGCATCCCGTTTATAATCCCACATAGTGCATCCAAATCAACAAAACCTGAAAGAAAAAAAAAAAAGAAAAAAAAAGTTTAAATTAAGACTAAGATTGCTTGGTATTAATATTAACAAAAAATAATAAACAATTCCCCAACAACGGCTATAAAAACTTGTTGTCTGATTTCACTACGCAAGTGTAAGTATCTCAAACAAGTAATAAAGTGGAAGTAGAGTGTCGTACCCACGAGGAATTGTTATTAATTTAGCTAAGTACTAAAATTCACACACTCAATCTTATCTAAACAATTAAATAAAGATGGTAATTAAAAACTAAAATTAAAATAAACTAATACTAAAAGCAAGTAAAATAAAAAGATTGAATTCAATTAATTATAAAAGCCTAGGATTACAACTTCTCTCAACACTTCGCTTGATTCTCTCTCTACCTCTTCACTTGATTAATGATCCTGAGTTGTTAACCTAGAGTTCTATCTTATTTACAAGGATCTTCCGATGGTCTCATAAAAATATCCTTCTTAGCCAATTAACTATATTCCTATGATAATTGAATTAAAGAAGAACTCATTAAGCTTAGGCTCTAACAATGGTTACACATGACAAGTAAGTGTATTCCTACCCTACCTGCAGATCATTTCATCCTAATAAATGAATATGAAACATGTGTCATTCAATCCATGTCTAACACTAAACTCCCTTTTCCAAGTTGTATTTAGGTTAACAAATCAATCTAATTGGTGGCCAATCAACTAGAAGCATTAAGAACAACAATGAACAAACAACTCAACAAACCATTAAATCAAGCTAGAGAGAAAAAGTAAATTCAAACTATGTGTTGAGTTCCATTGAAATCCTAGTAATAGAGATTTAGTTCATGATAATTAATGAAAACAAATAATCAAATAGTTTAATCATCATCAACAACACAAGAAAAGTAAAGAAGAGAAAAGAGAAAGCTAAGAGTTGTCAGTTCTTGAATCTTGAATCTTCCAATCTTCTTGAGATAATTTGATGGCAACTATCTTCTTGAGAGAGAATTAGGTTTCTAGGTATCCAATCCCCTTTATTTTGACCTAAAAGAGTACTATTTAAAGTGTCCAAGGCCCCTGGAGTCCGAAACTTCACTCCCAAGCAAATTTTAGCTTTTTTACATTTTTGCGATTACTGTTCATGTTGCAAACAGTAGCTGGGCTCTGTGGCATTGGTTTTGGGCGCCACGGCGCCAGCATTCTGCCTGGTCTCCAGATTCTGTCATCTTTGCAAACTTCGTTAGCTGTTTTGACTGGGAAAATCTTATCCAATTTTGACAAGTATTACATCGTTGGAAAGGTATGGAAGTCAGATTCAAAGGTAAAGAAGGGAGTTTTCTCATTTGAAGTCTTTAAGATCAAGTGTTTCTTGAAACAAGATCCGGAGGTCGAATCTGCCTACTCATTGGTTTGCACCGTTTTTAATCGTTTTGCACCACGAAGCTCCAGATCACCTTGGACCTATAAAAACACATAAATAATAACTAAATAAATATTTTAAACATAAAATGGATAATTAAAATAAATATAAAAATATTTAAAACTAATCAAATCCTAATAAAATCCTCAAGGACTTAACCGATTCAAAAGCATAAAAGGTGGCAAAATAACTATATTTCCTAAAGTTATTAGTTCCGTCCAAATCACAAAAGCTATGGAATTAATCTTGACTTTGGTTTCGTCCAAGTCAACTTCAGGTGTTGGTTCCGTCCAAGCCATTTATTTCTTGGAATTTATCTCAGAGTTAAGCCTGACTCTGGTTTCGCCCAGGTCATCTTTCAACTTTTGGTTTCTCCCAGGTCATCTTTTGACTATTGGTTTCCCAAGTCATCTCCCAACTGCTCATTTTGCCCAGGTCGTTTCTACAACTTTGGTTTCTTTCAAGTCCTTTCTCAGTTGCTGGTTTTGCCCATGCCACTTTTCCCGACTACTGGTTTCGCCCAGGTTATCTTTTGACTTCTGGTTTCTCCCAAGTCATCTTTTGACTTTTGATTTCGCCCAAGTCACTTTTCGACTTCTGGTTTCACCCAAGTCATCTTCTGATACTGGTTTCACCCAGGTCATCTTCCCACTTCCTAGTTTCGTCCAAGTCACCTTCCAAATATTGGTTTTGCCCAAATCACTTTTTCGACTTCTGGTTCCGCCAAAGTCATTTTTTTATATTTTGGTTTCATCCAGATTGTTTTTCAAACAAAATCAATCAAATAAAAAAAAATTCCTCGAGAACCAAACTTGAAAAATTATTGTTAGCCGCCTTTATCTTATCCCGAAATTTTATTTTGATAAGTCTTCGGTGGCGATATCCAAAGCTTCCGATGGTGATATCCAAAATTTTGTTTTGACCAAGTCTTTGGTGGCGATATCCGAAGCCTTCGATGGTGATATCCGAAATTTGGTTATGATAAGTCTTCAGTGGTGATATTCGAAGCTTTCAGCGGTGATATCCGAAATTTGGTTATGATAAGTCTTCGTTGGCGATATCCGAAGCTTTTGGTGGTGATATCCGGAATTTTTTTTTATCAAGTCTTCGATGGCGATATCCGAAACTTTCGGTGGTGATATCCTGAATTTTGTTTTGGCAAGATTTCGGTAGTGATATCTGAAGCATCTAATATGGAATTTTTTTATGGCAACTCTTCAGTGGTGATATCCGAAGTATTTGAGGTGGAATTTTGTTTTCTCAAGTCTTCGGTGGAGATATCCAAAGCATTTGATACGGAGCTTTTGTTGGTTTATGTCTTCGAGGGCGATATTTGAACCATTTGATAAGGCACTTTGATTTCTCGAGTCTTTGGTAGCGATATCCAAAGCTTCTGGTGGTGACATCCAGAATTTTAAAGAATTTTCTAAGTCTTTCGGTTGTGATATCCGGGAATGAGTTTTCACTTTCATAAGACTAAAGGCAGAAAGTGGATGGATGTGGTGTGTGTTGTGGCCCAACTAATGTTGAAAATTTTCAAAAGCAATTAATTTCAAAGTTGTTGAGCCTTTGATTAGAGGAGCTTTTAATTTAAAGTTGTAGAGCCTCTGATTAGAGAAGCATTTAGTTTAAAGTGTTGGAGCCTCTGATTAGAGGAGCATTTATATTCAAAGTTGTGGAGCCTCTGATTAGAGGAGCAGTTAATTTCAAAGTTATTGAGCCTCTGATTAGACGAGCTTTTAATTTTAAAGTTGTAAAGGCTCTGATTAGAGGAGCATTTAGTTTAAAAGTTGTGGAGCCTCTCATTAGAGGAGCATTTAATTTCAAAGTTGTTGAGCCTCTGATTAGAGGAGCTTTTATTTTCAAAGTTATGGAGCCTCAATGGAGGACTTATTTTATTTAAAAGTCAGTTCAATGTTGTCAAATATATATATATATATATAATATCAACAAAAAAAGAAGAAGGAGTCTTCGAGGTTGCTGATCCAAGACAAAATTGTTATCTATGTCTTTTCCCTATTCCTGATGCTCAGCAATTTGCAAAGAGGGGTAGCTGTAGATACCTAATTTTGTCCGGGTTAAGCCCAATAATAAATCGAATTGAAACCTTTGGTTGTTATCCGCTAGTCTGATCTCATCGGTCGAGTCATTTGTATTAACTATTGTTCAAATTGGACTTTATTATTATTATTATTATTATTACTATCTCTAGGCTTTTAGTAATATTTTTTATATAATTTTTAAATTAAAAAATTAAAAAAAAAAAAACTGCTGCCAGCGTGACTCCCACTGCCAGCCTCTCTCTCTTTCCTCACCAATAGCCCCTACCTCTTCACACCCATCGCTTGAAGCAACCCCCAAATCCAAGAAAATCTGTGATTTTCTGGGAGTTTGGTGCACAAGCTCAACAAAAAGAGCATAAAGATAGAGTGAAATGGGAGGGGGATTCGGCCAGCACAAAATACAGATAAAAAAAAAAAACTCACAGAGATACCCTTCACCGTGACCACCACCGATAGTCACAACCATACACCACTGATGCACTGAAAGAGTATATCTTATTTAACCCTTGCACTAAAAATATCAGTTTTAAAATATAGCAATAAGCAAGGGTCGAGTCCATAAGGATTGGTGTTTAGTTTAATAATTATTAATTTATACTTAAATTCAAAGAAAACAAAATAAAAGGGGAGGTTTTTAAAATCATTTTAAACTAAAAACTTATAATCAAAGAAGAAAGCGAGTAAATAAGAAGTAATCAAATATGAGAAATATGGCTAAAGGTTCATTCTCCACCACTAGACATCATTAATAATCAAAGTCAGATCTATCAATATCAATTATCTATCAAAGTTAACAACCGTAGATAACAACATCCTGTGTTACCTCAATCCTTCCATAGTTTGTCGTTAAGTAGGACGAACGCCACTACTTAATCTCTAACTATCAAATAACCTAAGATAAACATCATTAGATTCAAAGTGATAGCAGCTTTATGATGAGAAAGATAGGTTGATCTAAGCAACAAACACATAAACATGGATTCATTCAACTTATGTTATGTTCCACTTCATAAATCCTGAACACCCAACATAATCATGAATTACAAATTGCTATTGTCGCAACCTAAAAAATAACAAGTCTCATCGCAATACTTAATTATTCGTTAAGCGTGACATTTAAAAAAAACCGAGGAAAAGTCGACTTAATTCCTCTTAAAAAAATGAAGGTTTTGAAAATAACCTTGAAAAAGACATGGAGTCGCCACCAATCATTTTTAGCTAGGTGTGATCGGCCACCTATTAAAACCGGTTTTATAAAATATTTTAAAATTAATTAAAACATTTTTAAAACCAATTTCAAATTCTGTGTTTTAAACCAGAGAAAACTAAGAAGCGGGTTCGGGACTCGGTTACGTGTGGGGAAGGATTAGCACCCCCACAACGCCCGTATAAAATGGTACCTTATTAATCATGTGTTATCTCAAGTCTCGATAAAAAGTCGGTTTTAAATTTAGTATTTCAAGTTAATTCTCAATTTAAAGAAAAATAATTCCATTTTTAATTGAAAATGATCCGAAATTTATAAATTCAAAAATTTCCTATATTCCCCAACAAACGTGGAAAAATGTATAAATTTTTATTAGTTTGGAAAACTTTCCGAATCATTCTCATTTTAAAGAAGATATTCCGTTATTCATGATAATTGATGATATGCTCCCCAGCAAACCGACAGAGAATTCATGAATTATTTTAACTCGGGAATATCTTTATTTTATTGAAAATCATTACCTTTTTGAAAACATTTTAAAAAATATGAATATGAATATGTATGATGTAGACACATAATTTTGTCCGGACCACTAAAATAGGTATGTTTTCTTCCTAAACTGATGTTTCAGAATGTAAAAAGAATTTTTTCATCCTACAGGTGGTACTCCGAGGCTTAGTTTAAGAGGGTGAGCATAAAAAGTCAAACTCGAAAAAAGTCAACCCCAAAAAATCAACCCAAAAAGTCAACCCTGAAAAGTTAACTATTGAAAAAGTCAACCCAGTTTCAAAATCAAGATTTGAAGTTCAATTGAAAAATGGCGAAATAATTTTGATAATCCGAGGTCTACATCAAAAGATATGGAGTTCGAAAGTTGGGTTACGGAGATTCAGTAGAAAGGAAACCCTAATCCGAGAAATTTAGGGAAAAATGCTTAAACGATCGAATTGGTCAAAATTGAAGGTTAAAAATGAAAGATAAGCATTGACTACGGGTAATGGAGAAGCCACTTGAAAGAAAAACAGAAAGAAAAGTCAATCCGGGAGAAAACCGAGAATTAGGGTTTTTGGTGGATTTCGGTGAAATCGGGAAAAATCACAGAAATGGCCTGACTTGGTAAGACCAAAGCCCCCAATGGATAAGGGATGATTAAAAAGGGATAGCCCAAGGCTCATCTTGAAGAAAATCTGAAAATCGGATTTGTTTTGAGCAAAACTGGGTTTCGGAGGCAAAAAGGCAAAAATGGAAAATTTGAGAAAAATAGCAAATGAACTCCAAATCTTCTAAAATTTTTCAAATCTCATTTTTAAATTATTTGAAAGATATTGGCAAAAGAAAATCTTGATTCTGAGTTCGTTTGCAAAATGGCCAAATCCCGGACTTCTTATGTAGTAATTCAAAAAGGAAAATCCCGAAAAAATAGCAAATGAGCTCCAAATCTTCTGAAATTTTGTAAATCTCATTTTTAAATTACTTGGAAGAGATTGACGAAAGAAAATCTTGATTCTGAGTTCGTTTGCAAAATAGCCAAATCCCGGGCTTCTTATGTAGTAATTTAAAAAGGAAAATCTCGAAAAAATAGCAAATGTGTTCCAAATGTTCTAAAATTTTGCAAATCTCATTTTTAAATTATTTGGAAGATATTGGCGAAATAAAATCTTGATTCAGAGTTCGTTTTCAAAATGGCCAAATCCCGAGCCTCCTATGCAAAAATTCAAGAAGATAAATCCCGAAAAAATACCAAATGGACTCCAAAAATTCTAAAATTTTGAAAATCTCATTTTAAAATTATTTGGAAGAGATTGGAAAAATAAAATCTTGATTCGGAGTTCGTTTGCAAAATGGCCAAATCCCGGGCTCCTATGTAGTAATTCAAGCAGATAAATCCCGAAAAAAATACCCAAATGAGCTCCAAAAATTATGAAAACTTCCAGATCACACTTTTAAATTATTTGGAAGAGATTGGTGAAGAAAAATCTTGATTTGGAGCTCGTTTAAAAAATGGTAAAATGTGGGGGCATAAAAGGGTATTTTTGGAAAAAAAATCCAAATAAATAGTAAACGGACTCGGATAATTTTGAAAACTTCCAAAACTCAATGTTTTATTATTTTGGAAGTATTAAAAAAAGAAAAATTGAATTTGGAGTCCGTTTGATATTTATTTGCATCCGGGGGGGCAAAACGATCATTTCACCCAAGCAACCGAAAAGGGCTTCTTTGGGCCTTTAAAAAAAATCAGACTTGGGCTAGAAAAGACAAGGGCTGTTCTGCCAAGGCCCAAAGGAAGGAGGAAGCTTCTGATTTTTCAATCAAATGGCCAAGAATTAAGAGTTAGTTAGAGATTCTCTTTGATCAAGCCATGGTGATTAAGCCAGATAGGCCAAGAGAGTTGTCAACATTATTCTTGAACAGCTGTAATTTAGGATAGCTGATATGCTAATCTAAGGGTGATAATTTCATGATTTTTTCACTTTGAATTATTAGCCATTTGATGGAAAATTGGTTACAAAAAAATGACAACATCTGATAGGATCCAAGATGGCCCAATCCCATGGCAATTTCTATATGGGCCAAGATCCAAGAAAATCTAGGAAACATGGCAAGAATGGGTGGAATTCACTTGGGCCATGTTGCAAGTTATTCAAGAAAGGCTTCAACATGCAAGATGGGCTTGCATCCAAGTTCGGTCCATATGATTCAAGAACACAAGGTGATACATTAAGAGGACTTATTTGGGCTTATTTTAATTCTTATAATTACTTAGGCATTTGGGCCTATATTATGTAACATGGACATCTTTTAATTATTTAGGTTTGGGCTTGAGCATGTTCAGCCCATATTTTACATATTATTACTTAGTAGATTATGGTTATTGTAGGGAGGCTATAAATATATGTCTTAGCCGCCTACTTCAATTATCTTTTGATCAATTGAGTTTGAAACTGATGTGAACCCTAGGGGTTAAACCCTTTGAACCCACTAACAAATTAAAATACCTAACCCAGAAAAGCCAAGATTCAGGCAAAGAAAACTTAAACCCTTAAAAGCTTGTTTCAAAGAACCTAGATTAAGCATGTAAACTAGACCCTAAGAACTCTCGTTTCAAGAACCTAAGTTTGATAGGTTGAACGCCACAAAGAAAGAATTCTTTGATAAGTTCCTAAGTTCTTTCAAGAACTAAAAAAAGTGAAACACTCACTTTGAATAAATTCAAACTCAATTGATCAAAAGATAATTGAAGTAGGCGGCTAAGACATATATTTATAGCCTCCCTACAATAACCATAATCTACTAAGTAATAATATGTAAAATATGGGCTGAACATGCTCAAGCCCAAACCTAAATAATTAAAAGATGTCCATGTTACATAATATAGGCCCAAATGCCTAAGTAATTATAAGAATTAAAATAAGCCCAAATAAGTCCTCTTAATGTATCACCTTGTGTTCTTGAATCATATGGACCAAACTTGGATGCAAGCCCATCTTGCATGTTGAAGCCTTTCTTGAATAACTTGCAACATGGCCCAAGTGAATTCCACCCATTCTTGCCATGTTTCCTAGATTTTCTTGGATCTTGGCCCATATAGAAATTGCCATGGGATTGGGCCATCTTGGATCCTATCAACATCCTTGAGGATTTAGAGGAGCATTCGGCCAACACTTAGGAAAAGGTTCAGAATTTCATTTTTACACTTGATTTTTGCTGAGTTCTCTTGGTTTTTACTTGGTTTTTCTCTCTCTGGTTGAAGGCAAAAAGAAAAAGTTTAGAAAAGAAAGGAAATTTTAAAGAGATAAAGCTTGAAATATAGCTTCTTGAGGTTGCTCTTGAGCACCAACTCTTGCACTTTCTTGATTTTCCATTCTTATTTTGCTATTTTGATTACTATTTGGTGAGTTTCCTTTTTAAATAAATGTTTTTTTTATTGTTCTTCTTAAGTTCTTTCTTCATCTCTTTCTTAAATATACTTTTTACAAATTTTTTTTACAATATTCTCACCATGGCCGAATGGCCTACAATTTTTATTAATGTTGCTGTTTTGGTTTATTTTACCATGTTGTTTATGTTATTTTATTTTATCTTGATGTTTTAAATGTTATTTTACTTCATATACTTGAGTTATATTTTAATTTGGTTGCTTTGTTTGTTGCCATTTATGATTTAAATATCATGTTCTTGCATTTTTAATTTTCTATTTTCATGATGTTTAAATTTGTTGGTGTTTTAGATTTAGTATATCAAGTGTTTGTGAAAATGCTTGTGTGGTGTTTGCATGATTTGAGTTTTATATTTTAGTTGAGCATGTTAGTATATCAAGTGTTTGTGAAAATGCTTGTTTGGCTTTAGTATTTCTACTTTGTGTTTGCATGTTTTGAGTGTTATATTTTAGTTGAGCATGTTAGTATATCAAGTGTTTGTGAAAATGCCATGCTTGTTGGAGTTTGAGGCCATTCGTCTACTCCATGTGTTTTGCATTGTGTGTTGCATTTTACCATGTTAGTTGGTAGGTTTTTGCATCTGCATGACATTTGATTTAGTTTTGCATGCTAGTATACCAAGTGTTTGTGAAAATGCCATGTTTGCTAGTTACATAGGCCATTCGGCCACTCCTTGAATTTTTGCATTGTATGTGCATTTTTGCTATGTTAGTTGATAGGTTAGAATTTGCATGATATTTGGTTGAGTTTTTGGTTTAAGCATGCCTTGTGTTTGTGAAAATGCCATGCATATTTTAGTTATTAGGTTTGGTTTATTTGCCATGCATGTTCATGCATTTTAGGTCTAGGTTGCATTAAATGCCATGCAAATTCATTTAGGTCTAGGTCACTATATTAATGCCATGCATTTTTTTCATGACATTTAGGTTTAAACTCATGCATTTCATGCACTATGTTTGCTGTAATTTTCATGCATTTCATGTTCATGCCACTTGAATAATGACTTAGGCCAATTAATGGTTCAAAGTCATGCTCTCTTGAGCACACTTGTGAAAAATTAAGTTTTGTCAAATTGATTATTCTACCTTTGTGATTTTTTTTACTTAGCCAATTTTTATCTAACTTTCAAAAAGTCCTAGCTACTGTTTGTGAGTCATTTTGTGAGTCTTAAATATTTTTACTTTGATTTTTAAATGATTTTATCAAAGGCAAAAATGTATTTTGGCAAAATAGTTTTTTTCACCCAGTACTCATACTTTTCCGATTTTTTTGGGCATTCATCTTTAATCAGAAAATTAAGCTGATTGTTTCTCGTGTAGTTTTACATGTCCTAAGTCTCCAGTATTTTTTTTAGATTTTTTTGAATTTTTAAAAATAGGGTAAAAAATCGTGGCTTAAAACTAGACAGTGGAGTCAGAATTGAATTTAAAGAAAAATCATTTTTCTGTTTTGGTTAAGTTACTTAGAGGGGGCTGATTAGGAAGGTTAGCTACTGACTTAGGGTAGTTTCTAAGCCTTTTTAAACTCTAAAAATGATTTCTTAAGTCTCGGGTTAAGGGTAGTCAAGTCCGGATTTTTAAACTTAAGAAATTAGAGCCATTTTAAAAAATTAGCCCAGTTTTTATTTTTAATTCAAGCTTTTCAAAATTGTTTTCAAACAATCACAAAGTATTTTGGTTTTAGAATATTTAATTTGACATATTTTCCTAAGGCAGCCAGATATCTTTTTAGATATACGGATTTCCTTAATTAAAGGAAAAAAAATACATTTTCATGCATTGCATTTTCCATGTTCATGAATTTTATATAATATGAGATTTTTGCTATGATAATTTCTATGATATTGTTGTGATTTTGAGTTATGTTATATTGTTTATTATATGATTTGAAATATTTCATGATATCCTATGCTTTTTATTTAATTATTTTTTTGTTATATTATTTAGCATATACTATGTTCATGCATTATTATTGTCATTTTTTATTTCCGTGCATGTTATATGATAGCATTATTTTATATTCCATGTCATTTAAATTATATGCCATATCATTCATATTTGCCATGTCATTTAAATCATTTCATTTTATATAGAATATGTATGTTACTTAAGTTATTTTATTTCATTTAGAATATATCATATGACTTAGGATATTGCATCTCATATAGAATATATTATGTTACCCAGGTCATTTCATTTCATTTATAATATGTCATATAACTTAGGACATTTCATTTCATTTAGAATATACTAAGGCATTTAAATTATATTATATCATTTAAGATGCATTATATTATTTAGATTTTGCTATGTCATTTTATTTAAGTCATACATATTCATATCTCTTAAAATGTTTTCAAAAGGATAATGATTTTTCAATAAAAAGTAAAGATATTCCCGAGTTAAAATAATTCATGATTTCTCTACCGGGTTTGCTGGAGGGAATATCATCAATTATCATTAATAAAGGAATATCTTTCTTTCAAAAAGAAAAAAAAAAGAATGATTCGGAAAGTTTTCCAAAAATAATAAAAATGTCTATATTTTGCCACGTTTGTTGGGGAATATAGGAAAATTTTGAATTTATAAATTCTGAATCATTTTCAATTAAAAATGGAATTATTTTTCTTTAAATTGGGAATTAACTTGAAATACTAAATTTAAAACCGTTTTTTACCGAGACTTGAGATAACACACGATTAATAAGGTACCGATTTATACGGGCGTTGTGGGGATGCTAATCCTTCCCCGCACGTAACCGACTCCCGAACCCGTTTCTTTGATTTCTCTGGTTTAAACGCAGACTTGAAATTGGTTTTAAAAACGTTTTAATTAATTTTTAAAATATTTTATAAAACCGGTTTCAATAGGTGGCCGATCACACCTAGCTAAAAAAGATTGGTGGCGACTCCATGTCTTTTTTTTAAGGTCATTTTCAAAACCTTCATTTTTCTAGAGGAATTAAGTCGACTTTTCCTCGGTTTTTTTTAATGTCACTCTTAATGAATAATAATGTCTTGCGATGAGACTCGTTATTTTTTAGGTTGCGACATATGACATAAATAAAATGACATAGCAAAGTCTAAATAATATAATGCAACCTAAATGATATGATGTAATTTAAATGGCTTAGCATATTCTAAATGAAATGAAATAGCCTAAGTTATATGATATATTCTAAATGGAATGAAATGACCTAGGTAACATGATATATTCTATATGAAATGTAATATCCTAAGTCATATGATACATTCTGAATGAAATAAAATATCCTAAGTGACATAATATATTCTTAATAAAATAAAATGACCTAGGTAAAATAATATATTCTACATTAAATGAAATAATTTAAATGACATGGCAAATATGAATGATATGGCATATAATTTAAATGACATGGAATATAAAATAATGCTATCATATAATATGCATGAAAATAATAATGCATGAACATAGTATATGCTAAATAATATGACAAAAAGTAACTAAATAAAAAGCATAGGATATCATGAAATATTCAAAACCATATAATAAACAATATAACATCAAAAAATATAAATCAAAATAATAACATTACCATAGAAATTATCATAGCAAAAATCACATATTATATAAAATGCATGAATATGAAAAATGCAATGCATGAACATGTATTTTTTCCTTTAATTAAGGAAATCCGTATATCTAAAAAGATATCCGGCTACCTTAGGAAAATATATCAAATTAAATGTTCTAAAATCAAAATACTTTGTGATTGTTTGAAAACAATTTTTTGAAAAGCTTAGATTAAAAATAAAAACTTGGCTAAACCCTTTTTAAAATGGCTCTAATTTCCTAAGTTTAAAATCCCGGACTTGACCACCCTTAACCCGAGACTTAAAAAATCATTTTTAGAGTTTAAAAAGGCTTAGAAACTACCCTAATTCAGTAGCTAAACTTCCTAATCAGCCCCCTCTAAGTAACTTAACCAAAACAGAAAAATGATTTTCCTTCAAATTCAATTCTGATTCCACTGTCCAGTTTTAAACCATGATTTTTTACCCTATTTTTAAAATTTCTTAAAAATCTAAAAAAAAAGTACTGGAGACTCAAGACAAGTAAAAATACATGGGAAAAAATCAGCTTAATTTTTTGATTAAAGATGACTACCCAGAAAAATCGGAAAAGTATGAGTACTGGGTGAAAAAACTGTTTTGCCAAAACACATTTTTGCCTTTGATAAAATCATTTAAAAATCAAAGTAAAAATATTTAAGACTCTCTAAATGACTCACAAACAGTAGCTAACACTTTTAAAAAGTTAGACAAAAATTGGCTTAAGTAAAAAAAAAATCACAAAGGTAGAATAATCAATTCGACAACTCTTTAATTTTCCACAAGTATGCTCAAGAGGGCATGACTTTGAACCATTGATTGGCCTAAATCATAATTCCAGTGGCATGGACATGAAATGCATGAAAGATACAGCAAATATGATGCATGAAATGCATGAGTTTAAACGTAAATGTCATGAAAAATGCATGGCATCAATAAAATGACCTAGACCTAAATGAACTTGCATGGCATTTAATGCAACCTAGGTCTAAAATGCATGGATATGCATGACAAAACAAACCAATCCTACATCTAAAGTATGCATGGAAATAACACAAACACAAGGCATGCTTAAACAAAATACTCAACCAAATGTCATGAAAATGCAAACCTATCAACTAACATAACAAAAATGCACACACAAAGCAAATAAAGTAAAGTGGCGGAATGGCCTCATGTTCAAAAATGAGCATGGCATTTTCACAAACACTTGATATACTAACATACTTAACTAAAGAATAACACTCAAATAATGCAAATATAGAGTAGAGTCATGGAAACCAACAAGCATTTTCACAAACACATGGATTTCAAAATATAAAACATAAACAAACTTAAACATTTTGAAAACAGAAAATCAAAAATGCAAGAACATGATAATAGACTCATAAATGGAAATAAGCAAGCAACCACATTAAAACAAACTTCAAGTCTATGTAGTAGAAGAAGATTTAAAGCATCAAAACTTATTTAATATAAAAAATAACATGAAATAACAAAGCAAACAGCAACTAAAAAAAACTGGGCTATTCGGCCCTATCAAAAAACAAAGGAAAAAAAAAATATTTCAAGAGCTTTTTATAAGAAAGGATCAAGAAGGAACTTAAAGAAGAATGTTAAAAACACTTACTTAAAAAGAAAAATCAAAAGAAACTCACCAAAATAATAATCAAAATAGCAAATCAAGAATCGAAAATCAAAGAAAGTGCAAGAGTATGGTGCTAAAAGCAACCTCTAGAAGCTATCTTTCAAGCTTTTCTCTTCTAACTTTCTTTTATTTTATAAACTTTTCTTTTTGCTTCTCAACAATGGAGAGAAAATCAGCCAAAATCAAGAGAGAATAGAGAGTGAGTAGTTTTACCAAATGAAAGAGAGAAAGAAATCCTTGTAGTGGTCGAAACCCCCATCTCTCTAGGCTAGGATGTTGTCATTTTTCCATCAACCAATTTTCATCTAAGGGCTATTGATCCAAGATGTTTAAAACATGAAATTATCACCCTTAGATTAGGCCATCAGCTATCCACAATTACAGTTGTTCAAGAATCTTAAGCCATTATGTTGACACTCTCCTTTTTCATGCATTGGTCCATGTGGCTTATTTGCAAAGGCTTGATCAAAAAATCACTAACTAACTCTTCATTGTTGGCCTTTTGATTAAAAAATCAGAAACTTCCTACCCATCTTTAGGCCTTGGCCAGCCCCCCTTCTTCTAGCCCATGTTTGATTTTTTTAAAAGGCAAGGAGAGCCCTTTTCGGTTTCTTGTGTAAAATGACCTTTTTGCCCCCCGAATGTAAATAAATGGCAAACGGACTCCAAATTCAAATTTTATTTTTTCAATACTTTCAAAATAATAAAAAAATAAATTCTGGAAGTTTTCAAAATTTTTCAAGTCCATTTACTATTTATTTGGATTTTTTCTTCTAAAATTGCCCTTTTATGCCCCCAAACTTTACCATTTTTTAAACGAGCTCCAAATCCAGATTTTTCTTCACCAATCTCTTCCAAATAATTTAAAAATGTGATCTGGAATTTTTCATAATTTTTGGAACTCATTTGGTATTTTTTCGGGATTTATCTGCTTGAATTACTACATATGGGGCCCGGGATTTGGCCATTTTGTAAACGAACTCCGAATCAAGATTTTCTTTAGCCAATATCTTCCAAATAATTTAAAAATGATATTTACAAATTTTCAAAATTTTTGGAGTTCATTTGCTATTTTTTCGAAATTTATCTTCTTGAATTTCTACATAGGAGACCCGGGATTTGGCCATTTTGCAAACAAACTCCGAATCAAGATTTTCTTTCGCCAATCTCTTCCAAATGATTTAAGAATGATATTTGCAATTTTTCAGAATTTTTGGAGTTCATTTTCTATTTTTCCCAAATTTTCCAATTTTGTCATTTTGGCTCCGAAACCCAGTTTTGCTCAAAACAAATCCGATTTTCATATTTTCTTCAAACTGAGCCTTGGGCTATCCTTTTTTAACCATTCCTCATCCATTAGGGGCTTTAGACCTACCGAATCGGGCCATTTCTTGTAATTCTTCCCAATTTCACCGAAATCCACCAAAAACCCTAATTCTCGGTTTTCTTTCGGATTGACTTTTCAATCAGTTTTTCTTTCAAGTGGCTTCTCCATTACCTGTAGTCAGTGCTTATCTTTCATTTGGAATCTTCAATTTTGACCAATTCGATCATTTAAGCACTTTTCCCCAAATTTCTCAGATTAGGGTTTCCTTTCTACTGAATCTCCATAACCCAACTTTCGAACTCCATATCTTTCGATGTAGACCTCGGATTATCAAAATTCTTTCACCATTTTTCAATTGAACTTCAAATCTTGATTTTTAAAGTGGGTTGACTTTTTCAGTAGTTGACTTTTTGGGGTTGACTTTTAGAGGATGACTTTTTCAAGTTTGACTTTTTATGCTCGCCTTCTTAGACTAAATCTCGGAGTACCACCTGCAGGATAAAAAATCTTTTTACATTCTGAAACATCAATTTAGGAAGAAAACATACCTGTTTTAGTGGTCCGAACAAAATTAGGTGTCTAAAGCTACTATTGAATAAGAAATCAAGACAATTACACGGATCAAGATTCCTAAACTAGCATTAGATAATTATCAAGATCTATCTAGTTTGCAACCTAAACAAATCAAGACAATATCATGAACAATTCTTGTAGAAGAACATAAACAACTTTTATAGAAAACTAATATATGATAGAATCTAAAAATTAATTACATAACATGTCTAGGGCTTTGAAATCACCCTTAACCAAAGAGAAGTGTAGCCTTGCATAGGCATTGTCAACATAAACATGAATATTCAAAAGAAACTAAGAACAAAAAGAAAATAAAACTAAGAGAGGAAGAATAAGAAGAAGAAGATTGATAAATAATCAAAAGCACGTCCTAGTTGGTGGCTCAAAATATGGTATTTATAGAGCTTTAAAGCCTTGGAAACCCTTTCTTGCTCTTTAAGGAAGCTAGGAGTCAAAATAAGGTTGTTTTGGAATTTTCCCATATTTTTTCAGTTTTGGACTTTTTTTCCAGTTTTAAAAATTTTTGGAAACAAAAACTCAGCGCCGCGGAGCCAACTTTCTGCCTTGGCCGTTTTTGCTTGCTGACTTCGCTTTCGCGACTGATGCACTATCTTGCACTTTGTTGGCTGATTTGGATGATGATCCTTTGTCTGATTTAGGCATGTAAACTATCGTTGGAAAGGTATTCAAGTCCGCTTCAAAAGTCAAGAAGGAAGTTTCTTTAAATAATGTCTTTAACATAATGATTTCTTAGCAACAAGCTCCGGAGGTCAGATCTGCCTGATTATCTAGCACTAAGAATTTGATCTTGAGTCCCAAGTCTTCTTCCATCTTATGATTGTGACTTTATAAGCTCTTTATCATCATAATTGACATGTTTTCACTTTATCTCTTCCAAAATACCTATAATTCATAAAAATATAATAATTTGTCAAGGAACTTAAGAATTAAAGCACAAAGTATAAGGAAATAATACATGAAAATGTATGAAATTAAGCACTTACCAAATTCCCCCACACTTAGTCTTTTGCTAGTCCTCGAGCAAAATCAAATAAAAACAAAATAAGAAATCCTAATCTAGTCCACTTTCAATAAAAATGAGAGACAATCAGTAAACAAGTCTTATAATTAATCACTAACTTAAAGAGTTTCACAAAGAACCATGCTTGATAGTAAAGGTTTTGAGTTAAGCTAACATTAACATAATTGTAGACACCTAATTTTGTCCGGACCCCTAAATCAGGTACATGTTCTTCCTAAATTGATGTTTCAGATTGCTAAAAGGCTTTTCTCATCCTGCAGGTGGTACTCCGAGGCTTAGTCTAAGAAAGCAGACAGAAAAAGTCAAACTCAAAAAAAGTCAACCTCGAAAAAGTCAACCCTAAAAAAATCAACTACTAAAAAAGTCAACCCACTTTCAAAATCAAGATTTGAGGTTCAATTGAAATACGGTGAAAGAATTTTGATAATCCGAGATCTACATTGAAAGATATGGAGTTCGGAAGTTGGGTTACGAGATTCAATAAAAAAGAAACCCTAATTTGGGAAATTTGGGAAAAAGTGCGTAAACGATCAAATTGGTCGAAATTGAAGGTTCAAATGAAAGATAAGCACTGAATACGGGTAATGGAGAAGCCATTTGAAGAAAAACTGATAGAAAAGTCAATTTGGAAGAAAATCGAGGATTAAGGTTTTTTGGTAGATTTCGGTGAAATTTGGAAAAATTACAGAAATGGCCCGATTCGGAAGATCTAAAGCCCTTAATTGATGATAAATGATTATAAAGGATAGCCCAAGGCTCAGTTTGAAGAAAATCTGAAAATCGGACTTGTTTTGAGCAAAATCGGGTTTCGGAGGCAAAAGGGCAAAATTGGAAAATTTGGGAAAAATAGCAAATGAACTCCAAAAATTATGAAAATTTGCAAATCTCATTCTTAAATCATTTCAAAGAGATCGATGAAATAAAATCTTGATTCGGAGTTCGTTTGCCAAATGGCCAAATACCAGGTCTCTTATGTAGTAATTCAAGCAGATAAATCTCGAAAAAATAGAAAACGAGTTCCAAAAATTCTGAAAATTTGTAAATATCATTTTTAAATTATTTGGAAGAGATCGGAGAAAGAAAATCTTGATTAGGAGTTCGTTTGCAAAATGGCCAAATCCTAGGTCCCCTATGCAGTAATTCAAGCAGATAAATCCCGAAAAATAGCAAATGAGCTCCAAAAATTATGAAAACTTCCAGATCACATTTTTAAATTATTTGGAAGAGATTGGTGAAGAAAAATCAGGATTTGGAGCTCGTTTAAAAAATGGTAAAGTTCGGGTGCATAAAAGGGGTAATTTCGAAAATAAATCCGAAATAAATAGGAAATGGACTCGGAAAATCTTGAAAACTTACAGAATTCAATTTTTTATTATTTTGGAAGTATTGAAAAAGAAAATTTGAATTTGGAGTTCGTTTTCTATTTATTTAGGTTCGGGGGGCAAAAAGGTCATTTCACCAAAGAAACCAAAAAGGGCAAATTTGTAATTGAGGAAAATATGAAAGAAGAAGGATTGCTGGGATTTTTCTTCCCTTGGTCAGCAAACATAGAGGAGAAGAAGGAAGCTTGAACAATTTAATTCCCTAGTCACTATCAAGCCACATGCTACCACTAACACCTTGCAAATGGTCCCTCATTCATCCAATGGCTTAGGTGCCTTGTAGGAAAGTTGAATGCACCATCCAATGGTCAAATTTAAATGCCAAGATGAAATTTTTATTTGTCATAAAATAACCCTCATCTAATGGCCAAGAATGGAAGAAAAAAGATGAGCACAATTCATCTAAGGGTGAGCATCCATTCGGTTGAGCAAGGGAGTGCATGGGATCATCTATTTTCATCCAATGGCCTAGGCCATCTAAAAGGGCTGAGTACACATGTTGAGGGCTGGATTTAATCTACAAGATGTCATTTTTATCTTGGCCTCATCCAATGACCAAGAATGGAAGAGCACAACTCATCTAAGGGTAGGCACTCAAGAAGGGCAAGCAAGGGAGTGCATGGGATTGGTCCTCTTTTGCATCTAATGGATAAGGTTACTACAAGGGCTGAGTACACATCTTAAGGGCTTCTATCAATTGGCAAGATGACATTTTTATGTTGTCATCAAAATATCTAAATATAAAGGCCAAGATTGGAGGAGAAAAAGTGCAATTCCAATCCAAGGGCTAATGGGCCATTCGGCCAAGGCTAAAGGGAGGGGGAGGATTTCATTTTTTCAGAGGTTTTTTGGCTGGAAACAGTAGCTAATTTGAAAAAAAAAAAAAAAAAAAAAAGTTTTCAATAGAGAGCTTGAAGGTAGTCATCTCTACCAAGCTCTAGCCTAGCTTTATTCTTCATTTCTGTGGTGTTTTCTTGATTTTTCTATCATGTTTTCCTACTACATTTTTCATAGAAATAAAGTTTTTTAATGTTTACTTATGTTTTCATCTCTTCTTCTTCTTTAAAATGGTGGAAAACAATTTTTTTTCTTATGGTTTCATGCTATGGCCAAATGTGTCTATTTTATTTGTCGTGGTTTTCTTTTTTTTCTTCCTTGTATGTGGTTGTGAAAAATGATTTTTACAAGGTTTTTAGAATATTCTAAGGTTCTGATTTTTTAAAAATATGAAGCAAAAAAGGTTGAAATGGCTACATGATCTTGGCTAGACCAAGTGCATTGGTTAGGAGAGAGGCTATGCCCATTTTTACCTACCATGAAGCTAACCTTATTTTCTGTTTTACATGGTTTATTTTCTGTTTTATTGAGATGGAAAGGCCTCATGATCTTGGCAAGACCAAGTGATTATGGTTTGGTGAGAGGCTATGCCCATTTGATACCAACCATGGAGCTTAACTTTCCTTGTTCTACTTAGTAGTTTTGCTTGTTATTTGTTTTGCATGTCTATGTTAAATCTTTTATGTATATGTTCTTTACATTATTTTCTATGCTGTATTTACTTATATATTTCATTTCCATGCTTGATATTGCATCCTTGCATATTCAGCCATTGTTGTTCATATGCTTATGTTGTGCATTTTTTCCATGTATCATGTCTTACATGTTTGCATTTTCTTGGTTTTGTTTCATGACTATTCGGCAACTCCATTTTGTATGCCTTGCATGTGCATTTTCCTTTTGCTTCTTAACTTGTTTGCATCTCTATGCCATAAACTTGTACATTTTGATTTTAGTATGCCATGTGCTTATGAAAATGCTATGATAAAAATGCCATCATATTGTTCCATGACCATTCGGCAATCCCATTTTTGTTTGCCTTTCATGTGCATTTTCCTTTTGTTTCTTAACTTGTTTGCATTTCTATGCCATGAGCTTGTGCATTTTGATTCTATTATGTTATATGCTTATGAAAATGTCATGACAATATGCATCTTAATATGATTTGTCATGTACTTATGTCATTTACTAAATAGGATTGCATTAGAGTCTCTGTGATTATTTGGCCTTCTTCATGCATCCCTTGCCTTGTCATGCATTTGCATTTTGTTTAGGTAACATGCTTTGCATTGTCATATCTTGAAATTGTGTATTAGTTGCTATTTGTTCCAGTGACATTACTTTCATGAGTCATTGTATGTTCATAATATTGCTATGCATGTTCATTACATTTTAGGTCTAGGCCATATTGGTATTGCCATGCATATTGAATCTTAAATCACATTGGTATTGTCATGCATTACTATGCTATTTAGGTCTTAGGTCACATTAGCATTTTCATGCATATTCATAACATATTAGGTCCTAGTCACATTTACATTATCAAGCATTGCATGCATATTGAGTTAGGATAGCATTTATTGCCATGCAAATTCATGCTAGACATTTAGGTTCTCTTGAATTGTCATGCATTTCCTTTACCATTTAGACCTTTAGACCATGCATTTCATACATTTCATTTTTTGTATGTTCATGCATTCCATGTCATTGCCACTTGATTTGTGACTTAGGCCAATTAATGGCTCAAAGTCATGCTCCCTTGAGCATACTTGTGGAAAATTAAGGAATTGTCAAATTGATTATTCTACCTTTGTATTTTTTTTACTTAGCCAATTTTGTCCAAGGTTTTTAAAATGTTTAGCTACTGCCCTTAGGTCTTTAGGATGATTTCCAACAATTTCTACTTTGGTTTTTGAATGAATTTATCAAAGGCAAAAAATGTGTTTTGATAAACAGTTTTTTTCACCCAGTACTCGAACATCTCCAATGTTTCCGGGAAATCATATTTAATCAAAAAATTAAGCCAATATTGTATCGTGTATATTTACATGTTCTAAGTCTCCAGTATTTTTTTAAGATTTTTTTGAATTTTTAAAAATAGGCTAAAAAATCGTGTGGCAAAATCGGACGTAGAGACAGATTTGAAATCAAAAGAGGAATAATGGTTGAATTTGGCTAAGGCATTTAGAGGGGGTTGGTTAGAAGATTTAGCTACTGTCTTAGGGTAGTTTCTAAGACTTTTTAAACTTTAAAAATGATTTTATAAATCTCGGGTTAAGGGTAGTTAAGTCCGGGATTTTAAACTTAGGAAATTAGAGCCATTTTAAAAGGGTTTGGTAAGGGTTTTAATTTTTATTCAAGTTTTCCTCAAAATGTTTTCAAACAATCACAAAGTTTTATTTTATTTTTTTTTAGAAAATTTAATTTGACATATTTTCATAAGGTAGCCGGATATCTTTTTAGATATACGGATTTCTTTATTTAGAGGAAAAAATACATTTTCATGCATTGCATTTTCCATGTTCATGCATTTTATTTAAATGTGTGATTTTTGCTATGATATTTTCCATGGTATTATTATTATTATTTTAATTCACATTTTATGCCATATGATTTTGAATGTTTCATGATATCCTATGCTTTTTGTTTAGTTATTTTTGTCATATTGTTTAGCATATACTATGTTCATGCATTATTATTTTTATTTTCATTTTCATGCATATATATGTTAGCATTATTTTAATTGCATGTCATTTCTTGTCATTTAGATCATATTCCATGTCATTTAGGTTATTTTTATTTATAACATTCCATGTCATTTAAAATATGCCATTTCATTTAAAATTGCCATGTCATTTAAATCATTTTATCTCCTTTAGAATATACCATGATACTTAGGATTTTTCATTTTACCTAGAATATACTATGTCATTTAAATTATGTCATATCATTTAGGTTGCATTATATTATCTAAACTTTGCCATGTCATTTTATTTATGTCATACATGTTCATGTTCATATTTTTAAATGTTTTGAAAAAGATAATGATTTTCAATAAAAATAAAGATATTCCCATGTTAAAATAATTCATGAGTTCTCTACAGGGTTCGCTGGAGGGAATATCATCAATTATCATTAATAAGGGAATATATTTCTTTCAAACAACGAGAATGATTCGGAAAGTTTTTCAAATGAATAAAAATTTCTATATTTTGCCGATTTTGTCGAGGAATATAGGAAAATTTTAAATTAATAAATTTCGAATCATTTTCAATTAAAAATGGAATTATTCTTCTTAAAATTGGGAATTAACTTGAAATACTAAATTAAAAACCAATTTTTTACCGAGACTTGAGATAACACACGATTAATAAGGTACCCATTTATATGGGCGTTGTGGGGGTGCTAATCCTTCCCCACATGTAATTGACTCCCGAACCCGCTTCTTTGATTTCTCTGGTTTATAACGCAGAATTGAAATTGGTTTTAAAAATGTTTTAATTAATTTTAAAATATTTTATAAAACCGATTTTAATAGGTGGCCGATCACACCTAGCTAAAAATGATTGGTGGCGACTCCATGTCTTTTTACGAGGCCGTTTTCATACCCTCGACCTTTTATTTCAATCTAGAGGAATTAAGTCGTCTTTTCCTCTGCTTCTTTTTCCCCCTCACTCGAACGGATCCCCGCGATCGGGATCACGTATCAACACCTTCGTTTTTCTAAAGGAATTAAGTCGATTTTTCCTCCTCTTTTTTTAATGTCACGCCTAACGAATAATAAAGTCTTGCGATGAGACGTTGTTATTTTTTTTAGGTTGCGACAATAATATATCTCAATCAAAATAGTGCATGTTCAAACTTAATTTCAACTTCTCACATGGGATACTCTCATGATTTTCACTCTTTAAAATAGTGGTAAAGTGTTTACACTCAATCAATCTAATGAAAAGAATTCTACCATATGCTTGCTTGTCCACCTATTCTCCACTACTTAGATCATGCAACTTCATGAATCAAGAGGTCTTTATTCAAGGTTGTAATGGGGCCAAGAGGTTGTAATATGGTTAAAGAATAAAAGGATAAAGATATCACAAAGGTTTCAAAGATTTCATAGAGTTTAGAGACATAATAAGATCATACAAATAAAACTTCTCAAAACTCACAAAATAACATAGGCTAAATATTTCATGTTGAGCCTTTGCTTCATTCTAATCAACTTCGTAATATTCTTTTTCTTTTTTTTAACTAGAAGTTCAAGAGATGATTCAAATAATCTATTTTTTTTATGGGAATGTATTTTTACAATGTTCCCTTTTTTTTTCTCTTGACTTTTGCCTTTCTCCTCCCCCACACTTATCTTTTGCTCTAACCCAAATTTTCAAAAAGTAACCCTTGTTTTTTCAATATGTCTCAAACATTCTAGTCCATCTTTAGAACAAGGGTAAAGATATAAATGTGTTTAGGCTAGGTGTAAGATATGGTTACCAAAGAAATAGCTTATTCAATGTAGGCTCAAATTGGTTCACTAGGGGGATGTTCTCTTGGAACATTAATAGGGATGGCTGTTTGGCCCTGGTATAATCCTAATGCATCAATCATATTCATGTTGTCACATGCATCAATGTAGTCTTAAAAAGGTTTAAAGCAAGTTCTAGAGAATCATGTAATCATAAGAGCACTCAAGAAAGAAATTAGATTGATATGTATAATGCATCAATCATATAGGTTCAAAAATCACAAGGATGATTATACAAGTCAATATTAATCTAAGCTTGCTTCTTTCTCAATCAACATATCATATTAATAATAGCTCATGAAAAATAGTGATATCAAGCTTAATTCTCATGAAAATCTTATCACTAATGATCAGTTTTAGACTTATTCAAATTCATATCTCATCATAGTATGGAAAGTAACTAGAACACACTAAAAACAAACTAAAAACAAAACTAAAGGAAATCCTAAATTCTTCCCCCCACACTAAATTCTTACATTGTCCTCAATGTAATTCTGTTATCTCCAAATATAAGAATCATGTGTAAAAGAAAAGAATTGCTAATCAAATAAACTAAAGAAAAATAATAAAAGATAGAATGATGGAGAGTAAGGAATAGCAAATCTGATTATAATATGTGCTCTCCATCCTTTTGGGTTGCCTCCCAAGAAGCGCTTGGTTTATTGTCCTCAGCCTGACTGAGACCCATGCCATCATCCACATCGTATCCTTGAGTACTTCAAATAATCTGTTGGTGGTTCTAACTCCAATGTTGATGCCTGCAAAAGAAAAGATAGATGGTTCTCATTAGATAAAGGAAGATTAATAGCTGAAACATCAAACCTTTATTACAAGGTGGCAGCACTTGCAAAGTTGCCAATGCTTCCTCCACATATTCACTTAAAATAGGTTCATCTTTAGAGGTCTCCATGCCAAGGTGTTTGTTAATGTTTATATCTTTGCTATTTAACTCAAAATTTGTCACATGCATCAATGTAGTCTTAAAAAGGTTTGAAAAATATTAAAACGGATTACATCACCATCAAATTCCATAGTGAGTGTGCCATCATTAACATTAATTATTGTCTTGGTTGTTTTTAATAATGGTCTTCCTAATAAAATACGTGTTGGGTTGGAAGACATCTCATCTTCCATGTCAAGCACATAAAAGTCAGCTGCAAAGACCAATTCATTAACTTGCACAAGAACATTTTCTACAACTCCTGTTGGATAAGTAATAGAACGATCAACGAGTTGTAAAATAACACCTGTTTCTTTTAATGGTCCTAGTTTCAAAGAAGCATAAATTGAATATGGCATGACATTTATAGATGCTCCTAAGTCTAGCATAGCATGTGCAAACTTGGTGTTGCCTATCTTACAAGGAATGGTAAACATACCTGGATCCTTGCATTTAGATGGGAGTTTCTTTTGAAGAACAGTCGAGACATTCTCTCCCATACTTACCTTTTCATTCCCTTTCAACTTCCGTTTAGAAGTGAAAAACTCTTTTAGAAACTTGGCATATCTTGTAACTTGGTTGATAGCATCTAGTAAAGGAATGTTCATCTCTACTTTTCGGAATGTCTCCAAAATTTTCTTCTCTTGTTCCTCCTTCTTGGACTATGCTAACCTACTTGGAAAAGGTGGAGGAGTTATATAAGAAGGAAAATAAGGTTCAGGTATTACCTTAGCAATTGGCTCATTGGGTTGTAAAGATGATGCATTGGTATTGTCCACCCTTTGAGCACTATCGTTTTGTGGTGTCTCAAGTTGTTTCCCACTTCTTAGAGTGATGGCATTCACATGTTCTCTGGGATTCACTATGGTTTGAGAAAGTAATTTTTCGGAATCCCTTGCTTGGTTTTTACTGAATGTTGTTGCCATTTGTCCAATTTGAGTCTCTATTTGGCTCAACCTTTTTGCCATTTGTCTGTTTGTATCCTTTATTTCTTGTTGAATTGCCTTTGTGTCCTGTTGAATTTGAATTTGATTAGTAGAGAGAGCTTTAACAAGATCTTCAAGAGAAGTACCTGAATTTTGAGTGGGTAGCACTTGTTGTCGGGTTCGATATGGTTGTTGAACCCTTTGTTGATAACCCGATTGTCTATTATCAAATGGTGAAGGAGTAGCTTGTGATTGGTTTCCTCCATAATTAAAGTTTGGATGATCCCTCCATCCTGGATTGTAAGTGTTAGAGTAGGGATCATACTTTCTTGGTTAACCCGGAAATCCACCCATAGCATTAACATGTTCATTTGGATCATCTTGAAGTGTTGAACACATATCAGTTTGGTGCCCCATATTTGAACATATACCACAAGCCTTAATTTGTTGTATCTGACCTGCAGCCATTTGTTGCACAAGAGAAGTCAGTTGCGAAATTTGTTGTGCAAGGGATGATGTACCTACCTCATTTACTTTCTCTGGTTCATCTCTCATGTTGAACTGTTGTGAGTTGGCTGCCATGTTGGAGATAAGAAGTCTAGCAGCTTCGAGAGTTTTATTAACTAGTGCTCCCCCACTTGTTGCATCTATCATACGTCTCTCCATGGGCAAGAGACCTTCATAAAAATATTGGATGAGCAGTTGTTCACTTATCTGATAGTGTGGACATGATGCACAAAGTTTCTTGAACTTCTCCCAATATTCATACAAGGACTCTTCGTTGTATTACCGAATCTCACATATTTCCTTTCTAATGTTGACAGCCATAGATGTTGGGAAATATCTTTCCAAGAATGCTTTCTTCATCCCATTCTACGTAGTAATGGTCCCGGATGGTAGATAGTAGAGCCATTCATTTGTCGAATCGGCTAGAGAGAATGGGAATGCTCTCAACTTTATTTGCTCTTCCATAATTCTGGTTGGTCTCATGCTAGAACATACTACATGGAACACCTTGATGTGTTTATTTGGATTCTCTCCTGCAAAACCATGAAAAATTGGAAGAAGATGAATCAGGCCAGATTTTAATTCAAATGCTACCTCAAGAGTTGGATACTTTATGCACAATGGTTGTTGATCCAAGTCCGGAGTGGCTAGCTCCTTAAGAGTTCGGTTGTTTGATGCCATCTCTCCTTGCTTCTCTTGGATAGTTTGGATCAACTCTTCGTTTGTTCTTCGTTGGGCGGCTATGAATTCCTGAATTCTCCTAAGTTCGAAGTAAGGTTCTTCTTCTTCTTTGGGAGAGTGGGACATTCACTGAAAAAGAAAACAATAAAATAAACTAATTAAAACAGAAAAAATAAGAATAAACCAAATAATTAATAAACTAAAGAAAGTAATACCTGGCAACGGTGCCAAAAACTTGATGCACTCAAAAGAGTATATCTTATTTAATCCTTGCACTAAAAATATCAGTTGTAAAATATAGCAATAAGCAAGGGTCGAGTCCACGGGGATTGGTGTTTAGTTTAATTATTATTAATTTATACTTAAATTCAAAGAAAACAAAATAAAAGGGGAGGTTTTTACAATCAGTTTAAACTAAAGACTTATAATCAAAGAAGAAAGCGAGTAAATAAGAAGTAATCAAATATGAGAAATATGGCTAAAGGTTCATTCTCCACCACTAGACATAATTAAGAATCAAATTTAGATCTATCAATATCAATTATCTATCAAAGTTAACAACCTTAGATAATAATATCCTGTGTTACCCCAATCCTTTCTTAGTTCATCGTTAAGCAGGACGAATGCCACTACTTAAGCTCTAACTATCAAATAACCTAAGATAAATATCATTAGATTCAAAGTGATAGCAGCTTTATGATGAGAAAGATAGGTTGATTTAAGCAACAAAAATATAAACATGGATTCATTCAACTTATGTTATGTTCCACTTCATAATCCTGAAAATCCAACATAATCATGAATTTCAAATTGCTACTATTGAATAAGAAATCAAGACAATTACACGGATCAAGATTCCTAAACTAGCATTAGATAATTATCAAGATCTATCTAATTTGCAACCTAAACAAATCAAGACAATATCATGAACAATTCTTGTAGAAGAACATAAACAACTTTGATAGAAAATTAATATATGATAGAATTTAAAAATTAATTACATAACATGTCTAGGGCTTTGAAATCACCCTTAACCAAAGAAAAGTTTAGCCTTGCATAGGCATTGTCAATATAAACATGAATATTCAAAAGAAACTAAGAACAAAAATAAAATAAAACTAAGAGAGGAAGAATAAGAAGAAGAAGATTGATAAATATCAAAAGCATGTCCTAGTTGGTGGCTCAAAATATGATATTTATAGAGCTTTAAAGCCTTGGAAACCCTTTCTTGCTCTGTAAGGAAGCTAGGAGTCAAAATAAGGTTGTTTTGGACTTTTCCATTATTTTTGTGATTTTGGACTTTTTTTCCGGTTTTGCAAATTTTTGGAAACAGAAACTCGGCCCTGCGGCGCCAACTTTCTGCCTTGGGCGTTTTTGCTTGCTGACTTCGCTTTCCCGACTGATGCATTGTCTCGCACTTCGTCGGTTGATTTGGATGACCATCCGTTGTTCGATTTAGGCGTGTAAACTATCGTTGGAAAGGTATTCAAGTCAGCTTCAAAAGTCAAGAGGGAAGTTTCTTCAAATAATGTCTTTAAAATAATAATTTCTTAGCAACAAGCTCCGGAGGTCAGATCTGCCTGATCATCTAGCACTAAGAATTTGATCTTTTTGACTCCCAAGTCTTCTTCCATCTTATGATTGTGACTTTATAAGCTCTTTATCATCATAATTGACATGTTTTGACTTCATCTCTTCCAAAATACCTATAATTCATAAAAATATAATAATTTGTCAAGGAACTTAAGAATTAAAGCACAAAATATAAGGAAATAATACATGAAAATGTATGAAATTAAGCACTTATCAACCACCAACCCATAAACAAAAACCATCACGCCAACACAACACAACAACACAAACAAAACTTCAGCAAACAACCAAAAAATAACTAACAACCAAAGACTTAGATTCGACCATGATGGGGTTTAGGGGGTTCTACGTAGTTTTTTGAAGGTTCCTATGTGAAAAAGGTGTTTGAGACGAGAGGAAGCCATGGTGTGAGTTTGGTGACGACCCGACAGTGCATGGCACTAGATTGGAAGGAGGAAGCTGCAACTTTCTTTTTTTAGATCTAGTCTTTTTGAGGCGCTTTTAGGAAAAACTAGCTAGAAAAGAGGAAATAGGAGGTTGATAGGAACATTTTGGCATTTTTTTGAAAAAAATCCGTCGCTGGCAAGCGATGGCCGGCGACGGTGATGACGGCCGGTGCGATTGTCGGCCATCAGAATCTGGGTTTGGGGGGCTTTTTCTGGGTTTGGGGAAGCATGAAGAACAAGAGGAGAGAGAATAAAATGTTTTGAGAGAGATGGGAAATATAGAGAGAGAGAGGGGAAGGGAAGGGAAGGGGAAAATGAGGGTTTAAAAAATTTGGGTTTTTACAGTTAAAAAAAAAAGACTCACGCGTTGACGCAGACCCGACCCGGGTCCGCACGGTGCGACCCTGCTGGGAGAGGGGTAGGAGAGAAGTGAAGGAAAAGAGTAAAGAAAGAAGAAAAGGAAAGGTAAGAAAGAAAGGAAGAGAAAGAAGAAATGGAAATAAATAAAAGAATGGAAGGGAGGGGAAGAGAAAGAAGAAAAGAAATAAGAGAAATAAGAGAAAGGAAAGGAAAGAAAGAAGAAAAGAAAGAAGAAAAGAAAATAAAATAAAAGAAAATAAAATAAAAGAAAAGAAAAGAAAAGAAAAGAAAGAAAAGGAAAGGAAAGAAAGAAAGCAAAAGGAAAGGAAAGGAAAGAGAAGAGAAGAGAAGAGAAGGAAGAAAAAAAAAAAAGAAAAGAAAAGGAAAAGGAAAAGGAAAATTTATCCGCGATCATCAATATTGCGACGCAACTTCGGGAATCGCGAACCTACGATATTTTTCGGTATGATTTTCTTTTTAGTTATTTTATTTTCTTATATTTCTTATTCATTTATGATTATTTCAACATAAAATTTTTAAAATAAAATAATAAATAAATAAATAAATCCCTTCTAGATCTTGCCTAGACGTTGAGGATCCCTGAACTACTTTTGGTTAAATTTAATAAATATTATAAAAATTCTTAAGTACGAGAATTATTCTCGATTTTAGCCTAGATGTTGGTCTTTTTTATAAAAATAATGCTTCCAAATAAATAAAATAAATTTTCGAGGATCCTGCCTAGACGTTGGAGGATTTTTGAATGATTTTTTGCAAACAAAAGAAATTCCTTAAATTTTAAAAAATATTACGAGAAATCCTAAGTGTAGAGAATCCTTCTAAATTCCGCCTAGACGTTGGGGAAATTAAAAGACTCCTCACGCCGAAAATTTCCATTAAATTATAATGAAATAAAATTATCTTTCAAAAATGATAATAAATATTTAAAAAAAATTTACCATGCATGTTATTATGTATTTTATTTAATACTCATACATCTACACGTAGTAATATTATTCGCTCTCTGCATAACATGATATAGAATAAAAATTGAATTTTACAAAGATTTTCGAAAGAAAATAAGATAGTATATCGAGTAAAAATGACCTCGGTATTCAGCCTAGATGTTGGGAAATTCTCTATAATCATCTTTTACAAAAAGATTTTCTCTCTGATTTGGTGGATCATCACGGAAATTCTTAAATGGAGGAAGATTACTTCTAAATTTTGCCTAGATGTTGGGGAGTTTAGACAAGGTTTTTCGACGTCAAAAAATTTTGTGTTAATCACGAATAAAAAGTTACACAGAAAAATAATATAATATTTTTTAAATAAAGAGAATTATGAGAATTATTTTTAAATATCAAAATTAAAATCGATTTATCAAGATTAAAGGATAACACATGATTAAATGGTACCGTCTTCTAAACGGACGCTGTGGGGGTACTAATCTTTCCCCACGCGTGACCGTACTCCCGAACCTAATTTTTGTCTCGCAGACCAAAAATTATATTTTTAATAGATCTTAATTAATTTTAATTTTTTTTATTAAGAAGATAAGTTTTCTAGGTGGCCAATCACACCTAACCAAAAAAAGATTGGTGGCGACTCCATTTGTTTTTAAAATCGTCTAACGGTCGAAAAATCGTTATGACACAAAGGTTTTTTTTTTTTTTTTTAGAAGAACACCTTTAATATGATATTTAAAAAAATAATTAATATATTATCTCTCATTGAATTTTAATATATTTATCTATTATAAATAAAAATAAAAATACAAAAAATATTTGCTAAAATTGGTTGGTGGATGTAGGAAATGGTTAACAATTGAAGCAACACTTATCTTACTCGGATTTTTTATTTTTTTTAAAAATATTCGTATTCGATATATATTCGAACATGAATATGAATGTATGATTCTCCAAATATATATAAAATAAAATAAAAATTGAACATATATCTAATATATATCTATATATGATATTCAACATCAAATCCAGATAACATAGACAAGCACTTTAATTGGTTGGCCACTTAATGTAGGATAGTGAGAAAATTGAACAAGTATCCGACAAAATTCTGCAAAGACAAAAATCACTGCATTTCCTTATAGTTAAGGATCATGTCGTGTAGGACTCAAATTGTTTTTGATTGCATGGGGGTGGGTTTTGGGACATTATCTCATGTGCCTAAAACTAAAACTCCACATGCTTCTTTAACTTAATACTTATTTTTAAAGAATAAAGTTTAATAAGCTAAAATAATAAAAAAGTTTTTTAACTTTTTTATTTTATCTAAATAAATTTTTATACTTTTATTACATTCAAATAAGTTCTTAATCTTTAATTTGTAAGCAAATAAAAACTTAATCTTTAACTTGTACCCAAATAAATTTTTAATTTATATCAAAATAAACCCTTAACATAAATTAAGATTTCATTTGAAATAAGGCGTTATTTAGTTACAAATCAAAAGGTAAAGATTTATTTGAATATAATAAAAGGATAAAGACCTATTTAAGAAAAAAAAAATAAAAAATTCAAAGATTTTTTAATAGTTTAACCAATTTAATAACGGTTTTATATTTGATGAACTGACAGTACTGTATATATCTATATACTATCAATGAACTGCTGCCACCTCATTAAAAAATTTTAAAAATAAATACAGATAACTTTTATTTCTAATAAGTTAGCATCATCTGATTCACTGACAGTGTATAGATTTATACAATCTATACATTATCGATGTATCAAATATAATTTTTTTTTTTTTTAAAAAGAACGCTTTTTTTTTTTTGACTCGGCCGGAAGCATATTCTTACATCATTAAAAAGGATTGCTAACTTCAAATACGGAAAACATACATCATGAATTAATGAATTGGATAAAGCGAAACCTTTTATGAATAAATGAATTGAAGAATCAAATAGAAAAATATCTCCAATTTTTACATGAATTTTGTTATTTCTACGTATCTTCGGATTTCTTTCGTTACTTTTTAAAAGAATTTTAATTCCATTCACATGCATTGGTTTTATAATTTATAACTGAATCTTACACATATAAAACAACGATGATAGATATATTGAAAAATATTCTATTATTATGCCCAATATCTACTAAGATCAAAGGTCTAATATCATGTCAACTCTCAGATAATCGAGATTTATTGATCAGAGGGAACAACCTTAATCATTGTGAGCTGCAGAGAATTTCAAGTATAAAAGATATGAGATATTTTTATTTTTCAATAATTTTTACTCTCTAAAAGTAGTTTTTTTTTTTAATATTCATTAATTTAATATCGAAATTTGTTTTGAAATCCAAACTCTGACATCTCTTTAACATATTGTTACTCTTTGATATGTCCTTTTTACTTTCAAATCCATCTTTGTCGAGCTCACCCTCGACACCTATTAAAAAAAAAAAAGTGTCTTTTTTTTTTCCCCTTTTACAGCAAAAAAAAAACTTATCAATGCATTACCGTGCAAATCAGCCGTTTTTTCATTTACTATATATGGAGGAAAAAAATGAGATTTCAATACATATTCTGTTTATTTAATTTAATTTTTCATTTACAAATTTTTTAAGGAAATTATCTTATTTATTAGAGTTTATAAATTTTATAAAGTGATACATACCTCTAAAATGTATATTAAAAATATATAAAAAAAAAAATAACTAAAAAAAGTAAAATATATAATGATCTCTTATTTATAAAATATAAAAAAAAAATCAACCGCTGTGTATAAAAAAAACCTTTTTTTTAACATCACTAATAATAGTAACATACACAACAAATCTCAATTATTTATTAAATAATTTTTTTTTCAAACACTTCAGTATTGATTATTGATGTGATAGGTATTTGGTAAGCATCTTATTCGAGATATCAGTGACAAGATAAAATTGATTACAATTTACACATGATTTGGGTTTTGATATTGCAAGTCTAATGAGAAAATCTTGCCAGCAAATGCAGAGTAAAATACCAATTTTCACTGTCAAAATGTTGAAAATTTATGGGATTTGAAAAAAAATTGAGTAGCTTTTGGTCAAAAGACATACAAGATGTGAGTAACATTTGTTAAATGACAACCATATCTTTTCTTCACGTTAAACATACATTACATATAATAATAAAGAAGAAGGATTTACTTATACTAGTGTAAAATTAAATTATTTTTATATATTTTTATATGATTTATATTTTAATAAACCGACCGTTGGATTTAAGAATATAATTGTACTTGTCGTGCACGTAAAATTTCGAATCAATCCGATATCTTTATCATATCGATCGAAAATATTGTCTTTGTTAATATATATTAACTGTTGAAAGTTTTTTACGTCGAACAAATAATTAGATATTTTTAATTTACTCGAAATTCAACGTGCATGATCTACGTGAATAGAACATAAATACGACCGTCGAACTAAATAAATATAAAAAATTATGAAAATAAGTAGAATTTTATTGAAAACCTCAAAAGGTCATTTTGAAGATCCATTTTTATAAGGAATAAAAAAGGATGAGAATTTAACAAATGCTCATAATGATCTTGGTGACTTTGAACACGATACGAAAATATAATATGAATATAACATGTTTAATAAATATGATAATAATGTAATAAATACGACATATTTAAATACGAATAATACAACATGTTTAATATATGTATTATATTCGTATTTAAATTTTTAACATGTTTAATAATTTGTTATGAAGTACGGACACTTAAGTGTTGGACACGAACATGGTTTTACATGCTGAATACGTATCGGATATGTGAAGACACATCAAAAAAATAAAAAATAAAAATCGAACACAATCAAAACATGGTTAAGACACGTCCGGACACGCGATTAAGGTTTTTTTTTCCTATTTTTCTCTCAATATGAAATCAACAATGAGCAATTTGATTTTAATGTTCAAGTTTTTAAATTCAAAAATAATTTTTAAAAAAATTAAAAAGCTATTTGCATGTTAATATTTAATTAAAAAGTATCAATTTCATATTTTTATTGTATATTATTATATAAAAATATTTTTTATTATCGTATCCTGTCATATCCGTATTTTAATTTTCTAAAATTTCTATATTGCCATGTCTGTATCATATCATGCCCGTATTGCGTGTCTATATCATGCTTTCTAGATATAGAAAAAAAAAACACGAAACAAATACACGGACGCCGAAATCTAAACATAAGCACTAACATCCAACAGACTCAATTGCAAGTTTTTTAAAGAGAAAGAACAAAAACAAATATCAATTACCTACCAACTGAATCTCATATCTGATAATTTCTGTATCTAAGCAATTTGACAGTAATGATGCCAATTATAACAGCAGCAACCAAGAAAAAGAAACAAAAATATATATATATATATATATATATATAAGAAGAGAACAATTCAAGTTTTCTTATATGGTCATTTAATTATAAATTTATAATACATTAATTTATGCTTCAATTTCTTTCAAAGTTTTCATTTAGACTTAAAGAAAATCTATACACAGACTCACACCACCATGTTTAATTCTAAAGTTGTAGCTTTTTTTTTTTTTTTTTAATTCTTCAAAAGCTTCTGTTTCTGATTTCAGTAATGCCAAAAACAATCAAGGTCCACTGGTCCAGCTGAAGTAGAAGGGGGCTTCTTGATCATCAAATGGGCTCTTTCCAGTTTCGAGATTCGATACGACCGAAGAGATTTCTGGGTTAATATCAGTGGTTAAACTTAAACCTGTTTCTTGTGAAACACTAACCATCTCCTTCTCTGTTTTCAAATCCTGCTGCCTCATGTTTGATCCATGGTTTTCAATCAAGGCCTTCAGGATCGATTGGTCTTGCATTGAAACAGAGCCTGGGAATTGAAAATTTGATGGGAAAGGGACAGGTTGAGCAGAGTAGAAAGAGTTTGAAAGTGGGATTCGTGGGAAAAATATGTCGGTAGGATTGGACGAAACACGAAGAAGAAGATCAGGATTGTTGAAATTATCGATTGTGTCTTGTTGGTTTCTTTGAGCATTAATAGGATTGGAGAAGCAGGGCACGTAAGCCGATTCGGAAACAGGTTTGGTCTTGCTATTGTATGGTGAAGATTCCATTAATGGAGGTAGACCGGCAGGACCCAACTCATTACCAAAAGAACCCACTCTAACCAGACCTGAAATATGGGTTTTCTTCCCACCAGAACTCTTTTCGAATACCCTGCTAATCACCCATTCATTCTACAAAAATATAAAATAAAATAAAATCCATTAACACCACATCGACATGACTTACACCATGTATTTAAATTGCGACCGCGGTTAATATGGGCGACGACGAGAGTCGAAATCGTAAAATAATGACTGAAACTAATATTACGGCCGCTATTTAAATCTCCGGCTTGCACAAGTTAAAACAGGGCAAAAGAGAAACAGGGAAAACAGAGAAAAGTGTAAGTTACCTTGGCAGTTTTAGGGAGGTTGTGGACTGAGTATTTGCCTTCCAATCTATATTCATGCATGACCCAGTTGGATTTCTCCCCTTTTGGAGCTCTACCCTTGTAGAAAACAAGAGTTTTCTTCATCCCAACCAATGATTTTCCTCTGTAAATCTCCTTATCTTTCCCTGTGGCTTTCCAGTAGCCAGAATCAGTAGCCCTATTTGTCCTCAAACCAGTAGGGTATTTTCTGTCTCTCAAGCAGAAAAAGTACCATTCTTTTTCTCCCATTTTTGCTTTCCCTATATCCAAACAAACATGAGAAAGTTCAGAACAGAATCCTGAAACAATCAAATCTAGGAAGATTTTTAACAAAGAGAGAAAGTGAATGGAAAATTCTGAATTAGAGAGCATAACAACAAACTCTTACATGGCAATTCCCAGGGCTCAGACTTGTTCAAATCCACCTCTCCCATAGCTCTAGCACTGAAGTTGATGTCAAGAACTTTCTTGTACAAGTAGTGAGAAATAAGCTCTTCATCAGTTGGGTGAAACCGAAAACCAGGGGGCAAATCCATCTGATCATCTTCCTGACCAACTACAGCAATGTTTGCCATTCCTGGAACAAGCTAGCTAATACCCCTATTTCCTCCTCTTACCTAAAACCTTCCGTTTATCACAATCTTCCAATCAAAACCTCCCAAAATTCAGCTTTAAATCCTAACAAAACACACCCTTATTTCAACTGACCAGAAGCTGAAATTCTTATTGTTCCAAAGCACCTAACAGAAAAAAAAAAAAAAATAAAAAAAAATAAAGAACTCAAAATATTCAAATGGAAAGCGGTGCAGCAAAGCAATAAGAAGAAAGCTTATATAAAGCTAAGTGACGTTAGGGGAAAAAAATAAGGGATTGAGAGAAAAAGGGAGAAGCCATGGAACTAAAAAGTAGTAAAAACCTGAAAGAGGGAGAGGTGTTACAGAGAAAAAAAAAAAGCAGCATGAGAAACAAAAGCCCCCTAAATACTGGTGTGTGAAGAGAAAGAAACGTGGTATTTAAGGCAACTTGGTAGGTTGTTTTAGCCAGCCCCCCCTCCTTTATCCTTTCCCTTTAAACATACTTCTGTATATACTTGTAATAATAATAATAATAATAATAATAATTCTATTCCATCCCCCTAAATGTATGATTAGAGACAGTTCATCACTGTTGAAAAAATTAGATGGAATCGGTTGATCAAACCAGTTAAATTAAAAATTTATTCGGTCTAGTATATATTATAAAATCGAGAATCATGCAAATCGGTGAAAAACCGGTTGAATTGATTAAAAAATAGGGAAAAAAAAAACAGATTTTAAGTTTTTTTTTTTTAAAAAAAAAAAAATTATTATATGTGATGAAATTTAAACTTTTAACTTCTTATTCTATATTAAAGACAACACCATTTAGCCAAATGTCATATTTTATTAAGTATTTACTATATTTCATACTTATTTAATATTAAAACTTTTTAAAATTTAATTGACTGGTTCAACTAGTCTGACCAGTTGACCCGTGACCGAAAGTCTCATTAGTTTGATCTTCGATTTAATTTTTTAAACATTGCAATTCATCTCAAAAATCATGCATGTAAGTTTGATTGTAGTTAATATCTTATTAATAATAGATTTATATTTGATTTATTGTCAATGTATAGATCTATACATTGTCAGTGAATCACATAATGTTACCTATTAATAAGTAAAATTATTTATGTTTATTTTTAAGAACTTTTAAAATTTTATATTTGCTTATTAATGATGTTACATAATGTGATTCAATGACAGTGTATAAATTTATACGGATAGTGCATCAAATACAAACTTATTCGAGTAACGACTGGACAAATAGATTTATAATAAATGCATTGTGATTTATACGATGTCGGTAAATTACACTATGCCACTTATTAATAAGTAAAAATATCAGCATTTATTTTAAGTACTTAAACTTTTATATTTTATTATTAATGTGGTAACATTATGCGGTTCACTGTTATTATATAGATTTATATATTGACAATGTATCAAATATAAACTCTGAACAAATTTGAGTTTTCTTAATGTTAATTATTATTATTATATAATTTATCAAATAAAATGTGATTTTTTTGGACGATGACAAAAGCCCTTTACGATTAAAACTATGTAAATTACATTTACCATATCTCAATGGAGAATCTAAATAAAGACATACAAATTGTTTCAAGACAATTTTTTATGATCATGTGGATAATTTATAATTAATTTATTTTTTGTTTGATTTTAATAATTGTTATAGATTTATCGAGAAGATTTGGTCCAATAAGGTTTAGGGTGTTGATTTTATTGGTTGTTTGAGGCAACATGTATTATTATTTATTATAACAGATTCAAACAGTCAAAAAAAAAAAAGCTTAGAAAATTAATCTATTTTTCAATGTGAACAAGGAGGTTTCCCAAACAAATCGTTTTTATTCTAATTAGTGATAACAGCTGTGTGAATGTGTGGAAGATACAGAAAGCTGAAATTCCCAGCTTCAGAAAGAAAAAAAAAAATAGATAAAAAAAGTTGTTTATTCAACTCAAAATGACCCATTTGACCCCATATTGTTCTTAGGAAAAAAAAAATACATCAAAATAAAAATAATAAAAAAAAATGGCAAAAATGGCTTGAAAGTTGAAACCGACATAGAGTTTTCATGCTATTAGCATAAAAATAAAAAATGACACTTTGCAACATGAAACCAAAAACAGGTAAGAAAGTGGTCTATTTTTTAGTAGAGGTGGTAAAATGATCCGAACCCGAAAATTAGTTCAGAAAAATCTGAATTCGAATTCGTCCAAACTCGATTTGATCAAAAAGTCAAAAATCCGAACCCAAAAAAATCCGAATCCAAAATGGCCCGAGCCCGAAATTACCCAAAACCGAAATGACCTGAACCCGAAAATACCTGAGCCCGAGACCGACCCGAACCCAAACCTGGATTTAATACTAAAAATAAAAATTATCAAATTGTAATTAAATAATTTTTTTATAAAACAAGAACTTTATTTATCAATTTTATTCTAATCTCTTTTTTAATAATTTAATTAAAAATTAATTTATATTATATATATATGATAAAATAATGATTTTATCAAAAATAAAATTATATTTTGTACTTATAACTTTAACGTCTCATATTTTGATGAATCCACCATCTAAAGATTCTAAATTCATGAAGATTTTAAAGATGTGAAATTTTTTTGACATAAAATATTACTTGTCTTTTGTTTATGTTATCTTAAGAGCACCCTTATAATAGTATAATAGTGTTTCCTATGTATTAAAATTAATTAACAACAATTCATTCATTTTTACTTATCTCTAGTATAATAACATTTCTTATAATAAAAAATAGATAAAAACTACTTTTAGAAAAACATGTTGCTCTTTAGAACATATATATAGTTTTCTTAGGCACATTATTAAATTAAATCATCAAATATTGATTTATAAAAGTATTATGTCTTTTTAAAATTTAAAAGTATTTAACATAATTAGCTAATTTAATTTTGTAATTATAGACACCGGACTTTATCATGCTTAATTATTTTATTTTTAATTAATTTTAATTTTAATTATTATTTTATATTATATTTGAATTAAAGAAAAAAACAAAAATAAAAACAGAAAGGAAAAAGAAGGAAAATCGAGGAAATGAAAAATTGAGTTTGGATTGAATCTAAACTCTTTTGTTGATCAGAATCTGACTCAGAGGGTTGTGATAAGGGTGGATTTTCGAATGAACTCATGATTCATGTAAACTAGAACTCTCTCAATCCTTTTCCTATAAAAAGAACTCATTAATCAACCACAAAAAGGGGATCTCAGCACACAACACAGAGATAAGGGATTTCGAGATTATTAGACTACTATCAAGAGTTTCGGAACTCAAAGGTAGTAGAATTTGGGGTTTTGATTTTCAAAATTTTGGGGATTTAGGGTTTGGGTAGTTATTTGGTGAAATCCAACGGTGGGTTCATAGGAAAGAAGGATAGGAGTATTAGATCGGAGCTTTGGTGGTCATCGAACGGTCATCAGAGGAGATCGAATGGGTTAGAACCGCGATATTCAAACTTAGATCTAGGCTTTTGGGGGTGATTCGGACAGAACCAAGTGGATTTTGGGGTTGAGGGGATCGAGAGAAAAATTTAGGATGTTTTTTTGGATTTTTCTGGGTAGGTTTTACGGTGGTCAGCTGCGATGGTTACCGACGACAGACGGCGATGGACGATAGTAGCGACTGCCGGATTCTGGATTCCTAGTTGTGTTCTTGAGTTGTTCTTGGTGGAGAAGGAAGAAATCATAGAAGAGAAAGGATTTTTTTTTTAAAGAAGGTATAAACTGAACAAAAAAAAATTGGCTTTTAAAGCAGCAGACAGGTCGGGCCTTGCGACCCACGCGAGGGCCCGACTCGTATGCTGCTATGCTTTTTTTTTTCATTTATGTTTTGTTTATTTTCATATTTAACATTCTATTTGTTTTATTTATTGTTTTGTTTATTATTTTATATTGTTTTATCTTATTTTTTATTTAATTTTGGACTAATTTTATTTATCTAGTTTTGATTTTTGCAAGTAATTTTAAGATTAATTATTTATGATTATTAAGTTTTTTTTTTTTTTTTTTAGAAAAAACGTGATTAGGTTTTATTTTATTTTTTATTTTTTTAGAAAAAACATGATTAGGTTTTATTTTATTTTTTATTTTTAGAAAAAGCATGATTTTAGGTTTTTTTTTTTTAGAATTTGCATGTTTAGATTTTTATTATTTTATTTTTAGAATTTGCGTGTTAGGTTTTATTTTTATTTATTTATTTTTAGAAAGCATGTTAGGTTTTATTATTTCATTTTAGATTGCATGATTATTAGGATTTATTATTATTATTATTATTATTATTATTATTTAGATACGCATGATTATTAGGATTTATTATTTTATTTTAAGAAACATGAGTAGGTATTTATTTTATTATGAGCATGATTAGGTTTTTATCTTTAGAGGTATGATTATTTTTATTATTATTATTTTGATATGTTTTTAGATTTTTGCATGTTTAGGAATTTATATGACATGATTTTTATTATTTTGTTTTCTTTGGATTTTTGCATGCTTTAGGAAATAATATGATATGATTTTATTTTAGATTAGTTGGCATGATAAACACGTACTTAGATTAATTGAGACCATTTAAAGACCATTTAGGATAATATGTGACTGATGTGATACTATCTTTAGGCTAGGCTTTGTAGGGGTGCTAATCCTTCCCCTCACGTAACCGAATTCTCGAATCTAGTTCTGAAACGTAGATCATGACCTATTCTTTTTAAGGTGCCTTAGTCAAGCTTAGGATAACTTTAAGAAGAATATATTCATAAAGGTGACTAATCACGCCTATTTAGATGATTAGTGGCGACTCCATGTTCGTGTCTAGCTTGCTAAATTCTTATTTGGCACGTTATGACAGTTTGGCGACTCCTTTGGGGACTTTAGAGAGTCGAGCCATAGGTTAGTCACATGTTATACTTGGTCTTAACTTGGGTCTTAAATGTTTTTATTTATTTATTTTTGTTGATTTCTAACATTTTAATCATTTTTCTTTTTAGTTTGTTTTGTGTTTATTTTTCAGGAATTTTCGTGAGTCAAAGGTTTGATATGTTCCTTCGCACACACCATACTTTCATGAACATAAGCCCTAGACTCGGGCTCGTCCTTTTAGGAGGGGGTAAAGTAACTACGCCTTCTGGGGTAATAACCTTCGTATGGGCTAGCGAAACACTCTCAGGAGGAAAAGTACCTATGATTTCGTGGGGTAATAGCCTCCGTATGGGCTAGGAAAATACTCTCACCCAACTTGAACCTTTCCAATGAGCCTATAATGGGTGAGGATTGGGTGCCTTACTCATCCTACATGGATGAAGTTAAGGAGCAATTTGGGGACCTTTTAGATGTTCAGTATCTTAAAGCCTAGCATATAGATAACACATAAGAGCCCAACCTAAGTTAGAGTCATGTCCACCTATTTCATAGAGGATAACCCAAATTAAGACACATGAAGGGACACCTCTTACCTTGTCTCACATTTTAAATTTTTATTTTGTTGATTTCCTTTATTTTGTTATATAATTATACTGACTATTTGCTTTCTTTCTTTCTTTTTTCTCATTACATTTGCATCATCATCATTATAGGAATATTGTGCCACATAGCAGTTGCTTGATAAATCAAATCTTCACATTATCCATGGAAAGCCCAGCAGTTGTAAAGTTCAAGTCGTCAATTAGCTTGAAGGCTAGGTCCGTAGAAGTTTAGCGAGAAACAGGGGATTGTTTACCGACAGGCTATGTTTCCACTCTCCCCGAAAGAATTAATTTGGATCTCACCCAGAATGACTTCATCGACTTAATCAACATTTGGAAATCATGGGACGAGGCTAGACAAGAAGGGTTTTCGAAGAAATATGGTGACATAGCCCTACTTCTCCTGGTTAAGATAGATAAAAACTTGGTCAGGGCCATGATGCAATTTTAGGACCCTTCTTACCGATGCTTTGTTTTTAATGAAGTAGATATGGTACCCACAATAGAGGAGTACTCAGTATTGCTCCGTTTGGATTATTCAAAGCCTGATGAGATCTTTTTGAAGAATAAAAAAGTCTACCAGAAGAGGTTGGCTGAGTTGATGGGAATTAGCATACCAGAAATTGAGCGCCATATAACTGTGAAGGGTAAAAATAATTGCATTCCTTGGAGCTTTTTCTACAGTTTTATCAAGAAGCACTCGGATGATGAAAAATGTATTGATATCATATCACTGGTTATATATGGAATGATGATTTTTCCCAAAGTTTTGGGACATGTTGAATTGAATATAGTGGGCCTAATTGATCAAGTGAAGTACAAGTTTAATACAACTCCAACCATTCTGGCAGAAACTATGAGATCTTTGAGTAATTGTCGACGAACTGCGAAAGGACATTTTACTAGGTGCGTACAACTATTATATGTTTGGATGAAGAGCCATTTTGAATGTAAAGAGTCAAGATTTCAAAAGCCATACTTCACCACCAGCATTCCTAGCAAGGAGTTTTGCGAAAGTATATGGCCCGAACCTAAGTCCAAGAATGATTGGGTTTCGTTTTTAGGAAAGCTTACAAGTCAAGAAGTTGTTTGGAAATCACTTTGGATGCGTCATGATTCAATGATGTACGGATGTGGGGATCAACCATGGGTACCTCTTCCAGGCTTATGGGGGGTTGTCAGTTATGCTCCCATTTTAGTTCGAAGACAAGCAGGGTATGAACAGTTCATACCAATGACTAGAGGGCTTAATCAATGTGAGTTCTCCTACACCGACAAAGAAGCTCAAAAGAAGAGACAAGAAGTTGCTAAGGCGTGGAAGCAAACATTTAGAGTAGGTAGTGGGAGGTTCACATATAGTACTTCACCTGAGTATTCGGTATGGCACACCAGACGAGTTAAAGATATTGTGTTCTTTCAAGAAGATAGTTCTAACAGTTCAACCCGAATTCCAACACCAGATCCCATGTTGAAGATAGAACTAGCTAAGAGAAAATTACGTGAAGAGAATGATGAACTATGGCAAGAAAATCAGAAATTTCAAGCTAAAGTAAGGAAACTGGAAAAAGATCTAGCAAAACGGGATGGAAAGGTCGAGAAACTGCAAATGGATATTAGAAAACTGGAAAACAACTTGACTGGACGTGATAAGAGAATTCAAAAACTCAAGCAGGACTACCACACATGGAAAACAGCTTTCAAAGAGTTGGATGAGACATCTTCATTCAAAAATTCTAAGCTTGTACAAATGGAAGAAGAAATTGACAAGTTGCGATCCGAATGCATGAAATCAGAAGAAGAATGCCAAGATTTGTTTGAGAACTTGATGACGTCAAATGTGAACGGCTTCAGAATACAGAGCTGAGAAGATCAAGCCTTTTGAAGAATATGTTTGACCAGTTTAATGTGGCAGCCCGTAAGGCCGATGAAATGAATGACAAAATTGAAGAGTTGAAGACAGGGGTGTATCCTTTCTATCCAAATGGCCAGCTTTTGGAATAAGCTCAAGCTCACTATCGACGACTCATGAAGTTTCTCTAGAGGCATTACTGCTTAAGGTTTTCATCATCACATTTTTAGGACCTTTTAGATTCTAAGGATTTTTGAGATTTTCATGTTGTTAGGATTTTTGAGATTTTCATGTTGTTAGGATTTTTGTTTGTTTTATTTTAAGATTTTCTTTATTTTTATGTTATGGGATTTTTATGGATATTAGTGATGGATTCTATTAAGATTTCTTTTACTAAACGACTGTTATGTGGCCAATAGTCCTCCATACATGCATTTTCATCATCATACAAGTTTGTTTTATCATGATAAAAATTTTGATAAGTAATACAACATCCTAATTTTGAAAATTTTGATAAATAAAGGCTCAAGGATAGCTCGAGAATCAGAATCTTCGGGATAGTCCACTCGGCATTCATATAATACCAAGTCAAAAGCTAGACTAATGGCCGAAGAACAAGCTTCGAGATTAGATAGGATGGAACAAGCCCAAGATGAGATTAGGGAGCGGTTGAGCGCTTTGCTGGAAATGATAAAAAGTATGAAAGGGAAAGATAAAGCAGATGAGTCTGGTTCTCAGGGGAAGAATCAGAATATGGGGGAATCTTCATATCCACCAGGCTTTTAGTCTCAAGTTCGGAGGTCCCAATAGGAACAGTCACAACAACTGTCATTCATGGGAGGATTCACTTATCCATACGTTCAACCTCAGGTCCCAGGATACAATATTCCTGCTCCTAGGGAAAAAACGGATCCAATTTCAATCCCAGACTTAGATGATTCTAAGGAACAGGAGAAGCTGAAAGTAACAGAAGAGATTGAGTCTCGAAAGATGAAGCTAATAGAATAGAGACTTCGGGCTGTTGAGGGGTTAGACTTTTATGGTTCCATGGATGCTGAGGGACTTTGTCTGGTCCCAGATGTGATAATTCCGCCAAAGTTCAATACATCAGATTTTGAAAAGTTTGACAGGTCCAAATGCCCCATATCCCATATTATCATGTACTACCGGAAGATAGTCGTTCACGCCAAGGATGACAAGTTGTTGGTTCATGTCTTTCAGGATAGTCTTACAGGTTTCGCTGCTAGGTGGTATGTCCAACTCGATAAAAATCGGGTTCATACTTGGAAGGAGTTGGCCAAGGCATTCATCAACCAGTATAAGCATATTGTCGATATGGCCCCGGACCGTTTGTCTCTATAGAATATGGAGAAAAAGTCCACTGAAAGTTTTAAGGACTATGCTCAGAGGTGGAGGGATATTGCTGCCCAGATCCAACCACCCCTGACTGAGAAAGAGACTACGATGCTATTTGTAAGTACTCTTAAGGTCTCATACTACGATAGGATGATTGGGAACGCCACCAAAAACTTCGCTGATATGGTAATTTCTGGGGAAATTATAGAGAACGCCGTTAAGAATGGTAAGATTGAAGGAGGGGAGTCCACTGCTAAGAAGAGTTTTACTTCCAAGAAATAGGAAGCTAATGTTCAAACTGTTGCATATGGAGGGCAACAAATGAGAGATTACGTCCCACAACCCATGTACCAGCCATATTACCCGAATACCAATGTCATCGCCTCTAGCCCATACACTTACCCACCTACGCTACCACAAGCATTCCAACCAAACTTCCGCCCCAGACCATTGGTCCCTCTAGTCAGACCACCAATAAAAACCAATAAGCGCACGATCAACCCAAGAGATGGCTAAGAAAGAACACTTATAGATCCGATTCCCATGTCATATGTAGACCTACTTCTAGACCTTATCAAGAATCATTTGGTTGCGTCGATACACTTGGAGCCCTTGAAACCACCGTATCCCAGGTGGTATGATCCAAATGCCAGATGTGACTACCATTCAGGGAACATTGGGCATTCCATCAAAAATTGCAATGCTTTTTCATTGAAGCGTAAGGTGCAAAGCCTCGTCAAGGCCGGTCTAATCAACTTTGAAGAAAAGGGTGGGCCAAATGTTAATGGTAATCCTCTACCGAATCATGCTGGGCCGGTGGTCAATGCTTTAAGGGATGGTAAGATCACACCATCGTTAAGAAAAATGTGGATGAGGTCACGACTTCGATGGATTATATTTTAGGTGTTTTGGTCGAGGCCGATATGATTCGCTCTAAATCGGCTGTTTTGAATAATCATCATGGTAGGTATGACCCAAGTAAAACTTGCAAGTATCACAGGGGGCAGTTGGTCATTCTGTTCAGAATTGTACTGATTTTCGATCGAAATTGCAAAAATTGATGGATTTTTCCCATATTGAGTTCTATGAAGAATTTGGGGCAAAAGAGATTAATGTTGTGATTGAAGAATCTCCATTGCCTGTGGTAAAACCAATAACGTTCTTTTATGAGAAAAAGAAAAGCTTGATTGAAAGCGATAAGCCAGTTGGTGTTAAGAAGCCTGTTGTTACAATCAATGTCCCGAGTCCTTTTTCGTACCAAGATAGTAAGGCGGTACCTTGGAGATATGGATGTGATGTCATAACCAGAGACCCGCAAAGTGGTTCAGTTGTGATTAATTCTAAAACAACCAAGACAGCAAATTTGACTGGAGTAGGGGGTGTGACCAGGAGTGGGCGTTGTTATTCACCCGAAACGTTCAAAAAGGACAAGAAAAGGAAAGCAAAAGAAGGACAAAAGATTGAAGAGTCAGGAAACAAGACAAACCCGTTGGTGGTTCAGGATGTTGAGTATAAGAAGCCGATGACAGAGAAAAAAGCTTGTGAATTTTTGAAGCTGATAAAACATAGTGAGTACAGTTTGGTTGAACAGTTGAATAAGATGTCAGCTCGAATTTCACTGTTGTCTTTGTTGTTGAATTCCGAGCCTAATAGGGAAGCCTTATTGAAAGTTCTAAATAAGGAATATGTGGCTCACAACATTTTCGTTGAGAATGTGGATCACATTGCAGGGAATTTGGTAGCTACCAATTTCATAACCGTCAATGATGACGAGATTCCTCTGGAAGGCATGGGTAGTACCAAAGCCCTCCATATCACGGTCAAATGCAAGAGTCATGTAATGGCCAAAGTTCTTATTGGTAATGGTTCTTCCATTAACGTCATGTCAGTGTCTACATTGTCCAAACTGCCAATTGATGTGTCTCACCTCCAACCTAGTCACATGATTGTGAGGGCTTTCAATGGAACCTGTCGGGCAGTTTTGGGGGATATTGAGATGCCTTTGCAGATTGGCCCTTGCACTTTCAACATAAAATTTCAGGTTATGGAGATCTCACCATCTTACAGTTGTTTGTTAGGAAGGCCATGGATTCACATGGCAAGAGCAGTCTCGTCATCGTTGCATCAGAAAATCAAGTTCATTATGGAGGATTATCTTGTATGTGTTAATGGGGAAGAGGATTTGTTAGTAACCAAGTCCCCAACTACGCCTTATGTGGAGGCGGTTGATGAAGCGCTGGAGTATTCATTTAGATTGTTTGAGTTCATCAATGCGACTTATGTAGGGGAAGGATCTAAAGTGCCTACTCCACGTTTTTCTCAAATGGTTAGCATGTTGTTTAAAGAGATTGTGGGAATGGGTTGGCGTGTTGGTTTTGGATTGGGAAAGCATCTTCAAGGGATTAGGGAGATGCCGATGATACGAGAAAATAAGGAAAGGTTTGGGATAGGTTACAAGCCAACTAGAAAGGATAGAGCGATGATTGAAGCTGAAAAGAGAGAAAAGAGGATGGTTCGCATAATGAGATATGAGTGGGAGCCGAGGAAGATGGTTATTCCTTATCTTTACTCCACTTTTCGTTCAGGAGGATGTATTTATCCAGATGCACCTCCATTGAACTTAGAGGAAGCATTTTCTGGGCTTTCTATTCAAATGGTAGAGAAAGGAGAAGTGAAGGAGAGTTGTTGGTATAACCATGCCCACCAGAAATGGAGCTGGGAAATTGGAAAGTGGTGAAACTGCCGGTTATCCTTGAACCTCATAAAATGTAATGCAGTGAGTCAAGTCCCTAGTTGCTCACGCCCATGGGCATTAGGGATGGTCTTTTATGTATGGGCTAATTTATTTCTTATTATTTTAATAAAATAGGAATGAGATGCATTTTCATTCCCTCTTTCAGTCATTGTTGCCATTTTTCTTTCTTTCATTATTTCCACTTTTTTCTTTGTATACCAATACATATTCTTTCAATTCCATTCAATTTTAGGATTCCAAGTAATGAATACAAAGACAATCTTAACAATAATTTAGGATTCGATTTTGAAAACTCAGTTCATGTCGATGAATTTGATAACGAAGAGGATTCGAATGATTATACTTTATCTCCATATTTAATGAGATTAATAGAACAAGAAAAGAAACTGATTGAGCGACATCAAAAGGTTACTGAGATGATCAATTCTGGAGATGTGGAAATAGAAAATAAGTGAAAATTGGCGCATCAGTACCGCCTTCTCAAAAGAGAAGATTAGAAGAGCTGCTTAGAGAATTTGTGGATGTGTTCGCTTGGTCATACAAAGACATGCCGGGTTTGGATACAAATATTGTGTAGCACAAATTGCCTTTGAGGCCAGAATGCAAACCGGTACAACAGAAATTGAGATGAATGAAGCCAGAAATGTTGTTGAAGATTAAAGAGGAAGTGAAAAAGCAGTTTGATGCAGGTTTTGTGGAGGTAGCTAAATACCCAGAGTGGGTAGCCAACAAAGTCCTAGTTCCTAAGAAAGATGGGAAGGTGAAAATGTATGTCGATTATCGAGATTTGAATAGGGCAAGTTCGAAGGATAATTTTCCTTTTCCTCACATTGACACCCTTATGGATAACACCGCCAGGCATTCCACATTCTCATTCATGGATGGTTTTTCAGGGTATAACCAGATTAAGATGGATTCGGAGGATATGGAGAAAATCACATTTGTTACGATGTGGGGAACTTTTTGTTATAAAGTCATGCCTTTTGGGTTAAAAAATGCTGGAGCTACTTACCAAAGGGCGATGGTGACTCTGTTTCACGACATGATGCATAAGGAGATTGAGGTGTATGTGGATGACATGATAACAAAATCCCGAGAAGGTGAAGATCACTTAATTAATCTCAGAACGTTGTTTGAGAGATTGAGAAAGTTCCAGTTGAGATTGAATCCTACTAAGTGCACGTTTGGTGTCAAGTCAGGCAAGTTATTGGGTTTTTTGGTTAGTGATAGAGGAATTGAAGTGGATCCTGAAAAAATACGGGCAACTCAGAATTTGTCTCCCCCTTGTACGCAAAAAGAAGTGAGAGATTTCTTGGAAAGGTTGAACTACATAGCACGTTTTATTTCCCAACTCACCTTGAAATGTGATCCTATTTTCAAGCTTCTTCGCAAGCATGATACTGGTGAATGGACTGAAGAATGTCAGAGAGCTTTTGATAAAGTTAAAGAATACCTATCGAATCCTCCAGTGTTGGTTCCTCCGATTCCAGGGAAGCCATTGATTTTGTATTTGACGGTGTCTGAGAAATCTATGGGATGTGTTTTGGGGCAACGAGATAAAACAGGAAAGAAAAAGCATGCCATCTATTATCTGAGTAAAAAGTTCACTGATTATGAATCTAGATACTCATCACTAGAAAAGATGTGTTGCACTCTAGCATGGACAGCTCATAGACTCAGACAATACATGTTGTACAATACAACTTGGCTTATAGCAAGGCTAGATCCTTTGAAGTACATTTTTGAGAAGCCTTCGTTATCAGGAAGAATTGCAAGATGGCAGGTTACTTTGTCCGAATATGACATTGTTTATGTGACTCAAAAAGCAATAAAGGGAAGTGTGATAGCCGAATTCCTGGTAGATCGGGCTTCTGAAGAATATGAGCCAATGCAGTTTGATTTTTCAGATAAAGATTTGATGGTCATTTTAGAGGGAGATGATGAAGAGTGTGGAGAAAAAATCTGGAAGATATTCTTTAATGGAGCTTCTAATGTTTTTGGGCATGGAATAGGAGTAGTTTTGATATCCCCAGATGGTTAATATTATCCGATTACTGCACGATTGGATTTTAATTGCACCAACAATATGGCTGAGTATAAGGCATGCGTCATGGGCTTGCAAGCAATGATTGAAAGGAAGATTGATGCGTTGGAGGTATATGGTGATTCAGCTCTGGTTATTTATCAGTTGAAGGGAGAATATGAGACAAGGGATTCGAAGTTGATCCTATACCAGAAATACACAACTGAATTAATCAAGCATTTTGAGAAGATTCAGTTTCAACACTTGCCCCGGGAGAAAAATCATATGGCTGATGCTTTAGCCACTTTAGCTGCGATGTTTAAGCTGGATGCGAATACCGAGATTCAACCAATCAAGTTGGATGTAAGGGGGTCTCCGACACATTGTTTAGATATTGAATAAGAAGTTGATGGTCAACCTTGGTATTTTGACATCATGTAGTACGTCAAATATCAACGATACCCAGAACACGCCTCGGATAATGATAAACGGCTCATCCGAAGATTGGCTATGGGTTTCTTCCTTGATGGAGAAATATTGTATAAGAGGAGTCGAGATCAAGTGCTTTTGAGATGTGTTGATGCTATAGTAGCAAAGAAGATATTAGAAGAAGTGCATGATGGAATCTGTGGGGCACATGCGAATGGTCACATGATGGCTAAGCAGATAATGAGAGCAGGTTATTATTGGTTGAAAATGGAGAAAGACTGTATTGATTATGCCCAAAAATGTGTCAGATCTATGCAGATAAGATTAATGCTCCTCCGAATGAATTGCATGTTTTGGCACCTCTATGGCCATTCTCAATGTGGGGCATGGATGTGATTGGACCTATCACCCCAAAGGCAACGAATGGGCATCGATTCATTTTTGTGATGATTGATTATTTCACGAAATGGGTAGAAGCAGCCTCATATGCAAGTGTAACTCGAGCAGTGGTTTGTAAGTTCATAAAGAAAGAGATAATTTGTCGATATGGACTACCGAAGAGGATTATTTTTGATAATTCTCGTAATTTGAATAGCAAGATGTTGAAGGAAGTTTGTGAACAATTCAAGATCAAGCATCGCAACTCAGCGCCATACCGTCCTAAGATGAATGGTGCAGTGGAAGCAGCCAATAAGAACATTAAGAAGATTGTAGAGAAGATGACTGATGTCTACAAAGATTGGTATGAGAAGTTGCCTTTTGCTCTGCATGCTTATAGAATTTCGGTTCGCACATCCACAGGGGCAACCCCGTTTTCGTTGGTATACGGGAATGAAGGCTGTATTGCCAGTTGAGGTAGAGATTCCTTCTTTAAGGGTGCTGAAAGAGGTTGAATTGGAAGAAGCATAATGGGTACGAGATCGTTTTAAACAGTTGAATCTTATTGAAGACAAGAGACTTACAGCACTTTGCCATGGTCAGTTGTATTAGAAACGGATGATGCGAGCGCATGATAAGAAATTCCATCCCAGACATTTCAAAGAGAGAGAGCTGGTCATAAAAAAGATTCTTCCGTATCAGCATGATCATCGAGGGAAATGGACGCCGAATTGGGAAGGTCCATATGTGGTGAAAAAAGCTTTCTCAGGTGGAGCTTTGATTTTGACCGAAATGGATGGGGAGCCGAACCCAACTAATTCAGACGTTGTGAATAAATATTTTGCTTTAAAAAAAAGAGAAAGAAAAAGAAGGACTCAAATTGAAAACCCGCAAAGGGCGATTTGGGTCATTGGGGTATGTGTAAGTTGAAAACTCGAAAGGGCGGCTTAGATATGAGGAGGAACAGCATCGCTTGAAAAGTCTCGTAAGGATGGGGCAATGTCTAGTCTAATGAACTCTGAAGGATTGAAGACACCGATCGGATTGGTTTTGGAAAGAGAATTTTGAATGAATTGTTAAGATTGTCTGAGTACTCATTTGTTTGGATACTGATTTGCTATCCCAACATCTTTGTGATAAACCTTTGATATGTTCTTTTATTTCTTCAAGATGAATTTCTTTTGTTAATAAAGACCTTTCTTTTCCAGATTATCTTGCCTTTCACCATTTCCTATTCTCAATTTGATAACCCTTGCATTGAATAGAAAGAATGCATCATGCATTGCATTTGCTATGGAGTTAGAATAATGATTGATAAAGTGGAATGATAATTTTAAGAGACCCCTGCATTTATTTTTATGAGAAATATGTGGATAACTGAATAGAAAGTAAGGAGAAAGGATGAGAATTTTTAAAGGTGAGAATTTTTGTGATGAGATGTTAAGCCTGGTTAAGCTGACATATGATGAGACATGGATTGATTGTTGTTTTGAAACTTTTGAGGAAGAAAACTGTTTACATTCAGCAAATTTTTGAAAAAGGGAAGAGACAGTAAAGTTCACTCTACTAGTTTGAGGTCAAGTACAGACAGGGATGAATAATGAGCTTGAGAACCTTTTATCTTGATTAGAGATTCAGAGAGTTGGTATTATTTAGTACAGTGCATTCATGACATCCATTGCATAATATGCATCTGTATTTCATTAATTGCATTGCATTCATGCATTATACTCAAGAAAGATTATTGCAGATATTCAGTATTGATTTGGGCAGGAATGTCAGTTTGCAAGGTTAGCAACTTCTTTTGGGATTCAAGGTAAGATTCTTGAAATTTATTTTCAAGAAAGCATTTACATCTGTTAAATTTACAAATTTCGTTGGGAATTTAAAGTTGATGCCTCATTGGTAGGAGTTTTTTTTTTCATCGTTTGATATTCAAAGTTGATGCCTCGTTGGTATGAGTTTTTTTCATCGTTTGATATTTAAAGTTGATGCCTCGATGGTAGGAGTTTTTTTTCATCGTTTGATATTTAAAGTTGATGCCTCGTTGGTATGAGTTTTTTTTCATCGTTTGATATTTAAAGTTGATGCCTAGGTGGTATGAGTTTTTTACATCATTTGATATTTAAAGTTGATGCCTCGTTGGTAGGAGTTTTTTCATCGTTTGATAATTAAAGTTGATGCCTTGTTGGTAGGAGTTTTTTCATCATTTGATATTTAAAGTTAATGCCTCGTTGGTAGGAGTTTTTATTGTTGAGAATTTAAAGTTTATGCCTCGTTGGGAAGAGTTTTTATCGTTGAGAACTTAAAGTTGATGCCTAATTGGGAGGAGCTTTTTATCATTGAAAATTTAAAGTTGATGCCTCGTTGGGAGGAGATTTTTCTTCGTTGAGTTATTTAAAGTTTATGCCTCGTTTAGAGGAGCGTTTCTACGATGAGGTTTGCTTTTAATTTTTGAGAACATGTAAGGTGTCTACGTCTTTGCACATCCCCTGTTTCTCAGGGAATGCACAAAGAGGGGCAACTGTAGACACCGGATTTTATCCAGCTTAATTATTTTATTTTAATTATTATTTTATATTATTTTTGAAAAAGAAAAAAGAAGGAAAATCGGGGAAATAAAAAATTGAGTTTGGATTGAATCTAAACTCTTTTGTTGATCAGAATCTGACTCAGAGTGGATTTTTGGATGAACTCATGATTCATGTAAACTAGAACTCTCTCAATCCTTTTCCTATAAAAAGCACTCATTAATCAACAACAAAAGGGGGATCTCAGCACACAACACAGAGAGAAGGGATTTCAGGATTATTAGACTACTATCAAGAGTTTTGAATCTCAAAAGCAGTAGAATTTGGGGTTTTGATCTTTAAAATTTTGGGGATTTAGGGTTTGGGTAGTTATTTGGTAAAATCCAACGGTGGGTTCATAGGAAAGAAGGATAGGAGTATTCTATCAGAGCTTTGGTGGTCATCAAACGGTCACCGAAGGAGATCGAGTGGGTTAGAACCGCGATATTCAAACTTAGATCTAGGCTTTTTAGGTGTGATTCGGACAAAACCAAGTGGATTTTGGGGTTGAGGGGATCGAGAGGAAAATTTAGGATTTTTTTTGGATTTTTCTGGGTAGGTTTAACGGTGGTCGACGGTGGTGGTTATCAACGGCGGACGATGGCAGACTGCCTAATTCTGGATTCCTGGTTGTGTTCTTGGTGGAGAAGGAAGAAATCGGAGAAGAGAAAGGAATTTTTTTTTTTAAAGAAGGTATAAACTGAACACAAAAAAAATCTGGCTTTTAAAGCAGCAGACGGGTCGGGCCCTAAGACCCCCGCGTGGTTCCAACCCGTATGCTGCTATGTTTGTTCTTTTTTTTCATTTATGTTTTGTTTATTTTTATATTTAATATTCTATTTGTTTTATGTATTGTTTTGTTTATTATTTTATATTGTTTTATCTTTTTTTTTGGACAAATTTTATTTTTCTAGTTTCATTTTTGCAGGTGATTTTAAGATTAATTATTTATGATGATTATTATTTATTTTTTTGAAAAAGCATGATTAGGTTCTATTTTATTTTTTATTTTTAGAAAAAGCATGATTTAGGTTTTTTTTTATTTTTATTTTTAGAATTTGCATGTTTAGATTTTTATTCTTTTGTTTTTAGAATTTGCGTGTTAGGTTTTATTTTTATTTATTTATTTTTAGAAAGCATGTTAGGTTTTATTATTTCATTTTTAGATTGCATGATTATTAGGATTTATTATTATTATTATTTTATTTTTTAGATAAGCATGATTACTATGATTTATTATTTTATTTTGAGAAACATGATTAGGTATTTATTTTATTATGAGCATGATTAGGCTTTTATCTTTAGAGGTATGATTTTTTTTTTATATATATTTTTTTAGATTTTTGCATGTTTAGGAATTTGTATGACATGATTTTTATTATTTTGTTTTCTTTAGATTTTTGCATGTTTAGGAATTTATATGACATGATTTTTATTATTTTGTTTTCTTTGGATTTTTGCATGCTTTAGGAAATAATATGATTTTATTTTTTTTAGATTAGTTGGCATGATAAACATGTACTTAGATTAATTGAAACCATTTAATGACCATTTAGGATAATATGTGATTGATGTGGTACTATTTTTAGGATAGACGTTGTAGGGGTGCTAATCCTTCCTCGCACGTAACCAAACTCCCGAACCTAGTTCTGAAACGTAGATCATGACCTATTTTTTTTAAGGTGGCTTAGTCAAGCTTAGGATAACTTTAAGAAGAATAGATTTATAAAGGTGACTAATCACACCTAGTTAGATGATTAGTGTCGACTCCATGTTCGTATCTAGCTTGCTAAATTCGTATTTGGCATGTTATGATAGTAATTAATTTATTATTTATTTTATTTTGGGTAAGTATTTTTTAAATTATTATTATTTTATTACACTTGATATAATTTAAGATATAATTTACTTTTAGTAACATATCATATCAAAATTTAAGTTTGATTCATTTGGTAATATCCTTACTAATAACAGTTTAATGTTAGGTTCGATTCTTTATATAAGCATAAAATTTTTACATTTTACAAATATATAAACGGATAGTTAAATGCTAGGGTTCGTCCCTAAAAGTCTCTTATTTTGTAGTGAATATAAATTATAATGTATTTACATGTTGAAATTCAAGTTCATCAAATCAATTATTTTAAATATTAATATGATTAATTTATAATATATCATTTTTTTATAATAAATTATTTTAAAATTTTATATTATATAAAAAATTAATTTTATATTCTTTTGGTGCTAACAAATATTGATTTTAATAAAAAAATATAATTAAAAATATTATATTATAATAAAAGGTTACTTTTAAAAATAATAATGAAATATTTAATTTATTTTTAAAAGTAAATATTTAAATTACGTAAAAATGATTACATCTAACATAAAACAAAAATGATGTAAAACATACCTGAACCTGAACCCGAATGGGCCCGAACCCGAAAAGATCCCAACTCGAATGGGCGCGAGCCCGAATGAGCCCGGACCCGAATGAACCCGAGCTCGAATGGGCCCGACCCGAACCCTCCCAATTACCACCTTTAATTTTTAGGTTGAACCAAAACATCAGAAATAGACAAATTATGAAAAACAATTATCTGGGACCTCTCCCAAAAGCTTATAAAACTTTTTGTGAGATAATTGAGCATAGTTTCATAACAGTTTATTTTAAATTTTAATCAGATCCCGAAAAAAAAAAAAAAAAAAAGCCAAGAATAAGCTACAAGGGCATAATTAATAATCTCTCCCTCCACTTATTTTTCATTTGGATACATGATGAAAAGAGATATTTATTGCATCGAAGTTTCAAAACTATACTAAATCCTTATGGATCCAATGACAAAACAATGTTTTGACATGATGGAAATTAGAGGTGTTCATGGGTCGAGTCGAGCTTAAGTGTGGTATCAACATCACATATACTTGTTCAAGTTCGATCCGGCCCAAAATATGAGTCTCAAATTTTTCCCAAACTCGCCCATATTTGCAAATGGATAATTCAAACCTGTTTATGCCCATATTATTTTTTTTCTAAAAATATTTTAACAAATATGTTTATTTTTATTTAATTTTTAGTAATTTTATCTCTTTTTTTTTCTTTTATTAAGTTCCAAAACATGAAAAACTTAAAGTATTTTAAAACATTTACACTATAATATTATATTTATTTTTGTTAGCTTAAGTGGTGATTAAATCAAGAGGGGGGTGAATTGATTTCTTAAAAATTAATTGTAGAATTAAAGCACAAGTAATGAAATTGAGAAATTTACATAATATACTCAAAATGACAAGTAAATATGCAAATAGAGTATGTAAAAGAGGAGGGAAAGAAGATCAAACACTCATGATTTATAGAGGTTCAGCCTTGTGCCTACGTCCTCTCCCTTAGCCTTCCTTGTTAAGGAGTTCCCAATTCACTATCTTGAATACCTTTTCTAGGACAAGATATAACATTTACAATCTCTATCTTTTGCTTAGGCTTAGATAACAACCTCTACCCCTCTATCTTTTCAAGGCTTAAATAGAACCTCACTACCTTTTAAAGGCTAAAGTAGAAACCTTCCCTTTTACAAAGGATTTTGTGTAAACAAGATAAACCTCTAGTAGGCTAGGTGTTTACAAGGTTAAGCTCAACAAATAGAGACTATACAATGGTGCTTTTACAAAGGAATACAAGAAATATTAAAAGGATTTAGCTTAGAACAAAGAAAACTTCTTGAAAGCTTAAGAGAGATGAAATATATGGCTTTGATCTTTCTCTCTTGGTGTCTCTTAGTGTTGGAAGTGTTAGGAAGTCCCTTCTATACCTTCAATATCAAATATGGCCTTTTGGGATCATTTAATGCGGAATAGAGCCGTTGTTTCTTCAAAAAATCGTACTTAGAAGTCAGTACAGCATGCATGGGATCGATCCTATGATTGCAGGGATCGATCCCCTTCTTTTTCTTCTTTAAAAATATGACCGTTGGAGCCATGGGATCGATCCTCTCCTTGTGGGGATCAACCCCTTACTGTCCTGTAAAGTTCAATTAGCTACTGACTCTCATGGGATTGATCTTGGGATCGATCCCGGGATCGATCCTCTAGCTTAGGGATTGATCCTTCTACAGTACGGCACAGTGAAACACTATTTAGGGATCAATCCTTCACTATTCAAGGATTGATCCTTGAAAATGTCTTCAAAATTTGATTTCTTTGGTTTGAAAAGAGGTTAACTTGTCTCAAAAATGTTTTGAACATAGATATACATTTAAGAACATGTATTTTTGAGAAAGCCAAGGAGTTTAAAATATTTTTGCATTTTCAAAATATATATACATATAATATTTATTCTCAAGCTAATTAAGCTTAAGATTTTGTCATTTCAAAATTAAGATTAATTCAAAGCTAATATAGCTAACAATCTCCCCCTTTTTGATATGACAAAACTTAAGATAAATTTGCTCGTAAAAACTCCCCATAAATCAATAAAGATTTTTAATAAAAACTTCCCCTTAATAAAAGCATTCTTTTCAACTTTGCAAGAATAAGCAAGGACCCTTTCAACCCACAATATCCAAAAACATTTAAGCACAATATCCAACACAGTTCATATTCATGAGATAAAAACATTTAAGCATATATGAAAATTCTCCCCTTTTTGCTTTTCATCTAATTCTTTCCTTTTTGTACATTTAAAGCAAATTTGTCCATAACAACTTCTCCCTCTTTTTGTTATATCAAAAAGAAGATCAATTCAAAGCCAAAGAGAATGCAACTAGAGAAACACAATCATGTATATCAAATGTTAAGCAATGAAGTTCAATACCAATTGTTTAAAATAGACAACGAAGTTCAATCAAGAGTTCAATATAATCATGTATTCAGTTGAAATCATTTAAGCACAAAGTCTCAAGATCATGAGTAAAGAAAAATACCAATTGTTATCGTTATGCATAATACTCATAATCAAACAATCATACATATCGAAGTCATTTAAGCACGTATAAGAATAATCATACATATGAAAGATATAAGCTCATTATGATTTAGACATGCAAACCAATTGAGCAATTAAGAAGAAAACTATCATACCAATTGTTATTACTAAATGTTAGTACACAACACTATACCAATTATTAATATTTTCATGCCAATTGTTAATACAAAAGTATAAAATATAGCAATATGCCCAATTCAAATATATGCAAACATGTAAGCACAAGGTGTGATACTAATTGTTGTTAAAAGAGATGGTTTAGCTCAAAGATTCATACAAGACAAACTTTTCAAGCATAAATGACAGAAAGAGATACCAAGTGTCATTCAACTCATGTATGTTATCAAACTTAATACCAATAGATATGAGCTTGTATAGCATAAGATTAGCATTTACCTCCATTCTTACCAAGCTTTGTTGATATGCTCATTTGACTTTGAATCCTTCATATCAAATGTTTGAGCAAGTCCTTGAAGTACTAGGCTTGATTTTGATGAAGATAGCATGCTTTGTTTTCTTGTATTTGAAATGCAAGTGTAAGTTCTCCACAAAGGAATGTAAGCTTTATCACCATTTTACCTTGCATAGACTTAGAGAAAATCTTGGAAAATATATTCATTAGTAGCACCAAGATATCAAGTGTTATAAAAATATATTCATTAAGCTCAAATGATACCAATTTTAAGAAATAATATTCAATGAAAACCATTAAGCATTTAACTTAACAAAGGAAATTTTAAGCATATATGGTCAAACTAAAACAATAAACATATAAGCATATATCTTGACCAAAGTAATAGATAAACCAACAATCAATATATTTCAATGAAGATCAAGGAGTTAATTATGCACAAATTTGCAAGCATAAGTTATGAATTTTATCTTGAATTATCAATAAAGCACAAAGAATCAATATATATCAAGATTCTTTCCATAATCATACCATTTGATTTGTAAAATTATTATTCAAGAAATAATGTCAATAATGATTGGAAAATCATAAAATTGAAACATTTAGAGCAAGATCCCATTAAAAATAAAGAAAACAGCATTTTTTGCCCAAAACTGGTCTAAGGGATCGATCCTCTCTGAATGAGGAATCGATCCTTCCCCTGTTTTCCAGCAAAAATCAATGAAATTTTGTAATTTTTTGATTTTTTATACCAAATAAGGATGTGCGATGTTTTTAATCAAAAATAATACTTGTAACATGTTAAAAACATCATTTGAGACTTGTAAGAACATGAAGTTTAGATCAAAAACAACTTTTAAAACAATTTTTGAAAAGATTTTGCAAATAAATTATCATGCAACCTTAAAGCATTGAAGATGGGATTTTTCATTCAAAAGACACATACACAAGTTCATAAGCATATCCAATGTTCACCAAACTTGTTCAAGCAATAAAAACATGTTCAAATAAACACAATTTCATAAGTAAACTCTATAATCCTCATATAAGCAAAATAACCATATAGCATTCAAGAGGTATAAAGTTTGTTAAAACATGTTCATGGCACCAAACTCACTTAAGATTGTTTATTTATACACAACATGATAGAATAGATCAATCAAAGCTTAATATATTCAAGATTTTGATTTTTGGTACCTTAAAACCCCATTTTTGCTTGGAAAAGGCCTTGAAAAATAGTCAAAACTTGCTAATCTCATTTTTAACCAACTTGAACCTTTCCAACAAGTTTCAAATGATAAAACAAAATTGTTCAAGTGATCATTTGGCCTTAGAAACAAGGAAATCAAAAAGTCAACTCTTCAAACCCTATATTTCCTTGAAAACAACTTAAGACAATAAACTTCTTTGTTTGAGCAAGTTTGAGACAACAAACTCAAGATATTCAAAAGTATTAAGAACTTGCTAAAACAAATTTTCACATTTAAAGATTTTATTTTTGCAAAAATGATTTTCAGTGTAAAACTTGAAATCTCAAAATCATTAAGCTTTGAATGCTCCCCCTAAAGATGTGCATAAATACAAATTAATCATTCAATCATACAACATAATTCTTCAAAGCATGATACCATAAAAATCAAACATTTGTGCATAAGGTCATGTTTAAGCTCATGTTCCAATAACAATATCTCAAGATATTAAGCACAACATCAATTTCACCAATCAAAGAAATATAAACATAAAGCACTCAAGTAATTAACCAAACATAGGCAACCAATTTTCTCATCCAAAATAATTTAGGCTTAGAGGTTACTCATATCCAATTTTGTGTCTAGAGCATCCAATCAAAGCACTTTGTTACTCATTTCCATAACACACCTACAAAAGACAATCATTTGGATTTTGGTAACCAAAATGCTTTGGGTCCTTGCGAGTTAGTCACCAAATCTCTTGTTCCTTTTGGAACCCATACTTGCCTAAATATATATGGAATTTTTCTCTTAATAGGACAAGTAGGTATAGTATGACCATGATAATCACAATAAGCACATTTGGTCATTTTAAAGTGTAAAGATTTTTCAAAAACTAATTGCTTTTCAATTTTCAAGTTTTCAAGTTTCATTTTCAAATCAAGGTTCTCTTTTTCCAAAATCTCATTTTTCTTTTGGCAAGAGTCAAAATTCATTTTCAATATCTCATTTTGTTTTTCCAAATCATCCTTTGTTTTTACCAAAAATTCATTTTCAAGTTTTAGTTTAGAAATCATCTTCTTGTATTTTAAATTCATTTCTTCAAATTCTATGGCTAACTCATCAAATGCATCTTGCAATTCATCAAATGTATAGGAATTGTAATCACAAGATTTAGAGGTTACCTTGGGCTCTTCAAGAGCCATGAAGCATATGTTAGGCATCGCATCATCATAGGAGTCATAATCATCATCGAAAGTGTCACTTCCACTCCATGTGGCTATCATTGCTTTCTTCTTGGCATTTTGCTTCTTCCATAAAGGACAATCATACTTGACATGGCCCGGTTTCTTGCACACATAGCATACAACTTGACCTTCCTTGCCCTTTTGAGATCTTTTGCCCTTGTTCATCTTGATGAACTTCTTGAACCTCTTGGAAAATATGACCATCTCTTCATCTTCTCTATCCTCTTCATCATCATTATTCTCTCTCCTTCACAATCTCTATCTTTTGCCAAAGAGTTCCCAATTCACTATCTTGAATTGCTACCTTTTCTAGGACAAGGTATAACCTTTATCTTTTGCTTAGGCTTAGATAGCAACCTCTACCCCTCTATCTTTTCAAGGCCTAGATAGAACCTCTCTACCTTTTAAAGGCTAAAGTAGAAACCTCCCTTTTTTCATAGGATTTTGTGTAAACAAGATGAACCTCTAGTAGGCTAGGTGTTTACAAGGTTAAGCTCAACAAATAGAGACTATACAATGGTGCTTTTACAAAAGAATACAAGAAAGATTGAAAGGATTTAGCTTAGAACAAATAAAACTTCTTGAAAGCTTGAGAGAGATGAAATATATGGCTTTGATCTTTCTCTCTTGGTGTCTCTTAGTGTTGAAGTGTTAGGAAGTCCCTTCTATACCTTCAATATCAAATATGGTCGTTTGGGATCATTTAATGTGGAATAGAGCCGTAATTTCTTCAAAAAATCATACTTGGAAGTCAATACAGCATTCATGGGATCGATCCTATGATTGCAGGGATCGATCCCCTCCTTTTTCTTCTTTAAAAATATGACCGTTGGAGCCATGGGATCGTCCTCTAGTTGTGGGGATCGATCCCTGACTGTCCTGCAAAGTTCAATTAGCTACTGACTCTCATGGGATTGATCCTGGGATTGATCCCGGGATCGATCCTCTAGCTTAGGGATTGATCCTTCTACAGTACGGCACAATGAAACACTATTCAGGGATCAATCCTTCACTATTCAGGGATTGATCCTCTCTTGAAAATGTCTTCAAATTTTGATTTCTTTGGTTTTGAAAAGAGGTTAACTTGTCTCAAAAATGTTTTGAACATAGATATACATTTAAGAACATGTATTTTTGAGAAAGCCAAGTAGTTTAAAATATTTTAGCATTTTCAAAATATATATATATATATATAATATTTATTCTCTAGCTAATTAAGCTTAAGATTTTGTCATTTCAAAATTAAGATCAATTCAAAGCTAATATAGCTAACAATTTTTATATGATATAAATTATATAATATATTATACAAATGAAAAAGGATCATCGGACCGGACTCGGGCCTTGATTGTTGGAGCCAAGGCTTTATTCATTTTCTAAGCGGATCTTATTTTTTTGCCCAAGCACATATTTCGAGGCTAATATTTTTGTCCAAACCCTCCCAAATATCGGCTGACCTTCGAGCTTAGACGAATAGCCCAATCTTTGAACATATCTAATGAAAATGAATCCAATAACAAAATAATGCTACGATGTGATGAAAATTACTTCTCACCATACATCCAAATGAAAAATTACTTAATTTAACACTATACTTTTTTTGGAGGGACCTCACCACTATATAAAATTTAGCCTTTCTTGCTAATATGATGTAAAATGAATGAAGTTCTTACTGATTAAGAGCTAATTTAAGTTTGTTAGGTGAGAGAGAGACAATTTTTTTGGAATGAGCTTCCCAAGCTAATTTGTTTAATCTAGTGAGGATTTGAAAGGTCAATATATTAACCTAAAATCTTATAATATCCAAAATTTTACTCCAATTTTATATATATATATATATATATATATAATTGTGGTATTGATATTTCACAACCACACACATGTAAGAAAATTTTGAGCTCTAGAAACTTGAAGGTGCATAAATACCAAATTCTAACCTTATTCTAAATTTTAATTTGACCCCACAAAAGATTTTGTTCAAAAAAAAACATATGAGGGACTCAAACAAAATTACAAATGTTAATTGATTTTGACTTAATTTGAAAAGACCCCCCTAAAATGCTAGCATATACTCAAACAAACTTTTTGTGATGCATTTTTTTTTCCCTTTTTAGTGGTAAATAGATTAGTACATATGAAAAAAAAAAAAAAATATTGGGGAGAGTAAGTTTTCAATCCTTTGACCTTTTTCCTTTAAAAAGAGAACTAGCAAAATTTAGGAGTAATAGATTTTTTTAGAGAAATTATCTAATACAATGTTAGTAGAGTTTTTAAGATTTCATAAGCAAAATTAAAAAAGTGATACATACACTTTAAAGTATAATAAAAAAAAAAACTAAATTAAAAAAAAAAAGGCATTTAATAGTTTTTTAATTTCGCTTGTGGAGTTAAAAAGTTTCACTATCAGTGTATTAAATACGAATTTAATTTTTTATCTCTATTACAAAAGAAAATTGAAGATACAATAAAAGGGAAAAAAGATACACCCAACCCAAGCTTTTGATTTATTAGTTCTTTTAAGACTGAAATCGAGAAACACCCAAATTTTAGGGGATTTCTTTTTCCCAATTTCTAACCCTAAAAAATCAACCCACCACAGATTAGCCAATACTTGATCAGCCTAAGTTCCACTCATTAGTGCAGCACAATCTGAAAGGCAATTTGACTCCCAAAAGGGAAAAAAATAAAAGTGGAAAAACAAGAAAAGAAAAAGAGATGGATAATATAAGCTTAGCTTTACCATGAAAAGTAGTGTCAACAATACATTATTTTAAAAATTATTAACGAAAGGGTATTTTTTAAGATTATTAGATATAGTAATATTTTTTTACAATGCATTAAAGTTATGAATAAAATTGTCAACTTTTGCATTAATACAATATTATTACTATAAATATTATATCAACTAATTTTAAAAAGTATTATAAGAGCATTCGTTAACAAAACTCTTATCTTAATGATAAAGAAATGGTTTTAGAATTTTGAGATTTTAAGTTCAAATCGCATCGTAATTGGAGTTTATTTTAATTTTATGTTGAATTTCTTGAATTAATCCGTTAGTTAATTTATTTGTTTGATTTATTTTATTTTTTTTAATGTGAAATACGATATTATGATTGTAATTTCTATTTATATTTATAACTTCATTAAAAAAAATGAAGAAGTCGATTTACGAATGAAAATCACATCATCAATTCGATCATTATGTGAGTTGCTAACTTTTTTTTTTATGCAAGTGGCTAAATTTAAACATCATCTATATCTTAGAAATTGTGTATTGATATTTAATTTTATTAGGATTAGAAATAAGGTTCAAATTACTACTCTATTTAGATTTTAGAGTGATATACCAAATTTACAAGTCATTTTTGAACGGGTATAATTTTAATAGTGTACTTTAATTTGATTAAAAAAAAGAAAAATTAACAGTAAAAAATATTTTGTAGAATAAATTTAGAGTATTCAATTCCTTTTTTTTCATGGAATATTTTTATTGACTTTTCATTATTTTTTAATCAAATTAAAGTGGATTGTTAAAATTTACAAATATTCAAAGATTAATGATAAATTTAATCCGTCACCTTAAGTATCTATTTTTTTTTTCATTTATTAAGAGGTAACCTTTAATTAAAAATAGCTTAAAAAATGTAAAAATAAAGGGAAGGTTTAAAAAGGAGAGCAAACCTTAGAAATTTGGTTTATTTTATATTGGACTCCTTCAGTTCTTCAGTTATGTGCTAGTTCATTAGTTGATTTGTTTTTTTATTTAATTTATTTATTTTTTATGTGGATGTAATACGTAATTTTGTTTCTTATGTTCACAATTTCATAAAAAAAATAAAGAAGCCAATTTAAGTATGAAAGTTCTGTTTAAAATGAGAACCAAATTTACCACTCATTTTTTAACGAGAATAAATAATTTTAGCTTTATACTTTTAATTATATTAAAAAATAATAAAAATTAATTGTAAAAGTATATACTTTTTTTAGAACATTTTTAGAGTATTAAATTTTTTTTATGAAATATTCTTTTTATGATTATTTTTTATTTTTAATTAAATTAAATTAAAATGGAGTGTTAAAATTTACAATTGTTAAAAGATGAGTGATAAAATTGATTTGTCATCTTAAATAGAGTCATAAATTTGGATTTTATCTTAAATTTATTAAGGGTTTAATTAACTGTTGCATAGAATGTCGATTGAGATATTTTATTTTTCATTTATTAAAAGTTAATTTTTAATTAAAAATAGCTTCCAAAATGTAAAAATAAGAAGAAGAAAAAAAAAGGTTTAAAAAAGGGGGAGCAAGCAAACCTTAGAATTTTGGATAATAGGAAAGAGAAGTTTAGTAAGAAGTAGATCTGGTCATGGATCGAGTAGTCCATTCGATCCGTAATAAATTGAGTCTAAACAAAAATTTTAATGATTCGGGTCGACCCAAATCACTATTCAACTATTAAAAAATATTTTTTATTTAAATTTAAATTATAAAATTATATTATTATAATATAAAAATAATTTTTAATTTATTATGATTATTTTAAACAATAAACTGGATCCGCTTGAGACCGAGTTTGGATAATAAAAAAAATTCGGGCAGTGTCTAGTAAGAAGTAAGAACAATGAAAGTACCATCCCATTATTCAATATTATTAGTAATTTTTTATTATTTGAGAGTAAATAGCTATCTAATCATTGGACAAAATAGCATTGTTCATCTAAGTAAATTTTTTTAATAGATTTTTACTAACTAATATTTTAAAAATTATTATATATAATAATATTTTTATATAATACATTAAAATAATAAATAAAATTATCAATTATTATATTCAATACAATATTATTACTATATTAACTAACTTTAAAAAAATCCTAAAAATACTTTAAAAACCATTCTATTATTAATAAAAAAAATTATTAATGAATATCTTTAAAATATTTATTAAAATTAATTAATATATTATTTATAATAATAATAGAAAAATCCTAATAAGAATATATACATTCTATTAATGTTGTATTGTAGGGACAGCAACATTTCTGTTTCAAGAAGAAACCCAATAATTAAACGACACGCGTCAATTTTTTGCTTCATTGAGGAATTTCAATCGTCTTGGTAACTCACAAATAGTCAACTTCCATATCTGCCACGTATGCATACATTGAATGCCCAAGCCCTGTCTGACACTTGGCAGCTTGTTATTGATTTTGCTAAACCAAACTTTTGCATTTCTAAAATGGAACAAAGAGAAAGTCTTTTCTCCTCTTCCAAACACTTGTAACATTTCTAAAATGTATTTCATTGTCGAGTTTTGTTCTTAATTTGACCCAATAATAATACGAGTTCATTTTTGATATATAGATAATATATTTTTTTAATTGTATAAATAAAATTAAAAAATTATTATATATTTTATTTTTTATTATTTTTTAAAATTATTTTAAAAATATGTGTCATTCTGTTAAATTTATTTATAAATTTATAAATTCTACTAATAATTTAACATAAATCTTAAAAATATAATTATCTAATGATATATGAACAAATCTTAATTTCTTTTGACCAAAATAATATAAATTAAGGTTGGAAGTTACAACAAACTGCTTGTTTAGATAAGGGATATTTTCAATCTATGATAGTACATTAATATGATCAAATCTTTATTAAAAATGTTCATAAGCCAGATTAGACCGGTTGGTATCTTGAAAATTTAGATTTGAATATGGTCGAGCCTCGTTCATTCATTTATTTTTATGTTTGTTATTAAAACATTTTAATATTTTAAAATATATAATATAATTAAAATTAAATATATAAATATTTTTATTAATATAATAATATTTTCAAATCAAAGTGGAGTAAACTTAAGAATTCATATTTAATGTTCGGATCATAATCGTGCCAAACCCGTGTGCATAGTAGGTGTGCATGATACTCTTGAATTAAGTATTTCGTAGATTATATTATAGGCGGACGGGGCTTAAAGTTAGTTAAAAGCTTCAATCCTTGTATAGTAGAAAAACGTATAAATTGTTTTATTTTTCATAGATATTATTTGATTGTTTTGATATCTATACTATTATTAAAGTGAATGGCTGAGTTGATATCACTGAGTCAGGTGACATTAACTTAGTCATTCAAAATACCAAAAACCCGTTTAAGTATTAAAAAATAAAAAAAATAAAAAAAAATATATGTCTTTTAATATTTTATATAATAATTTTTTTTTTTTACAAAAAAAAAATCTAATTACTTCTAAAAAAAACTACCCATTTTCTAAAAATTTACCCACTTACAAAAATTACCATTTTTTTACATTTATTTTTTTAAAAAAAATAATTTATTATATTTAAAAAAATATAATTTCACTCACGTGTATGGAATTCTAGTTGTTAAGTAAAGAGAGCAATTTAGGTTGGTATATATTTTACCATTTAATGTCCAAATTTCTCCTTTTCTCTTTAAGCTCGAGTATATATATAAAAAAAAAAAAAATTAAATAAAATATTTAGAATTTAAGAAAGAATCCACTTATATTAGTATAAAATTAAATTAGTTTTACACATTTTTATAACTTCTTATACGATTTACATTTTAACCAACCGACCGTTGGATTTAACAATATAATTGTACTAGTCGTACACGTAAAATGTCAAATCAATCCGACATCTTTATCATGTCGATTGAGAATACTATCTTTTTCAATATATATTTAACGGTTAAATTTTTTTTACATCGAACAAACAGTTAGACATTTTTAATTTACGAAACTCGACGTACATGATCTACATGAATAGAACATGAAATACGATGGTCGGATTAAACAAATATAAATAGTATAAAAAATTATTAAAGTGTGTAAAATTAATTTAATTTTACATTAGTGTAAATTAATCCCTCCTTATTGATATATATATATATATATATATATTTGATCCGATTTGTTAATCGAATAGTTAAAATTTTGAGAAAAATGTTTTTCGTAAAATGATTCCCTTCCCAAGCAAACTTATTTACCAAAACATTGTTGAATTAATGTATAAAGAATTGACAAGAACGTGAGAACGTGAAATTATGTTTAAAATCAGGGTTCGACTAACCTTTTTAATTTTTCAGTTTATTACTTTTTAATATATTTTTAATTATCATTTATAAATATAATTTTTATAATTAATGAATAAATCTTACACATATGAATGATAATGATGAATATATTAAAAAATAATTAATAAAAAAATGAACCGTATCATAATCCTTAAAAACTACCTTAATTAAACTAAATGTGGTCCTATGTTATTTGTCTCCATGTGCTTGTAAACAAGCATCAGCAAAAATTCCATCTAGCAATTATTGTGTCGTAATCAGGTCATTAATTTGAGCATTAGTTCCAACAAATGGACCCAAAACAACAATTTGCTGGAATCACAACACTAATAAAGATTTTAAACCCACCATAATTCTCAACATTTCAAGTAATTGAAACTGTTCTTTTGATGATTGTTGTTACGAATAAACAAAAAAAAGAAAAAATTTGTGGGTTGGAGAAGGTAAGCACATGAAAGAGATAGTGTGATTAAAGAAATAATGCTGCTGATGTTTTATATAATGACCTGGCTGGTAGGTCTTAAGAACCAATCAACTTGGAAATCCAGTACCTAACCATGATGGCAGTAAATTTTTTTAGTCAGATTTCGAAAGGCTACATAATTTTTTTTCTTCCAATTTGTCAGCTCTAGCAGCCAATTTTTTTTACGAACAAAATCACAGTCTGAAAATAAGATAAAGAGTTATACATGTTGGGATTCAAACTCAAAACTTGCTAGATGTAACTTCTTAAAGGTGATTGTATGAACTAACTAGATTAAATTCTAGATTCTTGACGAGTATTGCACAATGTGCTAGCATCTTTTCTTTTCTCTCCATAAGTTGGGAAAAATTAGAGGCCGAAAATCTTAAGGGTGACTGTATGAACTAGGGGTATAAACAAGGTACCTCTGCCTGCAAACTACTAGGATTCGGCTCGAAAAAAACTCGAATTCGATTCGGTCAGTGTTGAGTCGAGCTCGAGCTATCGAGCAAGCCGAATTCGAGTATCCTAATGCTTGACTCGAGTAGCTCGAGAATCTAATCGAGGTTTTTTATTTTTACTATATATACTTCTATTTTTAATTAGTATTGAAAAATCTCAATTCGAACTCGAGTACAAATAATCAAGTTTGAAGTCGAACATGAGAATTGAGCTCATTTTTTACTAGATAAACAAGCCTAATCGAGCGAGCTCGATCAGTTCAATTTTTATCTCAAATCGAGCTCGAGCTTTAAAAGTGAAACTCGATCGAACTCAAGCAGAGTTTCAAGCCTCGAATTTCGAGTCAAGCTCGAACTTCTTACAACTTGAACTCGGTTTGGCTCAATTACACCCCTAATATGAATTAATTGGATTAAACCTCAAATTCTTGACTAGTATTGCACAGTGTGCTAGCAAATTTTTTTTTTCTCTCTCCATAAGTTGGGAAACATTAGAGGCTGAAAATCACACAAAACTTGGAAAATATCAGCATGATCAGTGTATTAATAGTGATGTTCCCTTTAAATAATTTTTGATGACATTGGAGTTGGAGGTGCCTTAATTCCTTCAAATGCGCAACAAACATACTGGTTTATATGGTAGGGCAGTTGATCAGCTGGCTGAAGAATAACTAAGACAATTTTTATGGTAAAATTCGGTTGATGATGGAAGCCATTGACATGTATATATACACATGCTTGTCTTCAATGGATGTGTTAATCAAAATCAGGCTTGGAAACGCAATCAAGCTTTTGCTGCAAAATGAATGAATAATGATCATAACTAGATCTGTCGACTAGACTATTCGTCTAATCCGACAGATTTAGTTCAAAATTGAGTTGAGTCTGGATAAAAAATTTTGTAATTCGAATCAGTTTAACCAAAATTATTATTTATTAAATAAAAAATATTTTTATATTTAAATTTAATTATAAAATATATATAAATATTAATATATAAAATTATTTTTTAATAATAAAACGGGCTTTCCGACATAGATTCGGTCCAAAATAAATTTGAATAAAAATATATATATTTTTCGGACTGCGACTCGATTCATAAACAAATCATAACAACGAATACCTACTTCTCATTTACAGAACCAGGTAGCTCATCGATCTTAAGGTCGTTTTCCAATCCTGGTGATCGAGCTTGATGCTCCCTAATCTTAAAAAAGCCTGTCTTATAAGTTAATAGCATGATTGTTCCTAAACTTTGAGTCAAATTCTGTTTTCAAAATTCGGTGATTCACCGTCGTGGCTACCACCATTCATTGTCGTCGGCCGCAGCTCGCCGTCGTCGAACTTTCTCAAAAGACGACCTGGGTCCAAGCATGCGTTCTCCTTGGAACAAAGATTCCCTGACAAATGGCAATTAAGCCAAGCAAATTGACCTTCATAACTCTAATCAAATTATGAAAGGAATCTCACTTGGAGGCAGCTAGATAGATGCCATTTGCCAGTGAATCACTGTTCCAAGTTCAATACTGAAAACAGAGAAGATTCGAATTTCAACTCCGTTTACTTTTTCTTTAATTTCTCGGCAACCAAACAAAGAAGAAAGAAAAGACAAGAAAGTTCAATAGTGAAAACAAATTACGAAATAGAATTTCAGACTTTTCAACATCAAAAAGGCAAGCAAAGAACACCAACAAATACAATCATGTTGCATCAGCAGTTTTCATTCCCAGACCCTAGACTAAGAAGAAACACACAATAGATTTTGGCCGAAAGTTTAGGATCAAAGATCTGGAACAACTAAACGAATTAACAATTTCTTGCATACTGGAAAAAAGAGTCCCCATTTGATCATCCCTTGTCTATATATATATATATGGATTATTATCTGGTACACCGTCAGTGGACTTTTTTAACTCCACAAGCGGTGTTTACACGTTTCCGTAACTTTTCATCCGATTTATATTTTTTTAATCCGACCGTCGTATTTCATGTTCTATTCGCGTAGATCATGCACGTCGAGTTTCGAATAAATAAAAAATGTTTAACTATTTGTTTCGACATAAAAAAATTTCAACCGTTAAATATATATTGAAAAAGACAATATTCTCGATCGATATGATAGGGATATCGGATTGATTCTAAAATTTACGTGCACGACGAGTACGATTATATTGTTAAATCCGACGGTCGCTTTGTAAAAATAAAAATCGTATATAAGATTACGGATGCGTGTGAACACCGCTTGTGGAATTAAAAAAATCCACTGACGGTGTATCTGATAATAATCCTATATATATATATATATATATACTGAACAACAATTTAAGGCCAAACTGCTCCCGCCACAGTAATTATTATGTCACATTTTAAATGTCAAATGAAAGGCTGCATTAGGTGTGTTCATTCGATCGGTTGTCAACGGAAAATTGAAGTGTTTATTCGATCGGTTTGATTAAAATCATAATCGAATAGCCATTAACCGAATTATTCACATTCCTAGACAGCATATATTATAGTACCAATGAGAATTAAACTCATTTTGGATTTACCATCCATAATTTAGTTACTATGCCCCCATTAACTACCCTACCCCCCTAAAAACAAATCCTGAAAAGTGCTACTTTTGTTTTCAAGACAAAAGAAAACTTCCTCCAATTTCTGATCAAAGCCTCTGTTTTGGCTAGAAATTTATCAACACATATCTTTTTCTTTTTGCCATCTTAAAGCATATGGAAGAATTATTGGCGGGTTTGGCAAGTGTACTAATCACCATGAAAATGTCATCGAGAGAGACTATAGAAGAATATAGAAGAATACAAGAAAGATGAGAGGTGGGACATTTTTTATTTTTGTCTTTTTGAGGAATACTTCCGTACACATGTTTGGCATGTTTAAGGACGTGAAGATAGCATAACAAGCGTCTAAATAAATACCATCAAAGATATCATGTATTTTATGGTAAGTACAAAGCACCACTTGACCTGTCTGTACTTTAAAATGTTGAGGAAAGGTATTCAGGCTGATGAGGCCCCATTTATTGTATTGCTCTTGCAAAGCAGGGCAATTCCAATGAGGCCTTCGGGACTTCTTTTGAAAATGATAGGACATGAGATTGGGACTACATATCTCTGTTACATGGACTTTTCCATAATGAATGTTGGATTCGTGTTCGACTCTTTATCGGTAGGATATGATGCAAGATATGCAGCCGATATCTCATCATAAAATTGACACAATCCTTGTGATACTGCAATTGAAAGAGGAAAAAAAACAAGAAGTTTGATCCATCATTTATATCTTTTGACTTTTAATCCATATATCCATTTATTTATTCTTTGGATTTTTCTCTTTTAATCTCTATATTATAAATACTCAATTTCTTTTAAACAACATCATTAATCTTATGGATTGTTTGAACTAAAGTTTGAGTAGTAATTAGAAATGAAAATGAAAAGTCTGATTGATAGAATAAACAAAAGTGTACCGACTAATATTGGTATGGTTATTAAGAAAACTAGGCATCACTCTACAAATTGAAATGATCTTATAATCAACAGATTTGAGAGGGCCAAAAGCTGAATTAGCAGAAGAAACAAAGCCTTCACCTTGAGGAAAAGATAACATCCTGAATTTCTTAGTAATGGGGTTACAGATAAAGTAATTGAAGCAACGAAATTTATCAGAAGAATGGCAAAGAAGCAAACCATTTCAGATTGCATGATTTTGACATTTGCGTCATTGAGATAGTCAAAGAAAGGGACTCTAGAGCATTGGTTGTTCTTCAAGGCAATGATGTGGATACCATGTGGGGATGTCGGAACAGGCACACTGGTACAAGAGGGCAGCAGCCGTCTCATGGTGGCGACCAGCGTCAGAGAGGCAGAACTGGGAGCTGGACATGAGAAAGAGAGGCATTGTTTTGAAACGGATTTGAATTTAGGGAGAGGTTTGGCAAGTACTCTGAGGAGAATCACTATAAGGAGGTCGTGGTTGCTGGCTATGGCTTCTGTTGCAGAGATTCGGGAGAGAGTAATGAAAAAAGGAAGAAGAAAGAAAGTAATGACGTTCCATCTTCTAACAGGAATCAGATACCGTAGTAACATACAAAACATCGTAATGTCTTCGCATCCAACTAAAATCACACTAATGTGCCTTACAATCTCGATACCAAACGCAACCTTACAGTAGAAGTCTTGCATTAGAAGGTGACTAATCATACCTAAGAAACTTTTTTCTGTTTCTTGTCCTGCCATTCCTTGATTTCAGCTTCTATCTTAGCTTTCACGCGTCCATGGAACCCTGGATACGGTTCATATCTGAAGACCGATTGAAGAACCTGCATCAATTCAAAGCTCAAATCACAAACTGTTTATAGCTATGGAAAATTTTCTTTTTCATTTTTGTATGAAGGAACACAACTACTACCCCTACCTCAAGCAAAACAAAGAAAGGAGCCATCAGAATAGCTTGAACAAGATTGTCCAACAGAGCCGGTGCACGTTTCTACAAAGAATATTTTAATGAGTGGTTTTTAAAGGGTGCGAGAAAAGACAATTAAAGCAAAAAATTCTAAGCATTACACCATCACTCACCTCAAACACTCCATGGCCTAGAAACTGTCCAATCCAACAGAAAATTTGAGCAGCCAGCACAACCTGAATAGAGAGTATGGAGTTACAATTCAAAATGAAAGGAAAACCGTGTTTGGAAAATGCGCATAACTGAATATTCATGACCAAAAACACAAAAGGTCAAATATCTTCACCAATCTGAAAAGCAATATAGATAAAGTCATCAACATAAGAAGTAACTTTTCCTTTCCACAATAAATTATCTAGCAGTGAATTCCATATATGTTTGTTCAAATATTGATGTTTTACAGTATTAAACTTAGGTTAAAACTTAAAAGAATTGATATATAGATATCTTTCATTCACAGGCATATTAACAATATTGTCTGATGTAACATTTTTCACTAAAAGAGCTTTCTTGCTTCATATCCTCTAAAATTATCAGTAGACACAAATTCAACAGAGCTTTCTTGCTTCATAGACAGGGGATATACTTAGGGATGGCAAAACCCGATCCGACCGATGGATTTCGCACCGATCCGCTCCGAATGGAGAGGTTTTTTTTTGGAGCGGGGTGGAGCGGAGCGGTTTTGGTAAATGCTTGCTCCACTCCGCCCCGCCCCGACTTTTGAAATTACTATTTTATCCTTTAAAATATTTTATATTTTTTCTTATATTTTTAATATATATTAGATATATATACTAATATTTTATATCTATACTTTTAGTATATATGTATTATATATATTATATTAAAGATTTTTATATACTAAAGTTATGTTCATGAATAAATTATAATATAATTTTTTACAATATTAAGTTAAAAATAATTAATATAAATTGGGGTGTAGCGGAGTGGAGCACCGTGGAGCGGTTATGGATGTAACCGACATCCATGGATGTGGATGTTTCCAACATCCATGCAAGAGTGGGGTGGAGGTGGATAAGGCAATATCCGCCCCCGCCCCGCTCCATTGCCATCCCTAGATATACTGACCCTGCAACAGATATGAACATAGACTTACAGAGTGCCCTTAATTGCCAGTATCTAGCATTGAGCCAACACATTTAACTGTACAAGTCCGTAAAAACTTGTGCTACAAACACAAAAAGAAGGAATTAACCTTGTTCATTCACTTTTCTAGATATTGTTGGGACTTCTCCCTTAATTATTCATTCACCTAAAGTTTTTGATCTATGCACATGATCCACACACTAACTATAAATATGAAATATGAAATATGATCACTTAATGATCATCCACCTTTGGTCATCCAAATTTGATGACTTTTCATTTTGATCACCCAGCTACAAAATCTAACGTTTTAGTCACTATCGTTTGTATAAGTTCTTATTTTGGTCACCCAACCGTTTGTCTCTAACGAAATGTTGCCAGGGCACGCCACGTATGATGCCAATGACCACATGACATGTTCACATCATAAAAAATGCCACGTTGGCATCGCTGACATGTGAGACTACAATGAAAATTAAATGCCACATAAGATGAATTGAACCACGTCATAATGTTTATTTCTTTTTCTTTTTTATTTTATTTCTTTGTTTTATGCTTCATCTTCTCTAGATTTCTTCCTCATAATTCACGAACCCATCTAGCCTTCCACCACCACCACCCATAACCAATCCTTTCTTTAATGAAGCATGTCTAATTCCTTACACTCACTCTTCTCTTCTTTTTCTCTCCTTCAAATTTTGCTTTTGTTCTTTCTCTTTCGATAAATCTCTTGATTTCCCTCTCCAAATCTCCATTTCCCTCCCTTTGCTCTTTTAATTTAAGCATAACCTGAGTGAGATTCACTTGCACACAAGCACATTTTGTTGGCCTTGTGCCACGTGCTTGCGATAATTTTTTAGTTTTTGTAGGTTTCTTTGATTTTTTTCAAATTTGAGAAATATAGGTTTCATGTCTTAAGGCTTGAGGTTAAGAAGGGTTTTGTTATTTTGATTATATTAAAGATCTACGAAAAGTAATCTCAATGGATTAGTTTGATTTGTAGAGAAAAAAAGGGAGAATTTTGCATTGTAGATTGTATGATTAGTCAAAATGTGAAGGAAAAATGCAAGAAAATCTGGTTTGCTTAATGAGAAGGCTGTGTGAAGAATAAACAAAACCTTAGAGCCCTTCCCATCTCTGATTTTGGCAACGTAGTTTTACTATTAGTAACAAAAAAGCAAGAGAGAAACCAAAGCGAGAACCAAAACATCGCCAAAATGGTTGCTATTAAGCCAATGGGCTTACTTTGTGACGTTGAGAATTAGGGGTTCTGTTGGGGTTTGCAGTGGCGGGCAATGACCTTGTAGATGAAGCTACAATAGTTGGGTGTCGACCGCGCAGTAACGACGACGCCAATGCTCCGTCGGATCTGGGTTTTGTCGGATCACTCTCAATGTTGTTACATTTCTCCATCAGGGCTCCGAAAAGAGCTGCATTTGAACCAAAAGCCGATTCTAGGAAACTCGACAGACTCAAGTATTTCACCAGAAAGCCTATTACTAAAAAGTTAAAAGTCCTAGAGATGCGGGAGATTTAAACTGGAAACTGGTTCAGAAAACCTATTCTCCTCAAGCCGGAGCGTTAAAAAATTAGTCAAACGGTTGACCATAACGAGAATCTCACCAGTAAAGTTGTTAAACAACAGATCGGACGGTACAAACGAAACAGCAACTGAACTGTAGCTGGGAACTCATTGTGGGATAAAAAGAGGAGCTTAGGAGCACTAAGGTTGGAGAGGTTGGGAATCGGACCAAAGAGGCGATTTTGTTTGAAACTAAGGACACAAAGTTGGGTGAGTGAAGTGAGGGGTTCAAAGGAGCGAGTTAGGTCGAGGTTTTCCTGGATGAGTTCAAAGACTCGAATTTGGAGACGGGTGACTCCGCTCCAGGTGCATAGGTCAATGGTTGAGTTCCACGAAGTTAGTTTGTTGGCTTTGTCTAAAGCTGATTTGAAGTCCATTAATGGTTTAAAATCAGGGTTTCGAATAGCTTGGACCAAAAAAGAAAAGAGAGTAAAAAATGTGGGATTAAGAAGCAAGGTTTCACCATTTTTTGCTTTGGGGGAAGCAGAGAGAATGGGCTGGGGAAGTGAAAGGGTTTTTTTTTTTCAAGCTAAGTGTCCACTGAGGGTAATACTAGTTAGCAATGCCAAAGTTGCATTTTTTATGACATGGGCATGCCATGTGACCATTGGCATTATACGTGACGTGACACGTCAGCATTCGGTTAGAGACTAACGGCTGGATGACCAAAATAAAAACTTATACAAATATTTAATCATGCCTAAAACATCTGATAAACATCATTTAAAACTATTACCTTAACTATACATCTATACTGCACAAAAGAAAGGGGCATACAAGAGCTAGGCCTCTCCATATTAGCCAAGGATTTGTCAAAAGAAGATCAAGAAACACATTACAAGCCAATCAAGAAAAGTCAATCCCTATAATAAATGATGTCTCATGCTCAAAATAAACAAATTGGTTCTAGTAACACATGGATTTGGATTATTGAAAAGTATAAAGACTGGACTTTGATGCCAAGCTAGACCTCCTGTTTCTTTCAACAAGAACCTTAACATGCAAAAACTAAGAAATCTACAATCCAACGGTACTAAACAAGGAAGACAAAGTTCATTCAGAAAAAAATAAAAGAATACAAAATCCCACACGAAATTAACAATAAAAAATGAGGTTCCAATCATTCAAACTAAGGCCGACAATTTACAACATAAAAAAGAAAAATAAGATAATCAGAAAAAATATATTTTTTTTCTTTTCTTTTTTCCCACAGTTTTTTTTTTCTACAACACTTACCTTCCAAGCCAGAGAATATCCAAGCTTTGCAGCAAGAAAACTAGCCCCAACCCAGCAAGCTAAGCAAAGCAAAGCCGCCAAGGACCCAGCTTTCTTATCCAAAATTACATAAAACAAGCCAAGGATAAGAGCAAAAACAAACCCATAATTAAAAACCAAAACAGGATTAAGCCCAGAAGGCAAAATCCCAGCTTGAGAAAGATCAAAGATGGTCGGAGTAAAGTAGAAAAGAACAAGAGAAGTGAAAAATATTGGCCACACAAATAAAGTATGTATCAAAATGTTAATTGGGTTACTGTGATATGCCCCATAAAACGCAAAATGATTCTCAAGATCGAGCAATCCTGGCTTTCCCATCGGGAAAAACTTCTTGTTTTTGTTGTTTTTCTCAGGAAAAGTGTGAACAAGAAGAAACTGTTAGGGTACTTTGGATTAGGTTTCGGCGTCCTTTATGTAGACGTTTATGAAATTAACGGCGTTTGCATTGAAACATACGCGCTAGCTTTCGCGTGCGGATACTGGTTAACATATTTGGGATTTATTAGGCAATTATGATTTTCTTTTTTAAAGTAACTAATATGATAAGTTCGTGTCAGGTTAATTGATTTATATTGGTAGTTGGTACATTAAATAAGGATTGATAATAAATGTATATTATTTTATATAAATTTGATAATTTTTGAATTTATATTGTATCTATTTTTTTTCATAATTATATTTAAGATATTATTTATTTTATATAAATTTTGATTCGTTAATAATACGTGTTATATAAATTTTTATAAATTCGTATGTTCATGTCATGTTCGGATTATTTTTTCGTGTTTTGTATCATATTTTAATTATTTTTCATGTTATATTCATATCATATAATCGTGTTACATCCAAAATTATCAAATCTAATTCTATAAATGGTTTTGAACATTGAGAACTATATTACTCACACACAATCCTCTAGAACACTGAGAACTATATTTTTGCACATAATACATTTAATCATTAACTGATTCAATTGAAATAAACAAACAAACAAATGACAAATATATTGAAAATGTTATAAATAAAATAAAAGGAGTAAATAAAGAGATATCAAGAAAAAAGAGATATAAACTTTTAAAGTTTAGTTCTTCAGAAACTAACTATGTCACCGAGACTTTTTTCTATTACTTCTTCTTGGATACAAACCCGTCCTTATATAAGACTCCAAGAATCATTAGGGAAGGAAGAATACATTTCTCAATACAATGTACTATAATTATTATGTACATAATAATTAATCTAATTCATTCACCATATACATCCATTCTAATCTAGTCATCCACCACATACATTAATCTATAACATGCATGTATAACACTTCCCCTTGGATGACTATTCACTATGAATATGCCTCGTTAAAACTTTGCTAAGAAAAACCCAGTGAGAGAAAAACTTAGCGAAGGAAAAAATACAATATTCATAGGAAACTTACTTCCCCTCAAAAATAAAATCAATTATTTAATTTTCTTAAGCCGACGCATTCTAATGTTATGTACGTACTTCTTGAAAATTGAAATTGGCAATGCCTTTGTGAATAGATCTGTTGGATTGTCAGTTGAGCGAATTTTACAAATATCAACATCACTTTTCTTCAAGAGTTCATGTGTGTAAAAGAATTTTGGTGATATGTTAAGTTCTATCACCTTTTATGTAGCCACCTTGGATTTGTGTAATGCATACTGCATTATCCTCATACAATATAGTTGGCTCGTCATTTTTTCACAAGCTCTTCTAATATGTTGAATCATAGTTCTTAAACACACGTATTCATGCCTTGCTTCATGAATAACCAATATTTTTTAATGGTTTGATGAGGTAGCAGTGTTTGTTTATTTAACAGACCGTCATGAAATAGCAGTATCACCACATGTGAAGACATAACCTGTTTGTGACCGAACTTTGTGAGAATCAGAAAGATATCCATCATCAACATATCCAATTAATTATGACTTTACTCCATTTGGGTAAAACAAACTCATATCAGTCGTGTCACGGAGACAACGAAAAACATGTTTCACTTCATTCCAATGTCTTCGTGTTGCTGCATAACTAAACCTTACTAGTAAATTAACTGCAAAAGTTGTATCTGGTCTAGTGCAATTTTCCAGATACAAAAGTGCTCCTATTGCACTAAGATATGGTACTTCAGGACCAAGAATTTCTTCATCATCTTCTCGTGGACGAAAAAAATTCTTCTTTTACATCAAGTAGACGAACAACAATTAGAGAGCTTAATGGATAAGATTTATCCATATGGAATTGTTTCAAAATCTTTTATATATAAGATGATTGATGAATAAGAATCCCACCTGTCAAATGTTCAACTTGAAATCCAAGACAAAATTTTGTCTTCCCAAGATTCTTCATTTCAAATTCTTTTTTTAGGTAGTCAGCAGTCTTAGAGATCTCTTCTGGAGTTCCTACTATGTTTAAGTCATACACTACGACTATAGCAAATCCAGAATTTATTTTCTTGATAAAAACACAAGAACAAATGGCATTATTTTCATATTCATTTTTCAATAAATATTTACTTAGACGATTGTACCACATACGTCCAAACTGCTTTAACCCATACAAGGATCTTTATAGTTTAGCATAGGACATTTGCTGTAGTTTTGAATTATATGCTCCAGACATCTTAAATCCTTCAGGAATTTTCATGTATATATCATTATCTAATGACCCATATAAGTAAGTTGTTACCACGTCAATTAGACGTATGTCAAGTCCTTCAGAGACTATCAAATTAATCAAAAATCTAAAAGTAATTGCATCCATAACAGGAGATCAATATGTCTCTTCATAATCTATACCAGTTTTTGTAAAAAAATCTTGTGCTACAAGTCGTGCCTTGTATCTCACAATTTCATTTAATTGATTTCTTTTACGTAAAAGACCCATTTATACTTAACTGGTTTCACATCTTCAGGTCTTTGGACTACTGGTCCAAATACTTTACGTTTGGTTAATGAGTCTAGCTCAGCCTTTATTGCTTATTTCTATTTTGGCCAATCAATATTAGAAGCAATTGTATATGCAAATACATTATCAACAACAACTTCATTTCTTCCCCACATATTTCCAGATTTTAATGAGATCTCATAATTTACCAGTACCGAAACCACTTCTAGGGTTGTTTGTCTAGAAATATGAGGTTGTTGATCTATATTATTTTTGACGTCTTCTGAAGAGTCATTTTGAAGTGTTTTCATTTCCTTTTTCTTTCGAGGAACATAATCCTTTGCACCAAAAGGTCTATCACGCTTCTGGCGTACTTTAGATTCATTGGCTGCCATACCCACAGGATGTCCTGCAGGGATAATTAAACATGCATGAATATTTGCAGCTGGTACATGTGATTTAGTGACTGTTGGGTATTAGTAAAAATATTTGGTTATTGATTTGCAACATTCTGCAAATGAATTATTCTTTGAAATTTCAAGTCCACATTGATTTGTGCATGTATCAAGATTGAACAATATTGGTGTATTCAAACAAATTTCTTGTACTTTAGATCCTTTACCATTTTTTTCCCTTAATGATGGGAAAACTGATTTATCAAATTGACAATCCAAAAATCTTGCTCTAAAAAGATCACTTGTTAAAGGTTCAAGATATCTAATGATAGATAGAGAGTCAAAAACCAACATAAATTTCAATGATAGTGTAATAAGGACATATACAGCACAACCAAAAACTCTAAGATTGTGATATGCAGATGGTCGGGTACGAACTAAAAATATAGCATATATTATAGCATATCCCCAAGCAGATACAGGAAGTTTTGATCTCATAAGCATAGGTCTAGCAATAAATTGTAAACGTTTAATGAAAGATTCTGCTAAACCATTTTGAGTATAAACATATGCAATGAAATGTTCAATATTAATTCCAATAGACATGAAATAATCATAAAATGCTTTTGAAGTAAACTCGCTTGCATTATCTAAACTGTTAGCTTTTGTGGTGATCAAATCAAGAGGGGGTGAATTGATTTCTCAAAAATAATTGCGGAATTAAAGTACAAATAAAGATTTTGAGAAATTTAAACAATATACTCAAATTGGCAAGTAGATAAACAAATAAAACAAGTAAATGAGTAGGGAAAGAAGATCAAACACAATCGATTTATAGAGGTTTGGCCTCGTGCCTACGTCCTCTCCCTTAGCCTCACTTGCCAAGGAGTTCCCAATTCACTAACTTGAATTGTTACCTTTTCAAGGACAAGGTACTTCACAATCCCTATATTTTATGTAGGCTTAGATAGAAACCTCTTCCCCCTATCTTTTTGCAAGCTAAGATAGACCCTCTCTACCTTTTTCGGGCTATAGGTAGTAACCATTATTCCCTATCTTTTTAAGGCTTAGATAAAACCTCTCCTTTTTACAAGGTATTTATGTAAACAAAATGACCCTCTAATAGGTTAGGTGTTTACAAGGTTAAGCTCAACAAGGAGAGACTAAACAAAGATGATTTCAACAAAGGAATACAAGAAAGATATGAAAATTAAGCTTAGAACAAAAAGAACTTCTTGAATACTTGAGAGATATGAAGAATATAGCTTTGATCTTTCTCTCTTTATGTTTTCTTTCTTTCTTCTTCTCTTCTCTTGCACTTGGAAGTGTTGGAGACACTTATTTATAGCTTGAAAAAGAAAAGAGCCATTGCTTCAATATTTCATACTATTCTGCGACAGTTGCTACAGTATCGCATAGTGAAATATGACCGTTGCTACAGTGCTGCATAGTGAAATACTATTCTGAAACCGTTGCTAAAATGCTCATAGTAAAATACTATTCTACAATCGTTGCTACAGTCTTTATAGTGAAATACTATTATGCACAGTGAAATACTACTATTCTGCATAGTGAAAAACTATTCTATTCTGCATAGTGAAACACTATTCAGGGATCAATCCTTTCCTAAAAGATTTATTCTCAAGCTAATTAAGCTTAAGATTTTGTCATTTCAAAATTGAGATCAATTCAAAGCTGACATACTTAACAATTTCCCCATTTTTGATATGACAAAAATTAAGATAAATTTGCTTGTAAAAACTCCTCCTAAATCATTTAAGAAATAAAGATTTTTAATAAAAGCTCCCCCTTAATAAAAGCATTCTTTTCAACTTTGCAAGCACAAGCAAGGACACTTTCAGTTCATAATATACAAAAACATTTAAGCACAATTTCCATCAGAGTTCATATTCATAAGATATAAATATTTAAGCACATATGAAAAAATTTCACTTTTTGCTTTTCATCTAATTCTTCCAATTTTGTTCATTTAAAGCAAATTTGTCCATATAAAAGTTCTCCATCTTTTTTTTTTATATCAAAAAGTAGATCAATTTAAAGCTAAAGACAATGCAACAAGAGAAAAACAATCATGTATACAAAATGTTAAGCAATGAAGTTCAATACCAATTGTTAAAAATAGACAACGAAGTTCAATCAAGAGTTCAATAGTATCATGTATTCGTTTGAAATCATTTAAATACAAAGTCTCAAGATCATGAGTAATAAAAAATACCAATTGTTATTAAAACAAATACCAATTGTTATATTTATGCATAATACTCATAATCAAGCAGTCATACATATGGAAGTCATTTAAAAAATAATCATACATATGAAAAATATAAGCTCACTTAGGAATTAGACATGAATACCAATTTGGGCAATAAAAAGTAAACCATCATACCAATTGTTATTACTAATTGTTAGTTCACAACAATATACCAATTTTAATATTTTCATTCCAATTGTTAACACAAAAGGATAAAAATATAGCAATACGCCCAATTCAAATATATGTAAACATGTAAGCATAAGGTGATATATATTAATTGTTGTTAAAAGAGATGGTTTAACTCAATCAATGAACATGCATAAGAATATCAAAACATATGATTATTGATAACTCGTATAATTATATAGTTTTTAGTTATGTTTTATTATTGTTTTGTGTCAAATACGAGTTATTATTGTTTAGTCTACTTGTGTTTATGATCTTTTATATTTTTATGTAATTTGGTGTTTTTCACGAGTTTCTTTGAGTGATTTCAGATTACTAGGTTAAATCAAGAATTAAGGGCAAATCCAATTCAGTTCCAGTTCCGACACCTTTTGCCATATCAGCTATATCTGGAGTTTCACTGAATCATTAAGGCTGAAATTTTTACAGTGCATATTTAAGAGGCATATCTATCTTTTTCATGTTTTACACTTCTTGAAACAGAGTCGTTTTCCCTAGCGAAATTGACCATCAAGTTGGCTGATGTGCAATGACGTCTGTACTGACCTGTTTTGGTATTTTGACCATATCTTCCGATCCACATGAGCAAATGATCTGATTCCAACGGCTATGGATCCGTAACTGATAGGGGTATATTTTTCTAGAAGACCATTTGATCAGATCGAGCCTCCAACATTGACAAAATCGACCATCAAGCTGGCTGATCAGAATTGTCATACAATATGACGAAAATTGTTAGAAAAATGCACCCACCTATTATACCTACCTTTGAAATTTATAAAGCTTGTCTCTTGTCATTTAGCTCTCCAAAATGTGTATAAATAGAGGGCCTTGGATGAGTATCATTATACATTGGCAGGATATTAGCCATTGTAATAAAATTCTCTAAGTTTTCTTCTTCTTTCCTTTCTCTAGTTTTCTTTTTCTTTATTTACTTATGCTTCTTACATTTCTTTTCATTTTATTCATATCTAGTATGTGTTGCTAATCATATTGTTGAGGTGATGAGGTGAAGCTCTTGGTAAATGCTAAGGTTAGTCTCTTAAACATGAGCTAAAATGAATCATCATTTATAAACACTAGAATAGATAATATTTTCTTTTGGTTTAAAATCATACTTGCAAAGTAGGGATCTTGATTCATTATTGACAATGAAAATGGCACAGTAAATGCTTGGTTTCATAATCTTGATTTGTTGTAGACATATACCTTGGCATAAGGAATGCTTGGACTCTTTTTATGAGTTTTGAGGATACTAAATGAACATAATATCATATGCTATGGACGTTGGACAATTTGGACTGAATTGCTAAACCTTCCGATTGGAATCTCCCTTATGTGTGAATTTCAATTGTGTAATAAAACAAGATTAATCTTAGCATAACACCAAGAGTGGATTCTCTAACCTCAACATCTTTTCTTATTGTTTTGTTTATATCTTGTTTAATTTCTTTTATGTTGTTTTGTTTATTTTGTTCTCTAATATCTTGTTTATCTTGTTTTGTTGTTAATTCCCTAATATCTTGTTTACTTTCTTTTTCTTATATATTTATAAACTTATACTTACTAATACGCTTCCCTGTGGTTCGACCTCGGACACCCAAGAATTTATTACTTGAACATAACCTGCACTTGGATTTACAACTCTTAATTGAGTCTCCATCAAGTTTTTGGCGCCGTTGCCGGGGAGGCAATACTAAGTATATAAGTATATTTATTTTTATTGGCTGGTTATACCGCCTAATTTTCTATATATATTTATATTGTATATTAACTTTGTTTTATTTTTATTGGCTGGTTATACTGCCTAATCTGTATATTAACTTTGTTTTATGCTTGTTTGGCGACGTGATTTTAGATCTCGTCGTTTAGTTAGATTTTATTGTGAAACTTTTTCAGGTAATCTTTCTAATACAACTCCTACCATGGCTGACAATGAAAGTGTTCATGCTGAAGATGAGAACAGACAAGTACGCACCATACGTGACTACTTGCAACCAACTCGAAGCTCATCACCCTCTTGTTTTATTTTTCCTCTCAATGCAAACAACTTTCGTTTTAAACCAGGTATGATAGCTTTGCTTCCAAATTTCCATGGGTTAGAATCGGGAAGTGCTTACTCGTTTCTAAAAGACTTCGAAGATGTATGTGTCACCTTTAATGACCAACAATGTACAAATGAAATTGTCAAGCTAAAATTATTTCCTTTTTCTTTAAAAGATAAAGCAAAAATTTGGCTTCATAATTTAAAACCAAGGTCAATTGGCACATGGCAAGAATTACAAACTGAGTTTCTAAAGAAATTTTTCCTAGCACATAAAACTACTGCTTTGAAAAGACAGATTCAAAATTTCAATCAAAATCAAAATGAAGCATTTTTTCAGTGCTGGGAGCGTTTTAAAGATTTGTTAAGTTCTTGTCCACATCATGGTTTTGAAAAATGGCGTCTTATTAGTTTCTTTTATGAAAGTTTAACTCCCGAAACTAAACAATTTGTTGAAACAATGTGTAACGGTGAGTTTCTAGAAAAAGAACCTGAAGAAGCCTTTGACTACCTAGACCATTTGGCAGATAACTCTCAAGCCTGGCACACAGATAATTCCTCTGAAAGTTCCAATAGATCTAATCTTTTTTCTAACAGAGGTAAATATCATTTTAGTCAAGAAGATGAGATAAAAGCTAAAGTAGCTAATTTGGCTAGAAAGATTGAAGCCATGGAACTTAGAGAAGTAAAAGAAGTCAAAACGGTTAAAAAGGAAGAAAGTTGTGGAATTTGTGAAATCATGGGACACCCCACTTCTGAATGTCCAAACATTCCCATTCTTAAAGAAGCGTTGCATGATCAAGTAAATTCCATAAACACATTTAAAAAGCCTTTTCCTTCTCCTTACTCTGAAACGTATAACCCTGAATGGAGAAATCATCCCAACTTCAGTTGGCGGAATAATAATCATGTTCAGGTACCACAATCTCAAAAGCCGGGCAACACTTTTTCCTATCAACCTTCACGTGTACAAACCTTGGAAGAGACATTGCAAGCATTCATGCAAACACAAGCAAATATGAATAACCGAACTTCACAGGACATCAATGAGATCAAAAACACCTTGTCCACATTGACAGCTTCATTACGCACTCAAGAAAAAGGTAAGTTTCCTGCTCAACCTCAGCCTAACCCTTCTACTCAATGTCTTGTTTCTTGCTCCAATGAAACTCAACAGGAAAATGTCAGTTCTATCACAACTCTTCGAAGTGGAAAGGCAATTGACAAAAACATTCCATCAAAAGACCAAGATCCTCCTTCCCCTCCGAAAAGTAATGGTAAGGATGATGGTAAGTCTGAACTTCTTGAAAATTTGGACAAAGAAAAAGGTATGCATCCTGCTCCTTTTCCTCAAAGGTTGCAAACAATAAAGAATTTGAATCAAAATGCAGAAATATATGAACTTTTCAAACAAGTTAAGATTAATATTCCTTTATTGGATGCAATCAAACAAGTTCCATCTTATGCTAAATTTTTGAAGGACATGTGCACATTTAAAAGGAAACATAATGTACAAAAGAAAGCATTTCTGACGGAAAGTGTGAGCTCAATCATTCAGCACCTTACTCCACCAAAATTCAAAGATCCTGGATGTCCAACAATCTCATGCATCATTGGAAACACTAGAATAGAACGTGCATTGCTTGATCTTGGTGCTAGTGTTAATCTTTTGCCTTTTTCTGTTTATCAACAGTTAGGTTTAGGTGAACTCAAGGAAACACCTGTTACACTTCAACTAGCTGATCGTTCTGTAAAAATTCCTCGAGGGATAGTTGAAGATGTTTTGGTTCAAATTGATAATTTTTACTTCCCTGTTGATTTTATTGTTTTGGACACACATCCTGTTTCAAATCCAAATGTTCAAATTCCTGTTATATTAGGCCGTCCATTTCTTGCAACTTCTAATGCTCTGATAAATTGCAGGAATGGTAATTTGAACATTTCTTTTGGAAATATGACTTTAGAATTAAATGTGTTCAACATTTGCAAGCAACCTGGTGATGATTCAGAAGTACATGAAGTGGATTTCATTGAAGAACTTGTTCATGAACATCTCACCACTACCACATTTCATGATCCTTTAGAAGCTTATTTAATTGAATGTGAGTTTGATAATACTTCAGAAATTTCACACACTGATTCTTTGTTAAATTCTTTTCAGGATAAGCATTGTTGGAAACAAAAGTTTGAGGAACTTCCATCACTCACAAATGTCACTGTACCATCAACTATTGAACCACCCAAGCTGGATTTAAAAACATTGCCATCCGAGCTAAAATATTCCTTTTTGGGTGAGAATGAAACTTTTCCAGTCATAAATGAACTTGAGGAACTCAGAAATGATGCATATGAGAATTCTAAAATTCATAAAGAAAGAACTAAAGCCTTTCATGACAAGTTAATTTCAAGAAAAATATTTGATGTTGGGCAAAAAGTTCTACTTTATAATTCTAGACTTCACATACTTCCTGATAAGTTGAGATCAAGATGGACTGGCCCATCTGTGGTTAAGCATGTGTATCATTATGGAGCAGTTGACATTGAAAATCCTAAAAATGGTAACGTATTCAAGGTAAATGGACAAAGACTCAAACTCTTTTTGGAAAATCATGTTACTCAAGAAGAGGTTGTTTTTCTTTCTGATCCTTGTTTTGAAAATAACTAGATGTAAATATAATTTTTACTAATCTTCAAAAAAAAAAATACATTTTTTTAACCCCGGTTAAATGGCGGATAACGGTACTCCGTGATTATTTAAGTCGGTTCCATCAGCTACCCACAAAACTGATATTGTATATAAATTTCTCTTTCAATTTCTTTTTCATTTTTTTTCAAGATGGATGATATTCTCACAAGATTGCAGAAACGATTTCCTCCTTTTCCTCGAAATATTTTACTGAAGTTTTACCAAGTTCGATTTGAAAGATTAAGAATGCTTATGCACAAAGGGATTCCTGAAGACATACGTTGGATAATTGAAGCCAAGGTACGTGAAGATGAATATCTTCCTGTTTTGCATTTACCAGGTACAGGTAGAAGCACTTTTGCAAAGAAGCGACGAGCAAAGCGCATGAGTTCAAATTGCCACAAATGTGCACGATGGACGTGTAACGGTAAATGTCGTTCTATTGGGATTCCGTCCTCTAATCGAGATGATAAAATTGAATTCATTAAGGATGGACTGAGTAAGAAGAATTTGGGTAATATCCAACTTTCTCTTGAGACGCATCCTAGTGGAGACGTACAAAGAGAAATTCTTGATTTATGGCCGCAATTCCAAAGGGAATGGCAACATCTTGGGAATCTGATGTTAAAAGACCCTGTTTGCCAGCTTGTAAGAAAACTGGATGGGAAGCATATCCTCGACTCATAGAAGGCGTTTAAGCCGTTGCTGGACGTAAAACCAGAGGAAGATGTGAGCCACAATCACAACTACAATAAATGACTTCTCAGCTTTTGGTTTGATTTGCAATAATTTCATTTCGGTTTAATTTACGTGTTGTTCAAATTGTGTAATTATTCTCGTTTTTTTTGCATTGGTCTTTTACGGTTGATTTTTCTTCTCTTTTTGATTTTCTTCCTGAAATCACGCAAAAATCTTTTGTTAGGTTAACATTTTCTTCTGACAGGTCAAATACACTTTCGGCGACATTATTACTCTTGTCTGATTCACTACTCAGTCCTCTATATATTACACCATGTACTCATTCTCTTTCAGGCACTTGAAAAAAAAAATGGAAAGTACTTCGTCCCAGCGCATTAAAAAAATTTGTGTCTTTGGAGGTGCTTATCCAGGGAAAAATAACATATTCGCTGATGAAGCCATAAGAGTTGGAGTAATACTTGTCCAACAAAAGATCCAGTTGATTTATGGAGGCGGTAGTACGGGTTTAATGGGAGCAGTCGCTACATCAGCACACGCCGGAGGAAGTCCAGTTCTAGGAATCGTGCCAAAACTATTCACAGGTTTTTGTGGACCTATCTTGGGTACGGAAATACAAGTCTGGAGTATCCATGAACGGATAACAATCATGTACCATTCTGCCGATGCATTCATTGCTTTACCAGGAGGTCTGGGTACATTGGAAGAAATAGCTTGCGTGACTTCTTGGTCATCTTTGGTCACAAATAAGAAACCCATTGGTTTGCTTAATATTAATGGTTATTTTAGTAATTTGCTTTCATATTTAGATAATTCTATGGATAATGGATTCATGTTTTCAGAGGCAAGGAGAACCATAATTTCTGCTACAACCATTGAAGATTTACTCAAAAAGCTCCAAGCTTATGAGTATTTATCTGCTACGGTTGTTTCGCAAACGCTCGGAAAAAGAAAAAGAGATATGGACGAGCAAGGAGTGGATTGCACTCTGTCTTTGTGACATTATCTAACATTTTGTTTGTTGTGTCTCAGTTATAATAAGTGGTTAGCAACCTCTGCAGGTAATATCTCCTAAATTCTACCTTTAGTAGGGGGTAAGGGACATATTTTGCTAATTTAAAAAAAAAAAAAAAGTTTGTTGTGTTTTAAGCAATTTAGAAGTATTCATTCTGAACAAGGTCTGAGTAAGGGAGACTTGAGACATACCTTGTCAGTTTGATTTTAATCTTTTTATGTTTACTTGTTAATTTTTGTTTAGTATTTTAGGATTAATTAGGTTGCATGAGTTTGTTTTGTTTTGAGTCTTAGTTATTCCTATTCTTATGTTATTAGTTCTTTTCTCTTACACATGATTCTTTCATTTGGGTTAATAGACTTACATTGAGGACAATGTAAGAATTAAGTGTGGGGGGAACGATTTAGGATTTCTTTTATTTTTGTCTACTATTTTTTTTTTATGAGTTTTTATTATTATTATTTTTTTTAATGTGTTCTAGTTCCTTTTTAATACAATGATGAGATATGAATTGCATAAGTCTAAAACAGATTTATTAGTGAGAAGATTTTCATGAGAATTGAGCTTGATGTCAACCTTTTTATGAGCCAATGTTAATATGATATGTTGATTGAGAAAGAAGCATGTTTAGATTTAATCTGACTTGTATAATCATCTTTGTGAGTTTTTGAGCCTATAATGATTGATGCATTATACAAATCAATCTAATTTCTTTCTTGAGTGCTCTTATGATTACATGATTCTCTAGAACTTGCTTTAAACCGTTTGAGACTATATTGATACATGTGACAACATGAATATGATAGAGGCATTAGGATTATAACCAGAGCCAAACAGCTATCCATTATTAATGTTCTAAGAGAACATCCCCACTAGTGAGCCAATTTGAGCCTACATTAAATATGCTATTTTATTGGTAACCAGAACTTACACCTAGCCTAAATATACTTATATCCTTACCCTTGTTCTAAAGATGGATTATATATTTTGAGACATATTGCAAAAACAAGGATACTTTTTGAAAATTTGGGTTAGAACGAAAGATAAGTGTGGGGGAGGAGAGAGGCAAAAGTCAAGAGAAAAAGAAAGGGATCATTGTCAAATACATTCCCATATTAAAAAAAAAAAAAGAATCTTCTCTTGAACTTCTAGTTAAAGTAAAGAAAAAGATGTTACAAAGTTGGTTAGAATGAAGCAAAGGCTCAACATGAATATTTAGCCTATGTTATTATGTGCTTTATAAGAGTTTTGAGAAGTTTTATTCGTATGATCTTATTATGTCTCTAAACTCTATGAACTCTTTGGAACCTTTGTGATATCTTTATCCTTTTGTTCTTTAACCACATTATAACCCTTTGGCCCCATTACAACCTTGAAAAAAAGACCTCTTGATTTATGAAGTTGTATGATCTAAATAGTGGATAATAGGTGGACAAGCAAGCATATGGTAGAACTGTTTTCATGAGATTGATTGAGTGTAAACACTTTACCACTACTTTAAAGAGTGAAAATCATGAGAGTGTAGTGAGAAGTTGAGATTAAGTTGAATATGCACTATTTTGATTGAAATATATTATGTTAATATTGGCTTAACTCATTTATTTACATTCAAGCATGAATTTTTGTGAAATTCTTTGAGCTATTATATTGAAAGGATTAGGAGTAAATATTTTTAGTGTATGTAGTTTACTTATATTTTAGTTTTTCAATGTTTGTGGGTATCGTTCTAGCAAACCCTCACGAGACTAAACTCGTCCACTAGGGACACCTAGGGGTTTAAAGGCTTGTGTCACATGCTAAGTGCCACCATGATTTCCAACGAAAATGGATTAGATTAGATTTTCTTATTTTATTTTTATTGAGTCGTTGCTAGGGACTAGCAACAATCTAAGTGTGGGGGTGTGATAACTCGTATAATTATATAGTTTTTAGTTATGTTTTATTATTGTTTTGTGTCAAATACGAGTTATTATTGTTTAGTCTACTTGTGTTTATGATCTTTTATATTTTTATGTAATTTGGTGTTTTTCACGAGTTTCTTTGAGTGATTTCAGATTACTAGGTTAAATCAAGAATTAAGGGCAAATCCAATTCAGTTCCAGTTCCGACACCTTTTGCCATATCAGCTATATCTGGAGTTTCACTGAATCATTAAGGCTGAAATTTTTACAGTGCATAGTTAAGAGGCATATCTATCTTTTTCATGTTTTACACTTCTTGAAACGGAGTCGTTTTCCCTAGCGAAATTGACCATCAAGTTGGCTGATGTGCAATGACGTCTGTACTGACCTGTTTTGGTATTTTGACCATATCTTCCGATCCACATGAGCAAATGATCTGATTCCAACGGCTATGGATCCGTAACTGATAGGGGTATATTTTTCTAGAAGACCATTTGATCAGATCGAGCCTCCAACATTGACAAAATCGACCATCAAGCTGGATGATCAGAATTGTCATACAATATGACGAAAATTGTTAGAAAAATGCACCCACCTATTATACCTACCTTTGAAATTTATAAAGCTTGTCTCTTGTCATTTAGCTCTCCAAAATGTGTATAAATAGAGGGCCTTGGATGAGTATCATTATACATTGGCAGGATATTAGCCATTGTAATAAAATTCTCTAAGTTTTCTTCTTCTTTCCTTTCTCTAGTTTTCTTTTTCTTTATTTACTTATGCTTCTTACATTTCTTTTCATTTTATTCATATCTAGTATGTGTTGCTAATCATATTGTTGAGGTGATGAGGTGAAGCTCTTGGTAAATGCTAAGGTTAGTCTCTTAAACATGAGCTAAAATGAATCATCATTTATAAACACTAGTATAGATAATATTTTCTTTTGGTTTAAAATCATACTTGCAAAGTAGGGATCTTGATTCATTATTGACAATGAAAATGGCACAGTAAATGCTTGGTTTCATAACCTTGATTTGTTGTAGACATATACCTTGGCATAAGGAATGCTTGGACTCTTTTTATGAGTTTTGAGGACACTAAATGAACATAATATCATATGCTATGGACGTTGGACAATTTGGACTGAATTGTTAAACCTTCCGATTGGAATCTCCCTTATGTGTGAATTTCAATTGTGTAATAAAACAAGATTAATCTTAGCATAACACCAAGAGTGGATTCTCTAACCTCAACATCTTTTCTTATTGTTTTGTTTATATCTTGTTTAATTTCTTTTATGTTGTTTTGTTTATTTTGTTCTCTAATATCTTGTTTATCTTGTTTTGTTGTTAATTCCCTAATATCTTGTTTACTTTCTTTTTCTTATATATTTATAAACTTATACTTACTAATACGCTTCCCTGTGGTTCGACCTCGGACACCCAAGAATTTATTACTTGAACATAACCTGCACTTGGGTTTACAACTCTTAATTGAGTCTCCATCAATTATTTACCATGAGTCAAAGCTATTTAGAGATCAAGGATATCAATTGTTAAAATAAGAAATATCAAGATGTTTAACTCAAAGACATGTTCAAGGATTCATACAAAGCAAAATTTTCAAGCATACATGACATAAAGAGATACTAAATGTTATTCAACTCATGTATGTCATCAAATTTAATACCAATAGATATGAGCTTGTATAGCATAGGGTTAGCATTTACCTTCATTCTTACCAAGCTTTGTTGATATACTCATCTTACTTTGAATCCTTCATACAAAATGTTTGAGCAAGTCCTTGATGTACTTGGCTTGTTTTTTATGAAGATGACATGCTTTGTTTGCTTGTATTTGCAATGCAAGTGTAAGTTCTCCACAAAGGAATGTAAGCTTTAATACCATTTACCTTGCATAGACTTAGAGAAATTCTTGGCAAATATATTCATTAGTAGCACCAAGACACCAAATGTTATGAAAATATATTCATGAAGCTCAAAATGATACCAATTGTTCATAAATAAAATTCATTAAGCACAAATGATATGAATAATATTCAATAAGCATTTTAAAACTTCTTAAACCATTTTTATGTCACAATTTAAAAATGTCCTAATGGTTTTTATGCCCATATTTGCTCAAAAGCAAGAATTTTCTTTGAAAGCTCTATAAATCATCAAAAACTTGCATTTAACTCTTCAAGAAAACATTGCAAGTTAACCAATTTTATTTGTTTGAGCAAGTTTAAAACAATAAACTCAAGATATTCAAAGGCATTAAGAATTTGCTAAAACAAAATTTCACATTCAAAGATTTTATTTTTCCAAAAATGATTTTCAATGTAAAACTTGAAATCTCAAAATTATTAAGCTTTGTATGCTCCCTCTAAAGATATGCATAAATACATCTTAATCGTTCAAGCATACAACATAGTTCTTCAAAGCATGATACCATTAAAATCAAACATTTATGCATATGGTCATGCTTAAGCTCATGCTCCTATAACAATATCTCAAGAAATTAAGCACAACATTAATATCAAAGAAATATTAACATTTAGCACTCATGTCGCAACCTAAAAAATAATAAGTCTCATCGCGAGACTTTATATTCGTTAAGCGTGACATTAAAAAATCGAGAAAAAGTCGACTTAATTCCTCTTGAAAAATGAAGGTTTTGAAAATGACCTTGAAAAAGACATGGAGTCGTCACCAATCTTTTTTAGCTAGGAGTGATCGGCCACCTATTAAAACCGGTTTTGTAAAACATTTTAAAATTAATTAAAATATTTTTTAAAACCAATTTCAAGTCTGCGTTATAAACCAGAGAAAATCGAAGAATCGGGTTCGGGACTCGGGTACGTGCGGGGAAGGATTAGCACCCCACAACGCCCGTATAAAACGGTACCTTATTAATCGTGTGTTATCTCAAGTCTCGGTAAAAAGTTGGTTTTAAATTTGGTATTTTAATAAATTAATTCCCAATTTAAAGAAAAGTAATTCCATTTTTAATTGAAAATAACCCATAATTTATTAATTCAAAATTTTTCTATATTCCCCGACAAAATCGGCAAAATATAGAAATTTTTATTTATTTGAAAAACTTTCCGAATCATTCTCCTTTTTTGAAAGAAATATATTCCTTTATTAATGATAATTGATAATATCCTCTCCAACAAACCCGGTAGAGAACTCATGAATTATTTTAACTCGAGAATATCTTTATTTTTATTGAAAATCATTATCTTTTTTAAAACATTTAAAAAATATGAATATGAATATGTGTGACATAGTAAAGATGATATAACAAAGTCTAGATAATATAATGAAACCTAAATGATATGATATAATTTAAATGGCATAACATATTCTAGATGAAATGAAATATCCTAAGTAACATGATATATTGAAAATGAAATGAAATATCCTAAGTGACATAATATATTCTAAATGAAATAAAATATCCTAGGTACATGATATATTCTAAATGAAATGAAATATCCTAAGTAACATGATATATTCTAATGAAATGATATGATTTAAATGACATAGCAAATTTAAATGACATGGCACATTTTAAATAATATAATCTATATGACATGGAATATAATCTAAGTGACATGAAATGATATGAAATATAAAATAATGTTATCATAAAATATGTATGAAAATAAAAATAATACTGCATGAACATAGTATATGCTAAATGATTTGACAAAAATAAATGACTAAATAAAAAGCATAGGATAGCATGAAATATTCAAAAACCATATGACAAACAATATAACGTCATAAAATATAAATAAAAATAATAACAATACCATAGAAATTATCATAGCAAAAATCACATATTATATAGTATGCATGAACATGGAAAATGCAATGTATGAAAGTGTATTTTTTCCTTTAATTAAGGAAAAGATATCCGGCTACCTTAGGAAAATATATAAAATTAAAATTTCTAAAATCAAAATACTTTTTAATTTGTTTGAAAACAATTTTGAAAATCTTGGATGAAAAATAATTCATGGCTGAATTCCCTTTGAAAAAGGCTCTAATTCCTATGTTTGAAAACCCGAACTTGACCACCCTTGACCCGAGCTTTAGAAAATCACTTTTTAAGTTTAAAATGGCTTAGAAACCACCCTAAGACAGTAGCTAAAGTTCCTAATCAGCCCCCTCCAAGTAACTTAGCCAAAACAGAAAAATAATTTTCCCTCAAATTCAAATCTGACTCTACTGTTCAGTTTTAAATCACGACTTTTTAACCTATTTTTAAAATTTCAAAAAAATCTAAAAAAAAATAATGGAGACTCAAAATATGTAAAAATACACGAGAAAAAATTAGCTTAATTTTCTGATTAAAGATAACTTTCCAAAAAAATCGGGAAAGTTAAAATAGTGGGTGAAAACTGTTTTGCCAAAACACATTTTTTTGCCTTTGATAAAATCATTTAAAAATCAAAATAAAAATGTTGGAAACTCTCCTAAGGACCTACAAACAGTAGCTAAAACTTCTAAAAATTTAGACAAAAATTGGCTAATTAAAAAAATTACAAAGGTAGAATAATCAATTTGACAACTCTTTAATTTTCCACAAGTGTGCTCAAGTGAGCATGACTTTGAGCCATTGATTGGCTTAAGTCATAAATCATGTGGCATGACATGAGATGCATGAACATACAGCAAATTGAATGCATGAAATGCATGATTTAAAACCTAAATGACATGGAAAATGCATGGCATAAAGAATATGGCCTAAACCTAACATGAACTTGCATGGCAATAAATGCAACCTAGGTCTAAACATGCATGAAATGCATGGTAATAAAAATGAAACCTAGACCTTAAAAAATGCATGATTTAACACAAACACATAGCATTCTAAATCAAAATACACAAACTCATGGCATGGAAATGCAAACAAGTCAACAAGCAATATGAAAATGCACATACAAAGCAATGAAAATGGAGGGTAGCCGAATGGACATGAGCTCACAAAGATGGTATTCTAGCATGGCATTTTCATAAACACATGACATACTAAAATGAGATACAAAAAAATCATAACATGAAAATGCAAACCTATCAACTAATATGACGAAAATGCACATAAGAGACATAAAATTGAGGGTAGCCGAATGGACATGAGCTCACAAAGATGGTATTCTAGCATGACATACTAACATGCAAGGCTAAAAAAAAAAACATGCTAAACCATGCAAACATGAAGTAAAGGCATGAACAAGACTAGACATTTTCACAAACACATAGTATAGTAAAATGCAAATCATGAACAACTCAAACATTTTGAAAACATAAATTTAAAAAATTTAAACAAGGAAAGTAAACATGAATACAAGATGAAAGAATCAAAAATAGAGGTAAGTAAGTAAAAAGATCAAAACAAACTCCATGCTTTAGTTATTTTTAGGGGAAAAAATAGAACATCAAAACATGCTAAGCATCCCAATCAACATGAAAAAGGAGCAAACATCAACCATTCACAAAATAGGCCATTTAGCCACCCTCAAAAGGATGTAAAAAAAAAAAAATTGGTTTTTTCAAGAAAGCACAAAAGAGAAAGTTGAAGAGAAATATTAAAAACACTTATCTCAAAATCAAAATCAAAAGAAACTCACCAAATATCAAATGAAAACAGCAAATCAAGGATGAAAATGTAAAAAAAGTGCAAGAGTATGGTGCTTTTAGCTACCTCTAAAAGCTATATTGCAAGCTTTTCCTCTTCTTACTTTGTTTGCCTATCTAAACTTTCTATTTGCTTTTCAAAAATGGAGAGTAATCAGCCAAGCAAGAGTGAAAAATGAAAGAGACTCCCCCTCTCCCTTAAGGTGGCCAGTTGGTGTAGAATAGTCTAAGAGGTTCGAGAATTTTTTCTAACTAATTTGATTCTATGGCCTTCAATCCAAGATGCTTTCTATGTAGAATTCTCACCCTTAGATTGGAATAATCAGCTCCTAAATATGATGTCATGAAGATGATGTCATAAATAGGATGTCATAAATATGACATCATCCCTCTCCATCCATTGGTCCATGTGTTGCAAATTCAAATGCTTGATCAAGAAAAATAACTACCTTCCTCTCCTCTCTTCGCCCTTACATGAAAAAATCAGAAAATATCAACTCCTCCATGGGCCTTGGCCGGCTGCCTCTTCGCATTCCCAGCCCACACTTCATTTTTTTAATTGCAAGAAAAGGCCCTTTTCGATTTTTTCGATAAAATGACCTTTTTGACCCCTGAACCTAAATAAATAGCAAACGGACTCCAAATTCAAATTTTCTTTTTTCAATACTTCCGAAATAATAAAAAATTGAATTCTGGAAGTTTCCAAAATTTTTTGAGCCCATTTGCTATTCTTTTGGATTTTTTCTTCCAAAATTGCCCTTTTGTGCACCCGAACTTTTACCATTTTTAAACGAGCTCAGAATCCAGATTTTTCTTCACTAATCTCTTTCAAATAATTTTAAATTGAGATCTGAATATTTTCAGAATTTTCCGAGCTCATTTGCCATTTTTTCGGGATTTATCTGCTTGAATTTCTACATAGTGGGCTCGGGATTTGCCATTTTGCAAACGAACTTCGAATCCAGATTTTTTTTCGCCAATCTCTTCCAAATAATTTAAGAATGAGATCTGCAAATTTTCAGAATTTTTGGAACTCATTTGCTATTTTTTCAGGATTTTCCAATTTTGCCTTTTTGTCTCCAAAGCCCGGTTTTGCTCAAAACAAGTCCGATTTCCAGATTTTCTTTTTCTATGCCTTTGTCATATATTGAATTGGAGTTGGTCCAAAAATGCCCAATTTTTATGATCAAATTCTCTTCCGTTTTGATTTTTCCTCTTTTCAGTATCGGGAATTTTCTCGTTTTTTCGTTTTTCCTCCAATCGGCTCTTTTCTCAGAATTACTTCAAACTGAGCCTTGGGCTATCCTTGTTTACTCATTCCTCATCAATTAAAGGCTTTAGTTTTGCCGAATTGGGCCATTTCTGCAATTTTCCCCAATTTCACTAAAATCCACCAAAAAACCCTAATTCTTGGTTTTCTTCCAAATTGACTTTTCCTACCATTTTTCTTCCAAGTAGCCTCTCCATTACCCGTAGTCAGTGCTTATCTTTCATTTGGAACCTTCAATTCCGACCAATTTGATCGTTTAAGCACTTTTCCCTAAATTTTTCGAACTAGGGTTTTCTTTCTACTGAATCTCCGTAACCCAACTTCCGAACTATCTTTCAATGTAGACCTCGGATTATCAAAATTCTTTCACCATTTTTCAATTGAACTTCAAATCTTGATTTTGAAAGTGGGTTGACTTTTTTGTAGTTGACTTTTTGGGGTTGACTTTTCCAGGGTTGACTTTTCAAGTTTGACTTTTTATGCTTGCATTCTTAGACCAAGTCTCGGAGTACCACCTGCAGGATGAGAAAAGCCTTTTTGCATTCTGAAACATCAGTTTAGGAAGAAAATATATCTGTTTTAGTGGTCCGGACAAAATTAGGTGTCTACAACTCAGATAATAAACCAAGGATAGGCAACCAATTTTCTTATCTAAAAAGATTTAGGTTTAGAGGTTACCCATATCCATTTGTGTGTCTAGAGCATCCAATCAAAACATTTTGTTCCTCCTTGCTTTAGCACACCTACAAGAGACAATCATTTGAATTTTGGTACCCAAACTGCTTTGGGTCCTTGGGAGTTAGTCACTAAGGCTCCATTTGGATGGGCAATAAGATTGACTCCGGTGAGATTAAAAACAACGATCGACATGAGATTAATTACTGTAGCGGTGAGATTGGATATTATAGCGATGAGATTAAAATCAACGATGGGATGTGTTTGGATTCAAAAGCAGCGGTGGCGGTGAGGTGAATTATAGTGAGAAGATAAAATGACGATTAAGGATATTAGATTAAAATATATATATATAATATAATAAAATATATATTAAAATTATATTTTTGTTAAATAATATTCATGTTAAAAAATAAATAAATAAAAGAATTTAAAATATTTAAAAAATTGAATAAATTGAATAAATTTTAAAAATAATATTTTTTTATTTATGTAATTAATTATTTTTAATTAATCATATTAATTATAAAATATATGTTTATTAATTTATTATATAATAATAAAATTTATTTAGTATATTCAATTAAAAAATTTTATTTTTAAATAAAAAAAAAAAAATCAAGTGGCAAGGACAAAAATGTCCCTGCACTATTCACATAATGTAAAAAAAAAAGGTTAAAGTATGAAAATGCCCTCCCACTGGAGGGCATTTCCATCCACTGGAGCTTCACAGCTCCAGTGGAAATAAAGCCACCAGCATGGTGAAAGCATGCTCACCGTGCTGGTGGCATGTCTTCCAAACACCAGCTGCGGCTCGATTGGGGCCAAAAAGTGCCCTAATCGGGCCACACTAGTGCTACATTATGAACCAAAACGGGCCTAAGTCTCTTGTTCCTTTTGGAACCTATACTTGCCTAAATCTATATGAAACTTTTCTTTTAATAGGACAAGTATGTGTAGTATGACCGTGATAATTACAATAAGCACATTTGATTATTTTCAAGTGTAAAGATTTTTCAATAAAAATTTGTTTTTCATTTCTCAAGTTCTCTTTTTCCAAAATTTCGTTTCTTTTTTGATAAGCTTCCAAATTCATTTTCAATTTTTCATTTTGTTTTTCCAATTCATAATTGTTTTTACCAAAAATTTATTTTCAAATTTTAGTTTAGAAATCATCTTTTCGTATTTCAAATTCATAGACTCAAATTCAAAAAATAGATCATTATAGGCATTTTGCAATTCATCAAAAGAATAAGAATTTGAATCACAAGAGCTAGAGGATACCTCGGGTTCTTCAAGAGCCATGAGACATATTTCATTTTGGACAATTTCCTCTTTCTTTTCCCCATGAAGTTGCTCAAGTTTTTCCCATATTTCTTTGGAGGTAGAACAAGAGGAAACCAAGTTGGGATTGTCATCATTAAGTGCTTCATAAATAACATTCATCGCTTTTGCATTATCTTTCAATCTCTTCATGAATTTTTTTATCATTTGAGTGAGTTCCAAGACCAACCTTGACCACAACCTAAGCTCACATGTCATTTGCCATTAAAAAGACTCTCATCCTCAATTTTCAAGCCCAAAACTCATGTTTATCCAACTTGGGAGCCATGAGAATATTCTCACCATTTTGCATCATTCTTGAGCTTTGAAGAGGATCTTTTCTCAAGGTTGTTAGACCTACAAAAGAGACCAAAGCTCTGATACAATTGTTAGCTTTTGTGGTGATCAAATCAAGAGGGGGGTGAATTGATTTCTCAAAAAAAATTGTGAAATTAAAGTACAAATAAAGATGTTGAGAAATTTAAACAATATACTCAAATTGGCAACTAGATAAAGAAATAAAGCAAGTAAATGAGTAGGGAAAGAAGATCAAACACAATCGATTTATAGAGGTTCGGCCTCGTGCCTAGCCTCACTTGCCAAGGAGTTCCCAATTCACTAACTTGAATTGCTATCTTTTCAAGGACAATGTATAACCTTCACAATCCCTATTTTTTATGTAGGCTTAGATAGAAACCTCTTCCCCTTATCTTTTTGCAGGCTAAGATAGAACCTCTCTACCTTTTTCGGGCTATAGGTAGTAACAACTATTCCCTATCTTTTTGAGGCTTAGATATAACCTCTTTTTTTTACAAGGTATTTGTGTAAACAAAATAACCCTCTAGTAGGCTAGGTGTTTAAAAGGTTTAGCTCAACAAGGAGAGACTAAACAAAGATGATTTCAACAAAGGAATACAAGAAAGATATGAAAATTAAGCTTAGAAGAAAGAGAACTTCTTGAATAGTTGAGAGATATGAAGAATATAGCTTTGATCTTTCTCTCTTTATGTTTTTTTTCTTTCTTCTTCTCTTCTCTTGCACTTGGAAGTGTTGGAGACACTTATTTATAGCTTGAAAAAGAAAAGAGACATTGCTTCAGTACTTCATACTATTCTGCGACAGTTGCTACAGTACCGCATAGTGAAATATGACCGTTGCTACAGTGCTGCATAGTGAAATACTATTCTGAAACCGTTGCTACAATGCTCATAGTGAAATACTATTCTACAATCGTTGCTACAGTTTTGCATAGTGAAATACTATTCTGCACAGTGAAATACTACTATTCTGCATAGTGAAAAACTATTCTATTCTGCATAGTGAAATACTATTCAGGGATCAATCCTTTTCTAAAAGATTTATTCTCAAGCTAATTAAGCTTAAGATTTTGTCATTTCAAAATTGAGATCAATTCAAAGCGTTAACATAAACGAACTGTCTTAATAGAATGGTCAAGAAAACTTGATCTTAACTTTATAATTTGAGCAAGGAATTTAGCAAAAGCAGTATTACGAGTTGAAAGCAAACAGATGTGTGACCATCGTATGGAAGCATCAATTAAAACCATGAAATACCGAAATGGTCCGCAAGATGGATGAATTGGACCACAAATATCTTATTGTATTCTTTTGTAGAAAAGTGGAAGACTCAGAAGATAATTTAGATGGAGAAGGTCTAACAATTAATTTACCTTGAGCACAAGAAGAAGAAAAATAATCATTAGGCAAAAGGATTTTCTGATCCTTCAATGGGTATCCATATGTATGATACGTCACATCATAGTTGAACCTGGATGGCCAAGATGATCATGCCAAAGTATAAAAGTTTTAGGATCTGAGCACTTCCGGTGCATAATATTTGATTCAACCATCCTTAATAAGCCAGATGAGAAACTCGAAAGTTTTTCTAATATGAACTTCTGGTTCGAAACTGTAGAGGTAATAAATATAAAGATATTCCACTTCTTCCTCATTTTTGTTTCAATATGATGCCCATTGCGACGTATATCTTTGAAACTTAGTAGATTTCTTCGGGATCTACTAAAATATAACGCATCATTAATATATAATTTTGTTCCATTTGAAAACATAACGTGGACTCTTCTAGAGCCATCCATTACATTTGCAAAATCATATATTGTATTAACATTAATTTCAGCTAATGTTACTTGCAAAAAATATTTTCTATCACGGAGAATTGTGTGAGTTGTACCATTATCTACTAAACATATGTTATCCTCCATGATATCAAGTAAAACTTACATATAATAACCTTTAAAATAACATAAACATAAATATATCTCATTAGTAGACATTTTCCATCCCCAATCAAATGACCAATTTTGTCATCAGAGTTTTCGAAAAAATCAGAAACATCAAAATCAATATTTAAAGAAGATTCATTATCATAAGTAGGATCAACAGGTACAAATAAATTTACTTCAGCATTATTTTATTTTTCTTTTAGTGATGCTTTGTAAATATCAATTAGATGTTTTGGAGTCCGACATATTCGAGACCAATGACATTTATAATATTAAAAAAATGACCTTTTGTTCCACACCTATATCAAATATTGTCATTGTTTTGCACTTTATTACTCTTTTTCGAAATTTTCTCATTTTTGACCCACTTCTTTTGATTCCATTTAGCACCTTTGCTTTCAGAACTTAAATGATGATTATCACGGGTTCGATAATTTTTTTCTTCTGTGACCCTTTTTACCACCACGGTCTCGTCCATGACCTTGAGAAAATGCCACATTCACTTCAGGAAATGGTGTTGAGCCAGTAAGACGAGATTGATGGTTTTACATCAAAACCTCATTGTTTTATTCAGCCACAAGTAAATAAGAAATTAGCTCAGAATATTTTGTGAATCTATGCACTCGGTATTGCTTCTGCAAGAGCACATTCGAGGCATGAAAAGTTGAATATGTTTTTTCCAACATATTTTCATCAGTAATATTCTCTCCACATAATTTCAATTGAGAGCTAATCTTAAACAAGGTTGAATTATATTCACTTACGGATTTGAAATCTTGTAGCCATAAATGTATCCGCTCATATCGAGCTTTTGAAAGAATCACCATTTTTTGGTGTTCATATCTATTCTTTAAGTTATTCCAAAGAGTTAATGGGTTTTTAATAGTAAGGTACTCAGTTTACAATTCTTCGTATAAATGGTATCGAAGGAAAATCATTACTTTTGTGCGATCCTGCAAGGATGCTTGGTTTCCTTCTTCAATAGTATTTCTAAGATTCATAGCTTCAAGATGAATCTCAACATCATGACAAATAATTTCTTCTAGAAATTTCAAGAGCAACGAATTCAAAATTCGTGAGATTTATCATTGTAAAGATACTTGATATAATAAATAAAAAGTCCAAAGTCAGGTGGATATTAAGAATCTAAAAAATTACTCATCTCACATATAACATATAATAGAACATGTAAAGATATATACTTTTGCAAATAAGAAGATATACTAGATTTCTAGATAACACATGTTAGAAAAAACAAAATTCTTATCTTGATATAAAGAAAGGAAACTTGAGTGACTTTACTACCGTTAGAGACTTGATCGTGCTGATAACGTATTATAAATAAAATAAAAAGAGTAAATAAAGAGAGATCAAGAAAAAGGAGATATGAACTTTCAAAGTCTAGTTCTTCAGGAACTATGTCACCGAGACTTTTTTCTATTACTTCTTCTTGGATACAAACTCGTCCTTATATATGACTCCAAGAATCATTAGGGAGGGGAGAATACATTTATCAATACAATGTACTATAATTATTATGTACATAATAATTAATCTAATTCATTCACCATATCACTACAAAAAAATTGCCATTTACTGACGGTCGAAAATCCATCAGTATAGACCCCAATATCCGTCAGTATAGACCTAAAAAACCTTTACCGACGGAATATATGGATATTCCGACAAAAAATTTGCCGTCGGTATAGGCCTTGTCGGTAAAGATCTTTACTGACGGAATATATCCGTCAGTAAATCCTTTATGAACCTATAGTGACGGTCTTTTCCGTCAGTAAAAATGATTCCCAATTTTTTATTACTACAACAAGTCCGTCGGTATAGAGTAATTTCCCGTCAGTATATACTATATTTACCGACAACATTGGCCGTCGGTAAAACCTTATGGACTTAATGACAGCTTTTCCGTCAGTTAAAACATTCTCAACTTTTTTGATTACTACAATCTGTCCGTCAGTATAGAGTTAGTGTCCGTCGTTAATAGAGTAGTTTTTAATATTAAATTAGAATATAATTTTTAATATAATCTCTCATAAAAATAAAGATAGAAAATAATTATCTTATATAAGGTATGAGTCACAATACTTAAGTTATAACACAAAGTTTTAAGTTGAAAAGTAATACTCCTGATACATTGTAAGTAAATACATACATTGAAAGGGGATGGGGGGCAAAGAGGAGAGACTTAATGCTAGAAGCATTGCCAGCATGCAGTAACGAAATGACACATATATGCCGTTGCAACGGCAAATCTTTTAGAATCTCTTGAAAAATAAATGTTGAGCTAATAATTGGCTAAATGAAAGAGTTCTACTGTGTCAAATGACTATCAACAAAATCATAACATGAACAGAAAATAGGCATAAAAAGAAATTCCAAAAAGATGAGATCAAGAAAGCTTGATTGTTCTAATAATTGTTCTGAAAAATAAATTTTTAGGTGATAACTGATTATGTGGGGAAAAGGTGCAAATTTATTCTCATTCTTATCATAGATGAACCTAATGTCCACTGATAACTAAGCTGCTAAGCTTATCTGGAAATTCAAGAAAGCTTGATTGTTCTAATAATTGTTGATACATATATTTTCTATGAATTCATTATATGTTTTTGCTAGGAGATCTGCTGTTGTGAAGAAATGACAAGGTTGTTATAAAGAAAAATCCCTATCATGATTTCACCCCATATGGAGAGGAGAGGATATCAATCAGGCAATATGTTGTGAAGAAAGAACAATTATCAAGCTATATATGGTATTCTAATATATAGTCCAGTAATTTAAATCGAAAACTACTTTTAAGTTCAAATGCTCTATACTTTGAGACCAATCATGCTGCAGATATAATATGATATGCATACAACCATAAATGTTAGTACCAACAATATATATATATTTTTAGAATTCATTTAATTAACACATCAACACATTATAATTATAATACTCATATTAATAATGGGACCCTTTACTGTGAAGGTGTCAAACAACTCAGTGACTCACTGTACCATATCTGATCGCATTACTAACTCCAGCTAATCTAAAATATAATTGGGGGGGGGGGGGGGGCGGTATTCACTTTTGAGTTTTGAACTGCTAATTATTAATAATGTCTCCAATAATTCTGCTTCTATCATCTTAAATCATTATTTGCAAAAGTACATCCTTATCTACCCTAATCTTTACAGTTTACAGTATATATATGAGAAATTATTATCTATTCATTGTGAGTGGAGGCTTTAGACTCCACAAATGGAGTTAGCATTATGACATATACTGTCGTAGGATATATTAAAAAAATTAATTAAAAAAACATATGACAGATTAGCTAGTTTGTCTATTGCTAGGAAGGCTACTACTGGCCAACAAAGGCAAAAGCACTTGGTTATTTCAAACTTGCTTGCTCATGCCCTTTCTCATTTACTGCCAACGCATCAGTGACAAGGTTGCCAGCCAATAAACATGACAAAATGGGCAAGAGGTGTATGAGCGTGTGTGGTAAGTAGAACTCAAATAAGAACATCAAAGACACTGCTAAAAGAAAGAAACGAGTTGCTGACAGTTTATTATGTATCACAGATTGAAAATTATCTTTTTCACACTAAATTCCTCCTTTTGAATGTCTGAAATGACAAGAAATCCTTTAACCAAAATATACAAGGTCAATAAGCTAAGCAGAGGAACGCAGGAGAAAGCTAGGATTCAGTAATACTATAAGAGACTAGCTAATTTTGCCACAATGTACATGATCAATCACAATTCAGCAGTATCAGAAATGTACAACAAAGCAAACATCAGATGCAAGAAGTTAGCATTTCACTCTGTATTTGATATATTGACCTCAATCAGCAGTTACTGATGTTTGACTATGTTGTTCCTCAATCAAAGTTTGAACTCTCTGTAGTCAAAATCAAATCAAAGTCTTAAATGTGGATGTGTAAACACTGTCAAAGACACAAAACATGTAATCCTAGCTTTACCTTTGCAGAACTCCCAACCTCTTCTAGCTTTTGTAATAATGCAAGATCCCCTGAATGAGGAAAATCATCATGCTTAAGACACCTTGGTGGAGAAGGCCGCAACAAAAAAGACAGAAAAGGAACATTAAACCTAAAAGACAAATTACTTGGTGAGGGCTGATTCTTTAAAATATTCAGTGTCTTAATGGATAGTCTAGGCTTATAGTTAAAAAGACTTATCGTACTTAAACCCAACTAATTAGAGAAACTATTAGATTGACGGGCATATCCAAGCAGCTGGTGAATGAATCCTTAAATTTGGAGTATCTTCAATTGAAGAAACTTGTCGGGAGAAAACTTCGGTCCTCATATTTGAAAGGCGTGTCAAAACAGCTTTAACATGAGCATGGAAAGGCAAAATAAATCAGCACCCTCTTCTAAGAAATCAGCAACTACAAATATGATTTTGATAATTAAGAATATATACCTTCTTAAATTCACTTGGATTGGCAATGCCTTGGATTTGTACATCATCACTCGGTGGCCTCCTTATACCAATATTCTCAATTCTAAGAGAGTAAACACCAAAAAGAGACTGCAGATATCCTAAAGAACAATACAAAAATAAATAAAGATACTAAAACATTCAAAATAAAACTTTTGTCGAAAACAATGGAAAGTATATAAATTCTTTCAGCTTGTTCAATTATAACATCTGCAACTGAAGGTAATAGAACATGTTTCTCCTTCTTTACAACCCCACAACATGGAATTGGCACTGGCCTTGTAACCCTTAACCAATGTTTGTAATTGTAATCATGCCTTAACAAGCAAAAGAAAAAAAAATGAAAAGAAAAAAGAAAAGAAAAGAAAAGGTTGAACTAAACCAATAAGGAAATAGCTTACTTTATTTCAATCATCTAAGATCTATCAATGTTCCAGAGAACTAAGCCAATAAACCATATAGGCATCAGTACAACCTCCATGAGATCCCCACTAGACTGTAGAAAGAACCAATCACAATCCATATTACCAAAAATAAGTTTTCAATTACTTCACTGAACATATTCTAAATTGGAAAAAGGAAGCCCAAAAATACCGTCATAACCTGAACCAGCAAAGCACACAAAAATAAAATAAAAGAAAGAAAAATGAATTAATCAAATAATTGAGTGCATTATTAGGAATGTCTTCAAAAGAAAGAGAGATGACTGACTCTTGCAGGAGATGGAGTTGAATTAGCGAGCTGAGAAAGCTGAGAAGGCATGAATCCGCCGCCGGAAATGCGGAGGTGGCGTCGAACTGGCTGCTCGAGAACATGTTTGGAACCCTATAAGCAGAGATAAAGAGAGAGTCGAAAATGAAATTGAAAGTATGAGATTTTGGGTTTTTGAAATGGAAATAAAACGAAATTCTTTTGGAATGGAAATAAAATTAAAGTCATTTTATACACAATAAAATGAAATAAAATGAAAGTCATTTCATACCCAAAAAATAAATCAAAGAATAATACAGAAAATTGTGGAAAGGAATTGGTGAAAGAGATGGATGCGGGAAGGGCGAAAGAAAGCTTACTGGCAAAGAGATTAGTAGACGAAAAACTTATGATCTGGTCAGACTCAAAAATCAGGTTAGAGAGATGGGTGAAATAGGGCGACAGAGATAAGTGAAAAAGGAGATGAAAAATATAATCTAAGGCTATACCAACGGATACGGCCGTTGTTATAGTCTTTTCAATAAAAATAATTTTTTTTTGTTAAAAACAAAATCACCCGCCATTTTAAAAAATAGAAGCGTCTTTTTTTTATTTTTTTATTTTAAGAGAGACCTATACTGACAGATAATAAAATCTGTCAGTTTAAATTATGTCTATACCGACGGTTTTTGTTATCCGTCAATATAGGTAATATCTATACCAACGGTTATAATATCCGTCGGTATAGAATGTATATATACTGACGGTTTATAAAATCTGTCTGAAAAGCACATTTATACCAACAGATTTTTTCCGTTAGCATAAGTCTTCGTCAATAAATGACATTTTTTTTGGGTAGTGTATGCATCAATTCTAATCTAGTCATCCATCACATACATTAATCTATAACATGCATGTATAACAAAAACTGAAATATATTATCAACAATGTTAAAACACAATTATTAAGTGTATTAGAAGATTTTTATTGAAATAGTAATAAAATATATATAGATACTTGAATACATTATACAATTTATAGTGTAGAACAAAATTTTATATATTTATTATTTTTTTATCAAACATATATATATATCATTAGATATACTAAATATATTTAATAATGAAATGCAAACAATAATGATGAAATTAACAAAATGAAAAAAAAAAAAAAAAAGATCTAAAAATTTATTTCAAAAGGCAAATCGGACGGGTTTGATTTTGGAGCTTGGCCGACCCATTTCCTCCTCTTTCCATTATATTCTTTTCTTCTTTATTGAAAAACGACCACAAATATATACAATAAAAAATTAACTCTACATTTGGTTCACTAAAATGAAATAGAGGGAGAATGAAATTGTTATTTGATGGCAATAGAATAGAGGAAGAATAAGTATTACATAATTTGGTTGGTTGAAAGAAATAGATGAGTAATAGTATTACAGTATTTGGTTAGTTAAAATAATATTAAGGAATAGATATAAAATGATAATTTTACCCTTGAAATAAATAAATAATATTTTATTTAAATTATTATTAATTTATATTACAAAAATTTTAAATAGATTAAATTTAGTAATAAATTATAAAATTAAAATAATAAATTATTTTTAAAATATTTTAATAAAAATGAATATTTAAACTTTTTTAATAAATTATATTTTAAAATAATATTTAGAATTATATTGAAAATAATATTTAAAAAAATATGATCTACAAAATAATATATATAAATATATTTTTTATATATAATATTAAAAGATTTACATATTATATTTAATATAAATTTATTATATTTTTAAAATATATATTTATAAATAATATTTTATATTTAAAATTATATTTCTAAATATTTTATAAATATTATTTTTACCTATAAATACCTAAAATTTTCTCTCCCCACCCACTGTCTCTCTACCTCACTTTTTCTCTCTCCTTATTCATCTTCTTCAACCAAACTTTTTTGAATTTTCCGAAAGCCACCTCAAATTTCTAGATTTTGATTGCCGTCTGTCACTAACCCAGAAATAGCCCAAAATTCATCCCAAACATTTGTTTTTAATCTCTTTTAATTTCCTACTTCGTTTTCCTAAAAATTTTTGGAAAAGCCTAGATCTAAAAAAAAATCCTGTGACAAAAAAATTTCATTTTCGCAGCCCTCCGCCGCCAAAGGCCACTATTTTTTGATACGTTCTTCTCCTTTGTGTCATCTTCCTCCTCCCTAAATTTGAAATCCCAAAACTCACTATAACTATCATAACCTAAAACCCTATAAGAGAGAAAACTCTTTTTTTTTTTTTTTGTTGTGGTTGTGTTGGTTCCTCAAATCTGCGGATGTGGTTGGATTTTTTGTTGTTGGAATTTTTAGATTTTTCGATTTTTTGCTGAGATGGGTAAAATGGAAATAAAAAAATTGAGTGCTATTACTAGTGAAATCGAATAGCCATTCAGCGGAAGCACTGAATTGCTATTCAGGCCATTCTCGTAATAAGACCTGAATACTGAATGACTGATTGAGTCAAAATTTTGAACCAAATAGATGAACTATGTAGACTCGCCGAATATGACCTGCGTTGAATTCGTATTCCATTGAACCAAACATGATGTAACTTTCCAACTTATCTCTCTATTGCCACACTCCATTCCATCTAAAAAATTCTAGTCACCCTTTGACTTCTCATCGTTATTGTCGTTTTCGCCATTTGTTCCGACCGATGAACATTTCATTCTCTTCCTCTTTCACCACTTCAAAGCTTTCAAAAATTATTTTTCCCTAAATCGACCCTTTTTTTTTTTTGAAAAATGAGTCCCTTACCTCGCTTTTTAGTCGCTGCCATCAACGATGGCTCCCTCATCTTTTTCCTTCTTGAACTGAATTCGAAAACCTTCTCCAAAATATCGAAATCTCACTATTCTAACTCCATTGTTTGAGTATTCTTGACGTTTTTATTTTATTTTTAGGATTCAAGGAAAATGAAAAGAGTTTTTGAAACCTTAGATCTAGGGATTTTGTATGGTGGATTATGCATATTTGTGTTTTTAAATTTTTTTTGAAATTTTAAAAATCCACATAAATGTTTTTTTAAGTTTTTTTTATTTTATTTTTTATTTGCTTTTTTTTCGAGGAGAAACAAATCTTTTTGAAAAATTTTAAAATTTAAAATTTGGTAAATTTATTTTCTTGTGGTTTTTCACTTGGTTTTTTATGATTTTTTAGGCTAATTTTTGTTTTAGTTGTTTTTTTTATCTTGATTGTAGTTTGATAACCCTAATTAGTGTTAGTGTTCTTGAGGCATTTCTGTGTAGATTGTTAAGAATTTTTAGTTTGATTTATCTTAGTGTCTGACCAAAAGTTGAAAATATCTTTAACAGTTAGAAAAAATGTTACTTTTATATTTTTTGGAGAGTTGTCACCTTCAATATTTCTCAAGAGATTTTTCTATTCTTTTAATATATAGGTATAGATTGTAACTTTTTTTTTTTTCATTTTTGTTTTTGACTTTTTCTAGTACGAGTATTATATGTTTTTATATTGAATTCTTAAGGTGTCTAATATTTTCTTATTTAAATAATGGATAAGTGATACCAAATTTTTTAAAGTCACAAAAATATTATACAATACGGTGGCGTTTGGTGCCTCCCATCTTTTAATTCCATAAAATGTGATTGTTAGGAATTATATTATTGGAAGAATAACATCATAATTTTTGGTATACATGAGAAAATGTTTGAGAAAGTCTCATTTATATGTTTGGTTTACTAAATATTTGACTAGGAAAGTACCTTGAAATTTCAGAACTACCCCTATCAAATTCTTTATATTTCTCTTGAGATTTTTATGGGTAAAAACAAGATTCAAGCCCTTACTAATAATCTGAAGGAAAAAAAAAGTGTCAATACTATCATTAGCAATGCCGACCAAGCACGCATTTACTAATATTTCTAATCCTTTAAGCTATACAAACTCATAAAATTTCAAAGAAAATCATTAAAACACGTATCAAAAGCAAAACATAATTTTAAGATTTAGAGAGAGGGAATGAAGATCTGACTTTATGATGTAAATTTCGGATATATGTGATACACACAAATTTTATGTCAAAAATATGACAAGGAAAATTTGGAGTCAAATAATAATTTTATTAATCAAACTTTGAGGTTACAATCTCTGAATATTCTTAAAGAAAGAAATCATTTGATTCTTTTCTTCAGTAAAATTTTGATTCAAGGGTCTTCACGACTTGATCTTGAATCGGCGAGATCTGCTTCAAGGGTCTTCTAGACTTGGTCTTGAAAAACAGGAATTATCTCCTTTCCTTTGATGAACAAGATCGGAGAGCAGCTTTTTAGAGAATTCTCAAGAACAAGCACCGCGTTCTTAGAATTTCTCTAATTTCTTCTTAAGAATTTTGAGAGGATTTGGCTCTTCAAAATCTTCTTCTCTTCAGGCTTTCTGAGTTGTCAATTTGTGTTAAGAGGAGGTCTCTATTTATAGTGGTAGCTAGCCAGGTGAAAGAGAGTTTTAAAAGAACTCATCCTCCTTATTTATCTCTTAATTAATTTAATTTAATTAGAGATAATATCTTCTTATTTATCTCTTAATTAATTTAATTTAATTAGAGATAAAATATTTATTTTTTATCACTTAATTAATTAATTAATTTAGAGATAAAATATTTATTTTTTTATCACTTAATTAATTAATTAAATTAGAGATAAAATATTTATTTATCTCTTAATTAATTTAATTTAATTAGAGATAAAAATTTATTATTTATCTCTTAATTAATTTAATTTAATTAGAGATAAAATATTTATTTACCTCTTAATTAATTTAATTTAATTAGAGATAAAAATTTATTATTTATCTCTTAATTAATTTAATTTAATTAGAGATAAAACTATATTATTTATCTCTTAATTAATTTAATTTAATTAGAGATAAAAATTTATTATTTATCTCTTAATTAATTTAATTTAATTAGAGATAAAAATTTATTATTTATCTCTTAATTAATTTAATTTAATTAGAGATAAAAATTTATTATTTATCTCTTAATTAATTTAATTTAATTAGAGGTAAAATAATTATGACACATGGGTGAAATTTGATTGGATAACCCATGAATCCTTGCAATTTGATTGGTCAAACCATGTGTACATATTTAATTAATTATAAAATAATTAATTATAATATGATATTATCAATTTCACATGGTAATGTATAATTTAATTGAAAATTTCTTAATTAAAGAAATTCCAATTGACATGTGGCTATTTGTAATTGGTTACAAATTTTCTCCTTCTACAAATGCCCCCTCAAGACTTGGTTACGTACACGAATTTTTTTTTTTTAGTGTAGCAAGTGGACAAGTCTTGAAATTTATCTACATCAATTAATTATCCTCATATAATTTTGCATATGAGACGAAAAAAATTGATTTAGCACAGAATAAGTATCGGGCCAACATTGGCCTACGTAAAGAAAATATAGGCCAATGTTGGCCCACTTAACAAAAATGGTTTTAAGCAAAACTTAATTTTTTTTTTTTTTTTTTTTTTTAAGAGTTTGACTTGGTAAAAGAACCCAATAGTCCATGCAAAATATAGTTCACAGTTTGAAGACTTTCTGCAGCTCCAAAGAATTTGAGTTTGATCTAATCGCTTCTTTGCTCAAATTAATTTCAATTAAAACTCAACTTCTAGTTTTAAAGAAATTCTAATGCAATTAGAAGTTCTATTCCTTGACCACATGGGACTTGAATTATTTCCCCTATAAAAGCAAGGCCTTCTCAAGCTAATTTGCATATCAAATTAATTGTCAAAGGTTGCTACGTTGGAAAGCTTAACAGGTGAGTTATTATTTTATTTTTTTTTCAACTAGTGTGTATTCTCAACAATTCATAGCTTGACAAAAGGTATCAATGTGCAGATTACACAACTTCATATTCGCGAAAACTCAAGCGGTGGCATATCATCTCTGCGTTGGGTGAGTCACGGTTCTTTTTTTTTTTTTTTTTTATTATTGGCTTTGAATCCATGCTTAGGAAAGTGGCGCCAGGGAGAGAGAACAGGTGTGAGTGCCCTAATTCCTTTCGTTTCTTTTAGAACAACAGTTTCATTGTTGCCAAAAAGAAACAACACTGTAAGCGAAACTAACCACGACAAGATCGAAATAATTCCCCTTCCCTTTTTTTTTTTTTTTTTACAATGTCTAGCCAGATAATCCTTAGGAACCCAACCTCCATCCTATAAATTCTACAAAGTAAAGCGACCCAATACCGAGCTACATGTTCTATTTGCTTAACATGTTACTTTTTCATCTATTCACGTGCCAATTTGGTGTCAAAGCTGCTCAGGCAGATGACAAAAGTCTGAGATGCAGAGAGAGGATATCTGTAATCCATCGTGAACATGTCCTTGCCAACTTTACAAACTGAAGAATAACCTTATCATGGTCAGATTGGGCTGGCTGTGACAGTGTTGGGGCGCCGACTGCTGGCTGGTTTGCAGCAATCAGCTGAAAATTCTTGACAGATGCAACAGTCACCCGTCCTCGAAAGTTCAGGCATCAACACTGTAACTGCTCATGCCATTGTGGTGGTTTGTTTCGGAGAACCAATGGTCTCTCCTTTCCCTCATCCTCTTCACCGCGAGTTGTTCCAACAATGTCCGAGAATCTGGCACTGCTAAACTTAGATGAATTTTCAATTGACTTTGAGAAAGAGATGCTCCTAAACGAGTCTTCAAGGGATCGAGGCAGAAGCTCTGGCTTTTTCTTTTGTTTGTTTTCTAGTAGTAGTACTATGCCTCTTTCTTTGCTCGATCAATTTGGTGGCATTTATGATCATATTATAAGCATTAATTAAGAATGATGACAAAATACTTGTTCTTGTCATGATCTTACACTACCATCACCACGTTGTAATCTCACGCTTCTGATCAGTTTCTACTTTCCCTTGTTTTATTCTTTTTTTTTTTTTTTTTATTATTTTATTCTCTACCTACCTTGACATTTTTTTTTTTGTAGAATCATCATGGTGTACTTCAAGGATCACAAAGATTATCTTGTGATTCTTTCCAAGGAAGACGAAGACATAAAAGAAGGATTATATCTCTCCACCGACAAGCCCATATCGGGTAGATATAAATCCGCTTGGAAATCATTTGATTTTCCCACCACTCTAGAAGATTGGTCGATAGAACTTTCTCCAACTTCACAATCTTCTCCAAAGGCGAGATCTCTTCAATCTAATCTTCACGTCAATACTTCTAATCATGAGAAGTTTGACACGTTGGGAAGCCGTATCATTTCCGAAAGGTCATATTGGGGATTTTCCTTCAAGATTTTTGGAGAGTTTGGTTACATACCAAAGTACTGGGAATGGACTGAAGATGTGTTGTACCACTTCAACAAAAATTTAACGACTGTTAGTATATATGATTCTGTTTATGCATCATTATACACTTATGATCACAACAAGGACGTCATTCGCGCTTTTTGTGAAGCTTGGTGCCCGGCTACCAACACTCTCCACCTTGCTACTGGGGAAGCTTCCATCTCCTTATGGGATCTGCATAGACTAGGCGGTTTACCTATTCACGGCATATTTTATGATGAAGTCATTCCTTGTGCTGCCGAATTGACTGGCTTTGATAACAAGGGAAGATTCATCCCGAGATGTTGTGAATATCTATTTGCTGCATTCCATCTTTTGAAGCAAGGCAAGGAGGATAAGGTGTCTATTGAGGATTGGATCAATTTTTGGTTTCAAGGGAAATTGCGTTACACCAAACCACCTGCTCGAAAAGCAAAGAAACTTGTTCGTCCAAAAGCTACACATAACCCTACTGGAATTCTTCGGAAATACCAAGGTCGGGGAATGGCAGGAGATGGAGCATTCACTACACTTGGAATCAAAGACAGTTTAACAACAGACACTTACTTAGCTGCTTTCCTTTCTTGTTGGATTTGTGTTTTCGTTCTTCCAAGTAAAGATTCAGAATTTGTTCGGCCAGAGACATTTAAGATAGCCAGCCTGATGGCGATTGGGAGAACTGTTAATCTCGCGGTCCCGGTGTTAGCCAATATTTACCATGGACTAAACCGAATTACACTTTCTGCTCAAGCGGGCTCTTCAGATGCGTGTTTTCCAATTCACTATATTTATGGGTGGCTAAGTTATTACTTCCGGACTCACTTTCAAAATCCAGATGATGTATATGGGCCTTTGATGAGCAAGTTTTCGGGAGAAGGTGGAGCCAAATACTTTGAGGATTATGACGCCCGCAAGTTAATTCATAGTGGCATAGTGTGGAATGCTAACTTATATCCCAGAAATAGGGATGAAGTGATTGTTGATGATGACACTCTTAGTAAGATCAATCATGGCTACCTTGTTAATGTTCGTTCGAGCTATTTGCCTGCCCGATGTAACCAAGCCATCATTGTAGAACCTTACAGTCCTCATCGATTTGGGAGACAATTTGGGTTTTGTCAAGATATTCCTGGAGCTCTTAAGGAAGACATTCGTTCTGGATCTGTGGATGATCTATGTAGATTTTGGAGAATTTGCACTCGTTCTCATACAAAGTCCAGATTGATCTCTCCAGCTCGTTCTCTAAATCCTAATGATCATGCAACCGCAAGATACATAGAATGGTGGTCCAAAGTTCATGAGCCATATCTTGAGCATTCTATTGATATTTTGATTTCGAGCATCCGTACATCACCGTCAAAGAGAAGAAAACCTCCAAAGGATGTTAAGAAAAAGTCTTTAGAGATTTCGCAAGACAAATCCAATAAAGCCAAAGTCTCGTCCACCATCGATTTAACAGAGGAGCATGTGAAGACTTCACAAGAAGTTCCTCGATCAGTGTCATTAGTTGATGAAGGACAAAGGGTTTTACCGAAAGTCATCGAAGGGAAGCATAATGCGATCGTTGAAGATTCGATTGATGAGAGTGATCATGACAGACATTGGAAGCGAACTAGGCCAAGGGGATCCTTTCAAGGTGATATATCCCCCGCCAAAAGTGAAGCTTCAGTTTCTAGTTCGCATGAGTTCAACAAACTTGCAGCTAAAATCAGAAATAATGTTTCAAGTACCGTTTCCAACCAAGAAGATGCTTGCCCTAATGTGATTGTTAATAATACTTCCCCTATAGTGAAGACTTCCACAGGCCCTCTTGTTGAAGCTAGTCATCTCGCCCTTCCAGAATTTTCTAAGTTTAGTGCTGAAAAAGTGATATCTGATAGTCAGTTGAAGCTTGCAACTATTTTGTGGGAAAGCATTCAACCAAGGATTATTCGCGCTTCTTTTGATCGGGTTTCTTCACTTAGTGGTGATGTTCACAAGATCTTTGATGCAATAGAAGCAATCAAGTCCGTTGATTCATCCTTATTGAAAGGCATGGTGGAAGACTACTTCACACAAGTCCAAAAGTTTAATGAGCTTGAATCTTCCATTTCTTCATCCAAGGATAGAATTGAAAGACTTCAAGCACTTGAAATTCGACTTAAAGATTCAATGTTACTTGAACATAAGACTATTGAGAACCTTAACACCCTGCAGTCGAACTTGGCAGATATAGAGCATGAGTTCATTACTTTGCAACGCAAAAAACATAGACTTGAGTCTTCGCTCCAAGAAACTGAAGATGAACTGAAAAGAAGAAGAACCGACACCTCCAAGATTCGTGAAGAGATGAATTCTGTTGAGTCTATTACTACCCTTACTGAGGATGAAGCCAAAAACTTAGATTTGTTGCGAAATATGTTGGAAGCTTCTCGAGACGACTTGAAGAATTTCAAATGGAAGCCCTGAATCCCTTTTGATGTAACTTTTTTTTTTTGAAATTTATATTAGTTCTTAGGCTTGCTAGTTTTCTTATTTTATTTTTTATTGTAAGTTCTTTTCAAGTTTGAAATGAAGTTAAATTTCTTTTTCTCCATATATCATCTTTCTTTTGCACTTTCTGAAGCATTTTTGCATCACGTATGGACTACAAATTAAATTCCCAAAGATCTTTAATTTGCAAAAGATTTGTTTTACTTGAAAAATAATTTGAATCATGAAATTTGAATGGAGAATTATCATGATACTTTCAAGTGAACCAAAGATAATATTTGAATCAAAAGAAATTTTTTTTTTTTTTTTTGGACTGAACTTGGCAATGAAACCAAGCTGCCTACGTACCCTCGAATTTGAAGGATCAAGTCATAACGTAGTTCATCTTTTTTTTTTTTTTTTTTTTTTGTGCCCTAACTTTTGCCTAAGTTGTCCTAGAAAGGATTTTCAACATAGCGGGCTTTTTCTTTTTTTTTTTTTTAATGTGCAGTTTAAGCTCGTGCTTAGGAGCAACATACGACAGTTTAAGCTCTTGCTTAGGAGCAATATCTTCTTTAAGCATAGTAACGCTTCAAAAACTTTCCATTGATCGGTCCAACTTTGACACCATCTTGATCAACGATTTTGTATGCACCATTGGTATAAACTTCTCGAACAACGTATGGTCCATCCCATTTTGAAAGGAACTTGTTGCCAATACGATGTGAAGTATTTATGGGTCTTCTTACAGCAAGGACTAAATCTCCAACTTGGAAAGATCGCTGCTTGACTTTCTTATTAAAAGCTTTGGATAGTCGAGCTTGATAGCACTCCAAGCGTTGTTGGGCTTCCAACCTTTTCTCATCCAGTGCTTCTAATTCTTCCAAACGTAAGCGTACATTGTCTTCACTAGAAAGATCTTCCTGGATTGCAATCCTTAATGACGGAATTTGTCGCTCAAGTGGTAGAACAGCTTCCACACCATAAACAAGTGCATATGGAGTGGCTTGAGTTGGTGTGCGATATGTAGTTCGATAAGCCCACAGAGCTTCTCCTATCCTTTCATTCCAATCTTTCTTTGAACGGTTAACAACTTTCTTGAGAAGATTGCACAAAGTCTTGTTAAAAGCTTCTGCTAATCCGTTTGCTGGAGCATGGTACATTGAAGACTTGTACTGCTTGAAGTCAAACTGTGCACATAATTTACTCATGTCAAACTGCTTCCCATTATCAGTTATGATGTGACGAGGTACACCATACCGATAAATGATGTTTGTCCTGATAAAAGTTGCAACAGTTTCTTTTTTTGCTTCCCTGTAAGGTGCCACTTCTGCCCACTTTGAAAAGTAATCTGTAGCGGCAAGTATATACATATGCCCTAGTGAACTCTTAGGTAATGGTCCTACCAAATCAAGTCCCCAAGCATCGAACGGCCAAGATGTGACTGTCGGATGTAGTGGTTCAGGAGGTTGATGGATGAAGTTTGCATGAAACTGACAAGCTTGACATTTCTTGGAGTAGTCCATGCTATCCTTTACCATTGTTGGCCAATAGTATCCCATTCTTTTAATTTGAAAGTGCAATTTAGCTCTAGACTGATGCGCACCACAAATTCCTGAATGAGCTTCGTGTAAGGTTTTGGATACTTCATCTTCTCCTAAACATCGAAGGAAGACACCATCAAAAGAGCGGCGATAGAGCGTACCCTTAAAGTAAATAAATCGAGGAGCTCGACGTTTCACTTCTGTTTTATGCCTTGGATCATTGGGTAGCTTCCCATGCTCCAAATAATCAATCAATGGCTGTCTCCAATCTTCTTTTTCAACTTCGCAAACTGAAACAACATTGGATTCCTGGTTGTCATCTTTAAAATCAACTGGAGGTAAAATCCATCGTTTGCAAAGAGGGACTTTTACTTCTACACTTGGCATGGCGAGAGCTGATGCTAGATTAGCAAGAGAATCTGCTTGCTTGTTCTCTCTTCTTGGTACATGTTCCAAGCTTACATTGTCAAACCATTCCAAAATGTTCTTCGCATAGTTTACATATGGTAAGAGGTCAGGCTTCTTAACTTCATAAAGTGAAAGAAGTTGGTTGATGACCAATTTGGAATCCCCAAACACTTTAAGTTGAGTGATCTTCATATCCACTGCCATTTCCAATCCAATGATCAGAGCTTGGTATTCTGCTACATTGTTGGAACAATTTTCAGTGAGAGTAAATGCATAAGGCAATACATCTCCTTCTGAAGTGACAAAGACAACACCTGCTCCAGCTCTATCTTGACGGGCAGCCCCATCGAAAAATAGTTTCCATGGCCTGGGAATTTCGATGAAAAGAGCATCTTCATCTGGGAGATCTTCAGAGAATTCCCAATCATCTGGAATCGGATGGTTTGCAAGGAAATCGGCAAATGCTTGCCCTTTAACAGCCTTTTGTGGAATATAAGTAATATCGAACTCTTGTAGCAAAAGAGCCCATTTTGCCAATCTTCCACTGAGCACAGACTTGGACATGAGATATTTGAGGGGATCTGCTCGCGAAATCAAACGAACAGAATAAGCTTGCAAATAATGCCTCATCTTTTTAACTGCAAACATCAATGACAAGCAAGTCTTTTCGATGGGAGAATAATTTAATTCAGCGCCATTAAGAGTTCTACTAAGGTAGTAGAGTGCAGTTTCTTTTCCTTCATCATTCTCTTGTGCCAACAATGCTCCTAAGGAACGTTCTTGTGCAGCAATATAAAGGATTAACGGCTGTCCTGGTATAGGTGCCTTCAGAATAGGTGGTTGTAACAAAAAGGTCTTAATGCTCTTAAAAGCATTACTGCAGGCCTCATCCCAGACAAAAGGGACATCCTTCTTCATTAGCCGGCTAAATGGTTGACATCGACCAGCCAAGTTTGAGATGAAACGTCGGATATATGCCAATCTTCCTTGCAGACTTTTAAGTTCATGCAGATTGCGCGGTTCAGGCATTTTCATGATTGCATCTATTTTTGATTGATCGATCTCAATCCCACGATGTCGTACGATGAACCCCAAAAATTTGCCCGAGGATACTCCGAACGCACACTTGAGCGGATTCATCTTCAATTGGTATCTACGCAATCTTTCAAACACTTGGCGAAGATCAGCAAGATGATTGGATTTTTCCTTTGACTTCACTACCAAGTCATCAACATAACACTCGACATTCTTGTGAAGCATATCATCAAAGATCTTTTGCATTGCTCTTTGATAAGTAGCACCTGTATTCTTTAATCCAAACGGCATAACTTTGTAACAGTATATACCTTTTGGAGTTCGAAACGCGGTAAGTTCTTCATCTCTTGGAGCCATGCGAATTTGATTATAACCAGACGATCCATCCATAAAGGACAAAGCTTCATGGCCAGTTGTAGCATCAACCATTATTTCTGTTATAGGGAGAGGAAAGTCGTCCTTTGGGCAAGCATTGTTCAAGTCTCGAAAATCTACACAAACTCGAAGTTGACCATTTTTCTTTCTCACTGGAACAATATTTGAGATCCAAGTGGGATACTTGACTTCTCTAATAAAGCCAGCTTTGACGAGCTTATTGACCTCAGCTTCAATTTGGGGGATCAAGTCAGGATGGAAGCGTCGTTGAGCTTGTTTGATAGGTCGGACACTTTTCTTGACAGCCAGATGATGCATAGCTACTTTTGGATCAAGTCCCGGCATCTCTTTGTAAGTCCAAGCAAAGATATCTCGATACTCTATCAAAAGATCAAGATAGGCTTTTTCTTCTTCTGGTGGTAAGCAAGCATTAATAAAGACCGGTCGTGGATCTTCACTAGTACTGATGTTAACCTCTTTTAGTTCGTCAATAGTAGCTTGATTTCCTTCTTCAAAAGATGAAGGGGCTTCTTGGGCTTCTTCCTCTTGAGATTTTTCACCAGTTTCCTTTACAGATACATGGTTAGAAGTAAAGATTTCTGTTTCTTCAAGTTCTTCTTCCTCTGAGGATGAGACTGATTTGGTTATAACCACTGTGTGCTTTCTAGCCTTTAAAACTTCACCAGTAGTTACCTTCCATTCGCTTTGCCTTTTCATTCGAGAAGGAATTTTGCTGTGAAAATCTCTTGATTCCTTTAAAGTGGAAGACTTTCTTTTTCGGCCACAGTTAACTTCTTCAGAGTACAGACTTCCAAGCCTTGACTGAATGGAAATTGGTTTACTTACAAAAACTTCACTGTATTTTTCTCCCATTCGTTCAAAAACTGACCTTCGTGATGATTGAATGCTCAAACGATCAAACACTGAACATCGTGTTGAGCGTGCTCCCAAGCGATCAAATACTGAAAGTCCTGGTGACTTCACTGCATCTTCTGGCTCCTCGGGAACTTCCTCCACATTTATGTATCTCGAAGTTTGTTTATGAATCTTCAATTTTAATGGAGAATATCCAAGCCCCTCTCTAGAAGTTCCAATGTGATCAATCTTTTTTTGCCAGACCTGTCGGATCTTGAATGAACTTTGCGGTTTTTCTTTGCTAGGTTCTTTTGTCTCGTGAGCCAATTTTGCAACATCTTCTTGTTTATACCCAGCTTTGACAAGCAACCTATAAGCGTTAGGATCAAAATCTTTAGCTCGATGAGTAGGAAGATCTTGATGTTCACAAAGAGGTTCTTCTACTGGCCTAACAAATCCTTGCAGTGGAGGTATAAGGCCTCTTGATTCTTCCAAGTTAGTGAGGGGAAGAGTCAGATCTTTTAAACCTTGAGCAATTTCATCTTCTCCAATTGTGGAAGAAGCCAAATTCTTTCCCTTTTGCTTTAATTCTTGCATCGGGTTGGACATTACTTCTTCAATAAATGTATCTTTGAGATAAAACTTTGCGTCTGCGAAATGTGCTTCTGCTATAGTAAATGGCTTAGCGTCAGCAAGGATCGTCTTGACTTGACCGTTTCTGCAATACTTGAGACACTGGTGTAGAGTTGAGGAGACTATACCATTTTGATGTATCCACGGTCGTCCTAACAACATGTTGTATGTCGTTTTGGCATCAATCACATGGAAAAGTGGACTTGACTCCATATCTCCAATGAAAAGTTGAAGTCTAAGTTTTCCAAGAGCTCTTTGTCCCCCTTGGTTGAATCATTGGATCATCAAGCGGCTTTGCATCAATTCATCTGAAGGAACTCCCAATTCTTTCATTGTCATCAACGGGAGTATGTTGACAGCAGAACCATCGTCGATTAAGATTCTATTGATTTTCTGTTCCCGAGTATATCCTACGATGAACAACGGCCGATTATGAGGGGTTGACCCCAGCAACAGATCTTCATCAGAAAAGTTAATTTTCGTAGCACAAGAATGATCATCAACTTCGAATGCTACTGAGTCAATGTTGTTTTCATTATCTTCATTGCCACCGTTATGGTAACAAGTCATGAAAACCAAATCTTCATTTCTAAGCTGGATTGGCATAAATTCGTTTAAAGTGATCGGCCTCCTTGACTTTCTCACTACTGAATTTTTACCCTGAGATGGCATTTTTGTTTGTTGAGGCACATTGGGCTTTGGAGACTTAGATGGTTGTTTGATCATCTTAGCTCTTGTAGGCACTTTCACAACTTTTGGAAGATTCTTCTTTTTGCTTTTTCGGCGTGTGACTAGAGTCCAACCATCGTAATCTTGATTTTGTCTTCAAAGCAAATAGTTGCCCCCGCTTCCCTGAATATCCACTATCGTACTTGTACTTGGAGCCAGTATGATAGGATCAAAAGAGCCAAATTTTATGGTTTTATCCAGCAAATTGGATTGAGAAACCATATTGACTGATGCCAAATTTGACGACACCGTTTCTTCTTCAAACTCGATTTTCCCCTCTTCATAGAGTCGCATAATTCTATCCTTCAAAATAAAGCACTTCTCCAGAGGATGGCTAATCAAGCGATGGTACTTGCAATAATTGGGGTCTTCTACTTTATCAGCTTCTTCAGGTCGCTTCATTTCTGGCAACTGAATCAGCTTAGTCTTTAAAAGTTCTTCAAGAATGCTTGAAACATCAGAATCAGGAAAAGGATACTTCTTTTCTTGCCTCTCCTTCAAAGTGATCTTGCCTTTACCTTTGTCTTGGATAGGAGAAGATTTCGTCTCTTGAGATTGTTTTGGCTTGGGAGATATCATGAGTGGCTTGGTAGTCACGGCCATGGATTGTTTGCTTTCTCCCTTGTTGGTAAAGGTTTTGCCCCCTTTGCGGGTATCTTGTTTTTCCTTGGCTTTCTTTGGCTCTTGCACCGGAGGTTCTTGATTTCCAGCAGCTGTCATACTCAACTCCATATCATGAGCACGAGTGGCTAATTCTTCAAAGGTCTTAGGCTTGATGCCTTGAAGAATGTAACGCAAGCCCCAATTCATGCCTTGGATGCACATGTCAAGGGCAGAAGACTCAGACAGTCTTTCTTTGCAGTTAAGGCTCAGATTTCTCCATCTGTGGATGTAATCAATGACTGGCTCATCCTTCCATTGACGTGAGCTTGTGAGTTCGATCATGCTGACTAAGCGACGAGTACTGTAGAATCGATTAAGGAATTCGCGCTCAAGTTGTTCCCAGCTGTCAATCGTCCCAGGCTCAAGATCAGTATACCAATCAAAGGCGTTGCTTTTTAGGGAGCGAACGAACTGCTTCACCATGAGATCCCCATAGGTACCAGCATTATTGCAAGTTTCCACGAAATGTGCAACATGTTGGCGTGGATTTCCTTTTCCATCGAACTACTGAAATTTTGGGGGTTGATAGTTCCCAGGCATCCTCAGACGATCGATCCTTTGAGAATATGGTTTTGCATATGTATATGAAGGTTGAGTGATGCTTTCAACTTGATCTTTGATAGCCTCCTTGATAAGATCCTTGAGCTGACTGGTAGTGACGAGTTCATTGATCTTTTCTTCGGAATCCTTAGCAACTTCCTTGCCAGAGTTCTCACCATCATCTTGAAAGATTGATTGCCAATTTTGGTTTGAAGCTTCGTTCCTTTTTCCAGTGAGACCGGCGATCTTGTCCATCATGGAAGCGATCTGGTTATCCTTCTCTTTGATACTTGCTGAAAGAATTTCAACAGATTTTGCCAGAAGTGCAACTTGTTCTTCCAATGATGTGGTGCCAGTTGTCATGACAGCCATTACTCCAGAACTTGATTTTGGAGCAGAGGATGGAATATGCTTGTTGCTTGAGTAGCTATCTTGTTCTTTGTATGTTAACTGGCGACTTGCACTTGATCCTCGAGGAGAATCAACTTGTCCAGCGGAAACTTCTTCTAAGTCTTGAATTGGAGAAGAAGTGTCATAGAGAGGGTTTTGATTGAGCACCGGAAAAGTTTGTTCATACAATTCAGCAAGAGCTTTGGTCTTCCTCCTAGTGCCATAAGGATGAGCAGGGATATCAATGCTTGATGATGAAGTGGGGTAGACTGCAGGATTAGCTCGAGCAGGCTTGAGAGTTGGTTTGTTAGCAAGGTTCTTCTTGGGAGCCATTGCAACTTGATAACTTGAGTTTTGAAGAAAAGAGATGAAAGGCAGAGATTGTCCCACCGGGCGTGCCAAAATTTGTACACACAAATTTTATGTCAAAAATATGACAAGGAAAATTTGGAGTCAAATAATAATTTTATTAATCAAACTTTGAGGTTACAATCTCTGAATATTCTTAAAGAAAGAAATCCTTTGATTCTTTTCTTCAGTAAAATTTTGATTCAAGGGTCTTCACGACTTGATCTTGAATCGGCGAGATCTGCTTCAAGGGTCTTCTAGACTTGGTCTTGAAAAACAGGAATTATCTCCTTTCCTTTGATGAACAAGATCGGAGAGCAGCTTTTTAGAGAATTCTCAAGAACAAGCACCGCGTTCTTAGAATTTCTCTAATTTCTTCTTAAGAATTTTGAGAGGATTTGGCTCTTCAAAATCTTCTTCTCTTCAGGCTTTCTGAGTTGTCAATTTGTGTTAAGAGGAGGTCTCTATTTATAGTGGTAGCTAGCCAGGTGAAAGAGAGTTTTAAAAGAACTCATCCTCCTTATTTATCTCTTAATTAATTTAATTTAATTAGAGATAATATCTTCTTATTTATCTCTTAATTAATTTAATTTAATTAGAGATAAAATATTTATTTTTTATCACTTAATTAATTAATTAATTTAGAGATAAAATATTTATTTTTTTATCACTTAATTAATTAATTAAATTAGAGATAAAATATTTATTTATCTCTTAATTAATTTAATTTAATTAGAGATAAAAATTTATTATTTATCTCTTAATTAATTTAATTTAATTAGAGATAAAATATTTATTTACCTCTTAATTAATTTAATTTAATTAGAGATAAAAATTTATTATTTATCTCTTAATTAATTTAATTTAATTAGAGATAAAACTTTATTATTTATCTCTTAATTAATTTAATTTAATTAGAGATAAAAATTTATTATTTATCTCTTAATTAATTTAATTTAATTAGAGATAAAAATTTATTATTTATCTCTTAATTAATTTAATTTAATTAGAGGTAAAATAATTATGACACATGGGTGAAATTTGATTGGATAACCCATGAATCCTTGCAATTTGATTGGTCAAACCATGTGTACATATTTAATTAATTATAAAATAATTAATTATAATATGATATTATCAATTTCACATGGTAATGTATAATTTAATTGAAAATTTCTTAATTAAAGAAATTCCAATTGACATGTGGCTATTTGTAATTGGTTACAAATTTTCTCCTTCTACAATATGTTCATTTTTAGATTAAAAAAAAATAGTATAAATGATGGGTATGGTTATGGTTATAGTTGCAGGTGAGATGAAAAAATATGATGGTGGGTATGGTTGTAAGCAAGGAGAGAAAAAGGGAGAAAAATGGTAAGTATGGCTATGATTGCAGGTCAAGGTAGAAAGAGATGAAAAAAATAGGGGCTGCTTAGTTAAAAAGAGAAAGAAAAGGATGAAAAAAACAGTGGGCATGATTATGGTGGTTAGGGTTTGAGTTGTTAAAGAAAAAAAAAAGAATAAGAGATAAATTTGGGAACTAAGGCTTAGTTTATTATTGTTTTTGCGATTGTAAAAAGTACGTTTGAAAAGTGTTGTGACAAACTTTAGTTTGAGAATTCTGAATGTTTAGCCTGATTGTCAAAAATTACTGTGAAAAGTTAAAATATCTATTTTTAAAATATGATATTAGAGAGTAAAAAATAAATTAATTTAAATGGAATAGACTTCGTCTGCCCCTATTCGTGCCCCACTTCCTGCCCCTTTCACCTATTTGTGCCACGTAACATTATTAAACATTGTTTTAACTTTTAACATTGACAGTTAATTAAAAACTATGTTAAATTTTGAACAGCAAAAAAAAAAAATTATGTTAAATGTTTTATAAAAAAATTAAGTAAAACTTAATTTTTTTAATGTATTAAATTAAAAAAAAAACTCATTTAATCTTTTTTAATTAAAATTCAGTAATTATTGTTAATAAAATAAATTGCATTGTTTTCCAAAAAAAAATGAAACATTTAAAAAAAAAAAATTATGTTTAAGGATGAGAAAAATAATCTTACGGTGAATTTTGATTGAAGGAGATTATATGCTATATTTTATTTTTGTATTTTAGCAAAATAATTGGTGGATTAACAACAACTAAAAAGAGTTAAAATGTTTTATAAAAATAAATATAAGTTATGTGGCAAGTATTGGTGAAGGGGGCAGATAGTGGGGGCACGGATAGGGGACAGACGAAGTCCATTTGTTTAAATGCTATTTAAGTAATTTAATATTAAGATATATCGAAATATAAATTTTTAATACTTTTAAAATAATCAATATAAATTGTTTGTGAAATTTAATTTGAATATATGATAAAAACACATTTTAGATATTAAAATCACATACAATCTCATAACATTTTACAAATTTAAATATATAATGCTATATATTTGAAATAAAATTCAAAATTCAAAATAATTATATACCCTCATATAAATATTACAAAAAATATATATTCAATGTTTGCAATTTAAAGTGAATTCATTCAACTGCAAACTATGACATCCTTTGTTACTTCCATTTCATAATTGGGTGAATCGTTTAATTCACCGTTGTTATCACTTTCTCCATCATACACATCTTCTGGCTCAAAATTATTCTCATATGCCCCATCACTATTTTCATAAAATCTACATTATCTCGACCTGCATGTTTTCGAATAAAATTGTGTATCGTCATTGTAGCAACAACAATCAACCTTTGTTTTTCAAAAGAATAACTTGGTATATCTCTTAAAACGTCTCATTCTTCTTTAGTACACCAAAAGAATTTTTCTCTGAAATGAATGGTAGAACATCAAAATATAAAACATCAAAGCAAAAGGAAACATCTTAAGAAAATTTGAGCAGAAATGAATGGTACAACATCAGAAGCTCAACATATTGGAGCGAAGACAAATGTAAAGTCAACTTTAAAAAAATCTCTAAAGTAGATGAAGAAAAGAGAGAGAATTGAAAAAAAAAATGATTTATTTGATAGACACCTTATTACAACTTCCTAATAAAAGAAAATCCAAAAAGCCAAATAAATTGGCATAAACCTATTGAGGAAAATACATCCAAAACCATTATAAAGTAAACAAAAAGAAATTATGTGAAATATGCAAGGACTAAAACTATATCCTGGTGCAAGATATAGTTTTAGTCAAATGCTCAAGAAATTATGCAAGGTCTCCAGACAAATGCTCAGGACACAAGCAAAGAATGACATATTTCTAAAATATTAATATATTGTGATTCCATAATACCTTAAGCTGGTATTGACAATAACTCATAAGAAAATAACCAGATAACCGAACCACACCTCCCACTAGGAGAAAGTTAAGCTAGATTCTAGATGTAAAGCCAAACATATGGCACTATGAACAAGACACATTTCTCAAATAACCAGTTGAAGATCTACACCACAATGAATAGGACATACGTGCAGACAAGGATGAAAACCAAAACCAAAATCTTAAAGAAAATAAATTTAAGAAAAAAGAATTAAGTGGGTTTTGGGAGCAATATTGAAAACATGGGTTTGGTTGGTTTTGGTTTAGGCATTTGTTGAAAAACAAAGATCAATGATAGGGAAAATGCTGGGAAAGGAAATATAGACAAAGATACCTTGAATGAAGAAGAATACCCAGGTGAAAGATGGAGCTTCCTTTACTTTGCTTGCCTCTGCCAACCACGGTTCATAAATGAATAAGGTGAAAGATGAGTTGAAAATTTAATAAGGTTATTTTTGTCAATAATGAATTTTTTTCTATTTATTTGGTCATTTCCTTTCAAACTCATGATTTTGGTACCACAAAAGCATCATTTCTCTAGCTTTTCTGTTTGGTTCAATTTTAGCTATGAAAAACGGCTTTCAAAGAAACACAACCAGTTTAGGATTTGTTGGCTGCCAAAAGCATTCCTAAACGGGCCCTAGTTTGAAAGGATATATTTTTGTTAAAAAAATAGTTAAATACATAAATAGTCCTTGTAATATACTATTTCTCCCAATTTAGTACCTAGAGAAATAAAATTCTCAATCAAGTACGTCACTTTAATTCCATCAAACAAGTTGGTCTTTTACACTAATATCATTAATTAAATGGTTGATGTAGCATTAATATCTAATTAGATCATGACACGTGATAAAAAAAAATGTCTCTTTAATGGTTCCATGTCATAATTAAAAGAAAAAAAATTCAAAAATTATAAAAAATTATAAAAAATGAAATTTTTAAAAAAAATTAAAAAATATATGAAAATTCAAAAAATATTATAAAAAATCAAAAGAAAAAGAAATTTTAAAAATGATTTTTTAATTCTAAATTTATAAAAAAATATATAGATATTTTAAAAGTATAAAAATAAAAAAAATAAAATTGAAAATAAAGAAAGAGAGAAAAAACAAAACCAAAGAGAGAGGGGGAAAATTGGGGGGAGAGAATAAGGGGAAGGGGAAGGGGAAGAGGAAGGCTGGAAGGGGGAAAGGGAAAGGGAAAGGGGAGGAAGAGGCTCTGGCCGGAAGGGGCGGATCTGCCTGGGTTTGGGCATATCGATGTTGATCTGCCAGATTCACCCCAAGCCGGTCGGCTGGTGCCTCCCCCTTCCCTTTCTTTTTCTCTCCTCGATTCTCCCTTATTTAGTTTTTATTTTTATTTTTTGTTTTTTATATATTTTAAATTTCCATATTTTTTAATCTTGATTTTATTTAAAAAATCATTTTTTTAATAAATTTTCCTTTTTATTTTATATTTTTTTGAATCTTCAAAATTTTTTATTTTTTATTTTTAAAAAAATCATATTTTTTAAAAATTTTGAATTAAAAAAAATCATTTTTAAAAAAAAAATTGAAATTTTTTCCAAATTAAAAAAAAAATATTGTTGAAATTTTCTTTTTTTTTTTTTATAACTTTTGAGCTTTTTTATTTGATTTTTTAAACTTTTTTCTTTTTAATGATAGCGCGACATCGTAGATGTGGTTTTTTTTCACGTGTCAGGATCTCATTGGATGTTAATGCCATATCAGTCATTTAATTAACGATATTAGTGTAAAGGGTCAATTTGCTTAACAGAATTAAAGTAGAAGTACCTGATTGAGAATTTTATTTCCTTAGGTACTAAATTGAAAGAAGTAGTATAGTACAGGGTCTAACTTTATATTTAACCCTTAAAAAAATGTGTTACTCTCTCAAGCAAAAAGAAAGTTACTTTACCACCTCTCCTAGTAAGAATGAGATTCCCATAATTTGTGATGAAAGTGATACGGACATTCTAAAAAATTTAGTTCAAAGTATCTGAAAGGTCTTTGTACTATATTATCTAATGCAAATTAGTCTCTGTACTATAAAACTATATAATTTACTCCTTAATCTTGTAAAATTGAAGCAAAAAAGTAAAATCAGCAACTGGGTTACGTGAACCGTTAAAAAAATGGTGTGGCATTTAAAATCTGTTAAAATGCTGACGTGAATGTTAAATGTTGACGTGGCACTAATAAAATATTTTAAGATGACGTGGATTAAATAAATAATCAAATTGTTGCAAATGCTACTGTACTGGGATCCAAACTTTCTTCTCTGATTTCTCTAAATGAGCTTTATTTAGTCAACATCATCTTAAAATAATATATTTTATTAGTGCCACTTTAGCATTTAACACTCACGTCGGTATTTTAACAGATTTTAAATGCTACATCATTTTTTTTAACGGTTCACGTTAGTCTGGTTATTGATTTTACCTTTTATTTCTATTTTAAATGATTAAAGATTAAATTATTTAATTTTATATTATAAAGCTAATTTACATTAAATGATATAATAAATAAACCTTTCAATTTTTGAAAAAAAAAAATTCCATATACTTTGACCAATGTAAAAATTTATTTCCCACAAGAAATGGGAGCGCATTCTCGTATACCAAATACCCTCACTAAAAGAGGATCTTGACACTGATCTAAGAATAGTACTTTCCTCTCACATTTATACTGTTCTAAGGACAGTAACTCTTCATTTTTTACTTTTTTACTTCTCTCACATGGTTTTGGGCCACTTTTACTTTTAAGTTTACTTTTGGGCGTTTCTAAATGCTTCACTTTTAAGTTGTGTTATCATGAGTAAATTATTTATTAAAAAATTTAAAATTTTAAAAATTTTAAAAATATTATATATATATAATATATGTATGCATGCATATATGTATACATGTTTGTGTACATATATTATTAAATAAATTTTTATAAAATAAAAATTAACCGTATAAAACACGGATAAAAAATATCTAATTTAAATTGAAGTTAAAACTTAAAAAGTCTATACTAAAAAAAGGTAAAAACTAACTTGGTCCAATCTATTGCTCCTTCAACGGATCAGGCCCATTCTAATAAAAAAAATACTATTCAATGCTTGGGTAGGCCCGTAGGCAGAACAAAAATGAAAAGCATAATATTTGACTGTGCAGGTCTCGAACCTGCAACCTTTGCGTTATTAGCACTATTTATCTTTTAATACAAATATTTACTAAATTTTTATTTCAAGAATTAAGAGTGGATACAAATGATTGGTTAAAGTATTTAAATAGTCTTTGTACTATACTCAAAAGTGCATTTTAATCTCTATACTATAAAAGTGAGTAATTTAATCCTTGTACGAATGAATTTGGTGCAAATAAGTAAAATTGGTAACAGTGTTAATGAGAAACCATCTAAATGCTGACATGGACATGTGAAACTAACACAAAAGATGACTTGAAAAAAAATGATGAAGTGTCAAAATTTTTTACTCCAGTAAAATTTAGAAAAATATAATTTTTTTACCCAAATCCCTCCCTTACCCGTAAAAACATGTCATCATTTTTTTTTCGAAGTCATCTATTATGTCAGTTTCTAAATTTCACCTGAGTAAAAAAAATTGACACGTCATCTTTTTTTCAAGTCATCTATTATGTCAGTTTCACATGTCCACGTTAGCATTTAGATGATTTTCTATTAACACTATTACCAATTTTACTTATTTGCACCAATTTCAAACGTATAAAGATTAAATTACTCACTTCTATAGTAAAATGACTAAAATGCATTTTTAACTATAATACAAGGACTACCTAAATACTTTAAACCAAATGATTGTCTTATCCAGTTTCCCTCGCATATAACAAAGTAGCAAAATCCTAGCAAAAGAAGTACATTCAAAACAATGGCTGAAGCAATCATGAGCTTCACCATCACAAAACCATGCATCCACAATATTCATGCTAGCAAATTGGGCAACTACCCATCTTCAAGATTGGTAATATTAATTCCTCTCACCATCCCTTCGCAAGCTCTTCATAGTTTTTGTTATTGGTATTATTAAGCATATGGTTATTCTTTTTGCTTTTGCAGCTTATGCAAAATTCAAGCAGTTCTAGGCTTTTCAATAATGGGTATGGGTGGCAGCAGGTAAGTGTTAACTGCATAGACTTTAATGCCATATTCATAAATTTCTCTCTATATTTCCTCTTATTCTTAACCTAATGTTATATGAACTTTTTATTTTTTTTTTAAAATATCCGTATTCGACACATATTCGAACATGGATATAAAATATAAACTTTTAAATATTTGAAAAAAAACTTTTAAAAAATTAAGTATGCTCATGTCGAATACATATTTATATTCGACACTCACCTTAAATCTGAATAATGGTTGTTAACAAAAGAAAGGGAGAATTATTTATGTAGTGATTGATTTGTACCATCTTGACTTTTGTGATATATAATATAGACTGAAGGCAGCAAGAGTAGAAGGGGAGCTTTAGTTGAATGCTTTCCCCGATTGGCCTCTAATGGCAGTTTTACTTCATCATGTTCAACAACTTGATGCCCAAAGAGAAATTATAACCAACAAATCCATTTGGCATCTAAGTGATGAAGCCATTAAAAAAGTTTGTAAGTGTTTCATTTCATAATCATTCACATCAATTAATGATTAGATGCAGCCCAGAATCTGTTCATGAGTCGGGTCGTGGTCGAATTATTTTTTCCTTACACAAGCTCGATTTGGTTCACGATTTATAATAATAATAAAAAATTAAAAAAAATTTAATTATAAATTTAAATAAAAATAATAATTTTTTAATAGGTGAATAGTGATTCGGTTTGGACCGGCCCGAATCATTAAAACTTCTGTCTAGATCCGAATCAAAACGGGCCGGACCTGTTAGGTCGGACGGATTATCCGGCTCATGAGCAGGTCTAAGCCCAGCCAGCCATTTCAATTTGAATGTATATATAACGGAAGTATTGTTTTTGGCCCTGCTGTGTAAAAGCTTTCTATATCATGTTTATGTTGGTGTATGCCTTAGAGCCAATCAGATTGAGTTTGGGATACACTGTCAATAAAGCATACCCTTCATTATGAAGATAGTGATACAAGATTTTCCTTCATATTAGTACAATAATAAGGAATTATTAAGTATTAATCGGATGAAGCCCATGGAACATAATGGCCTTGCAAAGGAATTATAAAAGGTTATAATAATGAGATCCTTATGCATCAAAACCTTGTTCCTCAAACTGTTCCTGGTCATCGTATTGCCAAGACGGGCATTTGCAATGCTCAAAGACTAGTATATGTTAAGCCTTCTTACTTATGAAGTAAGCAACCGATCTCATACAGGTTGAACTATGGGATACTTGGGATAACATATAAGTGCTTGTCTGTTGAACAAGTTTATTGAACATGGCCCGCCAAGAGAACTTCATTTGGTAATATCACTCCAGTGCCTATGATAATGTTCTCTTAGTACCAGTCGTGTAAATTAGTCCTCAGACTTATGATACCAGGTCATCTTGTATGAAGAGTGTCATACTTAGATTCCATCACGAACGGGTCCCAAACAAAAGGATTCTTACGGTAGGGTGTTATTGGGTATGACATGAACCATACGAAGATGAATGAGTGATCCAGAGAGAATTCACCACTCGCTGTGATAATGGAGACATATCTTGTTTGTTCTTGACTACGATTAACTTGATTAAGTCTTTGGCCAAAGCATGATGGATTTAGGAGAAAGTTGTTTCTCTAAATTCATAAGGTTAATCATAAGTTGTGAAGAATTAATATGGATTGATCATGAGTAGGCACTGCACCATGCTCATGCGCTATCCGGGATATATGGTGAAGGGACCGTATTACACTGACAGGTTGATTGTTGAAAGGTTTCTAAAAGGTCACGCTGACTTCACAATATTTGGGTGGTCATGATGGGTTGCTAGATCCCGCTCATGATCTATGAAAACAAGTTAATAAGATTAACTTATGTTCATTGCCAACATATTGGGAACCTAGAGGGTCACACACATAAGAGCAGATATGTATGGATTAAACTTGGTATTCTATTAAAGTAAAACTTAATGGAATAAAAGATCTATATTGAGGACTTAATTGAAGAAGTTCAATTAAGAAAGATTATTACATAATTGAGATTTGAGAAATCCAAAGACAAAGTCTTAATGAGATAAGAGGAATCAAGAAGTCTTATATAAACTAGTATAGTCGACTTTGACATAGTGATGTACAAGGTGAATTTCGCATGACTATGCTATATTGAAATAATGTCATGGGATGATATTAATAGATTAATGACATGAATTGTTTTATGAGGAGAAAGAAATTTAATTGAGAATTAAATTACTTTCGTTTAGAAATTAATCTATCCAATAAATAAGCATGATAAATTAGACTGGGTCCAAAGTGACTATTCTAATTTAGAACTGTCCACTAAGAATGGTTGGCCCAACTTAAGGCATTAAGATTGTTGGACCATTATTTTTATTAGATAATAAAATGGGCTTATTGATCCATCTTATAATTAAATAGTTTAAGTCCAAGTAGATTAATGAAAATCTTGTGCAACAAGTTAAACTAGTCGGCCAAGCTTAGGGAGAGGGGGTCAAGGTTTGCGCCTACTTATATATCAGATATAGAGGCTGTAGCCGCAACCTAAGCTTGTAATTCTAATTGAGATATTCTGAATTTTGCTTGAGAGAAAGTTGGTTTCAAGAAGATAACCCTAACCTAGCAAAAATATCATATCGCCACCTCCCTGCAGAAATCAAGGTTGCCGCAATTCCTTTTGTTCTTGGTGTTTTCTTGCCGCCTGTTCACCTAGTTGAGTGAGATTGGTTTAGTGAGATAAACACAAGAAGATAGATTTTTTGGATTGTGATCTTAGGATCAACTTGCTAGCATAAGTGAATCACCATACCTTAGAGAAGGATCCATCAGCTGTTCGTGTGGACTAGCTCTAGAGGAAGGACAATTGTGCTTCTTGTAATCTTGTTCGAATTGGATCTTGGACTTGAAAGCAATTTGTGATTTGGATCTGTATCTTAAGGTCACGATATTTTAAGTAGGTAACTTCTAAATCATATGGGTGATTTAATTTGTTTTGAATGCTATAAACCTATGCTAAACACAAGCCTAAGATCCTGTTGTACTTCGGGTGCTTCTTTGTTTACTTCCGCTGCACTTTGATTATTTTGTTTAAGCATGAGCCTGAGAGTAGCATAACCCAACAGTGGTATCAGAGCCAAGGTTCTGCTGTTTACATGAGATTTGTGCATGTCAATTCTTGGTGATATACAAGTTATTGTGTTGTGTATTGATTTTGACATGATTTTGGTTCTTATGGATTTAAAGGAAAAATTATTTTCTTTAATTTTGTTAAATCTGGACAGTAGCTATATAATGACTTTAATCATGTTTAAAATTGTTTAAACGATAGATTAAAATTGTTTTAATCAATAAAATTTAAGCCCATGACATGTCTTAGTAAACCCGACAAGTTTTGATGTCAAAAATATAGTTTTGAGTCAAGTTTTGTAAGCTGATTTGGGGATGATATAAAATTGATTTTTTTAGATGTTTTAGATCTGAAAATTTTATATTACATGCTGCCATTGAAGTTGCAAAATTGATTTGAGCTTAAAACATTTAAGCAAAGTTGTTTTTGGGCATGAAACGTTGTTAACAATGCTGAAATTTTTTGGACTGTTTTGTAGGTGTTTGCATGCCATAAAATTCGAGCATGAGTGTGGAAACGTTCCACATGTTTGCTAGGAATTTTGGACAGCATCTAAGGTGAATATGATTCATCTATGATAGCTGGTTTAGGCATCGAACATGACTGGATTAAGCGGCAATTGTTGCTGCATGCTAGTAGGTCGAACCGCGGCACCAAAGAGGCAATTATTGCCAAATTGAGTGCAGCTGTAAGGGGCGGCCAGCAAGCTCTTTTTAGGGCATCCAGTAGCCACAGTAGATGGCATACAATGGTCTGATCATGGGCTGGCAACGGCCATTCGATGGCCAAAGAGATTGCCTGCGCCTAGGACACTAAGAGTTAAAGTCCTACTCCAACAAGGAAACCATTTCCTAGTGGGAGTGTGAATCCTAAATGTTAGGGGAGACTTGTAGTATTATTAGGTAAGAGTTACCTAATTAGATTTTAAATTCCTAAAGAGTTAGGATGGATTACAAACTTAAAGACTTGATATAGAACAATGAGATGTCCTAAAATGTTTAGGATTTGAGCATGCTAACAAGCAACCTAAAAGTTAGGTAAAGTTCGATTTCAAGATAGATTTCTTAATTGTTAAGATTTTATTAAAAGTGTTTTAATAGATGGAACCAAAGTTGCTAGAATGATTTGATAAATTGTCTCAAATTTATTTGGTGACATTTATGCAAATAGTAGACAAGATCACCAGGTGATATTGGCTATGCATGTTTTTAATTCATGCTTATAATTTGAGTATGTATGCATGAAGGATGGTTTTGGACTAGACCTTGGTATGACTAGGGAATGTATGGTTGAATTTTCTTATTGGTATCTTTATAAATAGGGTGTACGCACCCTGCCTTTTCTATTTCATTCTAGAGTTGTAAATTCTCTTTTCATCTAACTCCCCTCGAATGTAACTCGAGGTTTCTGACAAAGCAATGTAATTGTTATATTCTTTATAGATTTAGATTTAAGATAGGAAGTTGAATTTATGTAAATTCCAAGTTTGTAAGTAGATATGGCGCCAAGAAGAAGTAACCAATGAGATCACCAACAAAGCTTTTGAAGACTATGCATGGTATCCCCTAGGAATTTGACCAACTAGTTTCCTAATGGCTCAAGGAAACTAGATTAGAATTAAGTCCATAATCATCCTAGTAGATTGCATATGATAGATTTATTTTGAATTATGTATATATGTGATGTATGTAATTAAATGAATGCTATGCATGCCAATCAAATATGAAATCAATGAGACCTATATAAGAGTTAAATGAAATCCCTCATTAAATTATATTGAGTCCATGTTACGCATGATAAGTTGCCTTCCACCATCATAACAAGATAACCAGAGTTCTTCCATTCGGAGGCTTGTTGAGTCACTCAAGGTCAAACTTCTGTACGAACATGTTTGAGTTATTGAAGGTGGGTCTTACACAACTAAGTGTTATGTTATCCAGATGCTTTAAAACTTGATCGCATGACATTTAGAGGCAAAGTTAGGCGAAATGCATATGATGTATTTAGGCAAAGAGTTGTCACCTAATTGGATCTAGGAGTTGCATAGAGATGTAATTGGTAAATTAAGTTACCTACTCAATTAGTTTCAACATGGCTTGTTGAGTCACTCAAGGTTATGCTGGAATGAAATGGGTCCTAGCTCATTAAGAAGTTTAAGAGTTAAATTTCTCAAGATAGTAGTTGAAGGCTATTATTTTGTTAAAATAATGAGAATAATCATTTAAGTATTAAAGCATGACATAAATGATTACTACTTGCTATTTATTGACTATTAAATGTTTTGATTCATATAGGATATAAACACTAAAATGGCAAATGTATTATCACTGAGAAGCATACTTGATTCTAATAAATTAACTGGGCCAAACTTTGTTGATTGGTTTTGCAATATCAAGATTGTCTTAACACAGGAAAAGAAGGCTTATGTTCTTGATGAGCCCATTCCAGATGAGCATGCTGCTGATGCAACTGAGGAAGAGAGGGTGGCCTATAGAGTTCATAGAGATGATCTCGTACAAGCAACATGTGTGATCTTGGCTAGTATGGCACCCGATCTCCAAAAGCAGCATGAGGCCATGAATGCTTTGGATATCATCCTTAACCTTAGAGAACTATTCGCTAAGGAGAATCGCACTGAGAGATTTGACATCTCAAAGGAATTGTTCCAAACAAAGATGTCAAAGGGAAGCCCAATGAGGCCTCATGTGCTTAAGATGATAGGGTATATTACCCGTTTGGAGTAGATTGGATGGGTTATGGATCATGATCTAAGCATTGATATAATCCTTACTTCACTACCTGAGAGCTATTCGCAGTTTGTGTTGAACTTCAACATGAACCATTTGGAGGCTACACTTTCTGGGTTGCTGAATATGCTCACACAGGCCGAGCAAACCATTGTTAAGGACAAGCCATCTGTCCATTTAGTCTCTTCCTCTAAACCGAAAGGTAAGAAGAAAAGAAAAACTAGATGGGATGTACCTCCTGCTTCAAAGAGTTTGAAGCCCGATGATTGTGTTGTGAAGGAAACAAAGGATAAGGATAATGCTAACAAAGCTTGCTTTCATTGTGGGAAAACTGGTCATTGGAGGCGCAATTTCAAGGAGTACCTTGAGTCTAACAAGGGAAAAAAACTGAAAGGAGTTTCAACTTCAGGTATAATATGATTCACTCCTCTTGGTATATGATACCTATCATTTGGTACTAAATATGTATGACATATTGTAGGGACCAAAGGAAAGGAGCAGTGAAGCTGGACCATGAAGATGGCAACCGAGTTTGATGCTACATCAGAGCTTGTCGATCTTATGGATTTTTAATAAGACATATATTATGATTTACTTAGAAATATTTGATGTTTTATTGGCATTATGGGCCAATGTTGAGGATATTTGATTTATGTTTTCGAAACATATTGCTTTGCTGACATAGGGTGCCATGCGTATTTAATTTTCTCTTAAATAAATCAGTTATAGAATTGTTTTATAACATAGTCTTATATTATACAACTTGCAAAGTATTATGAATACTATTTAGCTTAGTGATATGGAATTCGAAATATTATTGAATTAATCCCTTAACATCTACATATGTAGGATTTAGTGAGAGCTATTAATAACTCTTTGAATGATAAAAGGTTATGATAAATTGCCATTTTTGAAAAATGAAATTAGTTGGAAACGTTCCAAACTTGAAAAGATTGCACGTTTATATTAAAGGTTTTTAGGACTAACTCTTTTATTTTAGCTTGCAAAAGAAGTTATATTTAGATCATTAGCTATCTACTAATAGGAAGATTCCATTAGTTGTTAAAGAAATAACTGAGCCATTTGAATGGAATCTAGGTCTCATTGTGATCTGAATTATTAACCTTGATAATGAGATTATCATGAATATGACAAAACATATTCTCAATGCACTTAAGCTATGTCCTTGTAGAGACACAATTGCTAATCGAAAGAGTTCAGCATTGGATGCGTTAGTGATTGGCTTAGTGCAAGTGGGAGATTGTTGGTGTATGCCCTTCACTATGAAGATAGTGATACAAGGTTTTCCTTCATGTTAGAACAATAATGAGTTATTAAGTACTAATTGGATGAAGCCCATGGAACATAATGGCCTTGCAAAGGAATTATAAAGAGTTATAATTATGAGATCCTTATGCATCAAAGCCTTGTTTCTCAAACTATTCCTGGTCATCGTATTGCCAAGACAGGGCATTGGCAATGCTCAAAGACTAGTATATGTTAAGCCTTCTTACTTATGAAGTAAGCAACCGATCTCATACAGGTTGAAGTATGGGATACTTGGGATAACATATAGGTGCTTGTCTGTTGAACAAGTTCATTGAACATGGCCCGCCAAGAGAACTTCATTTAGTAATATCACTCCAGTGTTTATGATAATGTTCTCTTAGTACCAGTTGTATAAATTAGTCCTCAGACTTGTGATACCAGGTCATCTTGTATGGAGAATATCATACTTAGATTCCATCACGAACAAGTCCCAAACAAAAGGATGCTTATGGTAGGGTGTTATTGGGTATGACATGAACCATACGAAGATGAATGAATGATCCAGAGAGGATTCACCACTCCCTGTGATAATGGAGACATATCTCGTTTGTTCAAGTCTTTGGTCAAAGCATGATGGATTTAGGAGAAAGTTGTTTGATGCACCCAAAAGAGTGTATCTTATTTAACCTTGCACTAAAAAGATCAATTGTAAGTATAGTAGTTAGCAAGGGTCGAGTCCTCAGGGATTGGGTTTTAGTTTATAAGTTGATAGTTTAAAACTTAAATTCAAGAACAATAAAAGAAAAGGGGTTTTTGAAGCCAGATTTAAACTAAAGTAAATAATAAGAATAAGATGCAAGGCGGTATAACCAGCCAATAAAAATATATAAACTAAATTAGGCGGTATAACCAGCCAATAAAAATATATAAACTAAATTAGGCGGTATAACCAGCCAATGAAAATATATATACTAAATTAGGCGGTATAACCAGCCAATAAAAATAAAACAAAGTTAATATACAAATTAGGCGGTATAACCAGCCAATAAAAATAAATATACTTTTAAAAATAAGCAAACTAAAAGTAAGAAAACAAGTAAGTAAGAAGAATCAAATATGAAAAATATGGTTAAGGTTTCATTCTCCACCACTAGACATTATTAAGAATCAATTTCAGATCTATCATTATCAACCAACTATCAAAGTTAACAACCGTAGATAACAACAAGCTCTGTTATCCCAATCTTTCCTTAGTTTGTCGTTAAATAGAACAAGCTCTCTATTTAATCTCTAACCATCAAACAACTTAGAATAAGCTCTCTAAATTCAATTTAATGGCAGCTTTATGATGAGAAAGATAGGTTGATCTAAGCAACAAACACATAAGCTCGGATTGTTCAACTTAGGTTATGTTCCACTTTGCAATTATTGAAAACTTGACCATAATCATTAATCACAAATTGCCACTTATGAATAGGAAATCAAGACAATTACACGGATCAAGACTCCTAGACTAGCAATAGATAATTATCAAGATCTATCTAGTTGTACACCTAAATAAATCAAGACAACATCATGAACAATTCTTGTAGAAGAACATAAGCAACTTTGATAGAAAATTAATGATAGATAGAATCTGAAAATCAATCACAAAACATGTCTAGGGCTTTGAAATCACCCTTAACCAAATAGAAGTTTAGCCTAGCATAGGCATTATAAACATAAAATTAAATAGAATCTAAGAAGAAAATAAAAGAAAGAAAGAAGAAGAAGAAGAATATTAATTATCCAACCTCTTGCTCTTTCTAAAGAAAAAGAAAACTAGAGAAAAGAAAGAAGAAGAAAACTTAGAGAATTTTGTTAAAATGGCTAATATCCTACCAATCTCCAATATGATCCTCTACAATCATCCAAGCCCCTCTATTTATACACATTTTGGAAGGCTAAATGACAAGAGACAAGCTTTACAAATTTCAAAGGTAGGTATAATAGGTGGGTGAATTTTTCTAACAATTTTCGTCATATTGTATGACAATTTTGATCAGCCAACTTGATGGTCGATTTCGTCAATGTTGGAGGCCTGATCTGATCACATGGTCTTCTAGAAAAAGGTTCCCCTATCAGTTAAGGATCCATAGCCGTTGGAATCAGCTCATTTGCTGATGTGGATAAGCAGATATGGGCAAAATACGAAAACATGTCAGCACAGACGTCATTGCACATCAGCCAACTTGATGGTCGATTTCGTCAATATTAGAGGCCTGATCTGATCATATGGTCTTCTAGACAAAGGTTCCCGTATCAGTTATGGATCCATAGCCATTGGAATCAGCTCATTTGCTGATGTGGATAAGCAGATATGGGCAAAATACGAAAACAGGTCAGCACAGACGTCATTGCACATCAGCCAACTTGATGGTCGATTTCGCTAGGGAAAACGACTCCGTTTCAAGAAGTATAAAACATGAAAAAGATAGATATGCCTCTTAGCTTTGCACAGCTACAAATTTCAGCCTTATTGCTTCAGTGAAACTCCAGATATAGCTGATATGGCAAAATGTGTCGGAACTGGAACTGAACTGGATTTGCCCTTAATTCTAGTAATCTGAAATCACTCAAAGAAACTTGTGAAAAACACCAAATTACATAAAAATATAAAAGATCATAAACACAATTAGACTAAACAATAATAACTCGTATTTGACACAAAACAATAATAAAACATAACTAAAAACTATATAATTATACGAGTTATCACACCCCCACACTTAGATTGTTGCTAGTCCCTAGCAACGACTCAATAAAAATAAAATAAGAAAATCTAATCTAATCCACTTTCGTAGGAAATCACGGTGGCACTTAGCATGTGACACAAGCCTTTAAACCCCTAGGTGTCCCTAGTGGACGAGTTTAGTCTCGTGAGGGTTTACTAGAACGATACCCACAAACATTGAAAAATTAAAATATAAATAAACTTCATATAAATAAACTACATATACTAAAAATATTTACTCCTAATCCTTTCAATACAAATTAGAGACAATATTTGAACAAGTCTTATAAACTAATCAATAGCTTAAAAAATTTCACAAAAAATCATGCTTGAATGTAAATTGTTTGAGTTAAGCCAATATTAGCATAACATATCTCAATCAAAATAGTGCATGTTCAAATTTAATCTGAACTTCTCACATGGGATACTCTCTTGATTTTCACTCTTTAAAGTAGTGGTAAAGTGTTTACACTCAATCAATCTCATGAAAACACTTCTACCATATGCTTGCTTGTCCACCTATTCTCCACTAAAAGATCATGCAACTTCATAAATCAAGAGGTCTTTAATCAAGGTTGTAATGGGGCCAAGGGGTTTGTAATGTGGTTGAAGAACAAAAGGATAAAGATATCACAAAGGTTCCAAAGAGTTCATAAAGTTTAGAGACATAAAAAGATCATACAAAGAAACTTCTCAAAACTCTTTACAAGTACATAGTCACCTAGGCCGGATATTCATGTTGGGCCTTTTCTTCATTCTAAACGACTTTGTAACATCTTTTTCTTTTTCCACAAATTCAAGAGATGATTCATATATATTTTTTTTTTACATAGGAATGTATTTGCCAGTATTCCATTTCTTTTTCTCTTGACTTTTCTTTTCTTTTCCCCCCACACTTATTTCTTGTTTCTAACCCAAATTTTTAACTAAAAATATCCCTTGTCTTTGCAACTTGTCTCAAAACATGCTAATTCATCTTTGGAACAAAGGTAAAGATATAAGTATATTTAGGTTAGGGACAAGTTATGGTTACCAAAGAGATAGCTTATTCAATGTAGGCTCAAATTGGTTCACTAAGGGTGTGTTCTCTTGGAACATCAATAAGGGATGGCTGTTTGGCCCTGGCTAAAAATCCTAATGCCTCTATCATATTCATGTTGTCACATGTATCAATATAGTCTCAAACGGTTTAAAGCAAGTTCTAGAGAATCATGTAATCATAAGAGCACTCAAGAAAGAAATTAGATTGATTTGTATAATGCATCAATCATTATAGGCTCAAAAACTCACAAGGATGATTATACAAGTCAGATTAAGTCTAAACATGCTTCTTTCTCAATCAACATATTATATTAACATTGGCTCATAAAAAGGTTGACATCAAGCTCAATTCTCATGAAAATCTTCTCACTAATAAATCTGTTTTAGACTTATGCAATTCATATCTCATCATTGTATTAAAAAGGAACTAAAACTCACAAAAAAAAAATAATAATAATAAAGAAAAAAAAAATAGTAGACAAAAATAAAAGAAATCCTAAATCATTCCCCTCCACACTTAATTCTTACATTGTCCTCAATGTAAGTCTATTAACTCAAATGAAAGAATCATGTGTAAGAGAAAAGAACTAATAACATAAGAATAGGAACGGCGCCAAAAATTTGATGCACCCAAAAGAGTGTATCTTATTTAACCTTGCACTAAAAAGATCAATTGTAAGTATAGTAGTTAGCAAGGGTCGAGTCCTCAGGGATTGGGTTTTAGTTTATAAGTTGATAGTTTAAAACTTAAATTCAAGAACAATAAAAGAAAAGGGGTTTTTGAAGCCAGATTTAAACTAAAGTAAATAATAAGAATAAGATGCAAGGCGGTATAACCAGCCAATAAAAATATATAAACTAAATTAGGCGGTATAACCAGCCAATAAAAATATATAAACTAAATTAGGAGGTATAACCAGCCAATGAAAATATATATACTAAATTAGGCGGTATAACCAGCCAATAAAAATAAAACAAAGTTAATATACAAATTAGGCGGTATAACCAGCCAATAAAAATAAATATACTTTTAAAAATAAGCAAACTAAAAGTAAGAAAACAAGTAAGTAAGAAGAATCAAATATGAAAAATATGGTTAAGGTTTCATTCTCCACCACTAGACATTATTAAGAATCAATTTCAGATCTATCATTATCAACCAACTATCAAAGTTAACAACCGTAGATAACAACAAGCTCTGTTATCCCAATCTTTCCTTAGTTTGTCGTTAAATAGAACAAGCTCTCTATTTAATCTCTAACCATCAAACAACTTAGAATAAGCTCTCTAAATTCAATTTAATGGCAGCTTTATGATGAGAAAGATAGGTTGATCTAAGCAACAAACACATAAGCTCGGATTGTTCAACTTAGGTTATGTTCCACTTTGCAATTATTGAAAACTTGACCATAATCATTAATCACAAATTGCCACTTATGAATAGGAAATCAAGACAATTACACGGATCAAGACTCCTAGACTAGCAATAGATAATTATCAAGATCTATCTAGTTGTACACCTAAATAAATCAAGACAACATCATGAACAATTCTTGTAGAAGAACATAAGCAACTTTGATAGAAAATTAATGATAGATAGAATCTGAAAATCAATCACAAAACATGTCTAGGGCTTTGAAATCACCCTTAACCAAATAGAAGTTTAGCCTAGCATAGGCATTATAAACATAAAATTAAATAGAATCTAAGAAGAAAATAAAAGAAAGAAAGAAGAAGAAGAAGAATATTAATTATCCAACCTCTTGCTCTTTCTAAAGAAAAAGAAAACTAGATAAAAGAAAGAAGAAGAAAACTTAGAGAATTTTGTTAAAATGGCTAATATCCTACCAATCTCCAATATGATCCTCTACAATCATCCAAGCCCCTCTATTTATACACATTTTGGAAGGCTAAATGACAAGAGACAAGCTTTACAAATTTCAAAGGTAGGTATAATAGGTGGGTGAATTTTTCTAACAATTTTCGTCATATTGTATGACAATTTTGATCAGCCAACTTGATGGTCGATTTCGTCAATGTTGGAGGCCTGATCTGATCACATGGTCTTCTAGAAAAAGGTTCCCCTATCAGTTAAGGATCCATAGCCGTTGGAATCAGCTCATTTGCTGATGTGGATAAGCAGATATGGGCAAAATACGAAAACATGTCAGCACAGACGTCATTGCACATCAGCCAACTTGATGGTCGATTTCGCTAGGGAAAACGACTCCATTTCAAGAAGTATAAAACATGAAAAAGATAGATATGCCTCTTAGCTTTGCACGGCTACAAATTTCAGCCTTATTGCTTCAGTGAAACTCCAGATATAGCTGATATGGCAAAATGTGTCGGAACTGGAACTGAACTGGATTTGCCCTTAATTCTAGTAATCTGAAATCACTCAAAGAAACTTGTGAAAAACACCAAATTACATAAAAATATAAAAGATCATAAACACAATTAGACTAAACAATAATAACTCGTATTTGACACAAAACAATAATAAAACATAACTAAAAACTATATAATTATACGAGTTATCATTGTTTCTCTAAATTCATAAGGTTAATCATAAGTTGCGAAGAACTAATATGGATTGATCATGAGTAGACACTACACCATGCTTATGCGCTATCCGGGATATATGGTGAAAGAACCGTATTACATTGACAGGTTGATTGCTGAAAGGTTTCTAAAAGGTCACGCTGACTTCACAATATTTTGGTGGTCATGATGGGTTGCTAGATCTCGGTCATGATCTATGAAAACAAGTTAATGAGATTAACTTATGTTCATTGCCAACATATTGGGAACCTAGAGGGTCACACACATAAGAACAAATATGTATGGATTAAACTTGGTATTCTATTAAGGTAAAATTTAATGAAATAAAAGATCTATATTGAGGACTTAATTGAAGAAGTTCAATTAAGAAAGATTAATACATAATTGAGATTTGAGAAATCCAAAGAAAAAGTCTTAATGAGATAAGAAGAATCAAGAAGTCTTATATAAACTAGTATAGTCGACTTTGACATAGTGATGTACAAGGTGAATTTCGCATGACTATGCTATATTGGAATAATGTCATGAAATGATATTAATAGATTAATGACATGAATTGTTCATGAGGAGAAAGAAATTTAATTGAGAATTAATTACTTTCGTTTAGAAATTAATTTATCCAATAAATAAGCATGATAAATTAGAACGGGTCCAAAGTGACTATTCTAGTTTAGGACTGTCCACTAAGGACGGTTGGCCAACTTAAGGCATTAAGATTGTTGGACCATTATTATTATTAGATAATATAATGGGCTTATTGATCCATCTTACAATTAAATAGTTTAAGTCCAAGTGGATTAATGAAAATCTTGTGCAACAAATTAAACTAGCCGGCTAAGCTTAGGGAGAGGGGGTCAGGGTTTGCGCCTACTTATATATCATATATAGAGGCTGTAGCCGCAACCTAAGCTTGTAATTCTACTTGAGATATTCTGAATTTTTCTTGAGAGAAAGTTGGTTTCAAGAAGAGAACCCTAACCTAGCAAAAATAGCATATCGCCACCTCCCTGCAAAAATCAAGATTGCTGCAATTCCTCTTGTTCTTGGTGTTTTCTTGCTGCCTCTTCACCTAGTTGAGTGAGATTGGTTTAGTGAGATAAACACAAGAAGATAGATCTTTTGATTGTGATCTTAGGATCAACTTGCTAGCACAAGTGAATCACCATACCTTAGAGAAGGATCCATCAGCTGTTCGTGTGGACTAGCTCTAGAGGAAGGACAATTGTGCTTCTTGTGATCTTGTTCGAATTGGATCTTGGACTTGAAAGCAATTTACGATTTGGATCTGCAACTTAAGGTTACGATATCTTAAGTAGGTAACTTCTAAATCATATGGGTGATTTAATTTGTTTTGAATGCTATAAACCTATGCTAAACACAAGCCTAAGATCCTGTTGTACTCCGGGTGCTTCTTTGTTTACTTCCGCTGCACTTTGATTATTTTGTTTAAACATGAGTCCGAGAGTAGCATAACGCAATAGTTTACTAGCATGGGATGTTTGTTTTTTGGTTCCACCAAAGTAAGCATGTTAATGGTTGGCACTTCCTTTGCATTTTTAGTTTTAAATCAAATCTAATTTTAATTTATAAGAGTATGGTGTAGGATCCATACTATGATTCTGAAGTATACAGGAAAGATGGAGGAGATGGTAGTGGACATTGGGTTTATGAGAAGGTATTCTTCACTTAGTTTCATTGCTTTCCTCAACATTGCAGCAATTCAAATATTTCATTATTATGTTCTAAATGTGAGACTGAAATAATGCTTAATTACTCCTTAATTTTGAATAGACATTGAAATATCAATTTGTTACCTATGTTATCCGGACTTAAGGTGAGTGTCAGATACAGTTATGTGTCCATACAAGTATATTCAATTTTTAAAATTTTTTATATATTTTAAAGATCATATCTTATACCCATGTCTAAATATGTGTCAGACACAAGTGTTGAATATATATATTTTAAAAAAAATGAAAAGTTTTAGAAAATATAATTTGTTAGTAAAGTTTAAGTACCATGTGTAATTGACTCTTTAGCTTTCACTTTCAATTCAGTTGTTGAAGTCCATGGATTATTAATTTGTTGTCGAGTGAGGTTATGGAAAATGCAGCAAGAGGACATTGAAGAATCTGCAAGGGCAGAGTTGTGGCGTGAGGAGCAGATTGAGGAGATTGAGCATAAGGTTGGAGGGTTAAGAGAACTGGAAGAAGCTGGCCGCAAGTAGGTCTCTCCAAGGGTCGGGCTACTCGTCCAAGTCTGAAGACTCGCTTTATATTTGAGAGGATTTGGACAAAAATATTAAGCCCAAAAAATAAGTTAGGATCAAAAAATGAGGTCCGTTTAAAAAATAGGTCGGGTCTTGGCTCCAATATTCAAGGCTTGAACCCGAGCCAGCTCATTTTTCAATTAAATAATATATTATTTTTATTTATATATATTATGTAATTTATATCACATAAAGATTAAATATATATATAATATTATAATGTAAATATTAAAAAATATGTTAAGTTGTCTATGTTTAAAAACTTAATAAAATAAAAATATATAAAATTACTAAAAATTAAATAAAAAATATGATGTTTTTAAATTATTTAAAAAAATAATAATAATATGGGCGGGCTTAAATGGACTTAGGCTATTCATTTACATATATAAACGAGTTTGGGCAAAAATTTGAGGCCCATATGTTAAGCCGGACCGAATTTGGACAAGCATATATGATGTTGATACCATATATAAGCCCGACCCTACTCATGGACACCTCTAGCCGCAAGTAGAAACTTATATGTTGAGTTGATTTTTTATGTTTATGCATTTTTACTTTTCACACATCATAAAGAACCATGCCAAACATAATATATATATATGAGGAGGGATCCACTTACACTACTGTAAAATTAATTAGTTTTACACACTTTCTTAACTTTTTATACGATTTATATTTTAACAAATCGACCGTTGGATTTAAAAATATAATTGTACTCGTTATGCACGTAAAATTTCGAATCGATCCGATATCTCTATCATATCGATCGAGAATACTGTTTTTTCAATATATATTTAACAGTTGAAAGTTTTTTACATTGAACAAATAGTTAGATATTTTTAATTTACTCGAAACTCGACGTGTATAATCTACGTGAATAGAATATTAAATACAATAATTAAATTAAACAAATATAAATCGTATAAAAAATTATAAAAGTGTAGCTTCATTAGTGTAAGTAAATCACTTCTCTCTCTCTCTCTCTCTCTCTCTCTCTCTATATATATATATATATATATATATATATATATCAAAAAAAAAATTAACTTACACTGATGTAAAACTAATTAATTCTACAAATTTTTATAATTTTTTGTATGATTGATATTTTAACAAATTAGTTTTATTTGATTATATCTCACTCGTATTGCACGTAAAATTTTAAATCGATCCATATGTATATCATGTTAATTGAAAATACTATCTTTTTATATATATTTAACGGTTAATTGTTTTTTTATATCGAACAAATAATTAGATATTTTTAATTTACCTAAAATTTGACATGTACAATTTATATATATATATATATATATATATATATATATATATTTCAAACTTGATATGCTTCAAGGAAAAAAGCTTAACATCAGAAAATCCTTTTCCACATTTTACATGCTTAAAATGACCGACTGTGGACTTAATTTTAGTTCAAAAACTAAAAAAAAAAATCCCAATTCATCGAGATACTTTTAATTTTTTTATAAATTTTTTTTATTAATTAATAATAAAAAAATAATTTTAAATTATATTTTATTAAATAATAATTGTTTATTTAATTGTTTATTTTTAAATTATAATAATTTAATATAATAATATTTTATTAATTATGAAAATTAAATTTATGATAATTGTTTACTTATAAATTACGTAATATAAATACATTTTCAAATGTTATTTATATATATATATATAGATATATTTAAAAATATTAAGACTTAATTGTATGCTATATATTTTTATTTATAAGGGATAAAAAACAGAAAATAAGAAAAAAATTATGGTTTGTATTTTATTCTCTCGTAAAATCGATTTTCTCACATTGGTTAAAAGCAAGTTCGTTTTTTTCTCTTTTCCCCGAACGAATAGAGTACGAATCTTAAATTGACCTATGACTCAACATGCAGACCTACCCCTTTAAATACATCATTTAAAATTAAAATAAAATTAATTAATAAAATAACTTTTTTTTACTTTTTCCCCGAGTCGATCGGGTACGAATCTTAAACTGACCCATGAGTCAAACATACGGACCAACCCCTTTACATATATCATTTAAAATTAAAATTAAAATAATTAATAAAATAATTTTTTTTAACTTTTTCTCCGAGTCGATCGAGTACGGATCATAAATCGACCCGCGAGTGAACGTGCGAACTAACCATTTTAAATACATTATTTAAAAAAATAAAATACTAATTAATAAAATAATTTTTTTTTAACTTTTCCCCCGTGCGGATTGGGTACGGATCCTAAATCGACCCGCAAGTCAATGTGCAGATCAATCCTTTTAAATACATTATTTAAAAATAAAATAGAAAACTAAAATAATTTATAATTAATAAAATAAATTTCTTCTTTAATTTTTTTTCTTTCAAACGGATCGATTACGGATTCTAAATCAATCCGCGAGTAAACGTATAGGTCAACCTTTTAAATACACTATTTAAAATTAAAATAAAAAGTAATTAATAAAATAAATTTTTTATTTTAATTTTTTTTTCGAGTGGGTCGGATAGAGATCTTAAATCGATCCACAAATAAACGTGCAAACCAATCCCTTTAAAAATATCATTTAAAAAAATAAAAAACTAAAAATAATTAATAAACTTATTTTTTTTCTCGATCAGGTCAAACACGGATCTTAAATCGACCCGCGAGTCAACATACAAACAAATCCCTTTAAATACATAATTTTAAAATTTTAAAAAATAATTAATAATTTTTTAACTTTTTTGTTTTGTGCTGATCGGGTATGAATCCTAAATAGACATGCGAGTCAACATGCAGATCAACCCCTTTAAATACATTATTTTAAAATAAAATGAAAATAAAAAATAAGAATAATTAATAAATAAATTTTTTATTTTTTAATTTTTTTTCGAGCGAGTCGAGTACAGATCTTAAATCGATCCGCGAGTTAACGTGCGGACCAACTGCTTTAAATACATTATTTAAAAATAAAATAAAACTTAAAATTTAAAAAATAATAATAATAAACAAAATTTAAAAAATTTAAAAAAAAAAAATTCAAACAGATCGAATATAGATCTTAAATCGACTTGCAAGTGAACATACGAACCAACCTAAAAATAAAAACTAAAAATCTTAAAATTAAAAAACTAAAAAAACTTACCATGTGTAGAGCAAAGAAGCTCAACACGTTGCAGGTAGATCATTTTTTCTTGTGTTATGAAATAGGACAAAATTATCCTTAATCTATTTGACAAATACCCATTGAGTCCATGGACTCAAAAATAAATATTAGTAGATCAATTCTAAAACAAACAATTTCCCACATTCTTGAGGAGTTTATTCCTCTTGAATCCATGTCCAAAATACAAGAAAGCAGTCAGGATGAACGATCAAACGAAATTACAACACATGAAACCTATAAATTGATAAATTTATGATGTATCAAATATAAATCTATTTACATAAAAAAAATTTGGATGAACAGTGGGAAGTCTAATCCCGTTTAGACACTCCGGTTAGCTAAAAATCTCTTTCATGGTGCATCCAAAGAAAGCAATAATTGACCAATAACTGAAAAATCACGATTGGCTTCTAAGTAGAGATGAAAAATAAACCTTTTGTAAGCTGTCGATGCATCAAGGGCTTGGATGAGGATGTCAATTTTGTCTCAGTATTCCAATTAGCAGATCTCAAATTTCCATTCTTTTGCATGCCATCCGCTTTCACTAATTATATCTAAGCCGAAGTCAACTTGAACCCAACTAATTGTCATCTCCAAAAATCTCAACAGCAACGCATAATATAAAAAAATAACATGAACACGACATAAATATACGAATACACGAATTACAAGACAAATGCAATTAAAAAAAAAAATACCATTAACAAAAAAAATATTGCATTAATATGTCAGGACACGGGAGAAAATTTGAAGCCTTCATTCATATTCCATTCAGATGTTTATCACATGAGATGCTCTTGGAGCCCAATAGACAATCAGACTTCAACATAAAGCACCATTCGAATTTCCGTTCTTATAACAATCATTAGGCAATTTTCAACCAAAAAAGCCTTCATAAGAAAGAGATAAAAGGAAAGCTGAAGTGTAAAACAAAAAATAGAAACATTGATAATATCAAAAAATGGCTTAAATATTGAAACCAAATGTAAAGATAAACACATAATATGCATTAGAATTTCAATTGAACATGAACTTATTGGTATAATGATAATCCATAAAATAGTTAGAATAGTAAAAATCCATGTTGCTCCAACTCTTCATTGTTTTTGAAGTATCTGTATTCGATATTCATGTCTGACGCATATCCGAACATGGATATGAAGATATGATCATTTAAAGACCCTCCAAATACATGAAAATCTTTTTTTAAAAAATGAACATACCCGTGTCGAACACATATTTGAGTTCGACACTCAACATTCGAGTCCGAGTAACATAGGTAGAAATAGTTTCTTCCGATATTAATCAGAACCAAAGCTCAGGGGTTGAGGAACATTATCATGTCAATGTCTAATAAAAGGGGCATTGATGCAATAAAAAGGTAAAACATCAAATTTCAAACAATTTCTGAAAAGCTCGACAAGTTACAGATTTGCAGACAAACTCTATTTAAGAAACACAAATGCATAACAAGATCTTAATAACAACAAAGTTAAGAAACACAATGAACAAGAAACCACAGCAAAGCCTCAGATTTGCAGACGGACATCAAGGCTTAGAAAGCCATTCAGTCCCGAAAGATGGTATTTTTTTTTATGGATATCCTCATAGGCCACTGATTCTTAAAGCTTTAAGATGAACTTCACCAAAAATGTATGTCTATGGCCAAGAAGTAATGGCAGCAATGCTGCTCCAAAAGGCCAACGGAATATGCGACCATACCTTGATGGAGGAACCCCACAGTGGGAGGACCTTCAACATCGATGAAAATAAATTTGTTTTTGTGACATTTAACTTGGAATTTACAAACACAAATATTTGCCCCAAAAAAAACTCAAGATTTAAACCACAAAGTCTGCAATTTAGCAGCAATTATGAAGTACATGTTAGAAAACAGATAAAAGTGCCTTAGATTGAAGTCTTTTCATTTTTTACAACATAACAAGCACCAGAAATTGACAATAATTAGGTACTAAATTTATACATGTAAGACTCAAAATGAACAATTAAAGCAAATGCAGGAGACTTTTTCTACCGTCTGTCTCAGAGGTAGTGACAATTATCAGATATCATCATTATTTAATCTGATAATACCTTCATCAGCAAAACCTAATTTACTCCACGGATTCCGCACCAATCTACTCTAATTGGGAAGATTTTTTTTTTTTTTTTTTTTTTTTAAAGTAGGAGCAAAATGAAACGATTATGAATGTAACCGACATATATAAAACGAATGTTTTCAACACCCATGCAAAAATAAGACGGATGTAAATAAAACAATTACGTTCCGCTGCATCCAATCCAAAGATAATTAGCATATCAAAGAAATGCTACTAAGAAACCTTTCATCTAAAATTTAGTAGAAAATTTATTAATACTTGTAAAAAGATAGCCTATTAAATCAAATAAAACCAATTTATTTTTGTGCATCAGAGAAATTCCCATGCATAGACAACTCATCATCCTCCAATGGGTACTGATGTCCCTGTCTGTTTTATCGTCACTTGCACAAAATTATACTAAAATAAACCAGATTTGAATGGACAATCAAGTAAAGCAAATAGAACGTGATTAATAGAACTTAAGCAGCTGAGTGATACAAGCTTTAATCACATGAACATCATCGTAATTCTAGTCTAAATCGGTGGCACCCCTTAAAAACAAGGATTCGTAGCAATAAAAAAGTACTATTTTCATAACCATAATAAATCAACGAAGTTTGAGCTTTAATAAGCAAAATTCACATGAAAAACAGACTAATTAAAAAGGAAAAAAAAAAAAAAGAGATTAAAACATCGCATCAGAGAGATTCTCATTTAAGACTAAGTCATCTATCACTTGCCTATGAAATAAACTATTCTCAATATTCAAGGAAAAACCATTTTTGTAATAGCTTGAACAACCTTCAAAAACTCAAATTTATGCTAATTACACAGGAAACATTCAAAACAATAAGCAGATTCAAAAACAAAATCTCAATGTAGTATCAAGCAAATAAAAAGGCTAACATCTTTCAAAGTATATTTAATACCATCATATTCATAAGCAAAACAAAAGGGCATAAACAAGACCAAAAAGAAGGGGAAAAAGCTATAAACTAATAAATCAGTTAAAATTTCGGAAAAAGGAGCAGAAATATTAGAGCTTTGTAGAAAAAGAAAGGGTTGGTGGAGGAGGCGAGAATGTAGATTTAGGGTTTATGTGGGTCATTAAATAATAATAATGAATAGCGATAAGGGACAAGGTAGGGAGGAAACTAGAAGTGTTCATGGTCGGATCCAATTTACGTATAATATTAACATCATATGTAATTGTTTAGTCCGACTCAATTTTGAAAAATAGATTTTAAATTTTGTATAAGTTCTTTCGTATTTATAAATGGGTAGTCCAAATTTGTTTATATTATTTTTTTCTAAAAAATTTGAACAAATAAATTTTTTATTATTTAATTTTTAATAATTTATTTCTTTATTTCTTTTATTAAGGTCTAAAACATTGATAACTTAACATATTTTTAAATATTTATACTATAATATTATATATATTTATTTTTTATATAATATAAATTACATAATATATAAAAATATAAAAATAATATATTATATAAATCAAAAACGAGTCGAGCCGGGTTGGGATGGGTTCGGACCTTAATTGTTAGAGCCAAAGCCTGGTTCATTTTCTAAACGGGTCTCATTTTTTTGTCCAAGCCTATATTTCGAGCCTAATATTTTTGACCTAACTCTCTTAAATATGGACGGACCTTCGGACTTGAGCAGGTAGGCTTAGAGATGGCAGCGGGTCGGATATCTGTCATTTTTTGTATTATCCGAATCCGCAAATCCGCTTTGAAATCTGAATCCGTTTATTATCCGCAATAATTCGAATATTACTATCCGAATCTGAATTAATTAACATTATCTGCCGAATATCCGAATCCGCAAAAAATCCGAATCTGATAAGTAAAAAAAAAATTTATAAAATCAAACAAAAATTAATTTTAAATTCAAAATCACTCATAATTAACAACAAACAAATTCTAAAATACAAGAACAACAACTTAAATAAGAAAATAACAATTTCAAAATACAGAAAACAACTTAGGTAATACAAGGAATTAGTTCCATAAACTAAAAGTATTTGTTCCGTAAACTAAAAACAAACATAAAACTTAGTTATATCAACTATGAAAGATTACTCCTCTTCCTCAACAACACATGTGCTAGCTGAATCTCCAACTGAATTGGATACTACATAAAGAAAAAATTAAACATTAATTTAACTCTTGAGATGAAATATAATAGATTGAATGTTTCTTTTTTAATCTTTAAATAAAAAAAATTGAATGTTTCTTTTTATTATGCTATTTTATATTGAATGTTTCTTTTACTATGCTATTTTATAATGTTAAAATAAATAAATAAATAAATCCTTAAATTTTATCTTTTTATTTAAATATATTGATAAATATTAAAATACTAAAAATACTAAAATATTGATAAATATTATTAAAATATTTTATATTAATATTCAAGTCAAATCAAACATGATTTAAAAAGTTATGTTCAAAACTTTGATCCGAATCAAGTCAAACACGTTGACATGGAACACGATTAGACGAAATGCATACAATATATTTTTTTTTCATACAATTTAGAATAAAGTACATAAAATAGGTAATTGAGAATGATATGTGCATTTTATTTAGAAATGTCAATACGTGTATTCATATCGTTCATGATCGTGTACTTTAACGTTTCATAATTGTTTACGGTATTATATTCACTACAAACAAATTTCCATATAATGACGGTCCAAAAAGCGTTGGTAAAACTCAAAAATCCGTCGCTAAAAGTCCTAAAACCCTATACCGACGGTCAAAATGACTATTCCGACAAAACATTAAGCGACGGTAAAACCCTCATCGATATAGACCTATACTGACGGAAAAAGCGACCGTCGGAATAGGATGTATAACCTATACCGATGGTTTTAGGCGTCACTAATGTTACTACCGTCGGTATAGCTTATGTTGGGTTAGCCCCTTTTGCTTTTACCTATACCGACGGCTCTTCTGTCCATTGGTATAGATATACTGACGGATTTTGTATACAATATATATATATTAATATAAATTAAGACACATTAATAATTCGTGTTATATAGATTTTGATACGTTCGTATATTCATGTCGTGTTTGTGTTATTTTTATATCGTGTTTTAATTATTCGACTCGTTGCCATCCTTAATCGTATTCATGTCGTGTAAAGGGTTTCAAAAAAATATATATACATATATGCATATAATTTGTTAAGGTTTATACATTTATATAAAAATATCATATATATTTAGAATTTATAAATGTTTAACATATATTAACTAATTTAATTTTATAATTATTTTATCATTATACTTTTATATTGTCCAATGAAATTAAAGAATAAAAGATGAAAAAGGATTTTATGTATAATTTTTTTAAGCTAATAAAAGTTTGATTCTTAAGATTTATACTTAAAAACATATATATATATATATATTTATGTCTTATTAAACAAAATTTACTTTTATATTGTCCAATGAAATTAAAAGATAAAAGACGAAAAATGATTTTATATATAATTTTTTAAGCTAATAAAAGTTTGATTCTTAAGATTTATACTTAAAACATTTCTCTCTCTCTCTCTATATATATATATATATATTTATGTCGTATTAGAAAAAAAATTATATTTTAATATTTATTTTAATTAACATAAGTACTAAAGTACATAACTTCGTTACAAGGTCATTTTGTAAAAAATAAAATAAATATTGTCATTAGAGTGATTTAACTAATTAAGCTGATTAAGTCATCAAATATTATTTTATAAAAATACCATGTATTTTTTAAATTTAAAGGTATTTAAAATTATTTATTTATTATTATATTTTATTTTAGAAAAATATTTTTTAATTATTATTATATTTTATTATACTTGATATAATTTAATTTTAGTAGCATGTTATTTTAAAATTGAAACACAGTTCACTTGATTAAGTTTTTGGTGGATAACTTTGTAGGCCAAGGTTTAAGTCTCTCCAAGAGCAAAACTTTATGTGTTTTACAAAAATCGGATTCGGATATCTGAATCCGTTATCCGAATCCGCATAACTTATACGGATAATGGATATCCGAGGGTTCATATCCGTATCCGCTCCGAATCCGCTGCGAATAGTAATTATAATATTCGAATCCGCAAAAAACGAATCGGATATCCGCGGATATCCGAATCCGTAGTACAAATTGCCATCCCTAGGTAGGCTGGCCCTTGAACAGCTTTAGAGGAAACATCTAGGTCTAGGGAATGTTTAAGGAGTGCATTATTGTTGGCACAACTTTTGAAGTCAAAAATTACGTTTCACCACAAACGCAATGTTAAACGTGTAAAATGTTTTGGCTTTTACGGTTAAAATCATGATTTAGCAATCCAAACTAAAAAGCCAAGAAAATGAAAACTTTGCTATTTGAAAGCTGGCTTTCGGATAAAATGAATTTATTATCCTAATATCTCTAAACTTTTATTATTTTAAACATATTTTTTTTGACATTTTAATTTCTCACAGCACTTTTTCACAAAAATGCCAAACATTTAAAATTTCTTAAACTACATTTTTACATCACAATTTTTTAAACACACTTTTTTTAACTCAAATTTTTTCTAACCCAAATTTTTTTCAACATTAATATTAAAGTACTCTTAGTAACCCCTGATTGTGTTGATAATGGTGTTGTGCCATGGGTCTGACAGGTGCTGAAACAAGTTCTCAAAAGGTCCTTTGCCAGTCACATTGTGTTGAACAATAAATCCCAAGAATGCCAACATTGCCAATCTCCCGGCATAATCAAACAACACAAACTTATATAGCCAAGTTGCATATACAAATATTTCACAGCTAAATAAATAAACCAGACTCTTTGCCTTGGAGTATATTTATATAATGATACCATTGCAAGCTCTTTTTCCTTGGCCTCAAGGGTAGGTCCAAGTTGAGGGGGTTGAAAATGCCACCAGGGTAGCCACATTCATTTGGAGGCAAGCTGTGCTTGAAAATGGGGTCTTGGTTCATACATCCTGGGTTTTTTATGTCTTGCCACCTTCTGATCTCCACATAATGGAACAAAATGAACTCAATAACGAAGAGGGTTGATGAGGATGCAAAGTATTCTGATTTCCCAGCATCATACCATTGAGGAGCATTGATTAGCCCAATCTTAGTGAAAACTTCAGGTAAAAGCATCCCTGCAATACCCAACATATATAGCCCAACGCCCGTTCACAAGCTCAGCTTGCACATACCATTTCAAGTTCTCGGGGTCCTCAGCCAGTCCTAGAGGATCAAAACCATTGTCACCTGCAAGACTGCAACTCTATACAGCTTAACTTCATAATCATATATTCTAGTTCTATGTTGCTCCGACTCTTCGTGTCCGACATATATTTAGATATAGGTAAGAAGATATGACCAAGAACCATGAAAAAACTTTAAAAAATTTGAATAGTGTCAGACACATATCCATATCCGACACTCACACTCGAATCCGAGCAACATCGTTCTAGCTTCCTTTAAAAATGCTAACAGTATAATTAAATGACTTCAGCTAGATAATTAAAGAAGAAAAATGTTAACCCGTTGTTAGTAGCACAGCTTAAGATGATATTTATGGCACCCGTTAACCGGATCTTTAAAAGAATATACCTGCCATTGAGGTAAGCTGGTGAAGACAGACCTGGCAACCACTCCCCTTTCCTGGCTTCAACTTTGAATGAGCTAGGTGATGTAGAAGCCATTGGTTTAAAGCAAACTTGTCTGTTAAACTTATCAGAAGAGCCAGTAAGAAACCTCGTTTTCAATGCGCATGGCCGGAAAACGGCAGCTGAGGCTTGTGTTGTAAAGTTAGCCATGATTTCCGGCTGGGTCTGGAGTAAAGGGGAGCAGCAGGGGCACTAATAGCAGTGCATAAGCTAAGGAAATTATGTAAATGTTTTAGTGCATGGCTTAGCTTTGTAATTTGTATTCATGTGGTTGTAATTAAATGTTGGAAGCAGATGGTTGATTGGTTTGTTTGATTTTTTGGATCCAACGGTTGAGGTGAATTAAGGCTTATCCCTTTTATCCAGCTGCCATTGCCATTGATCCATAAATCACTTCTCTTTGTTGCTGTTGGTTGAGAAAAGATCATCTGGGACCCATCTTAGGAAGATTTTTATGCCACGTGGGATCTTTTACATCCAACGGTTGCTTGACACGTAGGTGTCAGGGTTACATCTCAGCAAAAGATATCCATGGGAACAGAACAAATTCATATACATTATAATCTCACTGCCTTTCCAGTTTCCATCAATTCAAAGCTGATTTTTTCTATTATAATTTTAAACTTTTTATATGGAAACTTTAGAAAAATCTAGATCTTGCAATTTTGAACAAGACATTAAAATATGATACAATATAAAAAATAATACGAATATGATATGAATATACGAACGTGTTAAAATCTATATAAAATAAATTATTAACATGTCAATCTTTATATAAATGTATTATATTTTAAATATAATTATGACAAAAAAAAATAATACAAATATATGAATTACCAAATCTAAAAAATTCCATGTTTACGTATGCAAACTCAAGTTTACTAGTTAACCCATGAATCATTAAGAGTGATAACAATACGGTTCGATTTTGAAAAAAATTACAATTAATATACAGTATTTTGATTTTTTTTTAAAACTGAACCAAATTCATCGGTTCGGATCAATTCATCGGTTTTCAAAAAAATTTAAAATATCTTTGTTTCAATATAGTATTTTTAAATTCTTTTCACTAATTTAAAAATAAAATATTTATTTTTATATTATAAAAGAATAAGAAATCAATTAAAAAATAAAATTTGATTCGATTTGAATAATTACGGTTTTTTAACTTATGAACTAAAAATTGAACCAAACTGAATAACATAATTATTACTCGAATTGAATTCGAACCAAATTCAATAAAAATCGAACCGAATGAATCCAAACCAAACACTAGAATTCGAATCGATTTTCTCGATTTTTTTCTCAACCCTATGAATCACTGACCCATTCAGCAGTAAGGATGGCAATGGATAGTGCGGATTCGAATATTTACAATTATTCGATCCGTTTTTTGCGAATTCGGATATTATAATTACTATCAGCAGTGGATTCGGAGCAGATGCAGATATGAAACCTCGGATATCCATTATCCGAATCTGCATTACTTATACGGATAACGAATTCGGATATCCGAATCCGCTTACTTTTGCGAATTCGGATCCGGATATCCGAATCCATTGTACGTTTATTTGAATTTGAATTTTTTTATTTTTTTATTATTTGAATTTATTTTACTTACTTAATTCAGATATTTAACGGATTCGAATATCCGGAGGATAATATTATTTAATTCGAATTTGGAATAATATTCGAATTTAATACGGATAATAAACGAATTCAAATTTTAAAGTAATTTTACGAATTCAAATATTATTAAAAAAAAAAGATATTCAACCCGCTGTCATTCTATTCAACAGCACTTGGTGAGTAATACACCGAAAGTCTCAACTCTCAAATTGAAAAAACATCATTTTGTATGGATGACAAATCAAGCCCAAAGTTAATTATCAAAAAAAAAAAAAAGACAAATCAAGCCCAAAGTCAAGGGTTTGTCATTCTTCACCGGAAAATCATAGAGGATAGTTTTTTTTTTTTTCTTTTCAGACAGATAATAAAGATGCAGAAATCGAAATAATGATTGTGAAAAAAGATTCCCCAAATATTGTTAATGTCCATTTTCAAATGGAAACATTTCCCTTGATACCATTCACTGCCATGGTTGATGGTAGACTCGGGGGTGAATTGGTAAAAATTCAGTTTGCAGGCAATTAAATAAATTTGATAATTTTGAACACAAAAAAAATAACTAAAACATAATAAAAAATGACACGGAACAAAAAATAATACAAACATAACACGAATACATAAACATAACAAAATCTATTTAACATAAATTATAAATATGTCAAAATTTATATAAATATATAACACCTTAAATACGATTATGACACAAAAAATAACATAAATACGGCTACGATTATGACACAAAAAATAATATAAATACGGCGGATCGTCAATTCTACAATTGAATATGATTATACTTATACAGCTTTCATTTAGTTTAATTGTATTTAGTTCAACCATTTGATGCCAAAATCCAATTCCCCTCCCTGCCAAAGAAAAAAAAAAGAGGGGGGAGGGGTGATGGCAAGAAAAAAGAGCTGCAATAGTTATAATTGGATTGTCCAACTTATGAATCATGGTAATCCCAACAAGATTATGCAGACAGCGAAATGCTTTCGTCTGCCAAGCCACAACTGTAGAGCAATAGAACTGATTCCTCAAGGAAGCCAAAGTTATTGCCCTGCAACAGCTGCTGGCTCCAATTCTTCATCTGTCAGGAACCTGGTTGAGGGACAGAATTCTGTTTCAGAGCAAGTTTCAATCTCTTCCAACTGAAAAGACCTCAACAAAAATTGGGTTTCAGTTGCCTCCACAGTTTTATTAATGAAAGTTGATCTTGGCATGTAATCCTTCATACGGCATATGAAGTCCAAATGGCCCCTTGCCTAAACAGAAAACAGACAGTATGATCATCACTAGCCCAAATGGTACAAGCCTGTTGCTCCGACTTTTTAATTTTCTTGAAGTACCATGTCCGACACCTGTGTCCGATGCATATCCGGACATAAATACGGGGATTTGATCCCTCAAAGACCCTCCAAATACATGAAAAAACTTACAATAAATCAAACATACCTGTGTCCGACACTCACACTCGAGCCCGAATAACATAGGCACACGCAATGTATGGTAAAAATTGAACATATTTGTCAAGTAGCGTTTTCTTTAAAATGAAATAAAAAAGATCAAATGCAATGCAATAAAAGTTGAAAGATTGTGGGAGAGTTGTGAGAAAAGGTAGTAGAGAAGATGGAAAAGGCGGTTTTTAACATGCTAATTTATGAATCAAAAGTGAAATAGAAATAGTAGGAGAAAATTCACTGAGTTCCTATCACAACTCATTTAAAATATTTTCAGAAGGGAGACTGAATTAGTGTGACACTAACTCAGCCATTACTCTTGTATATCTGTATGGATAACAAATGCAATATTCATATTGCAACATATAGCAAACCATGAAGCATCTGGGAAATTACTCAGGCAAGAGAAAGAAGACACATCAGCAATCAGCATATACAAGCCAAGGCAAGCTATCAACAAATAATTTCATTAAGTACTGCAGTTCAGAGATATCAAACACATTCAATAAGAGCATCTGCTGCTTCTTCTGACACATTAAGATTAATGTACATCTTAGTCTTTCCTAAAAAGATTCTCCCAAGGTGTAAAAGTACCTTTTTCAAGGGTCCCATCAAGATAGAGGCATAGAGCTACACTAAGCCTAGGTAACAAGGAAATTCTTGTAAACCATCTCTTCTGACAAAGCTTGTATTAAGTACATGAACCACCAAGAAAAAAAAAGTTGAACTGACAGCTTACCGATCGATATGCAGGAGCTCGTTTAGGAAGTTTTAGATAAGTCATGTTCTTGACATTGAAGTCCCATAAAAATGATGTGTGGTGAATCCACCTGTTCTTGGTAATGGATTGAGCATTTCCACCAAACTTGTGGTTACCAAATACATAATCTAAAACAAGACAGCCCAAAGTGTTACCATTAAAGAATGCAAAATTCCTCATCAAAAAGTTGTGTCAGTGATGCAAGTCCATGAGCAGTCCTAAAACAAGAGATACAAGACTTGCACCTCAGGACATATGCAGAATTGAATGCAAATTTAATTTCAGGGTAATTAGTTAATATTCCACAAGTGATAGAAGCCATACTAGCTGACTTTAATGTAGCTACTATTTTCAGATTATGCACTATGGTAGAACTAGACACCATCGATGTACCCCTTCTAAGTGGTTGAGAATTTAGTTCAGCTTTTTTAATTCCCTTCTTCTCTTTCAAAGATGAAATGCAGTCATTCATAGGATGTTCAATAAAAAAAGTACTTCTCTCATTCTCTTCATGTAATTAAAAGGAAGAAACTTCTGCATGCTAACAAAATGTCATCAAGCATGCCAGTGGAGGAAATACCAAGTGCAAGGGTACCCAGTGTTGTCAAGGCGTGCGCCTAGGCGCGCCTACGCCTTGCGCCTTAGCGTTAGATAACAAAAGCGCCTCAGACCCTTTCGGGCGAGGCTCATTTGATCAGGCGCACGCTTGGTGCGCCTAGGCGCACTTTTTTGTAAGGCGATAGGCGTAAAAAAAGCTCGCCTGATTGAAATTCTCTTTAATTTCTTTTATTTTAACTTTTTCCATTAGATGTACCTTTACTAGTAAGAAAGGGGATAGTATCAAACTCTCCACTTCTCAATATTTGAGTATTCAACAACATATATGGGACCATAAGGAAATCATGCATATTGGGCAAAAAAAATTTCTTTTGCATGTTTTGTAGATAAACTGGATCACTCTTTAGAGTTTATTATCATAATTATATATCTTAAGCTTATTATATATATATATATATATACACACACAGACACACATACAAAAATACACACATATACATATTGCGCCTTACTTCACTCAGGCGAGCGCTTTTTTTGCGCCTTGCGCCTAAGGCAATATAAAGGTTCTAGCGCCTAGAGTGCGCCTTGCGGCCTTGACAACACTGAGGGTACCCAAGTCCAACTCATATTCTACTGATGTCAACAACTGGGAACTTACACATTTTGAATTGTCTATGCAACAAAGTACGAGGTAAAAGATGGCCACAAGACTGTTCAACACATTTCACTCATCCATCTTCACCTATTGATGCATTCCTTGGGAAGGAATGCCAAGATTAGTACCTGACAAGAGCCATTCCTGATCTTTGATTTAAGTAGCACAGTGAATAAATAAAGGCTACTGTTCTAAAGCGATTTTCCGTGTAAAACCTACAACCACCATTTTGGTTATCATCATTGGATGATATATAAACAAACTGAAAAGCATAACTGGATCTAGAATCTTGCTTCTGGATTACATTGTCTAAATCATCTTAAAATTATTGAATCTCGAAAATAACATTTTATAAGAGGTTTTAAGCATATAAATTATACAAGTATGAAAATAGAGCAATTTATATAATTAAGCCATCATCTAATTACCATTTTCACGAAGATGGAAATCACCAATTCCTTGAAAGACTTCGCTGTATAATAAGCTGCTCCAAGACATGATTGGTCGAGGATATGGCTGTAAGTCAGGCACTGCTTCTTTGTTGCACATGAAAGTGACAAATACTGTCCCGTGGTCAACAATAACAGTACCTCCCCCTGTAAACCTTCTTATGACAGGAACCTGATCGCGTAACACGGATTCAGTTTCAATAAGTTCAGCAGGTTTCCTATGCAAAATATTTATGTAACCTTATGAATAACTTATGTCCAATATAAGCAGAAGAAATCAAAACCCAAGAGAGCGTGTAAGGTCAGAGAACTTTGAGAAAGCCAGATATATTTTAACCAAGTTATTCTCTTCTTGAACCTATCAAGTTAAAAGAGAATAGCTGATTGGGTAACAATAAAAGTTAATGGCATTAATCAGAAACTTCATCAATTGAAATGCTACTTGATTCTTTCTTCTTCTGATTCTTTTTTACATTAGAAATTCAAATGCTACTTGATTAAGCACAGTATTCTTAAAGGGTCTCCACTTTCTAATTGCTTACTTTTTATTAGATTACATAAAAGTATAAGTTTACCATCTAAGTGTCATTGCTGGAAAACTGAAGCGAACTTCAAATTTCTACAACCAGGGTTGATGGATACTCCTAAACGAGATTTAGATGTCTCGGAATTAGATTCACTCATTGTAGCTTGGTCAGAATCTGAAAGGTTAAGGTATATTTGTTCTTCATTCAAGTGACCCTTACTCTTTGTTGTTATTGCTTGTTCGAAGCTGGAAGGAAAGCTACCACTTAATATCTACCATAAGTTGAGCTAATGATTAGTGACCATTCAACAAACTACAACACTAAGCTGAATAAACTTTAACATATTACAGGGCACAAATTTTAAAAAAGAAGGAAAAAGCAGGTGAATAACAGATCAATACAAAATAAACAAATACCTTACCCTGAAACACCCATTACAATGGTAGGACTACTAGTGCCATCATTGATGATGCACCAATTCTCTGATGAGGTTCGAAGCAGTTGCTCCTCTATATGTAGTTGCTGCAAAATAGGCAATCCTTTGAATCTCATAAGATTCATCATTGGAAGGCCAATGTTTCTGGTCTGAGGGATAAGCATTTAGAAGCAGAACTTGATTTCGACGTCTGGTTTTGCAATATGTTCTGGAGGCCTATTCCTCTTGCAAGAAACAGACACAATAAATATTCCTATGATGCAATTTTTTTCTTTCTATAAATACTAAATAAATTATAAAGCAAATGAAAGAACAAGTGGGAAACTTTACATGAATGAGAAAATGGGATTCATTGTTGCTAATAAAATAAAATTTATGATCAGAATTATCATCTTTAAAAACCAATTGTGCTAACCAGTTAAGACAGTTTAATTGCTATTATTCTCTCTCTTAAACACTGCAGAAAAAACTTTACCTTTTAATGAGGAAATGAAAGGTGAAGTAAACTAAAAAGAAAACATTAACAAGAATATTTGTACCATAAGGGAAAAAAAATGAATTTTGCTTTCTAAAAAATGGGTTCGAAGCAGTACCTTTCAAATCTCAATAATGGTCTTTCGCTGATACAGTAGCTCCTACTATTTGGCAGACGGCAGCTTGAGGCCTTAAGAAAAAGGAAAAATCTGGAGAGAGATTACCTCTGAAGCTGAAGAACGAGGAGGGAGAAGTTTTACGGTGGCTCAAGAAATAGCGAAAGAGGAAATCTGGAGATTAAAACTTGAAATGTAGAAATCAAAATTGAAACTTATAATGAAAGGAAGATAGAGTACCTCGAAAAAAAGAGCTGAGCGGTGAAGGAATGAGGAGGCGGTTGTTGGCTCAACGTACGGCGGAGCAAAATCGACTCGATGATGAGCTGTTCGGTAGTGACTCAGTCCCTTCAAGAGCGGACGATTTGTCGCTCAGTGGTGGCTAGGCTCGATGAAGAAGAAAGAGAGAGGATGACGACGATGGCGTTGACGACTATTGCATAAAAAAGTGTGGATGGATTGCGAGTATAGGGTTTTCGCATTAATTGCAGAAAAAAATGAGTTAATAGCACATGGTTTTTAAATTATATTACATATTTTAGCGTATCAAATTGATTTATCATAACAAATTGATCCTATCGTTAGATTTTTCGTTACCTTTACTGTAATAATCAGCTTAGTGACACGTGTCACCAGTTGATTTGACCACGTTCTTTTTATTATTTTTTTTTATTTTATTTATTTTTAATAAATAAATGTAAATAAATATTTTTATAAAATTAATGTAAATAAATATTTATATTTTATAAATTATTTAATTATTAAAAAATTAATTTAAATTATTATTTATCTTTTATATTTATTTATAAAGAATAATAAAGAAAAAGGAAAAATATTAATATTAATAAATACAAAAGATAAATAATAATTTAAATTAATTTTTTAATAATTAAATAATTTATAAAATATAAATATTTATTTACATTAATTTTATAAAAAATATTTTTTTACCTTTACCTTTACTTTTTCTTCTTTCTTTTTTTATTTTTATAAATAAATAAATTTCATAAAAATTAAATAATTTATAATTTATAAAATAAATATAAAATATTTATTTACATTCATTTATTAAAAATATTTTTTTTTACTTTTTTATTTTCCTTTCCTTTCTTTCTTTTTTCTTTCCTTTTTTTTTCCTTTTTTTTATAAAATTAATGTAAATAAAATATTGTATATTTTAAAAATTAATTTAAATTATAATATGAATTATTCTTTATTTTTATTTATATTTATTTACAAACAGGAGAAAAAGGAAAAAGATAAGAAAAGAAAAAAGTAAAATAAAAAAATTGTAAATATAAAATAAATATATATTTATAAATTATTTAATTTTTAGAGAGTTAAGTTAAGTTAATTTAATTTAATTTAAAATATAATATAATATACTTATATATATATTGTATTTGTTTATAAAGAAGAGAAAAAAGAAGAAAGGGAAGAAACAAAAAAATAAAAATAAAAATATTTTTATAAAATTAATGTAAATAAATATTTCACACTTTTTAAATTAATTATATTTAAAAAAAATTATTTTAATTTATAATATGAATTATTTTTTCTTTGTATTTATTTATATAAAAAAAATCAAAGGAAAAATATAAAAAAAATGAAGAAAAAGGAAAAAAAATGAAGACAACTGCTGGAGCAATCAGCTGGTGACACGTGTCACTAACTGATTGCTAACGGTAAAGGTAACGTAAAAGCTAATGATAGAGACCAATTTGTTATGATACTTGTAATCAAGGACCAATTTGACACGTTTTGAAGTTTAGGGACCAATATAAAATATGCCTAATAGTTTGGGGACCATTGGAGTTATTAACTCAAAAAAGATTTATGGTTAAAATACTAAATTTTTTTTTGAATTATTTTATTTTTAAGTAAAAGTTTTTTATTTTTATTATATTTAAATAATTGTTTATTATTTAATTTGTATTTAATAAATTTTTATTTTAAATTAAAGATTAATTTATATTAATATAAATAAAAAAATAAAACTTTTAATCATAATCGTTATTTTATTCAAATTTACCATCTATACTAATATTTGAAAATTCTATATACTAATATTAAAAAGAGTGTCGAAATTGAAATCACGAGTTAAGAATATATCAACTTAATTTATAAATTTATTAAAAAATCAAAAATAAATTTATAATATAAAATATAATTAAAGGTGTTTATGTATTTTAATTTTAAAAAATTATTGGACTGCAATATCATCCGATAACTTTCCTTTAAGAAAATATCTACATTTTATATAATTAAATAAATTTATTTTCATACATAATTCTTTTTGACTTATTTTTTATTTCATTTTCATTCGGGTGTACAATATCTAGTTATTTTTTAATAATTAATTTGACTTATGAATATATTATACATACATAGACATATACTTTAATTTTTTTTTGAGAATTCATATACTTCAAATAATATTAATCTATTAAAAAGTGGAATAAAAGTTCATGGATGAAAATTACATTTGCTTGACATAACAATAAGAGTGTTAGTGTTTCCAAAAATTTATCTTTCTTAATGAAAAAATTGGTTGTTTTATACAGGGAAAAAATGAGATTGAGAATATATATACTTACTATTGAGTGAAAAACAATGTAGATAATTAGATAAATATAAATAGTGATTTATATATGAGAAGCATCCTTTTTTTTATGAATTTAAAGTATTTTATTTAAAATTAATTTACTCATTTAAAGTATAAAATCATATTCAAATGATTTATGAATTTAATTAAGTAAACATTCATTACTAGTAATTAACAAATTAAAATAAAACATAAAAATTAACCTTAAAAAATCATAATAGAAAATCTACTTCCATTACTCAAATTTGAAATGGATAGCATTTTTGGCTTCAAATTTGTTCATAAAATATTTTAACTCTACTTAATCAAATTGGATAATTTGAGTATCAAGAAAGTAACAAGGGTAATTAACGAGTGTTTTTATGATATTTTTTAAAATTAGTTAATATATTATTTATATTAATAACATTGTATTAAATGCAGTATTTGACAATGTTATTCATCATTTTTAATACATTGGGTGAAAATACTATTATATATAATAATTTTAAAAAATGTCCGTAAAGTCTTCGTTAGCAAAATTCAAAGTATTATTCACAAGTAGACCTGAATAATTTAATTTAAACTTGATATGAAAATATAGCACGAATATAATACGTTTAATAAACAAGACACGATATTTTTAAACACAATTAGCACGATATGTTTAATACATTTATTATATTCATATTTAAAATTTTGACACATTTAATAGTTTATATTGTTTTTATGTTTACATGACTGACACACGAATTATTAGATTTATAACAAGAATGATGAAACTAACAATTAACACTTTAAGTAAAAAAGAAATAAATGGGAAAAAACGAGGAAGAGAAGATAGAATGGCCAATTAATCCAAGTTATAGAGTCATTAGCAGAAGCTTCTCTCCATAACTTTTGTAAATTCATTAAAATCAATCCTTCCATCTAAATTATCATCAAACCCTTTGATCATTCTTTTGCAATCTTCTTCCGAAGCTTCCATGAAACCTAACGAAAACAAGACATTCCCTAACTCCTTCGCATCTATGAACCCATCCTTATTTCCATCGAATACATCAAAAGCTTCTTTAACTTCCTTTAGACTTGGTTCGTCTTCCTCGAACAGCCCATCAATTTTATTTGCGCTTACATTCTCTTGCATTTCACAGCTTCCTAAGTTGCATAAACTTATTCCCTCGATGATCATCTTTTTCAATTCTAACAAAGAGAGATCTCGATGATCATTGCTTTCTGTTCGATCTCTTGGTAGCTTAATCTGATCACCTATATTATTATTATTGCTGTTGCTGCAACATTTCTCAGTCGGACGTTTAGCTTTTGCTGTTGCAGGCCAAGCAGTGCAAATACAAGAAAGGATTCGCAGGAAAGATTTGAATACACTTACCTGCATGCAATGAAAACTTGAATAGAAATACTGCAGGATAATTACCAAGTTAAGAATAACAAGAGATAGGATGATTCCACACAACGAAATCTGCTCAGTTGATGATGATGACTTGTCTATTTTGTTTTTGATAGTACCATTGATCAAAGGAGGTGATGAAGGGATTCGAATCTTGGGTCTTCTTGATTCTCTATTAAAACAGTAACAATCGTTAGACCAAACCTGCTGCTTTATCGCTGTCTTCTTCTCCATTTCGATACCAACAAATGAGGGAGAAGAATAAGAACTGCAAAACGTTGTCAAGTGTGTATCCATGATTTTGGTGGCAAATATATAGTTAATGTATATATCTAATAAAATTCATAGAGAGGAAAGGAGTTGGAGTGTGGACGGTACGCTGCCCTGACATATATATATATAGATTTGGAGGGTTAGATTTCCTTGGAAAAGTAATGTTGTGGAAAAGACATGGAAAAACAATCATCCCCAGTTTCCACCCATTGCCGTTTTTATCTTTTCATGTTACCTAAAGGGTGCAACTTGCCAAGTTCATAGCAATTTCCTGGTCGACTAGGAAATGTGGAAAATGGGTAGAATCTTGTATACAATAAGTTCATGGAAATTTCCAGAGAGAATATGTATATTTTTTGCTAAAAAAAAAAATCCTAAACAGTTAAATATATATATATATATATATATTTTTACAAACGAGATTGCAGTCTAGGGTAAGGAAAAAAGTTGCAGATATTGGAATTTGAACCTCAAATCTGTTGGATGCCACCTACTGCATTAACCAACTGAGCTAAGTTCCAGGTTCTAAGTAGTTATACTTTTAATTATTACACTAAAATAAGCTTTTAACCTTTAATTTGCATTCAAATAAGCTCTTAACTTTTAACTTATACTTAAATATATAGCACTTAATCTTTAACTTGTACTTAAAGAATCCCTTAATCTTTAATTTATACCTAAATAAACTCTTAACATAAATTAACTTTTCATGTGAAATAAAACTTATTCGAATACAAATAAAAAGATAAATATTTATCTGAATACAATAAAAGTACGTATAAAATTTTACTTAAAAAAATAAAATAGTAAGGACTTTTTTTTTTTCTTTTTGCTAATCACCTGACAGGAGATTAGATTTACTTTCATGGAGACTAATAATAAAACTAATGTGGAAAAGACATGATATATATATATATATATTATATAGTTTTGCAATATGAACACCAAAAGGTTCTAACTAAACTTTACTTTTTAATTATGATTATTATAAAGGCATAGGCAGCAACTAGCATGCATGCCTTGTTCCTCCTCGAGGATCCTTACCAAAGATGTTTTATGTTGTTAAAATTTTGAAAACAAAAATAAATATTTTAAAAACAAAAAATCGGAAACGATTCCAAACGGCCCTTTAGTTTCTTTATAAAACAACGAAAAAATAGATTAATTATGAATAAGATTTAAAATAAAAATCACTTACATCAAGATAAATGAATTTATAAATTGATCCAATTTATCATTTTATTTCTTAACATAACCTGTTTGACAAGAAAAACAATGGATTTCAAAAGAAAATAGATGAAAAAAATTGGGTTGGGGGAATTTTTCTTGTGATTTATGGAAATTAAGGAAAAAAGAAAAAGAAAAGAATAATTACTTATAACATGCGGTTTAAAACTTTAATTAGTAGTGGCATTTTTGCATAGCTATTCTAGATGAGGAATAAAGAAGGCTAAAATTTAAATAAAATAAAATAAACCTTGAACTTTATCATTTTATCTAGATAAGTTTCTATATTTTTATTAAACTAAAATAAACCTTATACTTTAATTTGCATTCAAATAAACCCTTAATCTTTTAATTTGTACCCAAATAAGTTCTTAACTTTTAATTTATACCTAAATAAACGCTTAACATAAATCAACATTTTATTTAATTTGAAATAAAAATTTATTTGGGTACAATAAAAATATAAAAGCGTACTTAAAAAAATGAAATAGTTCAAGAACTTTTTTAATATTTTAGCCAATAAAAAAGTTGACTAATTAATTCGTTGAAGCTTTTACAAAAGGCTTTGGAAATTTCGTGCGAAACCAAGAGTTTTAACTAATTGCATTGCATTTGCATACACTATATGATATACTTTCCGTGCAAATCAAACCAGATGATGTCTTTATTCCAATGTCATATGGATTACATGCGCATGCAAATGCAATTGCTCATTCATTTCCAAAAACAAAGCTAAATTAGACTTTGTTTTTGGATTGAAATAGCTTCTTTTTTATTTATTTATTAAGATTTTATTATTATTTTAATAATAAATCTAGAAAGTTGATTATTCATTCAATCTCCCTTGATGGGATTCATTGATGTTCCGAAGAAATTGATTTGATGCACATGGTACAATTATTTATTTTGTGTCTAGATTTATTTATGGATCGGATCGGGTGGCGGTTTGAAATTTTTTTATTTTTTTTATTTAGGTTCGGTCTTGGATAGATCCATTTTACTGTATAAATAATATTAAAAAATTAATTTTTATATTAATATTTATATATTTTTATAATTAAATTTAAATAAAAATTAATTTTTATTATATAAACAGTAATTCGGACAAAGCCGACCCGGTGCGAATCGAAATTTTTTTTTATCCAAACCCATTCAATACGGATTGAATCTGTCGAACCGAATAGGTTACCCAACTCTTGAACAGATCTACTTGTGTCAATGCAAACATAGTAGATAGAAGTAGTATTCTCTTATTGAGGGTACTGTAAACAAGTCAAGCTATCTATCTCAATGAATATTTGAGCTTTACTTGTATTGAGCTAAACTCGAACTCGAATCACTTGAATAACGAGTACCGAATTTAAATTTTATAATATTTGATTTAAATTCTCACTGCAACAAAAAGGAGCAAAGTGCATTCTGCAAAACTTTAAGATTCAGGAATGATATAATTCAAGATTTTAAGTTGGTTTTGTTTATCATTGACACTGCACAAAGTATAATGGAGGTTTTGAAAAGAAATGGAAATGGAAGATAACAAAAGAGAATGTGAGAAAAAAAATATCAGGGAACTTTATCTAAGCATTCTGCCTTTCGTGCAAGTTGTTTTGGGGTCCATTGGTGAGTGAACACAGAAGTTACTTGGCCTGTTTTGAAATAAATTCAAGCTTATCTAGACAATTTGTGTATTTATATTATGTTTATAGTTTTTTCGTGTTATAATTGTATTTAAGGTGTTATATATTTATAAAAATTTTGACACGTTAATAATTTGTGTTATATAAATTTTGACACATTTATGTACTTGTATCGTGTTCATATATTTTTGTATGTCGTGTTTTAATTATTTTTCTTATATTGTATTCGTATCTTGTTCAAAATTATTAGATTATGCAAGAAAGGAAGGGAGGGCTCAAAATATCCATAATAACCCCCCCAAGGTCGGCTTCAGCACTATTTCTTGCATGGTTGTTAGCACTTCCCCAACTTATTCGAATACAAATAAAAAAAAAGGCTTAATGCAAAAATTGTCCTTGAACTATACATTCATTTTTATTTTGGTATCTAAAGAATTTTTGGTTTGAATCGGGTACCTATACTATAATTTCGTCAAACAGATTAGTATCTGACACTAACATCGTTAAATAAATGCTGACGTGACAAATATAACCAATGGGAGCGTGACACGTGACACAAATGCCATGTCAGCCCTATTTCAATGATGCCATGTCATCATTGAAATAAAAAAAAAAAAATTAAAAATTCAAACAAAATAGAAAAAATTTAAAAAAATAAAAAAATTCACAATTTTTTTTAAAATTCAGAAAATTAAATAAATACAAAAAATTTAAAAATAAGAAAGATTATAAAAATTCAAAAAAAAAAATCATATATATATTTTTAAAATCATAAAATGAAAAAAAAAGAAAAAAATTATAAAAAATCAAAGAAATAGTCAAAAAAAGTCACAATTTTTTTTTTAAAAATGGAAAAAAATTGAAAAAATAAAAATAAAATCTAAAATTTTCAGATTTTTAACATAAAAAATAGAAAAAATTCACAAAAAATAGGAAAAATTATAAAAATTCAAAAAAAAAATTAAAAACAAAAAATTAAAAACAAAAAATTTTAAAAAAAAAGATTTTAATTTTTAATTTTTTAAATAATCTGGAAAAAGAAATTTAAAAATTTTAAAAAAATAGAGAGAGAGAGAGAGGGAAGAGGGTGAGGGAAATGGGGAGGCGCTAGCCGGCCACCCCTTGCTCTTTCTCTCTCTTTCCCTCTCTCCCCCCTTTCTCTCCCTCGCCCGATTTGCCCTCTCTCTCGCCGGCCTAAGGCCGATTGGCGAGCTACCGACCCCCCCGCCGCCCCCCCTTTTCTCTCTCTTCTTCCTTTCCTTTCCTTCCCTTTCTCTTCCTCTTTTTTTTTTTCTTTTCTTTCCTTTCCAGTTTTCTTTTTCTTTCTTTTTTTTTTTTTATTTTCTTTTTTACAAATTTTTTAAAATATATAAATATTCAGTTTTTTTTTATATACATTTAAATTTTTCAGATTTTTAAAATTTTATTTTTTTTCTAATTTTTTTAATTTTTTTAAAAAAATGAGTTTTTTTAATTATTTTTAATTTTCATAATTTTTGATTTATTTGAATTTTCTGATTTTTTAAAAATTTTGATTTTTTTTTGAATTTTTTCCTTATTTTTTTAAATTTTTAGAATTTTTCTGATTTTTCTGAATTTTTTATAAAAAATTATGATTTTTTAAATTTATTCCTATTTTTATAATTTTTATAATTTTTTTTATTTTTTAAATTTAAAAAATTATTGCGATTTTTTTTAAATTTTATTTTGATTTTTTATAATTTTTTATTTTGGATTTATAATTTTTTTTGTTATTGATGACGTGGCATCTAGAATTAGGGTTGACATGGCATTTATGCCACGTGTCACGCTCTCATTGGTTGCTATTTGCCATGTCAGCATTTATTTAACGGTATTAGTGTCATGTATCAATCTGTTTGACGTAATTATAGTATAGGTACCCGATAGTGACCAAAAATGTTTTAGGTACTAAAATGGGAAAGAGGGTAGGTATAGTTCAGGGGGTAATTTTTAATTAAGCCTAAAAAAAATTAAGGTTTATTTGAATACAATAAAAATATAGGGACATACTTTAAAAAAAAAATTAAAATAGTTCAAGGATTTTTTAATATTTTGACCAATATTTTTTTTATCACCTTATTGGAGATCAGATTTACTTTCCTGAAGACTTAATAATAAATCTAATGTGAAAAAGACATGATCTATAGTTGTGCAATATGAACACCAAAAAGGTGCTAACTAAACTTTACTTTTTAATTATGTTTTTAAATTAAAGGCATAGCAGCAACTAGCATGCCTTGTTCCTCCATGAGGACCCTTACCAAACGTGTTTTATGTTTTTAAAATTTTACTAAACTCTACTTACCAAACATGTTTTTATGTTTTTAAATTTTGAAAACAAAACAAAAACAAAAAATAGGAAACGATCCCAAACGACCCTTTGGTTTCTTTACTAAACAACGACAAAATAGATTAATTATGAATAAGATTAAAAATCAAAATCACTTACATCATAAATGATTTATAAATTGATCCAATTTATCATTTTATTTCTTAAATTAATAACCTGTTTCACAAGAAAAACAATGGATTTCAAAAGAAAATAGATGAAAAAAATTGGGTTGGGGGAATTTGTTCTTATCATTTATGGAAATTAATCAAAGGAAAAAAAAGAAAAAAAAAAGGATAATTACTTATAAGATGCGGTTTAATACTTTAATAGCATTTTTGAATAGTTATTCTGGATGAGGAATAAAGAAGGCTAAAATAACAACAACAAAAAATTCATTGAACTTTATCATTTTATTTAGATAAGTTTTTATATTTTTACTACATTCAAATAAGCTCTTAATTTTTAATTTGTATCTAAATAAGCCTTTAACCTTTTAATTATACTCAAATAAGCCCTCAACCTTTAATTTATATCTAAATAAACCCTTAACATATATCAACATTCTATTTGAAATAAAAGGCTTATTTTCGTACAATAAAAATAGAGTTTATATTTGATACACTGACAGTGTATATATCTATACAGTATCAATGAACCAGATGATGTCACATCATTAAAAAATTTTAAAAATAAATATAGATAATTTTATTTTTAATGAAGTGATATTATCTGATTCACTGATATTGTATAAATTTATATAATATCAGTGCATCAAATATACATTTATAAAAATATAAGAACTTACTAAAAAAATGAAATAGCTCAAGAGTTTTTTTTTTTTTTATAAATATTTTAGTCAATAAAAAATTTAACTAATTAATTTGTTGAAGCTTTTACCAAAGTCTTTGGAAATTTCATGCGAAACCAAGAGTTTTAACTAATTGCATTGCATTTGCATACACTAAATGATATACTTTCCGTGCAAGTCAAACTAGCTACTGTCTTTATTCCAATGTCATAACTCATATTGTCATATGGATTACATGCGCATGCGCATGCAAATGCAATTGCTCGTTCATTTCCAAAAGAGCTAATACGTAAATTAGCTTTTAAATTATATATTTTTTAATAATTTGGTATCTAAAGAAAAAAAAATTCATAATCAAGTATCTGAGCTTATATTTCATCAGCATTTTTGCCCCAACGGACTAACACCGTTACATAAAATTCTGACATGGCATGGTTGACTAATACTAAGCCGTCACGTGTCATGTCAAATATGTTTTAAAATACTGACATGATATTGACATGACACATGATAATTCAGTATTGATCAATCATGCAACGTCAGCATTTTATGTAACGGCGTTATTCTATTGGATTAAGTTGCTTGACGGGAATAAAATTCGGGTATCTAATTATGATTTTGTTTTTGTTTAAGTATCAAATCATTAAAATATGTATAGTTCGAAAACCAATTTCCATATTAACTCTTTCCAAAAACAAAGCTAAATTAACCTTTGTTTTTGGATTGAAATAGCTTTTTTTCTTTTTTAAAGACTGTATAATTATTTTAGTAATAAATCTAGAGAGTTGATTATTCATTCAATTTCCTTTGATGGGATTCATTGATGTTATGAAGAAATTGACTTGCTGCACATGCTACAATTATTTATTTATCATGTGCTTGTGTCAATGCAAACATGTTAGATAAGAGTCTTATTGAGGGTACTGTAAACAAGTCAAACTATCTACCTCAATGAATATTCGAGTTTTACTTGTGTTGAGCTGAATTCGAACTTGAATAACTCGATTAACGAGTACAGAATTTAAATTTTATAATATTTATTTAAATTAACACTGCAACAAAATGGAGCATATACAGTGCATTCTGCAAAACTTTAAGATTCAGGAATGATATAATTCAAGATTTTATAAGTTAGGTTTTATTTATCATTGACACTGCACAAAGTATAAAGGAGACTTTGAAAAGAAATGGAAATGGAAGATAATAAAAGAGATTGTGAGAAAAAAAAAATATCAGGGAACTTTATCTAAGCATTCTGCCTTTCGTGCTAGTTGTTTTGGGTCCACTGGTGAGTGAAAACAGAAGTTACTTAGCTGTTTTGAAATAAATTCAAGCGATTCGTATATTCGTGTTGGTTTTATGTTTTTTTTTTATGTCATAATCGTGTTTAAAGTATTATATATTTATAAAAATTTTGACAAAAGAATTTATGTTGTATAAATTTTGACACATTTTTATACTCATATTATGTTCGTATTATTTTTTCGTATTATATTTTAATTATTTTTTTTATATCATATTTATATCGTATTTAAAATTATCAAATTCTACTACAACGGAAGGGAGGGCTCAAAATATTCATAATAGCACCAACCAAGGTCCGCTTCAGCACTATTTCTTGCATGGTTGTTAGCACTTCCTCATCTTTTGGCACTATTAGGCACAATTAACTGCATTTTGAATCCTTCCATTACAACAAATTTCCTTGTTTCCCTCTTTAATGTCTAATGTATCACTCAAAGGTGTTTATGTCTCAAAATTTCTATATTTGGATATATTTGGAGGGTCCTTAGAGATCATATCTTCATACTTATATCCAGATATAAATCGGACATAAATATTGGATACGGGTATTTCAAAAAAAATAAAAATTGAAGCAACATAACTGTCACAGTATTTTACATATATAAAGATATGTACATGAATACAAACTGAGCAAACTAAGGTTTTGTTTAGTATTGCTTCTGGCACAGCTTTGAGGTCAAAAGCTGTTTTTCACCGCAAACGCAATGCTAAACAGATAAAAAAAATGGCTTTTGCTGTTGAAACTATGGTTTGAAAAGCTAAACCAAAAAGCAAAAAAATATAGATTTTGAGCTTTAAAAGTTGGCTTTTGGATAAAATGATTTTATTATCCTCACATTTCTACACTTTGATTATTTTAAACATATCTTTTTTTGACATTTCAATTTCCAACAACACTTGTTTACAGCAATGTTAAACACTTATAAGTTTTTAAACCACAATTTTTCACCACACTTTTTAAACACATTTTCTTCAACCCAAACTTTTTTCAACAGTAATGCTAAACTAGCCCTAAGTAAAAAGGCAACTGTTTACTGTTTATACTGTTACAAGAAGAGAATTAGTTTCCCTAATCTTTTCTCATCCTACCGAGAAAAAAAAAAGGATTAAACCCTCCACTGTCTTCATCTTAGTTAGTTGTCTGTCTAGCTCTTGTCTTTAGCAAGCTTGTTATCAAACTGATCCCTAAAGACGCTGGTAAGTGGTTCAAAGTTTTTTCTGGTCTTATATCAAGCACCTAGCAGGCCACCGGTACAAGCATCTTAAGTAGATGGATTTGTATGTACAGTGGGAGAAATCTAACATTTTAAGTATGATGTACATCAAATCCTATATTAGTAAGTCCATTCGGGGTTCCACCCCAGATTGTGACAATGTCAAGGATTACTTGAAAGCCACTGAAAACAAGTTTATTAAATTTGATAAGGCTTTTGCTACCACCTTAATAAGGAAGCTTTCAGGAATAAAGCATAACAGTTCTAAAAGTGTGCATGGACACATTATGGAATGTGAGTGACATTGTTGCTCAACTTAAGTTTTAGAAATTGAGTTATTTGAGTTATTTTTTATCACTTTTATATTCAACTCTTTTCAAATGAGAATAGACCATCCAAACACACATAAAGTAAAATGGTCTATAAATGAACTCTTAACTATGTTTGTTTAAGAGGAAGAGAGATTGAAGGATGAGAAACTAGATATAGCTTCCTACTGACTCATGATAAAATGGATGATAAGAAGGGCAAATGTGTTCTAAAAGTGAAGAAGGAAGGAAAAACGTCAATAAAGAAAAATGACGTCAAATCCTTCTTTTGTAGGAACACTTAAACATATAAAGAAAGATTGCCTAAAGTATAAAAGAAGGCTCGAAAAGAAAAGTAAACTCATTTTTTGTGTATATTATGAATCTCTTTTATTGATGTTCCTCATAATACATGGTGGTTAGACTTTGGATCGACAAATCATCTACTACCATGTAAGGTTTCATAAAGCTAAGGAAACCGAAGAAAAGTGGGAGAAGCATCTACATCGAAAATCGATTACCTTCACAAGTGGAAGGAATAAGGACTCTTAGGATCATTTTGAAATCAGGATCTATTTTAAACCTTGAAGAAACTTTTTTTTTTATCTTTTCCAAGAAATTGTGATTTCTATTCCTAAATTAGAAATTTTGGGTTTTGAACTTAAGTTTAAAATTTCTATTGTTGAAATTTCAAAGGATAATGTTTCTATTGGTTTTTATCATTTAAATGATTGTTTATACAAAATTGATTTGGATCCTGAATATGATAATAGTTTGTTAACTACGCATTAGATTTCTGGTAGTAATAGATGTGCTATAAATGTAAACTCCTACAAGTTGTGGCATAAAAGATTGTGTCATATCTCTATACAAAGAATTAAGAGATTGGTAAATGATTTTACTGAGTTTGACACTTGTGTTAGTTGCATTAAGTGAAATCAAACTAACTAGTCCACAAAATGAGCTATAAGAAGCACTAAATTTAAGAGATCATACACTTTCCCCTGAGTTTTGGGAATGTTGCCTAAAAATTGCAGTTTATGTCTTAAATAAAATTCCGACAAAATCAGTTTCTAAAACTTCTACTGGAATAGTTGGAAATCCAGATCAAGACATTTACATACTTGGGATTGTCCAATAAAAGTGAAGGTCTATGACCTAAACATAAGGAAACTGGATCCAAGAACAGTTAACAGTTATAGGCTATGCAGTTAACAAGGGTATATGTTTCACTGTCCCTCGCATTCATCTAGAATTGTTGAAGCTATAAATACTAAGTTCTTGTGGATTATAAGTCCAGTGGGAGTGACTTCCTCGTAAGGTTGATATTGAGGAAGAAATAAAAGTGGATGAATCTCTTGTAAATGGTTTGATTGTTTTTTCAAGACAAACCTACAGAATTAATTGGAAAACAATCAAATCAAGAACAACATTTACAAGAGAACAACAATCTCACTTAAAATTCTATTATAATAGAATTGAAAAGATCCAACAGGACAAGAAAACTAGTTATTTCTATTGATTTGTTGTATACCTGCAAAAGTCTAATTTTGATATTGGACTTAAAGATGATCTTGTTTTCACAAACCATGAGTAGTGAAATTCTACACTCTGGCATAAAGCTATGATATAAGAGATGAAATCGGCTAACAATCCAGTCTAGGAACTCGTTGAATTACCATATGGTAATGTTGAACGAAATAAGGTTAAACTTGTTGTCAAAGGTTTCACTCAAAGTGAAGGTGTTGATTACTATGAAACCTTCTTTTCAGTTTCTAAGAAGGATTCATTCAGAATTATCATAGCTCTGGTAGCTCATTTTGATTTAAAGTTACATCAAATAGATGTGAAAACAACTTTCTTAAATGAAGATATTGAAGAACAAGTATACATGATTCATTCTAAAGGTTTCTTTGAGAATAGTAATTTGGTTTGCAAATTAAATAAATCAATATATGAACTAAAACAAACATCCTGTCAATTAGTATATAAAGTTTCATAATGTTGTGACATCATTTGGTTTCACTAAAAATATTGTTGATCCATGTATATACCTTAAGGTTAGTGGGAGTAAGTTCATATTTTAATCTTATATATTGATGTTATTGTTCTTGCAAACAGTAATTTAGCTTTGTTACATAACACAAAAGTTTTTCTTTCACAAAACCTTTTGATATGAAATATTTGGGTGAGGCCTCTTATGTCATAGGCATAGAGATTCATAGAGATAGGTCTGAAAAGACATTAAGTCTATCTCAATAAGCTTATATCAAAAGGGTTTTAGAAAGATTTAGGATGCAAAGCTGTTCACCTATAGTGGCACCAATTGTGAAAGGGGAATTCAGTTTAAGCCAATTTCCCCAAAACAATTTGGAAAAAGAAGTAGATGAAATGCATTATATATGTATCTGTTGTTGGAAGCCTTATCTATGGTCAAGCTTGTACAAGACTTGACATGAGGTTTGTAGTAGGAATACTTGACAGATATTCAAGTAATCATGGCCTTGATCATCTGAAATCTGCTACAAGAATTATGCTATGAAGCAACATCACAGGCATTAAGATTGAGATATTTATCTCTGGTTTGAGAGTTGTCAATTTTTGCAAGGCCATTAATTATTATGATAACTCTTCTACAGTATTCTTTAATAAGAATGATAAAAGTGAAAATCACAGCAAGCGCATCGATATAAAGTATCTTGCTGTTAAAGATCATGTAAGGAAACAAGAAATAGATATTCAACACACTAGTACAGGCTTGATGGTCGCAGATCCCATGACTAAAACATTGTCGACAAAACAGTTTATTATCATGTGGATCATATGAGACTAAGTAATGTCTGTTAAAGTGTTGTTTGACTTCTTTAACATGCTTAATTTTTTTATTTTCACATTCTTAGAATTTATGAACATGTTTCAATTTGTGCACAGAAAGTTTACATGTTTGTTTGGACCTTGAATGACTACAGAAAATTCATTCATAAAGTATTATCTCATAAAGTGCTCTTTTAGAGATGATCATGCATTGTAATACATGGAAGAAAATATTCGGTTTAGAATGCTACCACCATGATTTGTGTTATGTGAATTTCTAATTGAGTGGGAGTTTGGCTAGAGTAATTATGACAATATTAAGTTTTGGATTTAAATATCACCTATTTCAGTTTTTGATTTTATCATATGGGCCAAGTGGGACAATGTTGGATAATAATGTGCCTACATGATAAATGATGAGGTGTTTGGGGACCTACTTGCCATTGTGCCCTAGGTCCCCCTTCCTGTCGCTGTATCTAGGGCTCCTTCGGTAGTCGAGCTGTCATCGGATTCTAGCACTCGTGAAAGTGTTATTGTCGGTTGACGACCCAGGACGGTGATTAATCCGGGTGATGAGGGAGTTACTGAGTGGTCGTCCGATTTTGAGGCTAGGCTGAGAGAGAACAATTTGTACTCAGAGAGTGAAACATCATATAGCAGCTCCTCTTTTCGGGGGGGGGGCTCGGATATATGGCGAACCTTAGAGCGTGGTCCTCGGCTATAGGTAGTTTTATTTTCTCTTGTTTTGGAGCCCTTATGTCGTCTAACCTTATCATTGGTTTATTTGCAGAGATGGCTGGCGCGCAAAACCTGATGGCTCATATGCTGAGCCGAGAACCCTCTGTTGCCCCAAGAAAGAGTCCTTCTAAGAAGGGAAGGGACCCTCCGACAAAGAGGCAGAAAAATGGCCATGAGGGAATCATGATTAGGGATCCTACTCCCCCCTCCTGTTGTGGCAACCACCATTAAAGCCCAGCCTACGGGTACCTCCAACCAGCCCTTATCTGATCAAACCAAAGATAAGGACAAGAACGCGGAGAAGGGTAAGAAGGCTGACAAAGGCAAGAAAGCCTAGGACAAAGAAGGTTCCCTAGAAGGGGATCGAAACCTTCCTCCCCTTCCCCCTTGCCACAAGGGCGGTCTTTAGCGATGAGCCATCCAAAATACTTCTCCTGGCTGGACCGGCTGCCTTTAACTTATGTCCCCCTCGATGTGGACAAGACTGTGACATGGCTTCGGGAACATGTCGCATTGGGGACTCAAAGGGAGATGGACCTTCAGGCTCCCGTCTTGCTTCAACTTTCACTGGTGGCTCACCAGGTCCAGGTAAGGTGTTAAATCAGCTTGACATTTATCGATGGTTTTCCTTTTTCGATTTCTTCCCTGACATTAGTTTATTTATGTTTTAGGGGGCAATGATGGCGCTGGTTTTATACAACCGAGGCAGAGAAATCAATCGCTACTAGAGGACGCTGCAAAGAGGGTGACTGAATCGGAGCAGAGAATGAATACTAAGGCCAAAGCGGCGAGCACTTCTGCTACCCGTGTTGTCAAGCTGGAGAACTAGCTAAGAGAGGCCATGGAGAAGTTGGCGGTGGCCGAACAGTTTTGCGTGGCCAAGGTTGGTGAGGCTGAGCGCCAAAAAGAGTTGGTGGAGAAGAACTTGGCTTCTTCTCAAGAGGAGGTCTGTATTATGAAGGATCTCCTGATAGAGGCGGGCCAAGATAGATTGAAGGCTTTGGAGGCCAAAGACAAGGAATGAGAGGCCAAGCTGGAGGAAGAGGTCGCCAGGATGAAGCAGAAGGAGGAGAAGATCCTGAATGAGATGTGGGGGGTCTGCATGGGCTACAGGATGAATGCCCTCTTTATAGTTGAGGCGCGGTCCGGACCTCTAGACCTTTGGGGAACAAACTTCACCGCCATAGAGACAGTCCCTGAAGGGTTCGACCCTCTGTTCCCAGATGGCGCTACACTTGAGAGCCTTAGACAATTTTTGGTGGCCTGCGATCCCCCTCCAACTTCATTAGAAAGTGTTCCTGCCACCCCTGCCATCGAAGGTGACGAGCCGCGGATTTCTGTTGATGAGGGCATAGCAACAGACGCGCCCGGCAGGGATGATACTGAGCCCGATGTCGTGGTTGTCGATGACGGTGTTGTCGAAGGCTACCAAGGTGTTGGTGGTGGTAATAACAATGTAATTAATGTCGATGGCCCCGTTGTAGTAGAATAGGGCTGCTCGTTAAGATGTATAACTTTGTTCATTTAACTGGAAAATGGTTATTTATTTATGCGTACTCTTTTTCTTTTAATGAGGTGTATTACGTTCTGCATTATACCTTGTGTGTTATAGAGAGCACCTGGTAATGTGTTGCAGGGTTCCATGAAGTGCGTACTTGCGGCCGTTGGGCATCCTTGGAATCGTAAGAGGGTTAGTTAGAGGTTGTTGAGCATGTTACACGGTGTCGCAAGGCGAGCACACGTGCGTGAACGCATGGATGGGTCAGTTAGAGGCCATTGGGCGTCCTTGGACGCGTAAGAGGGCCAGTTAGAGGTCGTTGAGCGTGTTACACGATGTCGCGAGCGAGCACACGTGCGTGAACGCATGGATGGGCCAGTTAGAGGTCGTTGGGCGTCTTTGGACGCGTAGGAGGGTCAGTTAGAGGCTGTTGAGTGTGTTACATGGTGTCACGAGGCGAGCACACGTGCGTGAACGCATGGTTCGCGAGATGAGCACACGTGAGTGAACATATGGATGGGCCAGTTAGAGGTTATTGGGCGTCCTTGGATGCGTAGGAGGGCCAGTTAGAGGCCATTGAACGTGTTACACAGTGTCGCGAGGCGAACACACGTGCGTGAAAAGCATGGATGGGCCAGTTAGAGGCCGTTGGACGTCCTTGGACGTCCTTGGACATGTAGGAGGGCCAGTTTGAGGCCGTTGAGCATGTTACACGGTGTCGCGAGGCAAGCACACGTGCATGAAAGCATGGATGGGCTAGTTAGAGGCCATTGGGCATCTTTGGACACGTAGGAGGGCCAGTTAGATGCCGTTGAGCATGTTACACGGTCTCGCGAGGCGAGCACATGTGCGTGAACACATGGATGGGCCAGTTAGAGGCCGTTGGACGTCCTTGGACGCGTAGGAGGTGAACATCAAGGAGTTGTCGATACAAATTTTTCCTGCAAAATGCAACTTCATTTCATTACGTGTTCGTGGTGAAAAATACAAAATTCATTACAAGTAGTATTTCTTTAGATGAATTGCATTCCAGGTTCGGGGTATAGGGTTTCCATCTATTTTTTCTAAGGTGTAGGCTTCTAAGCCGATTTTCTTGGCGACCTTGTAGGGGTCTTCCCAATTCGGGGCCATTTTTCCTTGCTCGCTCGCTGGTCTGCTTGCCTCACAATTGCTGAGAACTAGGTCGCCAATCTGAAATTATCTGTTCTTCACCTTAGAGTTGTAATATTTGGCAACATGTTGAGTTTTGGCTGCCAACTTTACTTGAGCCAAATCTCTGGTTTCTTCAAGGAAGTCAAGCTTGGCCCTCAGCGCTATCTCGCTTGAAGCGGGCTTATAGTGTGCTGTCCTTAGGGAGTTTATGCCAATTTCAGCTGATACCACAGCCTCTGTGCCATACATCAAATTAAACGGTGTCTCCCTAGTGCCTGTATAGGATATTGTTCGGATAGCCCAAAGAACTCCCGATATCTCTTCTAACCACGCCCCCTTGACGTCATCCAATTTCTTCTTCAACCCTTGGAGGATCTTCTTATTCATTGATTCGACCTGGCTATTGGTTTGAGGATGATTCATCGAACTGTGTGTGAGTAGGATTTTAAAATTTTCACATAATTTTTTCAGCTTGCCCCCTTGAAACTGTCTTCCATTATCTGTCACAATGGTGTTGGGGACGCCATACCTACACATAATAAACTTCCATACAAAGTTCTCGACGACCCTTTCGGTAATAGTCGCTGCAGTTTCAGCTTTGACCCACTTGGTAAAGTATTCGCAGGGAACTATTTCAAATTTCTTTTGGCCGATGGCGATGCGAAAAGGCCCCAATATGTCGATACCCCACATGGCGAAGGGCCACGGGCTAGATAGCTGGTTAAGTATTTTTGCCGGTTGCCTGGGCACAGCTGTGAACTTCTGACATTTGTCACACCTCCTGGCCATTTTCGTAGCATCACCCTTCATGGTGGGCCAATAGAACCCTTGCTTTAATGTTTTCTGTGCCAATTCCCTTTCTCCCATATGATTACCGCAAACTCCCTCATGGATTTCCCTAAGTACGTAACTGGCTTCCTCTGGTGCTAGGCATCAGAGTAAGGGCTAACTGAAAGCTTTTTTATATAGGACCTCGCCAATCATGGTATACCTGGCGGCCCTTGTCCTGAGTTTTGCCTATTCCTTGGGATCTTCTGGTATGATCTTTCCTGTAAGATAGCCCATGATGGGCGTTAAGCAGCTAGGTTCGCCTGTGACGCAGAAGACTTCTTCATCCCGATAGTTCGACGTCTGGCAATGCTCTAACAAGATTTTTCCCTTTTGCCCGATCTCAACGGATGAGGCAAGTTTGGACAGGACATCTGCTCTCGTATTTTCTTCCCTTGCGACCTACTTGACGATTAGTTCCTCGAATCCTTTTTTCAACTTGAGTACTTTTTCATGTTATTTGACTAAGGCAGGTTCTCTGACTTCATATTCGCCGTTCACTTGCTTCGCCACTAGCTGCGAGTCAGTATATAGCCGCAGCTTAGCAACACCCAACTTTGTGATGAGTTTTAATCCTGCCAGCAAAGCTTCATATTTGGCTGCATTATTCAATGCGGGGAAGCCAAAAGAAAGCCCGTATTTCCATTCGTTTCCCTGGGGGTCCTTTAGGAGGACGCCTGCTCCGGATCCCTATTTTTCTGAGGATCCGTCCATGTACATTGTCCATAAATTTTTAGCTAAGGGCTCCATTATCATGGGCATACGTACCAACTCTGAATTGGGGGGCTGTATCGGCTTGTCTATCGTAGGTGAGGGCTCGATCGGATATTAGATCGATGCAGTAACCTCGTCAGTGAATGAGCATTCAGCTACAAAATCTGCCAAGACCTGGGCCTTAATCTCCTTCATTGGCGTGAATTCTATGCCAAATTCACTGAGCTCGATACTCCACTTAACCATCATGCCCGAACTGTAGTCCCTTTGTAGGACTTCTCTGAGGGGCTGATCTGTCAAAACAGTAATGAGATGGGCTTGAAAGTACTGTCTAAGCTTCCTCGCTGCCATCACAAGGTGAAGACCATTTTCTCTAGCCTGGTATAATTAATCTTGCCATTTTGTAAGGCTCTGCTGATGTAATAAAAGGGAGCCTGTCGGGTCTCGTCTTCTTTGACTAACACTGCCGCTACTGTTTCATCAGATGCCGCCAAATATATGAACAACAGGTCGCCAAGAAGAGGACTGACAAATAACAGCAGAGAACATAGGTATTTCTTGAAATCTTCAAACGCTGCTTGGCAGTCTTGGTTCCACTGATATCGGGAGGCGCCCCTGAGCACCTTAAAAAAGGACAAACACTTATCAGCTAATATTGAAACAAACCTGTTCAGGACGACTATTCTGCCTCTGAGTCTCTGCATCTCCTTGGTGTTTCTTGGGGGCCCCATATCCAAGATTGCTTGGACTTTCTCCGAGTTCGCCTCAATACCTTATTCGAGACCATGATTCCCAAGAATTTTCCTGCTCCAACTGCAAAGGCACACTTGTTGGGATTCAGTCTCAAACCGTGCTGTCTCAAAACCTGAAAGACCTCTGACAAGTCCAACAAATGTTGTTCAATGGAAGAGCTATTTACCGGCATATTATCCACAAAACTTCAACACTTCGTCCAATCTGGTCTTTGAATAACTTATTCACCAACCTTTGATAGGTTTCCCCAGCCTTTTTCAACCCAAAAGGCATCACCTGGTAACAGTACAACTATTCCTCGGTGATGAAAGACGTCTTGTCTTGATCCTCAGGGTTTATCTTGATTTGATTATACCTTGAGAAAGCGTCCATAAAACTCATATACTTGTGTCCTGCTGAAGAATCTACCAGTCTATCCATAGAGGGCAAAGGAAAATTGTCTTTTCGGCAAGCCTTGTTTAGGTCAGTGAAATCCACACACATTCGCCACTTCCCACTGGCCTTCTTTACCATCACCGTATTGGCCAACCACTTTGGATACTTTACTTCCCTAATGAACCCTACGACGAGGAGTTTCTCAACCTCCTCCTTTACTACTTGTATTCGCTCAAGGGCAAACTTCCTTTTCTTTTAATTAACTGGCTTGGATGTAGGGTCAACACCTAAGGAATATGTTATGGTATCCATGTCTATCCTTGGCATGTCTGTAGCCGACCATGCAAAGACATCTGCTTTGGCTTGCAATATTTGTACCAAGGGCTGTATTTCCTGGCTAGTCAGGGACGACCCTGCCTGGGTTACCTTTTCTGGGTATTCTTCGTATAGGGGGATCGCCACTGTTTGTTCTGCTGATTCTGCTTTATACTGGATGGTCTCTACTCTGGTGTCCAGGCTTTCTAAAATAAGGGTGCTTTTATCAACCAGGTTTACTTGCATTTCCTCGGGTTGCCCCCCAGTCTCTATTTCCATTCCCTTAGATCCTGTGTCTTGCCCTCCAATCTCTGTGTTTTCGATGCTCACTGCCTGTGACCTTGCTTGATTCTTCTTGTCGAGCTATATGGAGAGTATGTGGCACTGTCGAGCTATCTGCTGGTCTGTTTTCATATACCCTATTCCCATAGGGGTCAAAAGCTTTACTGTCAAACAATATACCGCTATAACCATCTTGGTTTTTCTCATCAAGAGTCGTCCAAGGATGGCATTATACGCCAAAGGTTGGTCGACCACCAAGAAATCTGTCATTACTGTAAGGACATGGTCACCATCTCCTATGGTGACTGGAAGGGCAATGGAGCCTCTAACATTCATGGGTTGATTGGCGAAGCCAAATATGGGGCCCGTTGACTTCAGGTCTAAGTCCGGGAGGCCCATCTTTTTGAAAGTTTCCGGCTGGAGAACCTCGACTGCGCTGTAGCTGTCAACCAGGACTCTCTTAATTTGGAAATTACCAATCGTGGCGGACACGAAAATTGGGTCATTCCCATTGTCCTCCTGAATACTAATGTTTTTGTCTGTGAAGTCCACCAGCCAATCTTCACTATGCCTTGTTTTCTTATGGGCGATGTCGACTGGCATCACGCTTCTAAGATGCGCATTTCTCTTGGAACTACTATTTGCCCATTCCCCCGTCCCCCTATTATCATATTGATGACCCCTTGAACAGGATTTTTCCCCTCTGCTTTATTGTTCTTTTGATTTTCTGCTGATGTCTGTCCCTGCTAGGCGCCCGTTCTTTTGACAAACTGTTTAATCTGTCCCTTCCTGATAGCTTCTTCGATGACATTCTTCAGAGATCGACAGTCTTCAGTACTGTTCCCTACATCATTATGATACAGGCACCTTTCTTTAGAGTTTAGGATAGTCGGATTGTCTTTCATCGGGTAAGGGGTACCCAAAATACCTTCAAGAGATATGGCGTTCAAAATGTATGCCCTGGAGGCATTCAGAGGGGTATATTCTTGGAATTTGGAGTAGGGGCCCTTTATGCTCTTATACTGTAGCCCTAACTAGGGCGAGCCTGCTGATTCTGGGAAATTTTATCCGACGACCTTGATCTTCTACGACGTGAACCAAATCTAGATTGATTCCTGTTATCTCTCTGCCCTTACCTATTCGCCTGAAATCTCTCTTGATTCTAGGACTGATTTTTAGTTCAATGCTTCTTTCTGCCATCTTCATTTCTTCAGTTTTAGAGTACCTATGGGCTTTTTCATAACGGTTGTAGAGCTTCTCTGTCTTGGTATCTGTCAAGGCGTATCCTAGATGTTCGTAGCAAACACCAGAAATGAACGCCTGTATGGCCCAGTCATCGTGCAGGTCCTCAATCTCTATTGTGGCGGAGTTAAATCGTCGAATGTACTCTCTCATAGATTTATTCTCTCTCTGTTTGACTGCTAATAAACTAGAGGGTGTCTTGAAGGTCGCCTTATTGGAGAGGAAGTGGGCAATGAACATCCTGCCCAGTTTCTCAAAGTAATCAATGGAGTTCGCCGGCAGTGAATGGTACCAAGTTCTGGCGTGTACCCGTAACGTTGTGGGGAACACTCGGTATTTGAGAGCGTCACTCGCCCCAAACAGGTCCTTGTAATTACTATATTGAATGAGGTGGTCGACAGGGCCCTTGGTGCCTTCGTAAGTTTCCTTCTGCAATTTTGTAGATGTCTGCACCTGCTCTTGTCGAATCTGCATCGTTAAAGGGCTGTTGTCGTCGCTTATCCATCTATTTCTTCTGCCTTATCCTTCATCATCGCCTGGACTTCTCTACGCAGGGCAGCCATCTGGGCCTAAACATTCACAGTAGCTGTCCCTGCTGTGTTCGTTATGACTCTCCTGTTCTGCGGGCGACCCCTCTCCTGGGTTTGGGCTCGGCCATCGGGGAATTCATTTTGGTCATTTTCTTGTATTCTTTCGTGAGCTGCTTGACGACTCCAGTTTGAGGACAAGCTACTGCTTTCTTCCTGTTGGTCTCGGTATTTATTTTTTTGTAGGTTGCTAATTAGCTGGGTGGCTTGGAGTACGGTTCTTTGTTGCTCTGCCAGCTGTGCTTGGAGTGTTTGTATTTGGTTCATCAATACATGTTGCACCGAATCTGGGTACGGCGGAGGCGGTATGATGTGGGGAAAGTTGGATGACCCCATTTGTGGGTCGGCTGCAGCTGTAGGGTAGCCTGAAGTGGTGAATGTGAATTCTGGTTGGGGGTTGGTAATTCTGGGTTATCCCGTGTTGGGTCAACATCGCGTGCAAAAGTGACACTAGAACACTCCCTAGTCTCGACCTAGGGGCTTGGAGGACGACTGGAAAAGGCTCCCATTCCCAATAAGGGGCGAGAGCCTCGCCGAGCATTTGAGGCGGTTTTGTTGACTAAATCTGGGGTTGTTAATAGTATTTGGGAGTTGCTGCTAGTAAGTTTTGGTAATAGTCGTAGGGAGGATAAGGTTGGTGACCAAGGGTTAGGGAAGAGGTAGTTTTGGTGGTAATTTGGCAAAGAGGGGGATATTCCTTGGGGGAGGGGGAGGAGAATCCATGGCTTGCTATTGCTGAAGGTAACTGGGGGCTAGTGCCAGATGCACCAATGCCTGAGGTCTTTGGGGGATTATTTTGTTGGGTTGATGGTGGTAGAGATATGACTCTCGTTCCCATAGATGGCGCCAATTGTTGATGGTGTTTTTGGTGGTGGATGGTTCTAAGGTTAGGAGAGAAGGGAAGCAGAGCAACAATGTAGATTTTTGGGGTTGAGGGTATCTAGAGAGAATCAGCTGGTCCTAAGAGGCCTATTTATAGTTTTCTCTGACGGGTCGCCGCACGCCACTTGCCGAGGTATGGCTAAGGACAAGTGGGCCGAGGTCTCACGTGGGTTCCAACGTGATAGGCGACGATGTGATAGGTAGGGTGGCTGTCAAGTGAGTTACGTGATTCTTTGAAGTGATGGGCGTTAAGGTCGTCCAACGGTGGCGACCACTTGGTAGTTCAAGCTCGGCGAGCTCAGGCATGGCGAGCTCACCCTCTTGGGCCCTGTAGTGAAGGATTTGCTGGACCTGATGGTTAGCCTAGGTCCATTGGGCCTAGGAGGTTTATTGGGTTTAACAATTATTATTTAAAAATAACAATTCAAGTGATTAGAATTGTGAGATGAGCTTACTTGAGCTCTCCTTGATTTTGCCTTACCTTGAGTAAATTTAAGAAGTACATAGATTTTTTTTTAATGTTTTACAAATATTTAAATTAAGTAGTAAATGAGCTCATATGATAAAACTAAAAACTAAAAAGTAAAAGTGATTATAAAGAAAGAACCAAAAATGGAAAATGCTTGAGGTAGTTGATGATTATGCTTAATTAATTAATTCCTTCCTTTGACATTTAATATTTAGAGATTGAAAATAGTTCCCAATTGCATTTTTTTCCTAGTTCTTTTGAGAACATAAATCATGGCTTGAATAAACATGATTTTGCCATAGGTTTGATCCAAAGCTTATTTGACGGTGAGAAGGTCCTTTTTTACCCCTAAAGTGACTATGATTCAATTATTTTTGGCCAAGATTCAATTCAATGATGTAATAATGACCAAAACTTCAAAATCAAAGATGATAAAAATCCAAAAAAGAAAGAAGAAAAAAATAAAAGTCCACTAATTCTAATTGTATTAACAAAAAACAAATACAAAAAAATAAATAAAAAAGGATTCGATTAATCAATGTCTATAAATACGAATTAAAAATTATTTAATTATTATTTTAAATTTTCTTACATTTATTATATTACTTTTATAAATTAAAAAAATAATTTATTAATTGTATTTTTTAAATATCATCTTAATGAATCCTACTATATAGTTATTAACATTTTCAATAAATAAAAAGGAAAGAAAAAGTGCAGCGGATTAGTTTTATTGGTTATTTCTCTACGTGGCATGCTCCTATTCGACTTTTTTTTTCTACACGTTGCAATCAATCCAGCTCAGCTTCACAAATCGCAATTTAAGTTTTGATTAATTAAGCACGTCCTTTGGCCACGTCAGCTCCATACAAATTTCAAAGTGGGTCCCCACACTACCCAAATCTATATTGGGTATTTAAAAGTCATGCCTTTGATAAGTTCAAACATGGCAATCGGTTTTCCGCGTGTAAATAATTCATGCTTTTGGATTTATTCGAACCAACAATGAGATTAATTTCGATAAAATTAAAAATAATAATAATGGTAAAATTAATTATTATTATGATAAAATTAAAATTAATGGTGAAATATATATTTAGATTTTAACGCAACGGTAATGATGAGATGAATTATAGTGAGAAAGAAAAATAACCATTAAGCGCATTAGATTAAAATATATACATATATAATAAATAATTAAAAATTATTAAAATTATATTTATATTAAATAATAAATTATATATTAAAATTATATTTATGTTAAATAAATAATTAAAAATTATTAAAATTATATTTATATTAAAAAAATTAAAAATTAAAAAAAATTATTTATTTATTTTTAAAAAGAGGATTTTCCCCTTCACTGAAGTTCAATTATCAACTGAACCCCTATTTTTTCAATTAAACTAGAAGAGCCGATGAGATTAAAATTCTCAGGGAGTGTGCGGTAAGATCCAAATGGACCCGACACTTGCCTTTTTTTTCTCCTTTGTAAAGGTCTCTCTAGATCAAGACACGTGTCCTCTTAGTGGAGGAATTATTTTTTTTTAGCTTTATTATTATTTTTTAAAGGATTTTGCTAACAAGTGCCCTTAGGGCACTTGTTAAGGTTATTATATATAATAATATCTTCATCCAATACATCGGAAATGATGAATAAAGTTGTCAACTTTTGCATTTAATACAATATTATTACTATAAATAGTATATTAACTAACCTTAACAAGTGCCCTAAGGGCACTCGTTAGCAAAACCCTTTTTTAAACTAATAAAGAATTTCTTTTTATAAATTGGCAAAGAATTTTTTTTATTAAATTTCACAAGCGAAGTTAAGAGATTATCATATATTTTATTTTTTAAAATTAATTTTTTTATTTTTTTAAATATACTTTAAAAAATATGTGTCATCTTGCTAACCTCGTTTGTGAAGTGTAAAAACTCTATTAACAGCATGTACCTTCAAGTTAGAGATAAAAGGTAACTAATGCATATTTGGTCCCGTTTAACATTGTTGTTAGCACAATTTTTGAAACCAAAAGTTATGTTTGATTACAACCTCAATGCTAAATGGGTAAAAAAATTTGGCTTCTGCGATTAAAATCATAGTTTGGCAACCCAAACTAAAAAGTAAAAAAAATGAAACTTTTGCGATTTGAAAGCTGATTTTGAATAAATGACTTTATTATCATGACATATTTTTTATTATTTTAAATATATCTTTTTTGACATTTCAATTTCTCACAATATTTTTTTATAATGATACCAAACACTTAAAAAATTCTTAAACTATATTTTTTCATTATACTTTTTAAACTAAATTTTTTCAACCCAAAATTTTTTTCAATCCAAACTAGCCTTTGTATCTTTCGATGTAAAAAAGGGTCAACTGATTATTATTGGATTAATTTAATTAGATACTTAAATTGGAGTTTTAAAAAATTGATTAACATGTAGAAATTCATAAAGTAACTTTTGTTGACTAAAGTTAGATTAGATTAGGATTGAGATTATATTAAGATTAAGATTAACCTAAGCTTTTGATTTGGACATGTTGATAAAGTTGGGACTGTTGAAACAGTTTGGCTAAGATAATTCTGTAAGAATATACTTTTTTGCGAATATTTGGAGGTTAAATTAAGCAACAACGTATATAAAACAAGAAAGCAATTATCCGGTTGAGGAATTTAATAAGGTAAATGAGTCGTGACAATTAAGGTGTCGAGCATCTAAATATTTAGGCTTAATGCAAAAATTGCGTCCTGAGCTATACACCCGTTTTTATTTTGGTATCTAAAGAATTTTTTATCTCAATCGGGTATCTATACTATAATTCTATCAAATAGATTGGTATCTGATATTAACACCATTAAATAAATGCTGACATAACAAATAGCAACGAATGAAAACGTGACACGTGGTACAAATGCCATGTCAACTCTAATTTTTATGTTGCCACGTCATCATTGAATAAAAAAATATTAAAAATTCAAATAAAATAGAAAAAATTAAAAAAAATTAAAAAATTCATATATTTCTTTTTAAATTAAAAAAAATAAAAAAATCAAAAAAATTATAAAAAATTATAATTTTTTTTTTTTAAAAAAACGCAAATTTATTTTTAAAAATAAAAAATAAAAAAATCTAAAATTTTCAGATTTTTAACATAAAAAATAGAAAAATTCACAAAATATAGAAAAAATTATAAAAATTCAAAATAAAATTATAAAAAAGCTAAAAATTCAAAAAAAAAATAAAAACAAATTTTTTTTTTAAAAAAAATTTTACTTTTTAAAAAATCTAGAAACTTTTTTTTTTTTTTTTTAAATTAAAAAAAAGAGAGAGAGAGAGAGAGAGAGAAGGAGAAGGAAAGAGGGAGGGAAGAGGGAGAGGGAAAAAGGGAGGGAAGAGGAAGAGGGAAAGAGGGAGGCGCCGGTCGACCTCAGCTTGGCCGGCCTCCCCCTGCTCTTTTCTCTCTCTTTCCCTCTCTCCCCCCTCTCCCGATTCGGCCTCTCTCCCCTTTAGCTGGCCTAAGGCCGATTGGCGGCAGGTCGACCCCCCCGCCCCCTCCCTTTCCTCTCTCTTCCTTTCCTTTCTCTTTCTCTTCCTCTTCCTCTTCTTTTTTTCCCCCTTTCTCTTTCTCTTTCCCTTTCCCTTTCCCTTTCCCTTTCCCGTTTTCTTTTTCTTTTTTACAAATTTTTAAAAATATATATAAATATTCAGTTTTTTTAATTTTTATTTTTTTTTATATATTTTTCAGATTTTTTAATTTTTTTCAAATTTTCTGATTTTTTTTTTTGAAAAAATGAAAAATTTTGAATTATATTTTTAATTTTCATAATTTTTTTTCTATTTTTTGACTTTTTTTTTTTGAATTTTATGATTTAAAAAAAATTGTGAATTTTTTAAATTTTATTTTATTTTATTTTTATAATTTTTTATTTTTATAATTTTTTAGAAATTTTTTCGATGTTTTGGTTAAAAAATTTTGATTTTTTTTTTTGAATTTATTCCCTTTTTTTAAATTTTTTTTTGAATTTTTAACATTTTTTCTGTTATTGATGACGTGGTATCATGAAGTTAGTGTTGACATGACATTTTTTCCACGTTTCACTCTCTCATTGGTTGCTATTTGCCATGTCAGCATTTATTTGACAATGTTAGTATCAGGTACCAATCTATTTGACGAAAATATAATATAGGTACCCGATTGGAACTAAAAATTCTTTAAGTATCAAAATAAAAAAAAGGTATAGTTCAGAGGGAATTTTTTTTAATTAAGCCTAATATTTATTTAAGGACAAGTGTATGCATGTACGGTTAAGTCTCCTTTTCTTTTTTTATTAAATAACAATAAATAAATCAAGAATAAATGCATGCTATGTGATGGATTTAGATTGTTGGCGACGTGTTTTCTTGATCAAGAGGAAGAAAAATATAAAGATTCCGAAGTCAAATTCGTCACTTACTTTTCACTTAAATGAAAAAAATGAATAATTGCAGTTATTTTTAAAAAAATAACATTTAATAAAATTAAAATTAAAATTTTAATATTTATAATTTTTTTTTTAATTTTCGAATTACGATTTTTTTGTATAAAAAATTAAAGATGAACAACTTAACTTGGATTCTTAGGTCAGATATATCACAAGAAGGTGGAATATATGGCTTGTCATTAACTCAAGTAGGAGGATCTTACCTCACTTAAGCCAACGTAGGTACAGAGGTTTCAATCATGTAATTTGGAATTATGGAATATATGGCTTTCTTGAATTAGCTTATCTAGAGTGAAGCAAGAAGAACTAGGTTCCTGGCTGAAAAGTTCTCTTGAATATCTAGAGGATGGAAAGCAGAGGTATTCATGGGTTAAATCGAATTAGGTTTGGTTTGAGTTTAAGTATAGGATCAATATCATATATTTTTGTCCAAATTCGACCCGGCCTGAAATATAAGTCTTAAATTTTGCTCAAACCCGTTCATATTTGTATATAAGTAGTTCAAATCCGTTTAGTTCTGTCCATATATATATATAGATATTAAATAAATATGTTATTTTTATTTAATTTGTAATAATTTTTTTTATTAAATTCTAAAATATGGATAACTTAACAAATGTTTACATTATAATATTATTTATAATTATTTTTTATATATCAATAACTTACATAATATTTATATAAATATAATATAAAATAATATATTATATTATATAAATAAAAAAAATGGATCGGGCCGGGCCGGATCGGATTTGGATCTTGATTGTTGGAGCCAAGGTCTCCATATTTTAGGCCTAATATTTTTGTCCAAACCTCTCAAATATCGAACAGACTTTCGTGCTTGACGAATAGTCCGACCATTGAACAGATGTATTGAAAAGTAGCCCAACTAACTAGATCTTGAGCTAGAATCTCGTGTCACATGCCGCAAGTGTGTACTAAGTTTTATGTGTAATGTGTTAGAATGATTAATTTGGAATTTAAATTCAATAAGGATTATTATCCTATAAACTGGTAGTGAATTTTTTTTTATTTCATACAATTTATATTTTAATCCGACCGTAGTATTTCATGTTCTATTCGCGTAGATCATGCACGTCGTGTTTCGAGTAAATAAAAAATGTTTAACTATTTGTTTCGATGTAAAAAAATTTCGACCGTTATATATATATTGAAAAAAACAGTATTCTCGATCGATATGATAGGGATACTGGATCGATTCAAAACTTTACGTGCACGACGAGTACAATTATATTGTTAAATCCAACGGTCAGTTTGTACAAATATTAATCGTATATAAATTACGAAAGCGTGTAATATTGCTTGTGGAATAAAAAAAATTTACTGACAGTGTACACGATAATAATCTTTTAAATAAAGAGACATTACTCGTCTAATAAGTTTGTCTTTTGGATTGAGTCAGGCCAATGACAAATGGCTATTTTAAAAATACTATCATGTGGGTTCGAAACATTACAATGCTAAATTTAGATTTGATAATTCGTATATTCATGTTATTTATTTATTTTATATTTATTTTTAAGACATTATATATTTATATAAATTTAAATATAATAATAATTCGTGTTATATAAATTTTAATAAATTTATATCATATTCATATTTTTTTATGTCGGATTATATTTTATTTATATTTTTTAATCGTGTCAGTGTTGTGTTTGAGATTTTCAAGTCCGACTAAACCCACTTGATGGAATTCGCGTTAAGCATTGATAGAGAGAGCTACCACACGGTGCAAAAGTGTGCTAAGTCCCACGTCAAATATGTAATAAAATGAATTTGGATTTAAATAGAGAGACGATTACTTCAGTTAATAAGCTACTAGATATTATGAAATAAATAATTTAATAATATAAGATGTAGATTTTTTTTTTAAATAAAAAAATTATTGAATTATGTCATGTGAGTTTTTTAAATAAAAAATTATTATTTTTTGATAATTTTGGGAAAGAGGATTAGAATCCTACTCTTAAGCAGGAGGAAGCATGCACCAACGAATTGAGCCAAAGGTTCGAGTACTAAAAACGTTATTTTCTTAAGGTCATGAGAGGTATTTTTTTGTAAGAAAATAAATTACATAAACATCTTTAATTTTGTTTTATGTCATACATTCAATTTGGTTTTTTAGTAATTTTTTGAATTGAGTTTGTGTCACTTAACTCGTGACACCAACTCAGCAATTCCTTTTATAATAGTACTAGATTTTGACACACTCACTATGCGAGTGAAGAAAATAAATTTTTTATTTTTAAAAAGGAAGTTATTTAATGGGTAGGTAGTTTTGAAAAAAAATAAATTAAAAGAGATAAGTAAGTTATAAAAGTAAAAAATTTGATAGTAATTTTTTTAAAAGTGAGTAATTTTTTTAAAAAAACATTTTTTTATAAAAATAAAAATAAAAATTATAAATATTCTTTTAATTATTATTTTATTTTATTTTGATTTTTACGTAATTTTATTAACTGAATTGATATCACTTGACTCAGTGATATCATAATCATTTATTTTATAATAGTATATATATAGATAGATGTTAAAGCTCAAGCCGGTGACACCTACCGAGCTTTTGCTTGTAAATCAAAGCTTAAGTTGTGATTAGGGGTGAGCAAAATCCGACTCGATTCGAAAAAACCGAAAAAAATTTCAAATTTCGAATTAAATAGTTCGGTTTATTAGAGTTATTCGGATTTTCGGATCAACTCGACTAAGTAATTTGAGTTATATAGTTTAGCTAGGATTTGATTTATACAACTCGAATAACTCGAAAATCCGAATAAGATATTTCTATACGACGTCGTTTTACTCATTTGGGTTTGATACTAAACTTGGGTTTTGCGTTTTCCTTATTTCGTCTTACCTCTTTTACTCTTTAGCCCATTTTTGTTGGGTCATTTATTTTTGTTGTTTGTCACCATTCAGTAGAAAAATAAATCCGCATGAGCTGTTGACTACATACTTATTGTCTTAATGTTTTATCATTCATTTCTTTTTTTCCCTTTGAAATTGACAGGTCTAGATTGAAAGTTTACATTGAATTTTTTGGGTTTCAAACGGGGAAGGCTATCACTCAATGCTTCATTCAGTTAAAGATTGAAGCTTTTGGTTGATATCATGTACATTGCCAAGCTGACCAAACGATGAAATTCAAAAGATAATGAATTCTCTTTTCTTAAAGGTCAATAGTAGGCTATTTATTTAGTATGACAAGTCTTTGATAGTTATATTTATAAGAAAATATAGAACACAAAAAAAAAAAATATTTGTAATTGCAGAGAACTAACTTCCAAAATTATAGATATACATGCATTTACAAGATAACAGTGACATGATTTAGTCAATCAACATTTACAAGATAACATTTTAACTCGAATAAATTATTCGACTCAACTCGAATTTGTTTTAACTCGACTCGATTCGCTAAAATTTCAAATTGAGTTTGGTTGACAAAATAGGACTCGTCAACTCGACTAATCCGAATTTTTTTCACTCGATTCGACTCGATCGAAAGCTTACCCCTAATTGTGATTGGTTGCAGCTCAAAAAGCTGCTGGCCCCGGCGGAAGAACTAGAAGGTCTAACCTAATTATGTCACCTTCAGTTAATAGCATTTTTTTTTATTTTTTATATAATTTTTTTTTGTGTATTTATATGCACAATTTGCGTCGAGAGTAGATGTTAGATTTGGCTATTTGAATAACAAAAAAATTTTATTTGTCCAAAACTCAATTTGTTAGATCTGAAAAAATTGAATTATTATTTAAAATATATATGTTTTATATAAATATTTATATAATTTTATAATAAAATTTAAATAAATTTTTTTATTTTTTAAATAATAATTTAGGCCGAATCAAAGTTAAAAAAAACGAATCGAAGGTTAAATTGGTATGACTATCTATTTTCGATCTAACTGATTGAATCAGTTTGATCGACCAGTTCATTTAAACAAGATTTTAAATATTTTTAAAATGATTTCAATGTTAAATAAATATTATATATAGTATATAAGTAATAAAAAAATGCATTTGATTTAGTGGTATGATTTTTAATGTAACTCTAAGAATTTATGTGTTCAAATATCATCATTTACAAAAATAATTAAAAAATAAAACGACGTTTTTCCCAATTTTTTTCGATTTTTTATCGGTTAAATCGGTTTTAGGTCAGTTCAAATGATTTACAGTTCTTTATATCACTACAAGAGGACGGACTTTTACCGACGAAATATTCTATCTGTAAAAGTCCAATTTTCCTCGGTGATACTCACCGACGGAATATTTCGTCGTAGTTTTCTTTACCGATTGAATATTCCGTCGGTAATAGATATACCGACTATATATTCCGTTGGCAATAATTTATTACCGACAGAAAAGTCCGTCGGTAATTAACCTTTACCGACGTATTATGCCGTCGGTAACTATTTTTTTAAATAAAAAAATAAAATTTAAAATAAATATTTGAAAAAAATAAATTATTAAAAAACATTAAAAATTAAATAAAAAATGTACATAATTATACCATACAAAATTAAATGAAATCCGTAAAATTATAAATAAAATAATATTCAAATGTATCTATCGAATATAAAAAAACACTCTGTCATCACGAGGTACTGCTGTCATTGGCTTCACTACCCCGAGGACGATCCTCCAGATGGTCGAAAAGCATCCACATAGAACTCGGTTTCTTCTTTGCACTAGTTTTACTCCCTCCTCCTCGCATTTTATCTGTAAAATAAAAAATATTAAATTTATTAGTAAATATATATATATATTGCATACATATATAGAATATATTATTTGACAGATCATGCAATTACAAAATGATTAAATAATATTAACTTTCTAATCATCATCATTCTCGTCGTTCTCATCAGCATGTACTTCTTCCTCGTCATTTTCTTCTTCATTTGTTCTCTGAATATTAATGTTTACTTCTTCGAAATCACCATGAACCAAAAGTTGAGGATTGTCAAGATCTTCTGAACATGTTACAATGGTGGGAGTATGCACATCCATTTGTTGATAAACCCCTTTGTTTAGATCAATTATTTCTCCTGCACGAGATCCAATGTCAAATGTACTCCTAGCCTTTGTTTTGATCCTAGCCCACCAGTCTCGACGTTTTCTTCTATTCAATGAATAAGAACTGTAATACACTTGTTGACATTGATGAGCTAAAACAAAAGGTTCATAAGTAGCAAGTATTGACCTGTACTTTATTTCAACAAGCTCATTATGAGGATCTACATGAATTCCTTTATTCGTATCAAACCATCAGATTTAAAAAGTACGATCCGATTTCGCACACCAAAATATTCTAACTCCACAATGTCTAACAACATTCCATAAAAGTCATGTGAAGAATCGTTATAATAGTCGCCTTTGACGTATACACCGATATTCATGGTTTTTCGATTTTGTCCATAATCTAAAGTATGGAACTTGAATAACGAAATATCTAGAATAACACCAACCCATACGTCCTGGACCATAAGATAGCTCAACTATACGAGAGTTATGTTGAGTTGAATCTTGCTGAACCTATGAACGGTGAACGGAAAACAATATTACATTCAATATCAAATTGTATCAAACATTAGCGGAACATAGAAATTTCCATACTTACGTAGTCCTTAAACCATTTTGTAAATCTACCTGTACGGACTTTCTCCAACTCACCATCAGTAATGTTCGGTGCATCGATTTTCATTATCTCATCAAACATCCTAAAAATGAATGGATACATAATGAGTTACACTATACTTATTATGTAACGTAATGTCACAATTAATATTCGAGAGAACGGTAAATCTCTTACTCAATATAAGGTATGACTTCTTCGCAATTCATTATTACATATAATTCAGCAGCATCATACTCGCCGTGCTCTAAGTAATGAGCCTTAATTTTTTCGGACGAAAAGATCTCCCTTCATGTGTGAAAATTGAGAGTCGTCCCATGGGATCGACATCTCTTCCATCATCATTTCGGGGCACCCGAGTAAATATTGTTTCAACATTTGGTTCAAAATATAAGGCGCAGAACGATGAAATTTCTTCCATTATATACGCCTCAACTATTGACCCTTCAACACATGCGAGATTTTTCACTTTTCTCTTTAGATAATGTAGAAATCTAAGAATCAGAAACGGATACTAAATTAACAAATGTTCAATTCAATAAACTTTCTAACAAAAAAGATTACGTACATTCTTTATTAACTACCTTTTGAATTGATACATCCATCAATAATGGACCGTCTACCAACTTTTGCCTCATAAGGTAGGTGAATAGGCAAATGTTCCACTGAATCAAAAAATGCTGGAGGAAATATTTTTTTCAACTTACAAATGGTCTCAACAATATTGGTTTCCAACAATTCCATCTAGTCCACATGAATTTCTATAGAGCATAGGTCTCTGAAAAAATGAGATAGCTCCGTAATTGCATACCAAATAGTGTTAGGTACCAAATCTTGAAATGCAATTGGTAGCAACCGCTGCATAAAAATATGACAATCATGACTTTTCATGCCATAAAACCTCCCATCAATCACATTTGCACAACGGCCAATATTTGAGACAAATCCATCGAGAAGTCATAATTCTTTCACCCATGCACAAACTCTTTTTTGATATTCTCTGTTTAATGTGTAACTGGCTTTAGGCTTGTACGTTTTTCATTGCTTTCCATCAATTCTAATTTCGACCGTCTGCAAATCAACTCTAAATCCATTATAGCCTTTATATTGTCTTCTGTTTTGCCCTTGGCATCCATCATTGTGTTGAACACGTTATCAAACACATTTTTCTCAATATGCATCACATCCAAATTATGCTGAGTGAGATTGGTATGCCAATCAGGTAACTCCCAAAAAATATTCTTTTTCGCCCAATTGTGACATTCTCCAAATCCAATCAACTTCTGTTCACATAATTTACTCCCAAACGTGATATTCGGAATGCAATCTACCCTTTCCAAAATTGCCTCACCGGATAATTACTCAATTGGAGAGTCATGCTCAAGTCTTCAACAAAATTTATCTCTTTGTCTTCTAAAAGGATGATTTAAAGGCAAGAATTGGCTATGACAATAAAAAAAACATGTTTTCTTGCCATAATGCAATATGAATGACTTAACTTCTTCCATACAGTAAAGACAAGCCAATCATCTGTGTGTGCTCCATCCTGATAACATGCCGTAAGCAGGGAAGTCATTAATCGTCCATAGCATTGCAGCTCTTAATATAAAATTTTGTTTCCTGTCGAAACCTAAAAAATAACAAGTCTCATCACAAGACTTTATTATTCATTAAGCGTGACATTAAAAAAAATGAGGAAAAGTCAACTTAATTCCTCTTAAAAAATGAAGGTTTTGAAAATGACCTTAAAAAAGACATGGAGTCGCCACCAATCTTTTTTAGCTAGGTGTGATCGGCCACCTATTACAACCAGTTTTATAAAACATTTTAAAATTAATTAAAACATTTTTAAAAACAATTTCAAGTTTGCATTCTAAACCAGAGAAATCAAAGAAGCGGGTTCGGGACTCGGTTACGTGTGGGAAGGATTAGCACCCCCACAACGTCCGTATAAAACGGTACCTTATTAATCGTGTGTTATCTCAAGTCTCGATAAAAAAGTCGATTTTTAATTTTGTATTTCAAGTTAATTCCCAATTTAAAGAAAAATAATTCCATTTTTAATTGAAAATGATCCGGAATTTATTAATTCAAAATTTTCCTATATTCCCCAATAAACGTGGCAAAATATAGAAATTTTTATTAGTTTGAAAATATTCCAAATCATTTTAAAGAAGATATTCCGTTATTAATGAAAATTGATGATATCCTCCCCAGCAAACCCGGTAGAGAACTCATGAATTATTTTAACTCGGGAATATCTTTATTTTATTGAAAATCATTACCTTTTTCAAGACATTTAAAAAATATATGAATATGTGTGACATAAATAAAATTACATAGCAAAGTCTAAATAATATAATGCAACCTAAATGGTATGACATAATTTAAATGTCTTACCATATTCTAAATGAAATGAAATATCCTAAATTATATGATATATTCTAAATGAAATGAAATGATCTAGGTAACATGATATATTCTATATGAAATGTAATAACCTAGGTAACATAATATATTCTATATGAAATGAAATAATTTAAATGACATGGCAAATATAAATGATATGGCCTATAATCTAAATGACATGAAACATAAAATAATGCTATCATATAATATGCATGGAAATAAATATAAAAATAATAATGCATGAACATAGTATATGCTAAATAATATGACAAAAATAACTAAATAAAAAGCATAGGATATCATGAAATATTCAAAACCATATAACAAATAATATAATATAAAAAATTTAAATCCAAGATAATAACAACATAATGAAAATTAAACATAGCAAAAATTACATATTATATAATATGCATGAATATGGAAAACGCAATGCATGAGAATGTATTTTTCCTTTAATTAAGGAAATCCGTATATCTAAAAAGATATCCGGCTACCTTAGGAAAATATATCAAATTAAATATTCTAAAACCAAAATACTTTGTGATTGTTTGAAAACAATTTTGAAAAGCTTAGATTAAAAAATAAAAACTTAGCTAAACCCTTTTTTAAATGGCTCTAATTTCCTAAGTTTAAAATCCCGAACTTCACCACCCTTAACCCGAGACTTAAAAAATCATTTTTAGAGTTTAAAAAGGTTTAGAAACTACCCTAAGTCAGTAACTAAACTTCCTAATCAGCCCTCTCTAAGTAACTTAACCAAAACAGAAAAATGATCTTCCTTTAAATTCAATTCTGACTCCACTATCCAGTTTTAAAGCATGATTTTTTACCCTATTTTTAAAAATTCAAAAAAATCTAAAATATATACTGGAGACTCAAGACATGTAAAACTACACGGAAAACAATTGGCTTAATTTTCTGATTAAAGATGACTGCCCAAAAAAATCGGTAAAGTACAAGTACTGGGTGAAAAAACTATTTTGCCAAAACTCATTTTTTTGCCTTTGATAAGATCATTTAAAAATCAAAGTAAAAATATTAGAGACTCTCTAAAGACTCACAAACAGTAGCCAACACTTTTGAAAACTTAGGCAAAAATTGGCTAAGTAAAAAAAATCACAAAGATAGAATAATCAATTTGACAACTCTTTAATTTTTCACAAGTATGCTCAAGTGAGCATGACTTTGAGCCATTGATTGGCCTAAGTCATAAATCAAGTGGCAAGGACATGAAATGCATGAAAAATACAGAAAATATGATGCATGAAATGCATCATTTAAAACCTAAATGACATGAAAAATGCATGGCATCAATAAAATGACCTAGATCTAAATGAACTTGCATGGCATTTAATGTAACCTAGGTCTAAAATGCATGAATATGCATGGCAAAGCAAACCAATCCTAAACCTAAAAAATACATGGCAATAACACAAACATATAGCATGCTTAAACAAAATACTCAACCAAATATCATGAAAATGCAAACCTATCAACTAACATAACAAAAATGCACACTCAAAGCATACAACATGAGGGTGGCCGAATGGTCCCATGCTTAAAATGAGCATGGCGTTTTCACAAACACATGATATACTAACATGCTTAGCTAAAGAATAACACTCAAATCATGCAAATATAAAGTAAAGGCATAAAAACCAATAGGCATTTCCACAAACACATGGATTACAAAATATAAAACATAAACAAGCTTAAACATTTTGAAAACAGAAAATAAAAAATGCAAGATAAGTAAAATAAACATGATAACAAGATAATAGACTAAAAAATAGAAACAAGCAAGCAACCAAATTAAAACAAGCTTCATGATTATGTATTAGAAGAAGATTTAAAGCATCAAAACTTGTTAAATATCAAGAATAACATGAAATAAAAAATGCAAACAACAACTATAAAAAAACTAGGCCATTCGGCCACCTCAAAAAAAGAAAAGAAAAAAGTTCAAAAGCTTTTTACAAGAAAGAATCAAGAAGGAACTTAAAGAAGAATATTAAAAACACTTATTTAAAAAGAAAAATCAAAAGAAACTCACCAAATATTAAATGAAAACAGCAAATCAAGAATGGAAAATCAAAGAAAGTGCAAGAGTATGGTGCTGAAAGCAACCTCTAGAAGCTATATTTCAAGCTTTTTCTCTTCTAACTTTCTTTTCTTTTCTAAACTTTTCTTTTTTCCTTTCAACAATGGAGAGAAAAATCAGAAAAAATCAAGAGAGAATAGAGAGTGAATAGCTCAAAATGAAAGAGAGAGTGACCCCTCATTGTAGTGGCCAAATGGCCTTTATCCCCTACGATGTTGTCATCTTTTCTTCAACCAATTTTCATCCAAAGGCTATTGATCCAAGATGTTTAAAAAATGAAATTATCACCCTTAGATTAGGCCATCAGCTATCCACAATTATATCTGTTCAAGAATCTTAAGCCATTATGTTGACACTCTCCCTCTTCATGCATTGGTCCATGTGGTTTATTTGCAAAGGCTTGATCAAAAAATAACTAACTTATTCTTCATTGTTGGCCTTTTGATTAAAAATCAGAAAATGTCTACCCATTCTTGGGCCTTGGCTGGCCAACCCCTTTTCTTCTAGCCCATGTTTTATTTTTTAAAAAAGACAAGAAAAGCCCTTTTCGGTTTCTTGGGTAAAATGACCTTTTTGCCCCCCGATCATAAATAAATGGCAAACGGACTCCAAATTCAAATTTTCTTTTTTCAATACTTTCAAAATAATAAAAAATTGAATTTTGGAGGCTTTCAAAATTTTCCGAATCCATTTGCTATTTATTTGGATTTTTTCTTCCAAAATTGCCCTTTTATACTCCCAAACTTTACCATTTTTTAAACGAGCTCCAAATCCAAATTTTTCTTCACCAATCTGTTTCAAGTAATTTAAAAGTGTGATCTGGAAGTTTTCATAATTTTTGGAACTCATTTGGTTTTTTTTTTTGGGATTTATCTGCTTGAATTACTACATAGGAAGCACGGGATTCGCCCATTTTGCAAATGAACTCCAAATCCGGATTTTATTTCGCCAATCTCTTCCAAATAATTTTAAAATGAGATTTGAAAATTTTCAGAATTTTTGGAGTTCATTTGCTATATTTTTGGGATTTATCTTCTTTAATTTTTGCATAGGGGACCCGGGATTTGGCCATTTTGCAAACGAACTCCGAATCAAGATTTTCTTTTGCCAATCTCTTTGAAATGGTTTAAGAATGAGATCTTCAAATTTTCAGAATTTTTGGAGTTCATTAGCTATTTTTCCCAAATTTTCCAATTTTGCCCTTTTGCCTTTGAAACCCGGTTTTGCTCAAAACAAGTCCGATTTTTAGATTTTCTTCAAACTAAGCCTTGGGCTATCCTTTTTTAATCAATCCTCATCCATTAGGGGCTTTATTCATACCGAATCGGGTCATTTCTGTAATTCTTCCAAATTTCACCGAAATCCACTAAAAACCCTAATTCTCGGTTTTCTTCCGGATTGACTTTTCTTTCAATTTTTCTTCCAAGTGACTTCTCCATTACCCGTAGTCAGTGCTTGTCTTTCATTTGGAACCTTCAATTTTGATCAATTTGATTGTTTAAATATTTTCCCTAAATTTCCCGAACTAGGGTTTCCTTTATACTGAATCTCCGTAACCCAACTTCCAAACTCCATATCTTTCAATGTAGACCTCGGATTATCAAAATTCCTTCGCCATTTTTCAATTGAACTTCAAATATTGATTTTGAAAGTGGATTTGACTTTTTTAGTAGTTGACTTTTTGAGGTTGACTTTCTGGGGTTGACTTTTTCAAGTTTTACTTTTTATGCTCGCCTTCTTAGACTAAGTCTTGGAGTACCACCTGTAGGATGAAAAAAAGTCTTTACATTCTGAAACATCAATTTGGGAAGAAAATATACCTGTTTTAGTGGTCCGGACAAAATTAGGTGTCTACAACTGCCTCTCTTTGGCTATTGTTTAGAATCAGGAATCAGACAAAGATAAACAAACACTAATTTTGTCCTGTTAGTGAAATTACATGTGATGAGAAGGGGAAGGGGTTTCTTTCTTCATTTTTCATTTTTTTTTTCAATTTTTTTTGTTGTTGAAAAAAAACTGTAAATTGAAGATTTTGTCCTTAAATTGAGTTCCCTGACTAATCAAGGCTCAACTTGTCTTAAGGAAACGAGTTCAATTTTCAAAATGAAAATTGTGCCTGGAGATCTTAAAAATAGTGCTCGGAGGTCTTATCTATAATTTAAAGAAAAATTATGCCTGGAGTTCTTAAAAATGGTGCCTGAAGGTCTTATCCGTGATTTGGAAAAAAATGCGCTGTATGCGACTTTAAAAATGATGTCCGGAGGTCTTAAAAATGGTGCCCGGAGGCCTTAACCGTGATTTAGAAAAAAATCCTTGTATGCGACTTTAAAAATGATGCCCGGAGGTCTTTAAGAATGGTGCCCGGAGGCCTTACCCTTGATTTGAAAAAAATGCGCTGTATGCGACTTTAACAATGATGCCCAAAGGTCTTTCAGAATGGTGCCCGGAGGCCTTACCCGTGATTTGAAAAAAAATGCGCTGTATGAGACTTTAACAATGATGCCCGGAGGCCTTACCCGTGATTTGAAAAAAAATGCATTGTATGCGACTTTAAAAATGATGCCCGAAGGTCTTAAGAATGGTGCCCGGAGGCCTTACCCGTAATTTGGGAAAATGCGCTGTATGCGACTTTAACAATGATGCCCGGAGGCCTTACTCGTGATTTGAAAAAAAAAATGCATTGTATGCAACTTCAAAAATGATGCTCGAAGGTCTTAAGAATGGTGCCCGGAGGCCTTACCCGTGATTTGGGAAAATGCGCTGTATGCGACTTTAAAAATGATGCCCGGAGGCCTTAACCATGATTTGGAAAAAATGCGCTGTATTCGACTTTAAAAATGATGCTCGGAGGTCTTAAGAATGGTGCCCGGAGGCCTTACCCGTGTTTTAAAAAAAATGCACTGTATGCGACTTTAACAATGATGCCCGGAGGTCTTAAGAATGGTGCCCGGAGGCCATACCCATGATTTGTGAAGAATTGTTGAAAATTAATCTGAAGATTTTGAGAAGATGCGAATGCTTTTTGATGCTGGTGCAAATGATTAACAGGATGCACATACCTCATTTTGCAAATGCAAATGTTTTGAATTGATGCAAATGTTTCTTGATGCAGATGCAGATGTTGGATAAAATGCAGATCCTTTGTGGTGTATATGCAAATGGCTTAAATTGATGCAAATGCTTATTGATGCAGATGCAGATGTTGAATAAGATGCAGATGCTTCTAAATGATGCAAATGCAAATGATCCTCAAATAACGCAATTACTTCTCAGAAGGATGCAAAGGTCAATAATGTGCAAATGCTTCTTTATGATGCAAATGCGAAAATTGGTGTTAACGCAACTATTTCATGGAATGATGCAGATGCAAAGTTTGGCATTATGCAAATGCTTCTAAATGATGCAAATGCAAGGATTTGACAACGTGTAAAATGCTTCTTTATGATGCAAATGCCCCTTGTCGCAACCTAAAAAATAACGAGTCTCATCGCAAGACTTTATTATTCATTAAGCGTGACATTAAAAGAGGAAAAGTCGACTTAATTCCTCTAAAAAATGAAGGTTTTGAAAATGACCTTCAAAAAAGACATGGAGTTGCCACCAATCTTTTTTAGCTAGGTGTGATCGGCCACCTATTAAAACCGGTTTTATAAAAATATTTTAAAAATTAATTAAAATATTTTTTAAAACCAATTTCAAGTCTGCATTTTAAACCAGAGAAATCAAGGAAACGGGTTCGGGACTCGATTACGTGTGGGGAAGGATTAGCACCCCCACAACGCCCGTATAAAATGGTACCTTATTAATAGTGTGTTATCTCTAGTCTCGGTAAAGAATCGGTTTTAAATTTAGTATTTCAAGTTAATTCCCAACTTAAAGAAAAATAATTCCATTTTTAATTGAAAATGATCCGAAATTTATAAATTCAAAATTTTCCTATATTCCCCAACAAACGTGGCAAAATATAGAAATTTTTATTAGTTTGGAAAACTTTCCGAATCATTCTCATTTTAAAGAAGATATTCTGTTATTAATGATAATTGATGATATCCTCCCCAGCAAACCCGGCAGAGAACTCATGAATTATTTTAACTCGGGAATATCTTTATTTTATTGAAAATCATTACCTTTTTTGAAAACATTTAAAAGAAATGAATATGTATATGCATGACATAAATAAAATGACATAGCAAAATCTAAATAATATAATGCAACCTAAATGATATGATATGATTTAAATGTCTTAGCATATTCTAAATGAAATGAAATATCCTAAGTTATATGACATATTCTAAATGAAATGAAATGACCTAGGTAACATAATATATTCTATATGAAATGTAATATCCTAAGTCATATGAGATATTCTAAATGAAATGTAATATCCTAAGTCATATGATATATTCTAAATGAAATAAATTATCCTAAATGACAAAATATATCCTAAATGAAATGAAATGACCTAGGTAATATAATATATTCTACATGAAATGAAATGACCTAAGTAACATAATATATTATATATGAAATGTAATATCCTAAGTAACATAATATATTCTATATGAAATGAAATAATTTAAATGACATGACAAATATGAATGATATGACATATAATTTAAATGACATAAAATATAAAATAATGCTATCATATAATATGCATGAAAATAAGAATGAAAATAATAATGCATTAACATAGTATATGCTCAATAATATGACAAAAATAACTAAATAAAAAGCGTAGGATATCATGAAATATTCCAAATCATATAATAAACAATATAACATAACTCAAAATCATAACAATATCATAGAAATTATCATAGCAAAAATCACATATTATATAAAATGCATGAATATAGAAAATGCAATGCATGAAAATGTACTTTTTCCTTTAATTGAGGAAATCCGTATATCTAAAAAGATATCCGGTGACCTTAGGAAAATATGTCAAATTAAATATTCTAAAACAAAAATAATTTGTGATTGTTTGAAAACAATTTGAAAAGCTTAGATTAAAAATAAAAACTGGGCTAAACATTTTTTAAATGGCTCTAATTTCCTAAGTTTAAAATCCTGGACTTGACCACCCTTAACCCGAGACTTAAAAAATCATTTTTAGAGTTTAAAAAGGCTTAGAAACTATCCTAAGTCAGTAGCTAAACTTCCTAATCAGCTCCCTCTAGGTAACTTAACCAAAACAGAAAAATGATTTTTTTTTTAAAATTCAATTCTGACTCCACTGTCCAGTTTTAAGCCACGATTTTTTACCCTATTTTTAAAATTTAAAAAAAATATAAAAGAAATACTGGAGACTCAGGACATGTAAAAATACACGGAAAAAAATCAGTTTAATTTTCTGATTAAAGATGAATGCCCAGAAAAATCGGGAAAGTACGAGTACTTGGTGAAAAAACTGTTTTGCCAAAATACATTTTTGCCTTTGATAAAATCATTTAAAAAGCAAAGTAAAAATATTTAAGACACTCAAAATGACTCACAAACAGTAGCTAGGACTTTTTTAAAAGTTAGACAAAAATTGGCTAAGTAAAAAAAAATAACAAAGGTAGAATAATCAATTTGACAACTCTTTAATTTTCCACAGGTATGCTCAAGAGAGCATGACTTTGAACCATTAATTGGCCTAAGTCATTAGTCAAGTGGCATGAACATGAAATGCATGAAAAAATACAGCAAATATGATGCATGAAATGCATGAGTTTAAACCTAAATGTCATGAAAAAATGCATGGCATCAATATAGTGACCTAGACCTAAATGAACTTGCATGGTATTTAATGGAACCTAGGTCTAAAATGCATGGACATGCATGGAAAAATAAACCAAACCTAATAACTAAAACATGCATGGAAATAACACAAACACAAGGCATGCTTAAACCAAAAACTCAACCAAATGTCATGAAAATGCAAAACTATCAACTAACATAGCCAAAATGCACATACAATGTAAAACACATGGAGTAGCCGAATGGCATCAAGCTCTAACAAGCATGGCATTTTACAAACACTTGGTATACTTAAACTAAATACTCAAACAAATGTCATGCAAATGCAAATATATTAACTAACATAGCAAGAATGCACATACAATGTGAAACACATGGAGTAGCCGAATGGCTTCAAGCTCCAACAAGCATGGCATTTTCACAAACACTTGATATACTTAAACTAAATACTCAAACAAATGTCATGCAAATGCAATCCTATTAACTAACATAGCAAAAATGCACATACAATGTAAAACACATGGAGTAGCTGAATGGCTTCAAGCTCCAACAAGCATGGCATTTTCACAAACACTTGATACACCTGAACTAAAACATCAACAAGTTTAAACATTATGGAAACAGAAAATTAAAAATGCAAGAACATGATAATAAACTTATAAATGACAACAAACAAGCAATCAAATTAAAACATGCTTCAAGTATATGAAGTAGAAGAACACTTAAAGCATCAAGACTAAAGAAAATAACATAAATAACATGAAAAATTAAAGCCAAAATAGCAACAATAATAAAAAATATAGGGCATTCGGCCATAGTAAGAAAATAAGGAAAAAAAAAAATTGTAAAAATTATTTAAGAAAGAGATGAAGAAAGAACTTAAGAAGAACATGAAAAAAACACTTATTTAAAAAGAAAACTCACCAAATAATAATCAAAAACAGCAAAAACAAAAATGGAAAATCAAGAAAGTGCAAGAGTTGGTGCTAAAAGCAACCTCAAGAAGCTATATTTCAAGCTTTATCTCTTCAAACTTTCCTTTCCTTTCTTTTCTAAACTTTTTTCTTTTTGCTTTCAACCAAGGAGAGAAAAACTAAGCAAAACCAAGAAGAAATCTGAAAAATGAAGTGAAGAAAATGAAAATTCCCCTCCCCCCTTTAGGCTGGCCGAATGCACCCTCTCTTCTCCTAAGATGTTGTCATTTTGATTCCAACCAATTTCCATCCAAGGGCTAGTGATTCAAGGTGAAAAATCATGAAATTATCGCCCTTAGATTAGTGTATCAGCTGTCCATAATTACAGCTGTTCAAGAATAATGTTGACACTCTCCCTCTTCATGCATTGGCCTATGTGGCTTAATCACAATGGCTTGATCAAAAACATCTCTAACCAACTCTTAATTCTTGGACTTTTGATTGAAAAATCAGAAGCTTCCTCCTTCCTTTGGGCCTTGGAAGGCCAGCACTCTCTTTTCCAGCCCAAGTCTGATTTTTTGAAAGGCCAAAAGAAGCCCTTTTCGGTTGCTTGGGTAAAATGACCATTTTGCCCCCCGAATGCAAATAAATGGCAAACGGACTCCAAATTCAAATTTTATTTGTTTAGTACTTTCAAAATAATAAAATATTGAATTCTGGAAGTTTTCAAAAATTTTCGAGTCCGTTTACTATTTATTTGGATTTTTTCTTCCAAAAATGCCCTTTCATGCCCCCACATTTTACCATTTTTTAAACGAGCTCCAAATCAAGATTTTTCTTCACCAATCTCTTCCAAATAATTTAAAAGTGTGATCTGGAAGTTTTCATAATTTTTGGAACTCATTTGGTATTTTTTCGGGATTTATCTGCTTGAATTACTACATAAGGGCTCGGGATTTGGCCATTTTGTAAACGAACTCCGAATAAAGATTTTCTTTCGCCAATATCTTCCAAATAATTTAAAAATGATATTTGCAAATTTTCATAATTGTTGGAGTCCATTTGCTATTTTTTCGGGATTTATCTTCTTGAATTATTACATTAGAGGCCCGAGATTTGGCCATTTTGCAAACGAACTCCGAATCAATATTTTCTTTCGCCAATCTCTTCCAAATAATTTAAATATGAGATTTGCAAATTTTCAGAATTTTTGGACTTCATTTGCTATTTTTTCAGGATTTTTCTTCTTGAATTATTGCATAAGAGGCCCGGATTTGGCCATTTTGCAAACGAACTCCGAATCAAGATTTTATTTCTCCTATCTCTTCCAAATAATTTAAAAATGAGATTTGCAAATTTTCAGAAGATTTGGAGTTCATTTGCTATTTTTTCGGGATTTTCCTTTTTGAATTTCTACATTAGAGACCCGGGATTTGGCCATTTTGCAAAAGAACTCCGAATCAGGATTTTCTTTTTCCAATATCTTCCAAATGATTTAATAATAAGATTTGCAAATTTTAGAATTTTCGGAGTCAATTTGCTATTTTTCCCAAAATTTCCAATTTTACCCTTTTACCTCTGAAACCCGGTTTTGCCCAAAATTAAGTCCGATTTTCAGATTTTCTTCAAAGTGAGCCTTGGGTTATCCATTTTTAATCATTCCTCATCCATTAGGGGCTTTTGTCTTACCAAGTCAGGTCATTTCTGTAATTCTTCTCGATTTCACCGAAATCCACCAAAAACCTTAATTCTCGGTTTTCTCTCGGATTGACTTTTCTTTCAATTTTTCTTTCAAGTGGCTTCTCCATTACCCGTAGTCAGTGCTTATCTTTCATTTAGAACCTTCAATTTCGACCAATTCGATCGTTTAAGCACTTTTCCCTAAATTTCCCAGATTAGGGTTTTCTTTCTACTGAATCTCCATAACCCAACTATCGAACTCCATATCTTTCAATGTAGACCTTGGATTATCAAAATTCTTTCGCCATTTTTCAATTGAACTTCAAATCTTGATTTTGAAATTGGGTTGACTTTTTCAGCAGTTGATTTTTCAAGGTTGACTTTTCGGGGTTGACTTTTTTCAAGTTTGACTTTTTATGCTCGCCCTTTTAAACTAAGTCTCGGAGTATCACCTGCAGGATGAAAAAAGTCTTTTTACATTCTGAAACATCAATTTAGGAAGAAAACATACCTGTTTTAGTGGTCCGGACAAAATTAGGTGTCTACAACTGCCCCTCTTTGGCTATTGCTGAGAATCAGGAATCAGGCAAAGATAAACAAACACTAATTTTGTACGGCCAGTGAAATCACATGTGAAGGCAAGGGAAGGGGTTTCTTTTTCATTTTCTTATCATTTTTTTATCATTTTTTTTTGAAAAAGCTGTAAATTGAAGATTTTGTCCTTAAATTGAATTCCCTGACTAATCAAGGCTCGACCCGTCTTAAGAAAAAGGGTTCGATTTTCAAAAGAAAAAATTATGCCCGAAGGTCTTAAGAATAGTGCCCGAAGGTCATTAAAATTGGTGCCAAAAGGTCTTTAAAACTAGTGCCCGAAGGTCTTTAAAACTGGTGCCCGAAGGTCTTTAAAAACTGGTGCCCGAAGGTCTTTAAAGCTGGTGCCCGAAGGTCTTTAAAACTGGTGCCCGAAGGTCTTTGAAGCTGGTGCCCGAAGGTCTTTAAAACTGGTGCCGAAGGTCTTTAAAACTGGTGCCCAAAGGTCTTTAAAATTGGTGCCCGAAGGTCTTTAAAACTGGTGCCCGAAGGTTTTTAAAATTGGTGCCCGAAGGTCTTTAAAACTGATGCCCGAAGGTCTTTAAGACTGTGATTTGAAAATACCTTGACGACGGTCTCAAGGCTCGACTCGTTTGAGAATGCAGAATGAGTTTGATTTGGAAAGGAAACGTACCTCGATGGTGATCTCGGGACTCGACTCATTTGAAAAACAGAACGAGTTCTCTTTGGGAAAGTCCAAGTTTTCCTGATTTCTGCACTGTTAGCTAAATGCAATGATGAGAATGTCATGCTTTGCAAATGCTTGTATGTTTCCTAAGAATAAATGTAATCAAATGATTGTGCCATGATTTCTAATCCATGGTTTCTTTGAGGTTCACAGATTATCTGACTTCATGACAGATTCTTCAATTGTTCATTGATGCCCCACTTAAGGAATTCTTCACTCAAGATATCTTGTCAAACAGTCTCAGTTTCTGTCTTTCGCTGAAATTCACAGATTTTCTGACTTCATGATGGAGTTTTCACCATTTTCACTGTTTTTTTTTTCTTGGTGAACTTTCCAAACCTTTCCCAATATTTAAATCCATTCCTTAGTAATACTTTGAAATCTTTTTAGTTAAAGATTTTTTATTAGTAATCATCATTCAATTTAATAACAATCATAATGCATCTAAAAAATGTATGAAAGAAAATATGAATCAAGAAAAAATTGTCATGAAAAGGATAACAAGAATTTATTGCAAGAAATATTTCAAAATAGTAAACATAAATATCAAGGATATAAGAAACAAATGTAAGGTTATAGGTTGTAGATGCCCGAATGCGGAATATCTTGGACCCCTCCCTTTTCAAACCATCTGAAATTTCTCTTGAAAGAGCAATTCACTTGGGTAACCTCTTAGCTTCCGTAGTTACGTCAGACTGAGTTGTTCCTTTTTTTTTTTGATTGTCAGATACTTTCTCCCCCTTTACACGGAGCATTGATTCAAACTTTGATTAGTACTTGAGCCACCCTTTGTGGGTTTTCAACTCAAGTGTTCTCCATTCGGTATTAAGTCGTCCTTTGCGTGTTTTCGGCTTAAACCTCTCCTTTTTCATTCTCTTTTTTCATTTCATTTTTTTTTTGTATTCTACCATACATCTGAGAATTCTTAATGCTTCCAAGGTAAAAATATCAATTCAAAAGATAGGATGAATTCTGAGAATAATCTTTCAAATTAAATATGCATGCTTGATCAAAATGGGCTTTTAAAGCACGTACTGTAGGCCAAGGTTTTGCTTTAGAAAGGAAGGATAAAATAGGCCCAAAATATGTTTAAGTGTGATTGGATCCAGAATCATTTCCTGAGGAGAATTCATTCTTGAAACATTTGTCTCTTTTTGGACTTTCTTTTCTTCTTTTTTGCTTTGTTGGCTTTCATTTGCAAAATTTTTCGATGGCTTTCTTTTTGCCATGATTTTTTTTTGATTATTTTTCCTCGCATTTGCCCTCCAGTGTAGAGAGTGATCCTTGATCAAGGCTTTATAGAAAGAAATAATTCCTAAGGCTTAAAGGGGTGACTAAGGATAATTTCTTATTAGTGAAAGGAATAAGAAAGATGACCATTCATCATATAAAGCATGAATCTTTTCTTTGAAAATCAATTCTCAGGGGAGATAGATATATAAAATTTATACTTTTACACTTGGAATCATTCGAATTTCCATGTGCACAGCATCACACATTTTTTTTTTATTTTTTTTCTCAAGCATAATACTTCTTCAGTTTATCGGCATTCACGGGAATTCTGAAATCCTCCCCGTCCATTCTAGTTAAAATCAATGCTCCTCCAGAAAAAGCTCTTTTTATCACATAGAGTCCTTCCCAATTTGGAGCCCATTTTTCTCTCGGGTCTTTTACTATAGGGAGAATTTTTCTCAGTACCAACTCCCCTCTCGGAACTGTCTGGGGCGAACCTTCTTGTTGTGGGCTCGAATCATCCTATTCTGATACAACTGCCCATGAAAAATTGCTTTCAATCTTTTCTCTTCGATGAGATTCAACTGTTCATAACGAGCTTTAACCCATTCTGCTTCTTCTAGGCCAACTTCCATCAAAACCCGAAGTGAAGGGATTTCAACTTCACTAGGTAACACTGCTTCCATCCTGTATACCAAAGAAAACGGCGTTGCCCCTGTAGATGTGCAGACCGAAGTACGATATGCATGAAGAGCAAAAGGCAAGATCTCATGCCAATCTTTGTACACATTGGTCATATTCTCAACAATCTTCTTGATATTCTTGTTAGCTGCTTCTACTGTGCCATTCATCTTCGGACGGTAAGGTGCCGAATTATGATGTGTGATCTTGAATTGAGTACACACTTCTCTCATCATCTTATTGTTCAAATTGAGAGCATTATCCGAAATAATTCTTGCTGGCAACCCGTAACGGCATATGATTTCTTTCTTAACGAATCTGCATACCACCGACTTTGTTACATTCGCATAGGAAGCAGCTTCTACCCACTTTGTGAAATAATCTATGGCCACCAAGATGAAACGATATCCATTTGAAGCTTTCGGGGTAATAGGCCTGATCATATCCATTCCCCACATTGAAAAAGGCCAAGGTGAAGTCATGACATGTAACGGCAATGGCGACACATGAATCTTATATGCATAAATCTGACATTTATGGCACTTCCGAGAATAACTAATGCAATCTCCTTCCATTCTCAACCAATAGTACCCTGCCCTCATAATCTGTTTAGCAAGCATGTGACCATTAGCTTGAGTGCCACATATCCCTTCATGGACTTCTTCTATAATTCTTCGAGCTTCGGCAGACCCGACACATCTCAATAGGACTTGATTTTTCCCTTTCTTGTAGAGAATCTCACTATCTAGAACGAAACCCATTGCTAGCCTTCCCAGAGTCCTCTTGTCATTCTCTGTTGCTTGTTCTGGATACTGTTGACTCTTGATGTATTGCAAGATGTCGTTATACCAAGGGAGGCCATCTGCTTCTTCTTCAATACTCAGACAGTGAGCAGGAGACTCATATATACTCATCTTTATTGGCACAACTTCAGCCCCTTTATTCACTTTAAACATTGATGACAAAGTAGCCAGAGCATCTGCCATTCGGTTTTTTTTTTTCGAGGAAAGTAATTGAAATTCACTTCTTTAAACTCCTCCAATAAACTCAGTATGAGTTCTCGGTATCGGATTAGTTTTGTATCTTGGGTTTCCCATTCTCCTCGTAGCTGGTAAATCACTAAGGCTGAGTCTCCGAAAACTTCCAATACTTTGATTTTTCTGTCCACTGCAGCACGAAGGCCCATAGTACATGCTTCATAATCATAGTATTGTTTGTATAATCAAAATCCAATCTGGCAGTGAAAGGATAATAATCTTCTTCTGGGGATATAAGCACTACACCGATTCCATGCCCCATGGCATTAGATGCGCCATCAAAGTACATTTTTCATACTTTCCTTTTCAGGGGAATCTCATCTGCTTGCGACACATACATCAAATCTTCATCCGGGAAGTCAAAGTTCAACGACTCATAATCTTCCACTGCCCGACTTGCTAAGAATTCAGCCACTGCACTGCCCTTGATAGTTTTTTGACTTACATATACAATGTCGTAATCTAACAATAAAACCCGCCATCTTGCCGTCCTCCCTAACAAAGAAGGTGCTTCCAACATGTATTTGACTGGATCCAACTTAGAAATCAACCACGTTGTGTGATACAACATATACTGTCTGAGTCTTCGAGCAGTCCAAGCTAAGGTGCAACACAACTTCTCTACCGACGAATATTTCAACTCATAATCTGTGAACTTCTTGCTGAGGTAGTAAACTGCCTGTTCTTTCTTTCCAGTTTCGTCAAGCTGTCCCAAAACACAACCCATGGATCTTTCAAATACTGATAAATACAGTATCATTGGTTTATCTGGAATAGGTGGCATTAATACTGGTGGGTTGGATAGATAATTTTAACCTTTTCAAATGCAATCTGACAACCTTAATCCCATTCTCCTGGATCACGTTTTCGAAGTAACTTAAATATTGGATCACATTTGTCGGTTAACTGTAAAATATACCGAGCAATGTAATTCAATCTCCCCAGAAAGCCTCTTACTTCCTTTTGAGTGCGAGGTGGTGGCAGATTCTGAATAGCCTTCACTTTATCCGGGTCAATCTCAATTCCTCTTTTGCTGACGACAAAACCCAACAATTCCCCGAGGTGACTCCAAAAGTACATTTTGCCGGATTTAGCTTGAGTCTAAACTTCCTTAATCGTTCAAAGAGCATCTTAAGATTCACAATATACTCATCTTCTCCTTGTGACTTTGCGATCATATCATCAACGTAGACCTCAATTTCCTTATGCATCTATCATGAAACAAGGTCACCATGGCTCTTTGGTATGTTGCCCCAGCATTCTTCAACCCAAATGGCATTACTTTGTAGCAGAAGGTTCCCCATATTGTAATAAATGTGGTTTTCTCCATGTCTTATGCTGCCATCTTGATCTGATTGTATCCTGAGAATCCGTCCATGAAAGAAAATAAAGAACTCTTTGCTGTATTATCCACCAGAGTATCAATATGGGGCAAAGGGAAATTATCTGTAGGGCTAGCCTTGTTCAAATCTCGGTAATCAACGCACATCCGCACCTTGCCATCCTTTTTTGGTACTAGAACAATATTTGCCACCCATTCTGGATATTTTGCCACCTCTAAGAATCCAACATCAAATTGCTTCTTCACCTCCTCTTTTATCTTTAACAGCATGTCGGGCCTTATTCTTCTCAACTTTTGCTGAATTGGCTTGCATTTTGGCCTTAAAGGGAGCTTATGAACCACAATATCTGGATCTAACCCTGGCATGTCTTGGTAAGACCATGCAAATACATCCGCATATTCCTAGAGCAAAGCTATCAATTCACCTTTTATTGATGATGACAATGAAGTTTCGATTTTGACTTCCTTTATCTCTTCACCATTTCCCAGATTTATTGTTCCCAATAATTCCTTATGAGGAAGTACTTGTTTCTCTTCTTGTTCTATTTTCCTTAATAGATCCGGAGGTAAACCATAATCCTCAATATCTTCGTTAGCCTCAAAATCACCCGTGCAAATGGGTCTTTCAAAATTAATTTCAAAATTACTGACAGGAAGGTCCTCATAATCCGCATCCACACACCTGTAAATAGGTGGAGAAGAAACAATATAGGAAAATATATAATGAAAACAAAATAAATTACAAAAATGAAAGAATATAGACACATCAAATATGGATAAAATGCATTGTGCTCATTATTTATTGAATGAAAATGTTTAAAAAGCTCATTACAAAAAAAGCTCTTAATATCTCTGGGTAAAGATAATTAAGATTGTTTTTTTAAAAGTATTAAATTGGAATAGACTTAAAAACTATGGGCAACTCAGTCGCACTCCAGTTGATTAGTCTATATCCTGGTGGACAAGGTCGCACCATCCAGTTAGCATTCTCTCTTTCAATTCCTTCTTCCTTAATTGTGCAGATCTCCACATCATACATATGCTCATCCCTATTCACCTGGAATCTCTCAAAGGCATGCTCTATCATTACGAGCACATCATCCGAATTCTTTTCTCCGAACAGAGAACCGGCTGAGAGAAAGCTGTGAAGGATAGGTGGAAATGTCATAGGCTCCCATTCAATATCCATACCTGCAAGATGGGCCATCCTCCTTTGTCGGTTCTTTTCAACTTGTTTCCTTTTCTCATGGGCCTTCGAAAGATACCCTAGGCCAAATCGGTCTTTCTTTCCTATTACTTCCATTGCTCGAGCCATTCCTTGAAGATATTTCCCCAAACCTTTTCCAGCCCTGCAGCCTTTTCCCACTGTGGTTCTTACTCCCAGCCTTGTGTTCTTGGACAACCTTGGTTTCAAAATTTTTCTTCCTTCAGCGACGAAAACTGCATTTACGAATTCCAAAGACCGAAAAGAACACTCTACGGCATCTTCATTGGGTTCAACATAAGGAGATTCAGTAGATACGGAGGCTATTATGTCTTCTTCTCCTGATACTATGAGCAAACGGCCCTCCATCACAAATTTCAGCTTTTGGTGGAGAGACGAGGGTAGAGCCCCAGCTGAATGTATCTATGCCTTCCCAACAAGCAATTATAAGACGGATTAATATCCATGACCTGGAAGTTCACCATATAAATGCACGGGCCTATCTCCAGAGGAACTTCAATGGTTCCCATAACCTCTCTCCTTGTTCCATCAAAAGCCCTGACCACTGTGCAACTTGGTATCATATGAGATATATCCACTGGCAATTTGGATAAGGTTGCTAAAGGCATCACATTTAGTGAAGAACATTATCCAAAAGGACTCTTGGTAATATGTGCCCCTTACAAGTTGTAGTTATATAGAGAGCTTTTGTTGACCCAATACCATTGGGTGGTATCTCCTCATAGCTGAAAAATATGTAGTCGTCTGCTGCGATGTTTCCTACCAGCCTGTCCAACTTTTCTACGGATATATTATTAGCCACGTATGCCTAATTCAATACTCTTAACAGGGCATTTCTATGTGGTTCTGAATTCAAAAGCAAGGATAAGATTGAGATTCTAGCTGGTTGACGTTGCAGTTGTTCAACCACGCTATACTCACTATGCTTTATGAATTTTAAGAACTCACAGGCTTTCTTCTCACATACTGGTTCTTTCATTCTGTTAACCGGGGCTGATCCCCTCTCTGTTTCTTTTGGCAAATCAATCTCAATATGGATTGGCTCGACTACCTTCTTCCCTTTATCTGCTCCTTTGTCTTTCCCACCTAACCCTTGTTCAACAGCCTCCGGAGCATAACACCTTTCGTTTCGGGTTAAATGCCCCACACCTGTGATATCCTGCTGTCTTGAAGACCCAGGCATAACCATGTTGCAGTCGTATTTCCATGGTGCAGCATTGTTTTCCTTGTATGAAAAGGAAACATGTAAATCAATGATTAACTTGGGCGCATTTTCCTCAAAGACTGGCATAACTTTCTCATTCGGTTCATCATAATAAATGATGAGGGGTCTTCCTATCCCATAGCCACCTGCATTTTCAATGACTTCTATTTCCTCCTCTATCTCCTCGTAGAATTGGGCTTCCCCATTATCCATCATCCTTTGGATTTTAACCCGAAAGTCCCCGCAGTCCTGTATGTCATGGCCTCCACACTTATGGAACGGGCACCAATTATGCACCCTTTTTGCAACCATTTTCAGACTATTTGTATCTTCCACCAATCCTGCCTTGACCATTTCAACCCATACTATCAACATCGGAGTTTTGACTTCCTTAATATCCCCTTTTAATCTTCTGCCTTCTCCGGTCAATATTGTATTTACCTGATTCCCAGCATGATCGGGCAATGGGTTTCCAGCTACGTTCGGCTCATTTTTTGACCCAAACTTCACAACCCCAGCATTGATCAAGCTTTGGACTTTATTTTTGAAGGCCAGGCAATCTTCAATCGAATGTCCTTGGATTCCCGCATGGTATGCGCAGTTAGTGTTTGCATTGTACCATCTTGGATATGGAGGTGTCAGAGGTTTGAGTTACACGGGTGCAACAAGTTGACCCTGCAATAGTTTTGGATATAGCTCACCGTATGTGGTAGGAATCGGATCAAATTGGGTTTTTTGATCATTCCTTGGTGAACGTTGATCATTGCGTGCGGGACCCTGAGTGTTTGGGACAATATTTCTAGGAAGGGTTATTTGAGGGGATATACTATTTGGGAATGGCTGTTGTGGTATATTGGTGTAGGAGAATGTGTTTTGGGTAAGGTGGTTGACATTGGGATAGTAAGGATTATACCCTGGGTATGGTGTGTAAGGTGTCGGAGGTGCATAAGGTGTGGTAGGAGTATAGGGCCTTGGTGGTGTGTATGGTGTAGGAGGTGTATAGGGGTATTGGCTGAAGCTTACTGCATGTGTTTCCTCTTATTCTTTGCAGGAAAAACTCTCTTTGGGGTAGCAGACTCACCCCTTCCATCTTCTCATTTTTAATTGCGGACTCTATCATTTCCCCAGATATTACCATATCTGCAAAGTCCTTGGTAGCGCTTCCTACCAATTTGTCATAATAAGGTGTTTTCAAGGTGTTGATGAAAAGCACTGTGGTTTCTTTGCTAGTTAAAGGGGGTTGCACTTGTGTGGCTAGATCCCTCCACCTCTGCGAATATTCTTTGAAGCTCTCATTGGACCTCTTTTCCATATTCTGTAATGACAGCCTATCAGGTACCATGTCAAACACATGCTTATAATATTCCATGAAAGCCCTGGCCAAATTTGTCCATGAACGAATCTTGGTACGACTCAATTGATTGTACCATCAGGTTGCTGACCCTGTCAAGCTATCTTAGAAGCAATGAATAAGCAATTTCTCATTATCATCATGCCCTGTCATCCTTTTGCAGTACATGGTCAGATGAGCTGATGGGTTGGTGGTCCCATTATACTTTTCAAAGTCTGGTACTTTGAACTTTTGGGGAATTACTAGATCGTGTACCAAGCTCATCTCTTTGGCATCTAGACTACCAAATAACTCTGCCCCTTCAACTGCCCTTAACCTTTCCTCCAACAGCTGATATTTCTTCTGAGATTCAGCATTTTTGACCCTCTTCAATTTAGTCATTTTGACCCTTTCCTTTTCTACCATTTCTTCGAAGTCTGGAACCTCAACCTCAATTGGATCAACTCCGATATTACCCCTTTTAGGACCGAATTTTTATGCTTCGGCTACTGGTTGGATATAAATGTAGGATGCTGCCCCAGTTGGGAGTTCATTTCCCACAGGTTGGGATGTCTGGCCATTTCTCTGTACCACTTCTGGTCGATCTTCCTGGTTCATTGCCCCCATTCCGGTAGCCAAATTTTCTCCTGGCCATTTCTGCCTTATCATAGTACTCATCATCTCCATGAGTTTTGTCATCTGTTCTCGTATCTCCTCTTCAGACTTAGCTAACTGTTCCTGCAGCTCTTTTTGAACTTTTTCCATCCTTTCAATTCTAGCAAGCTGATCGTTTTCCATGGCTCTTGCTCGAGATCGAGTATTGTAAGGGTGTTGAAAATCTGATTCTTCCTGAGTGCAACCAATTGTACCTTTAGTTTTAAAAACCATGGATTAGAAATTATTGACACAGTTCTTGTTTTATTTTATAAAAAATGAATGAATGAATGAACAAACGTTAGTGAATGCACAACTAAGTAAATGACTAAGTGTATGAACTTAAATGACTAATTATAAATAATAAATGAATGGACAAATAAATAAATGACTAAGTGTATGACCAATTTATAAAGAATAAATGCATAAATGATTATGAATATAACTGAATGAACAAATAAAATGAAATATATAAAAGAAAGAACAAATGAATGATGAATGCATTTAAAAGTATTGGCCCCGGGATAACTCTAACCAAACGATCTTTCATTGATTTCCTGAAACTAAATACATCAAAAAAATATCCCTGCTTGAAACAATATGATAATCTGTCTCTCCTAAAAACTATTACAAAATACTGGTCCTATAATGACTCCCTCGGATCCTGGACCTTCTTCACTGCCCTCTTTTGATTGCCTTACTCTTCCTTCTGATCCCTACTTGTTCACAACCCTTTGACATGTCAGCAGAAGCATCGCCGTGTAAGCTTTCCCTAGCTTGTTTCTCAAGTTGATTTGCTCGGGCTTCCTCGTATTTTGCTTTTTCTGCCCAATAGTTCTTCTCCTTCTTAAGGTTTCTGACTTCTTGTTCCTATTCCCCGGAAGTCTTGAGAGTCCCCTTGAATTTGAGCTCGAAACGGTACCTCTTGTTCTCCAAGTGCAATTCCTGAAGATCGCTTTGAACAGTGTCCCGCTCTCTCTTGATCTTTTCCATTTCTTTTTCTCGGGCCGCCTCCCTATCTTTCATATCCTCAAGCTCTTTTTGCAATCGGGTAGTTTCCTTACTCATTTGGGCCTTTTCTTTTTCAAATTCTGCCCTTGCGATTTCTAATTCCGATGGCGGTTCCTTGGGCGGCGAACTCAAATGCTGAACTTCTTTCCCATCTGATGTCAACAACCTATCATTAACCCTCGATTCCTTCTATGTCAGGTAATCAGGTGTGATGATATCGGCATATCTAGCTACCTCTACCCGATGAGTTTCCTTCCATGCCACCACAATCTCACGTACCTTTCCCGAATATCCATCTTCTCCGTAAGCAAATTCCAAATTACTAAGGTCATGGGTCATTGGAGTAAACTGACGAGATTCTGATTGCCTCAGTACTAGCTGTGGCGCATAGCTCACTCCTCCCCATACTCCTAATAATGGAACAGAAGCTTTATCTCCGCATTTATACAATATCGGTATAGGAGCTATCCACGGAGCTCTCCAAACTATCATCTCAGCCCTGATATTCCGGAATATGATGATCCATTGTTCCTCAGTCCTATTCTCAAGCCAATCCCTCTTAAGAAATTCACCAATTGGTGCAAAAGATTTCCAATATGAGCGAAGAGGGAAATTCTCCTGTTTACAAAAATGGCTCTGAACCCATATGTAGAGGAGCTGTATGAAACCTAGAAAACGCCTTTTCCTACTCGTCTACAAAAATTCAGGGATCGGATTGTTTTTACTATGATTGCCGGGGCTGGGTTTATCCTTTGCTCAAGCCTCTCAAAAACATCAAATACTGCCACATCCACATACCCTAATGTTTTTGGGAAGATAACTAAACCATAGATAGCCAAAGCAAAAATATTCCTAACTGTCTCCTTGCTTGAATGGCTATGGATTAAAGCCCATAAAATATCCCATGATATACAGTAGCTTACCCCTTTTCGGACAACATGGCTTTCTACCCAATTTCTTTCCACTCCCAAAATCTTAAACACCTTTTTTTTGAAACTCGGCGTCTTTGTATCCTTCAAATAAATACGATTGGGAATAACATTCTCAATATGCAGCAAGGTCGAATACTCTTCTATGGTTGGAGTCATATCCTCTCGGTTGAAGGTAAAACATCGATAAGCGGGATTCCAGAATTGTACCACAACCCGGATCACCTCGCCACTGACCTTAACCTGAGCTAATAGTGCTATGTCCCCATATGTCTGAGTGAAGGCTTCTTTTTTCGATATGTTCCACTGATTCCATATATCAATTAATTCCCGGAGATCATTTTGCTTGATAATAAGATCAACCTCGGCTGGCAATGCTGACACATATCCCATTTTCAAACAATCCCCATTATCCTGCTGACCTTTCTCGGACTGTTTCCTAACCTCTAAATGTTTCTCGACCACTGAGACACTCTGACCCTCCATGAAAGCCCTTTTGGTTGAACTTCAAATGTGCAAAAATAATGGCAAGAATGCAAAAAAAAAAAAAAAAAAACAACAACAAAAAGAAAATGAATTAGTAACGGGAATAAATACGAATAATACAAAAAACATATAATTCAAAAAAATAATTATCCCTGAGGATGCCAACAAAATTTCGGCATTATAACATCTCTGGGATGAAATATCAACACTTATAACGGGCATTGTGATGCACGTTCATCTTGTCCATTTTTCAAAAGATAAACTTATTCAAAAAATAGAGTAGAAGGTAAAAGGATTGGAAATATTCCTCCATGTGCTCTTAACTTCGAGATATCTAATTGGAAATCCGGCATGGCTTCACCTAGGTTTACTATATGAAGGTGAATGAGTTCTAAAAGCCCCGAATTGTTCCTCACTGTCGTCGGTGAAGGCTAGTAAGGCACTCCAATAAAAGCGGGTTTAATTCGTTATAGTCTATTTCCCTAGCCCATACGGATTGTTAATCACGAAGGCTTAGGTAATTTAGTACTCCGGAAGTGTTTCACTAGCCCATGCGGATTGTTAATCACGAAGGCTTAGTTACTTTGCTCCCACCTAAAAGGACGGAACTCGGGTATAGGATTCATGATATGCAAATGCACGTGTAGTGTGTAAGGAGAAATAAAAAACCTTTCACCACCTATTCTACATTCCTTATTCTAAATGCCCCAACAAGATTAAACAACCTAAATCATCAATTAATCAATAAATGAATATATGCATCAAAATAACCAGAGAACAATTATAATATGTATGCACATGAATATGGACATACTTAAAAACATTTTATTATTTTTGAAATTATCCTTATTTTTTAAAAAATGTGGGAATTAAAATTAAATACCAATTAAACCAACAAAATCGAGACTTTGATAACAAACGACTAATTCTAGGCCTGACTCTCTAATTGTTCCTAGTGGAGTCGCCAAGTTGTCACAACCAAAAAAATAACGAGTCTCATCGCAAGACTTTATTATTCGTTAAGCGTGACATTAAAAAACGAGGAAAAGTCGACTTAATTTCTCTAAAAAATGAAGGTTTTGAAAATGACCTTGAAAAAAGACATGGAGTCACCACCAATCTTTTTTAGCTAGGTGTGATCGGCCACCTATTAAAACCGGTTTTATAAAAATATTTGAAAAATTAATTAAAATATTTTTAAAACCAATTTCAAGTATGCGTTTTAAACCAGAGAAATCAAAGAAACGGGTTCGCGACTCGGTTACGTATGGGGAAGGATTAGCACTCCCACAATGCCCGTATAAAACGGTACCTTATTAATAGTGTGTTATCTCAAGTCTCGGTAAAAAATCGGTTTTAAATTTAGTATTTCAAGTTAATTCCCAACTTAAAGAAAAATAATTCCATTTTTAATTGAAAATGATCCGAAATTTATAAATTCAAAATTTCCCTATATTCCCAACAAACGTGGCAAAATATAGAAATTTTTATTAGTTTGGAAAACTCTCCAAATCATTCTCATTTTAAAGAAGATATTCCGTTATTAATGATAATTGATGATATCCTCTCCAGCAAACCCGGCAGAGAACTCATGAATTATTTTAACTCGAGAATATCTTTATTTTATTGAAAATCATTACCTTTTTTGAAAACATTTAAAAGAAATGAATATGTATATGCATGACAATAAAATGACATAGCAAAATCTAAATAATATAATGCAACCTAAATGATATGATATGATTTAAATGTCTTAGCATATTCTAAATGAAATGAAATATCCTAACTTATATGACATATTCTAAATGAAATGAAATGACCTAGGTAACATAATATATTCTATATGAAATGTAATATCCTAAGTCATATGAGATATTCTAAATGAAATGTAATATCGTAAGTCATATGATAAATTCTAAATGAAATAAAATATCCTAAATGACATAATATATCCTAAATGAAATGAAATGACCTAGGTAATATAATATATTCTACATGAAATGAAATGACCTAAGTAACATAATATATTCTATATGAAATGTAATATCCTAAGTAACATAATATATTCTATATGAAATGAAATAATTTAAATGACATGGCAAATATGAATGATATGACATATAATTTAAATGACATAAAATATAAAATAATGCTATCATATAATATGCATGAAAATAAGAATGAAAATAATAATGCATGAACATAGTATATGCTAAATAATATGACAAACATAACTAAATAAAAAGCATAGGATATCATGAAATATTCCAAATCATATAATAAACAATATAACATAACTCAAAATCATAACAATATCATAGAAATTATCATAGCAAAAATCACATATTATATAAAATGCATGAATATAGAAAATGTAATGCATGAAAATGTATTTTTTCCTTTAATTGAGGAAATCCGTATATCTAAAAAGATATCCGGCTACCTCAGGAAAATATGTCACTTTAAATATTCTAAAACAAAATACTTTGTGATTGTTTGAAAACAATTTGCAAAAGCTTAGATTAAAAATAAAAACTGGGCTAAACCTTTTTTAAATGGCTCTAGTTTCTTAAGTTTAAAATCCTGGACTTGACCACCCTTAATCCGAGACTTAAAAAATCATTTTTAGAGTTTAAAAAGGCTTAGAAACTACTCTAAGTTAATAGCTAAACTTCCTAATCAGCTCCCTCTAGGTAACTTAACCAAAACAGAAAAATGATTTTTCTTTAAATTCAATTCTGACTCTACTGTCCAGTTTTAAGCCACGATTTTTTACCCTATTTTTAAAATTTCAAAAAAATCTAAAAGAAAAACATGGAGACTCAGGACATGTAAAAATACATGGGAAAAAATCATCTTAATTTTCTGACTAAAGATGAATGCCCAAAAAAATTGGGAAAGAACGAGTACTCGGTGAAAAAACTGTTTTGCCAAAATACATTTTTGCCTTTGATAAAATCATTTAAAAATCAAAGTAAAAATATTTAAGACTAACAAAATGACTCACAAACAGTAGGTAGGACTTTTTTAAAAGTTAGACAAAAATTGGCTAAAAGTAAAAAAAATCACAAAGGTAGAATAATCAATTTGACAACTCTTTAATTTTCCACAAGTATGCTCAAGGTAGAGCAAATATGATGCATGAAATGCATGAATTTGAACCTAAATGTCATGAAAAAATGCATGGCATCAATATAGTGACCTAGACCTAAATGAACTTGCATGGCATTTAATGCAACCTAGGTCTAAAATGCATGGACATGCATGGAAAAATAAACCAAACCTAATAACTAAAACATGCATGGCAATAACACAAACACAAGGCATGCTTAAACCAAAAACTCAACCAAATGTCATGAAAATGCAAAACTATCAACTAACATAGCCAAAATGCACATACAATGTAAAACACATGGAGTAGCTGAATGGTCTCAAGCTCCAACAAGCATGGCATTTTCACAAACACTTGGTATGCTTAAACTAAGTACTCAAACAAATGTCATGCAAATGCAAATCTATTAACTAACATAGCAAGAATGCATATACAATGTAAAACACATGGAGTAGCCGAATGGCTTCAAGCTCCAACAAGCATGGCATTTTCACAAACACTTGATATACTTAAACTAAATACTCAAACAAATGTCATGCAAATGCAATCCTATTAACTAACATAGCAAAAATGCACATACAATGTAAAACACATGGAGTAGCCGAATGGCTTCAAGCTCTAACAAGCATGGCATTTTCACAAACACTTGATACACTTGAACTAAAACATCAACAAATTTAAACATGATGGAAACAGAAAATTAAAAATGCAAGAACATGATAATAAACTTATAAATGACAACAAACAAGTAATCAAATTAAAACATGCTTCAAGTATATGAAGTAGAAGAACACTTAAAGAATCAAGACTAAAGAAAATAACATAAATAACATGACAAATTAAAGCCAAAATAGCAACAATAATAAAAAAATATAGGCCATTCGTCCATAGTAAGAAAATAAGGAAAAAAAATTGTAAAAATTATTTAAGAAAGAGATGAAGAAAGAACTTAAAAAGAACATAAAAAAACACTTATTTAAAAAGAAAACTCACCAAATAATAATCAAAAATAGCAAAAACAAGAATGGAAAATCAAGAAAGTGCAGGAGTTGGTACTAAAAGCAACCTCAAGAAGCTATATTTCAAGCTTTATCTCTTCAAACTTTTCTTTCTTTTCTAAACTTTTTTCTTTTTGCTTTCAACCAAGAAGAGAAAAACTAAGCAAAACCAAGAAGAAATCTGAAAAATGAAGTGAAGAAAATGAAAATTCCCCTCCCCCCTTTAGGCTGGCCGAATGCACCCTCTCTCCTCCTAGGATGTTGTCATTTTGATTCCAACCAATTTCCATCCAAGGGCTAGTGATTCAAGGTGAAAAATCATGAAATTATCACCCTTAGATTAGTGTATCAGCTGTCCATAATTACAGCTGTTCAAGAATAATGTTGACACTCTCCCTCTTCATGCATTGGCCTATATGGCTTAATCACAATGGCTTGATCAAAAAAATCTCTAACCAACTCTTAATTCTTGGCCTTTTGATTGAAAAATCAGAAGCTTCCTCCTTCCTTTGGGCCTTGGTAGGCCAGCACTCTCTTTTCCAGCCCAAGTCTGATTTTTTGAAAGGCCAAAAGAAGCCATTTTCGATTGCTTGGGAAAAATGACCATTTTGCCCCCCGGATGCAAATAAATGGCATACGGACTCCAAATTAAATTTTTTTAATACTTTCAAAATAATAAAATATTGAATTCTGGAAGTTTTCAAAATTTTCCGAGTCCGTTTGCTATTTTTTTGGATTTTTTCTTCAAAAAATGCCCTTTCATGCCCTCGCATTTTACCATTTTTTAAACGAGCTCCAAATCAAGATTTTTCTTCACCAATCTCTTCCAAATAATTTAAAAGTGTGATCTATAAGTTTTCATAATTTTTGGAACTCATTTGGTATTTTTTTGGGATTTATCTGCTTGAATTATAGCATAAGGGCTCAAGATTCGGCTATTTTGCAAACGAACTCCGAATGAAGATTTTATTTCTCCAATATTTTCAAAATAATTTAAAAATGATATTTGCAAATTTTCAAAATTTTTGGAGTCCATTTGCTCTTTTTTCGGGATTTATCTTCTTGAATTATTGCATAGGAGGCCCGGGATTTGGCCATTTTGCAAACGAACTCCGAATCAAGATTTTATTTCTCCATTCTCTTCAAAATAATTTAAAAATGATATTTGCAAATTTTCAGAATTTTTGGAGTTCATTTGCTATTTTTTCAGGATTTTTCTTCTTGAATTATTGCATAGGAGGCCCGGGATTTGGCCATTTTGCAAACGAACTCCGAATCTAGATTTTCTTTCACCAATCTCTTCCAAATAATTTAAAAATGAGATTTGCAAATTTTCAGAAGATTTGGAGTTCATTTGCTATTTTTTCAGGATTTTCCTTCTTGAATTTTTATATAAGAGACCCGGGATTTGGCCATTTTGCAAACGAACTCCGAATCAAGATTTTCTTTTGCCAATATCTTCCAAATGATTTAAGAATGAGATTCGCAAATTTTCAGAATTTTCAGAGTCCATTTGCTATTTTTCCCAATTTTTCCAATTTTACCCTTTTTCCTCCGAAACCCGGTTTTGCCCAAAAACAAGTCCGATTTTTAGATTTTCTTCATATTGAACCTTGGGTTATCCCTTTTTTAATCATTCCTCATCCATTAGGGGCTTTTGTCGTACCAAGTGGGGCCATTTCTGTAATTCTTCTCGATTTCATCGAAATCCACCAAAAACCCTAATTCTTGGTTTTCTCCCGGATTGACTTTTCTTTCAGTTTTTCTTTCAAGTGGCTTCTCCATTACCCATAGTCAGTGCTTATCTTTCATTTGGAACCTTCAATTTTGACCAATTCGATCGTTTAAGCACTTTTCCCCAAATTTCCCGGATTAGGGTTTCCTTTCTACTGAATCTCCATAACCCAACTTCCGAACTCCATATCTTTCAATGTAGACCTCGGATTATCAAAATTCTTTCACCATTTTTCAATTGAACTTCAAATGTTTATTTTGAAATTGGGTTGACTTTTTCAGTAGTTGACTTTTCAAGGTTGACTTTTCGGGGTTGATTTTTTTCAAGTTTGACTTTTTATGCGCGCCCTCTTAAACTAAGTCTCAGAGTATCACCTGCAGGATGAAAAAGTATTTTTACATTCTGAAACATCAATTTAGGAAGAAAACATACCTGTTTTAGTGGTCTAGACAAAATTAGGTGTCTACACCCCTGATCATTTTTTTAGACTTTGGCTTGGCCTTTCCAATTCATTTCTCCTTTTCAAATCAGATATATCTTCAATTTTTTTTAAATCTTTGGCTATTCTCTTTTTCCCAACAGTTTTCAAACTCTTATTGACAGAAGTCCACTTGCCGAGTTCTATTTCTTCCTCTCATATTTGGAAATCAAGATAAACCCTAGTAGTTCCACACTTTTGGGTTAGAAAAACCCTTATATCATGTCAACATCAAAAATGGGTATTTTAAAAAAATATATCTTTATTTGTTTTCTCATTTTGAAAACTTCTGAACAAAAAATATTAACCCCATAGTGTGTGATGTACAAATCTTTTGAAGATTGATGATCATTGTTAAAAACTTCTCTAAGTGTCATTCTGGGTTTTTCAATTTGAATTGGCAATGCTTGGTATAACAAGATTTTGGTTGGTCAAAGGAAATTTCATAACAAAAATATATGTCCCTTCTAGGCTCACAAATGGAACAAGTTTTATAAATCATGAATTCATTGAAAATCAAACAAATTCAACATACTTTTAGTTTTCATATCAAGACATTTTGACAAGCGTCAAGATTGGCTAGTATGTTAAAACTGAAAAGTTTAATCTTGGAGGGAAAAAAGTTTCAGTTTTTGAAATCAATCCTCGGAATAGAGCTGACAATTTTGGAGGTTCATGAATTCCTAGATGTTCCTTTGTAACCACTTCTTCAAGATGACCTTCTCTTTTGTGGTATCGGTACTAACATAGATGGCATCAAAAATTCCATTTTACTCTAAACCACCCATTTTTGGGTTTTCGCTCTAGAGTCCCTCCCATTCTTTCTCTTTTTTTGTGTTTTTCATTGTTTTACCATGTACTTGAGAATTCTAAATTCTTCCTTAGTGAAATGATAATTCGATGAGATGGGATAAAGTCCTAGGAAAAACCCTTCAAATTAAATATTCAGGCTTGATCAAAATGGACTTTTAAAGGACATAATATAGGCCATCGTTCGAGTTTCAAAAAGAAAGGATAAATAGGTCCAAAATATGTGTTTGAGGGTAATTAAATCAAAGGATCATTTCTTGAGGAGAATTCTCTTTGAAGCTTTTGTCCCTTCTTGGATATTTATTTCCTTTTTACTTTTACTCTTTTTCTTCTTTGCTTTTGGCTTTCATTTGTCATACTTTTTCACATACTTTTTTTCTTTTTTGGCTTCCATTTCGCCATCTTTTACTTTTCCTTTTGACAGAGTGAGCCCATATTCATTCGGGGCTCCATTTGCTTTGTATCTGTCTTTGAGCCATGATTCATTCCTCCATGATCTTTAAAAAGATCATTCCTCGCATTTGCCCCCCAGTGTAGAGGGTGATCCTTGATTAGGGTTCAAAGAAGAAAGAATTCTTTTGGCTCAAAATGGGTGACTATGGATATTTTTTTTTTTTTGCGAAAGGGATATGAAAGATGGCCATTCATCATATCAAGCATAAATATTCTCATTGAAAAACAACCCCCAGGGGAAATAGATAATCAAAATTTCATTTTGCACTTTGGAATCATTCGAATTCTCATATGCATGATATCACAATTTTTCTTCTTTTTTTTTTCACATGCCCCAATGATTCATGCGTTAGTCCATCCTTATTCAGCATGTATCCATTACTTCCACATATGATGCCCAATTTGATTAACCATGAGAATTTGTATCAACAAGGAACATAGCAAGTCTAGGTCTATTTTGAAAAGGCTGAGTTTCAAATCTGAGTTCTTTGAAGAGACAAAGGAAATATGACCTAAAAAATGGGTTTTCTCTGGGACATGGGATAATCTAGTTTAATCATTGTGCCCCAGGGTGTCAATCATGAAGTGATGTTTGGGCAATTAGTGTTTTGTGGTTGTTGAAAATGACATGAATGGTTTTGGCATAACCTTGACACACACCAAATTACCATGATCTAAATTCTTGAAAGAAAGTCTCATTTGTTTGAATTTCAAGGAGTTCAAATTTTTTTTTGAAAAGTTCGTTCCTTTGTTCATAGCATAGACTAGGATCTACATCTTTGCTTATTCTATGATGACAATGGTTTTATGAAGTTCAATCATTCATATTCCTTGAAGCATTAGATCTTTCAAGTGTTCTCGATTCAAGGGGTTTAGGCTTAGGAAAGCCTAAAAGAGAGGGGAGAAGGTATTGGGTCATTAGTAACGATGATCATCAATATTCTTGAGATTATCCATTATTAAAACTTCCTTAATGCTTGGTTTTACAAATTCAAATTATTGTTAAAACACAACAAACACAAAGCATTTAAAATTCAAAATTCATTTAATTCGTATGAATGTCAACATGAGACAAGTGTTTTCATCATAAGGTTTAAAACTACATGCATCAACATGCTCATATTGACATCCTTCAGAGGTAGTAATTCTCCCCCTAAAACCCTGAAAGAAACTAATTTACGGTAAAGCGGCCTTCCACTGATTGATAAGCTCCGGTGTCAAAATACCATCGCGGATAAGACTTTCAATCCTTTCCCTCAGTTGTCTGCATTTTTCAGTTGAATGCCCAACTACCCCCAGGTGATAAACGCACTTGATGTCAGGGTCATAACTCCTCGCTAATGGATTTAGAGCTATTTTCAAAGGTATCGGGGTAAGGTACTGATTCTTTATTAGTAATGGCAACAGGTCAGGGATGGGGATTGGAATTCTTTCTTGGTTATCCCGCGGTCGTTTTTTGGAAGTAGGCCTTATTGCAAGGGCTAGTATAGGATTAGGGGCTTGAGTTGGTAGGTAAGGATAAAAGGCTTGGAGATACCTCAGTAGGGTAACATGATTGGTATGAGGGAAATTGGGAATATGGGATGAAATCTCCCACAGCTTGGACATTTTCCTCTTTACTTCTAGGTGTCTTATTTCTCTCGGCATTGGATGTTCCTTCTCCTTCAAGTTTCCCATTCTTGATAGCATTCTCGATCATCTCCCCTGAGATTACTATATTCGCAAAATTCTTCGAGGCATTGCCAACGAGACTATCATAGTACAGGGCCTGCAGTGTATTCACAAAAAGGACGGTGATTTCCTTTTGTGTCAAAGGTGGTTGTACTTGGGTAGACATGTTCGACCACCTCTGAGCATACTCTTTGAAGCTCTCAATAGCTCTTTTCTCCATATTTTGCAAAGTGAGACGATCAGGTGTCCTGTCGGTCATATGCTTGTACTAGTTAAAAAAGCACTAGCCAAATCATTTCAAGAGCGAATCTGATCCTTGCTTAACTGACTATACCACCTAATTGCGGACCCGCTGAGGCTATCCTGAAAGTAATGAATCCAAAGCTTATCATTATCTATATGACTTGTCATCTTTCGGCAGAACATAGTGATATGGGTTGACGGATCAGTCGTCCCATCATATTTCACAAAGTCAGGGACCTTGAATTTAGGAGGAATGACTAAATGGAGGACCAAGCATCGTTCTTTCGCCTCCACACTCCCGAATACGTCTATATTTTCTACAGCCCAGATCCTTTCATCTAGCAACTGATATTTCCCTTGGGAATCTGCCAACTTTACCTCATTGACCATTTTAAACTTTGCCTGTTCATCTGGATCATCTGAATTTAAGACATTGACGGGGTTGACTGTGTTCTGGGCATCCATCATTATGACCTCATTCTGACCCTTTCGGGCCTCTAACCTTTCTCTGGCGGCCAAGTTTTTAGTGTATCCCTTGATTACGGTGGATATTAGCTCCATCAATTTAGTCATCTAATTTTTAGATTCTACTTGAGACTTTTCCAGCTGTTCTCGCAATTCTTCCTGTACCCTTTCCATTCTTTCCATTCAGGCAACTTGTTCATTCTCCATAGCATTAGCCTGTATTAAAAGGGTACTCAGTACTTCTTATACCTCTGATTTGAAATGGAAATTCTTTCAAAGACTTTTAAAGCCAAGCCAACTTCTGTTTTATTCCCCCAAAGTGCGTGTCATGATGAAGGAGCCATCAATGCAATTTGATGCACCTGAAGCCTAAACAATATGATGTATGGACATGTACAGTGGAAACATGCTGACCATATATGTAATAAATGTAATCACGATGCCAACATATTGTAAGAAAAGAATAAACAAATCAACGCATGGATATATGCAATGACTGATCATGTATTTTTCAGCGTATTTCCCAATGAATGATCATATACACTATGAATGCAACACGATGTCAATTATGATACATGTAAACAATGAATAATTGATACAAAGTATAAACAAAGAAAATCATGCTGACCATGTGTGTCATGAATGCCTCCTGATGTTAATATGATAGATTAATGCATGAGCATATACAAAGAAATAATGCTGACTATGTTTGTCATGAATGCAACCCAAAGTCAACATGATGCATGTAAAGAATAAGAAAATTAATGCATGGATATATACAGAAAAATCATGCTGATTATGAATGCATGAATGCAACCTGATGTTAACATGATACACGTATGAATGTATGGTATGACAAATAATTGATCGGATGCAACATGCAAAGGGGAAGATATCACGAAGGAAATAAGAATCGGAGGAACTTAATCATCAACATCTCATAAATTTGAAGCATAGTCAATTCATTCCCATATCAACGTTCACAATGGTATAAACCATGTTTTACAAAATTTGAGCAGTGGTTAAAACTGTCTTTACAAGCACTTTATTCTTCCTAGCATCCTAAGGCTATAAGAGCCGGCTACTGAAAAAGTGAAATCCTACTACATCATATCAGACCGAAGTCTTTCTACATCATTGCAGTAGATCTCCCGGTCCTAATTACCCTTTTCTAGTCCTCTGTCAATCAGTTTCGTTGGATCCAACCATTTGGCATCTATAAGGGATTGTACTTTGTTCTTGAGTGTATTGCAGTGCTCAATGCTATGCCTAACAGTTCCACAATGATAATCACATCTTGCATTCGAATTATACCACTTGGGGTATGGTGGTGACAGGGGTTTCAACGGCACATAGGCTACCAGGTGATTTCAAACCAACATTGGGAAAGCTCTTGATAGCTGATTGGAAGGGGATCAAAATGCCTTTGGGTCTTATCCTGGGGTTGTTTCTTAGTCACATAGAGCCTAGGAATTGGTGGTGGCACTAAGGTTTGAACTGGAGTGTTTACATGGGGAGATGGTGGAATAACAAGGCAAGGGTATGGATTTGGACGCGGGGCCTTCGGAGGTTGTATATAGCTCGAGGTTCCTATCCTGGATGCTGGATAAGGTGATTGATGAGGGAAGCAATACAAACTGCCAATTAGTGGTAATGGAGTGAGATTCAGGAATCCTGTAGTGGTCATCCCAATGGATGATTGGACCATAGTAGGGTGAGGATACTGGTTTGGACCTAGGACGAATTGCAGGGACTGTTTGGGATATGAAGTTTCTATCCTTGGTATCAGGATCTCGAGTTTAATCATTTTCACAATTTTATCCATATTTTCATCAGGGTTGCAACCTTTGTGGCATTGACAAGTGCAGGATCTAGCAAGGATTGTATGTTCTGGACCTAATGGTTTTGGTTGATCTGAAGGCGATGCAGAGCCCTGAGAAAGTTCCCTTTTACTCTTACCCATATCTTCGACCATTTTCATAAATTTGACAAGCTGTTCCTTCAACTCCCGGAGTTCAGGTCCAAACTCCTCTTGATTGCATTCCAAAGCACTCAATCGTTCCTCCGATTCATTCCTCATATCTCGATCCCCTTTCATGCAAATGAAATTGATATGAGATTAAAATACAATTATGAAGGTACATACTCATGAATATACTGACGATTAATGCATAAACATATACAGAGAAATTATAATGACTATGTATGCCATGGATGCAATCTAATGCCAACATGATGCATTTTTTAAATAAAAAAAATGAATAAATTGATGCAAATATATATACAAATAATGACTATGCATGTCATAAGCGTATTCTACAATGAATGACCATGCATGCTATGGCTGTAATATGATGCCAAAATGATATATGCAAAGAATAAATGAATTAACACAAAGGTAGATACAAAAATGAGCATGTATATTACAAATGCATTCTACAATGAATAACCATGCATGCTAGGACTGTAACATGATGTCAAAATGATACATGCAAAGAATAAATGAATTAACACAAAGGTAGATACAAAGAATGACCATGTATATTACAAATGCATTCTACAATGAATAACCATGCATGTTAGGACTGTAACATGATGTCAAAATGATACATGCAAAGAATAAATGAATTAACACAAAGGTATACACAAAGAATTTAACCAATGATTACACGAAATTGGTGGGACCTAAATCTTGATTATTCAAAAATCTCATTATGCAAGATTTGCCTCCGAATATAATCTATAATTTTTTTTGAAACATGTTTTCTCAATGAAAAACCAAACATATTATTTTCAAAAGAATTTCAGAGTAGTTGATCTTACTATAGTACAATATGCAAATGTTCATGTAACACTACCCGGTCTATAACTATTATTCAACCAATGAATGTTTATGAAATCATCAAATAAAATTATTACCACCATCCTTTTATTGTAAAAAAAAAAAATGAGATCAACAATACTACCATAAATGTATATGCTCTATTCACACATGCATGAAATGTGCAAAATGCAAAAATTTTTGAAAAAAAATGTTTATATTTTCAATTTAAAAAAGTTTATGAACACTTGCCCCAACAGTATTGACTCACTTAGGCATCACGATTCCTTTGGGACAGGGTATTAAATTTATTATGGGTGATGTACATACATCGTTGCCCGATCTACAACACTTATTCAGAGTGTAAAATAGGTAATAAAAGGTTTTAAAAATGTCCCTTCATGTGTTCCTATCTTCGGTAATCTAATCGGAAATTCAGCATGGCTTCACCTAGGTTCACTATATGAGGGTGAATCGGTTCTAAAGGCCCCGAATTGCTCCTCACTGTGGCCGGTGAAGGCTAGTAAGGTACCCTGATAAAAGCGGGTTCAATTTGTTAGAGTCTATTTCCCTAGCCCATGCGGATTGTTAATCACGAAGCTTAGGTAATTTAGTATTCCGGAAGTGTTTCACTAGCCTATGCGGATAGTTAATCATGAAGGCTTAGTTACTTTGCTCCCACCTAAAAGGACAGAACCCAGGTATAGAGCTCATGATATGCAAATACACGTGTAGTGTGTGAGGAGGAACAACAAACCTTTCACCACCTATTCTACACCCCTTATTCTAAATGCCCCAACAATTTATTAAAATAACATTCAAGAATAGTGTAACGCATTAACCAACAAGCAATTATAATATAAAATTATTAAATAACTAGAGAACAATAATAAAATGTATGCACATGAATATGGACATATTTCAAATATTTTATTATTTTCAAAATTCTCATTATTTAAAAAAATGGGGAAATTAAAATTAAATACCAATTAAACCAACAAAATTGAGACTTTGATAACACATGACTAATTCTAGGCATGACTCTCTAAAATTCCCCAGTAGAGTTGCCAAGCTGTCGCAAACTAAAAAATAACAAGTCTCATTGCAAGACTTTATTATTCGTTAAAGTGACATTAAAAAAAATGAAAAAAAGTCGATTTAATTCCTCTTGAAAAAATTAAGGTTTTGAAAATGACATTGAAAAAGACATGGAGTCGCCACCAATCTTTTAAAGCTAGGTGTGATCGGCCACCTATTAAAACCGGTTTTATAAAATATTTTAAAATTAATTAAAATATTTTTAAAATCAATTTCAAGTCTGCATTCTAAACCAGAGAAATCAAAGAAGCGGGTTCGGGACTCAGTTACGTGTGGGGAAGGTTTAGCACCCCCACAACGTCCGTATAAAACGGTACCTTATTAATCGTCTGTTATCTCAAGTCTTGATAAAAAAAGTCAATTTTTAATTTGGTATTTCAAGTTAATTCCCAATTTAAAGAAAAATAATTCCATTTTTAATTGAAAATGATCCGAAATTTATTAATTCAAAATTTTCCTATATTCCCCAACAAACGTGGCAAAATATAAAAATTTTTATTAGTTTGAAAATTTTCCAAATCATTTTAAAGAAGATATTCCGTTATTAATAATAATTGATGATATCCTCCCCAGCAAACCCGGCAGAGAACTCATGAATTATTTTAACTCGGGAATATCTTTATATTATTGAAAATCATTACCTTTTTCAAGACATTTAAAAAATATATGAATATGTGTGACATAAATAAAATGACATAGGAAAGTCTAAATAATATAATGCAACCTAAATGGTATGACATAATTTAAATGTCTTAGCATATTCTAAATGAAATGAAATATCCTAAGTTATATGACATATTCTAAATGAAATGAAATGACCTAGGTAACATGATATATTCTATATGAAATGTAATAACCTAGGTAACATAATATATTCTATATGAAATGAAATAATTTAAATGACATGGCAAATATAAATGATATGGCCTATAATCTAAATGACATGAAACATAAAATAATGCTATCATATAATATGCATGGAAATAAAAATAAAAATAATAATGCATGAACATAGTATATGCTAAATAATATGACAAAATAACTAAATAAAAAGCATAGGATATCATGAAATATTCAAAATCATATAATAAATAATATAATATCAAAAATTTAAATCCAAGATAATAACAACATCATGAAAATTAAACATAGCAAAAATTACATATTATATAATATGCATGAATATGGAAAATGCAATGCATGAGAATGTGTTTTTTCCTTTAATTAAGGAAATCTGTATATCTAAAAAGATATTCGGCTACCTTAGGAAAATATATCAAATTAAATATTCTAAAACCAAAATACTTTGTGATTGTTTGAAAACAATTTTGAAAAGCTTAGATTAAAAAATAAAAACTTAGCTAAACCCTTTTTTAAATGGCTCTAATTTCCTAAGTTTAAAATCTCGGACTTCACCACCCTTAACCCGAGACTTAAAAAATCATTTTTAGAGTTTAAAAAGGTTTAAAAACTACCCTAAGTCAATAACTAAACTTCCTAATCAGCCGTCTCTAAGTAACTTAACCAAAACAGAAAAATGATCTTCCTTCAAATTCAATTCTAACTCCACTGTCCAGTTTTAAAGCATGATTTTTTACCTTATTTTTAAAAATTCAAAACAATCTAAAAAATTGACTGCAGACTCAGGACATGTAAAAATACACAGGAAAAAATTGGATTAATTTTCTGATTAAAGATGACTGCCCAGAAAAATCAGGAAATTACGAGTACTAGGTGAAAAAACTGTTTTGCAAAACACATTTTTTTTGCCTTTGATAAAATCATTTAAAAATTAAAGTAAAAATATTAGAGACTCTCTAAAAGACTCACAAACAGTAGCTAACACTTTTGAAAAGTTAGGCAAAAATTGGCTAAGTAAAAAAAATCACAAAGGTAGAATAATCAATTTGACAACTCTTTAATTTTCCACAAGTATGCTCAAGTGAGCATGACTTTGAGCCATTGATTGGCCTAAGTCATAAATCAAGTGGCAAGGACATGAAATGCATGAAAAATACAACAAATATGATGCATGAAATGCATGATTTAAAACCTAAATGACATGAAAAATGCATGGCATCAATAAAATGACGTAGACGTAAATGAACTTGCATATCATTTAATGTAACCTAGGTCTAAAATGCATGAATATGCATGGCAAAGCAAACCAACCTAAACCTAAAAAATACATGGAAATAACACAAACATATGGCATGATTAAACAAAATACTCAACCAAATATCATGAAAATGCAAACCTATCAACTAACATAACAAAAATGCACACTCAAAGCATACAACATGAGGGTGGCCGAATGGTCCCATGCTTAAAATGAGCATGGCATTTTCACAAACATATGATATGCTAACATGCTTAGCTAAAGAATAACACTCAAATCATGCAAATATAAAGTAAAGGCATGAAAACCAATAGCCATTTTCACAAACACATGGATTACAAAATATAAAACATAAACAAACTTAAACATTTTGAAAACAGAAAATAAAAAATGCAAGACAAGTAAAATAAAAATGATAACAAGATAATAGACTCAAAAATAGAAACAAGCAAGCAACCAAATTAAAACAATCTTCATGTTTATGTATTAGAAGAAGATTTAAAGTATAAAAAATTGTTAAATATCAAGAATAACATGAAATAAAAAATGCAAACAGCAACTATAAAAAAACTAGACCATTCGGCCACCTCAAAAAAAGAAAAGAAAAAAAGTTTCAAAAGCTTTCTACAAGAAAGAATCAAGGAGGAACTTAAAGAAGAATATTAAAAACACTTATTTAAAAAGAAAAATCAAAAGAAACTCACCAAATATTAAATGAAAACAGCAAATCAAGAATGGAGAATCAAAGAAAGTGCAAGAGTATGGTGCTTAAAGCAACCTCTAGAAGCTATATTTCAAGCTTTTTCTCTTCTAACTTTCTTTTCTTTTCTAAACTTTTCTTTTTGCCTTTCAACAATAGAGAGAAAAATCAGCAAAAACCAAGAGAGAATAGAGAGTGAATAGCTCAAAATGAAAGAGAGAGTGACCCCTCTTTGTAGTGGCCGAATGGCCCTTATCCCCTAGGATGTTGTCATCTTTTCTTCAACCAATTTTCATCCAAAGGCTATTGATCCAAGATGTTTAAAAAATGAAATTATCACCCTTAGATTAGGCCATCAGCTATCCACAATTATAGCTGTTGAAGAATCTTAAGCCATTATGTTGACACTCTCCCTCTTCATGCATTGGCCCATGTGGCTTATTTGCAAAGACTTGATCAAAAAATAACTTACTCTTCATTGTTGGCCTTTTGATTAAAAATTAGAAAATGTATACCCACTCTTGGGCCTTGGCCGGCCAACCCCTTTTCTTCCAGCCCATGTTTCATTTTTTAAAAAAGGCAAGAAAAGCCGTTTTTGGTTTCTTGGGTAAAATGACTTTTTTGCCCCCCGAACATAAATAAATGGAAAACGTACTCCAAATTCAAAATTTATTTTTTTAATACTTTCAAAATAATAAAAAATTAAATTCTGGAGGCTTTCAAAATTTTTCGAGTCCTTTTGCTATTTATTTGGATTTTTTCTTCCAAAATTGCCCTTTTATGCTCCCAAACTTTATCATTTTTTAAACGAGCTCCAAATCTAGATTTTTATTTACCAATCTCTTCCAAATAATTTAAAAGTATGATCTGGAAGTTTTCAAAATTTTTGGAACTCATTTGGAATTTTTTTGGGATTTATCTACTTGAATTACTACATAGGAAGCCCGGGATTTGGCCATTTTGAAAATGAACTCAGAATCCGGATTTTATTTCGCCAATATCTTCCAAATAGTTTAAAAATGATATTTGCAAAATTTCAGATTTGTTTGAGTTCATTTGCTATTTTTCTGGGATTTATCTTCTTTAATTTCTGCATAGGGGACCGGGATTTGGCCATTTTGCAAACGAACTCCGAATCAAGATTTTCTTTCGCCAATCTCTTCGAAATGATTTAAGAATGAGATCTACAATTTTTCAGAATTTTTGGAGTTCATTAGCTATTTTTCCCAAATTTTCCAATTTTGCCCTTTTGCCTTCGAAACCCGAGTTTGCTCAAAACAAGTCCGATTTTTAGATTTTCTTCAAACTAAGCCTTGGGCTATCCTTTTTTAGTTAATTCTCATCCATTAGGGGCTTTATTCTTACCGAATCAGGTTATTTCTATAATTCTTCCAAATTTCATTGAAGTCCACCAAAAACCCTACTTCTCGGTTTTCTTCCGGATTGACTTTTCTTTCAATTTTTCTTCCGAGTGGCTTCTCCATTACCCGTAGTCAGTGCTTGTCTTTCATTTGAAACCTTCAATTTTGATCAATTTGATCGTTTAAGCACTTTTCCCCAAATTTTCCTTTTCTACTAAATCTCCGTAACCCAACTTTCGAACTCCATATCTTTCAATGTAGACCTCGGATTATCAAAATTCTTTCACCATTTTTCAATTGAACTTCTAATCTTGATTTTGAAAGTGGGTTGACTTTTTCAGTAGTTGACTTTTTGAGGTTGACTTTTTCAAGTTTGACTTTTTACTCTCGTCTTCTTAGACTAAGTTTCGGAGTACCACCTGCAGGATGACAAAAGTCTTTTTACATTCTGAAACATCAATTTGGGAAGAAAACATACCTGTTTTAGTGGTACGGACAAAATCAGGTGTCTACATTTCCTATACCCATCATAACTCGGAACACCATGATTCCACAATAATCAACTCATCTATCAATGGTTTAAAGAAAACATCAATATTCTGTGATGGACTATTCGAACCCGAAATTACCACATTAAGAATTAAATATGGTTGCTTCATACACATCCATGGTGGTGAATTATATACACAAAGCATTACCGGCCAACAAGAGTATGGTTTAGCTCCATGAGTAAACGGACAAAACCCTTCTGCACACAAACCCAATCTGACATTTTGAGATTCCACTGCAAAAGACGGATGCCTATGATTGAAGTCTTGCCATGCTTCCCATCAATAGGATGACTCAACACTCCATCATCCCTTCGGTTATGCGCATGCCATGTCATATTCTCAGCTATTACCGTTGACATACATAACCATTGAAGTCTCGGAATCAATGGCAAATAACAGACAATCTTAGAAGGAATTCTCTTCGACTTTCTAACATTTGATTTGCTTGGTTTATAACGAGGATGGCTACATACGGAACAAAATTCTAAGTCAACCGAGTCGTTATAAAACAACATGCAATTATTGTTGCATGCATGTATCTTCTGATAGTGAAGTCTAAATTTGGCTATCTTTATCTTCATTTGGTAATAATTATCAGGTAACTTATCACTTTCTGGCAACATCCCTTTTATCATAGTCATCAAACGATTGAAACACGATTAACTTATGTTAAATTCAGACTTCACATTTAACAGTTGTGACACAGCAGATAAAGTTGTGTGTTTTGTACATCCTGACCACAACGGTTCATCTGCTTCGTTCAACAATGAATAAAAGTTTCTTGAACTTAAATTCGGTTGATTATCTTGAATCATTGTCTCGTCAACATTGTAATTACCTCCAACACCATGATTCGAGTTTAGAGCACCTATAACCTTTCTAGCATAAGGATTATCTCTTTCAACGTCACTTCTTGTCTCGACTTCATTATTATGCATCCTTGATGACTGACCTTCATGACTTTCACCATGTGCATCCCAAATATAGTAATTCTCCTTAAACCCTCTATAATACAAGTGTTTACGCACATCATCAATTTCTACAAACCGACTATTTTGACACTTCACACAAGGGCATCTAAATCTATTGTCCTTTACGTACTCACTGTGAGCATATGCAAAACCTAAGAGTCATTCAACTCCATTTAAATACTCATTACTAATATATTGAGACTCGTCTAACCTCTTATACATCCAAGATTTATCGTGCTCTCTAAGCCTAAGTAAGCTATGAACAATACAATAACACAAGAAACACAATGACAAAATAAACAGAATAACACAATAATCACAATAACACAATAATAACAATGACATAATAAACATATTATCAAATTTTAAAATAACACTTATTATGAATTTGATAAATAAACTAATAAATAATTAGCAATTATACAAATAAAACACATATTTATTTATAAATAAATAAATTTTTAATAAATTTCATAATATATTTTAAAACTAAACATAATAACAACATTATTAATGAAAATTATATTTTTAATAATAACAACCTTTTATCATAAATAATTTTTTTATAAATTTCATAATATATTTTTTAACTAAACACAATAACAACATTAATTCCACAATTTAACAAATATATTTTTTAAAACTAAACACAATAACAACATTAATTCCACAATTTAACAAATATATATTTTAAAACTAAGCACAATAACAACATTAATTACACAATTTAACAAATATATATTTTTAAATATAATAAAATTTTTGAAAATTGTATGTCGATACGTGATCCCGATCGCGGGGGACCCGTTCAAGTGAGGGGAAACAGAAGGAGAGGAAAAGACGACTTAATTCCTCTAAATTGAAATAAAAGGTCGAGGGTATGAAAACGGCCTCGTAAAAAGACATGGAATCGCCACCAATCCTTTTTAGCTAGGTGGGATCAGCCACCTATTAAAACCGGTTTTATAAAATATTTTAAAATTAATTAAAACATTTTTTAAACCAATTTCAAGTCTGCGTTATAAACCAGAGAAAATCGAAGAATCGGGTTCAGGACTCGGTTACGTGCGGGGAAGGATTAGCACCCCCATACTCCGAAACTTAGTCTAAGAAGACGAGAGTAAAAAGTCAAACTTGAAAAAGTCAACCTCAAAAAGTTAACTACTGAAAAAGTCAACCCACTTTCAAAATCAAGATTAGAAGTTCAATTGAAAAATGGCGAAATAATTTTGATAATCCGAGGTCTACATTGAAAGATATGGAGTTCGAAAGTTGGGTTATGGAGATTTAGTAGAAAAGGAAAATTTTGGGAAAAGTGCTTAAACGATCAAATTGGTCAAAATTGAAGGTTCCAAATTAAAGATAAGAACTGAATACGGGTAATGGAGTAGCCACTTGAAAGAAAAACTGAAAGAAAAGTCAATCTGGGAGAAAACTGAGAATTAGGGTTTTTGGTGGATTTCGGTGAAATCGGGACGAATTACAGAAATGGCCCCTACTTGGTAAGACTAAAGCCCCCAATGGATGAGGAATGATTAAAAAGGGATAGCCCAAGGCTCATCTTGAAGAAAATCTGAAAATCAGACTTGTTTTGAGCAAAATCGAGTTTCGAAGGCAAAAAGGCAAAATTGGAAAATTGAAAAAATAGCAAATGAACTCCAAAAATTCTGAAATTTTGCATATCTGATTTTTAAATTATTTGGAAGAGATTGGAGAAATAAAATCTTATTCGGAGTTCGTTTGCAAAATGGCCAAATCTCGAGCCCCTAGGTAGTAACTCAAACAGATAAATCCCGAAAAAAATACCAAATGAGTTCCAAAAATTATGAAAATTTATAGATCACACTTTTAAATTATTTGAAGAGATTGGTGAATAAAAATATTGATTTGGAGCTCGTTTAAAAAATGGTAAAATGTGGGGGTATGAAAGGGCATTTTTGGAAGAAAAAATCCCAATAAATAGCAAACAGACTTGGAAAATTTTGAAAACTTCTATAATTCAATATTTTATTATTTTGAAAGTATTAAAAAAAGAAAATTTGAATTTGGAGTCCGTTTGCCATTTATTTGCATCCGGGGGGCAAAACGATCATTTCACCCAAGCAACCGAAAAGGGCTTCTTTTGGCCTTTCAAAAAATAAGACTTGGGCTGGAAAAGAGAGTGCTAGCCTACAAAGGCCCAAAGGAAGGAGGAAGCTTCTGATTTTTCAATCAAATGGCCAAGAATTAAGAGTTAGTTAGAGATTCTTTTTTATCAAGCCATTGTGATTAAGCCACATAGGCTAAGGGAGAGTGTCAACATTATTCTTGAATAGATGTAATTATGGACAGATGGTATGCTAATCTAAGGGTGATAATTTCATGATTTTTCACCTTGAATTACTAGCCATTGGATGGAAATTGGTTGGGGAAAAAATGACAACATTCTAAGGCATGAGAGAGGGGTGGTTCGGCCTTCACATAGGGGAGTCAGATTTTTATTTTCTTCACTTCATTTTTTTCAGATTTCTCTTGGTTTTTGCTTAGTTTTTCTCTCCTTGGTTGAAAGCAAAAAGAAAAAAGTTTAGAAAAGAAAGGAAAATTTGAAGAGATAAAGCTTGAAATATAGCTTCTTTAGGTTGCATTTAGCACCAACTCTTGCACTTTCTTGATTTTCCATTCTTATTTTTGCTATTTTGATTATCATTTTGTGAGTTTTCTTTTTAAATAAGTGTTTTTTTTTATATATTCCTTTTAAGTTCTTTCTTCATCTTTTTCTTAAACAAGTTTTTTTTTTACATTTTTGTTTTACTTCCTCACCATGTACGAATGCCTACATTTTTATTATTGATGCAGTTTTTTGCTTTAATTTATCATGTTATTCATGTTATTTTATTTAATCTTGATGTTTTAAGTGTTATTCTACTTCATATACTTGAGTCATATTTTAATTTGGTTGCTTTGTTTGTTGCCATTTATGATTTAAAAATCATGTTCTTGCATTTTTAATTTTTTGTTTTCATAATGTTTAAATTTGTTGATGTTTTATATTTAGTATATCAAGTGTTTGTGAAAATGCTTGTGGGTACTTCTACCTTGTGTTTGCATGATTTGAGTCTTATATTTTAGTTGAGCATGTTAGTATATCAAGTGTTTGTGAAAATGCTTGTTAGTTTTAGTATCTTTACTTTGTGTTTGCATGATTTGAGTGTTATATTTTAGTTGAGCATGTTAGCATATGAAGTGTTTGTGAAAATGCCATGCTTGTTGGAGCTTGAGGCCATTCGGCTACTCCATGTGTTTTACATTGTATGTGCATTTTTGGCATGTTAGTGGATAGGTTTTGCATTTGCATGACATTTGATTGAGTATTTAGTTTAAGTATACCAAGTGTTTGTGAAAATGCCATACTTGTTAGGAACCATAAGCCATTCGGCCACTCCTTGTATTCTAGCATCATGTATGCATTTTTGCTGTGTTAGTTGATAGGTTAGCATTTGCATGATATTTGGTTGAGTTTTTGGTTTAAGCATGCCTTGTGTTTGTGATATTTCCATGCATATTTTAGATGTTAGGTTTGGTTTATTTTGCCATGCATGTCCATGCATTTTAGACTTATGTTGCATTAAATGCCATGCAAGTTCATTTAGGTTTAGGTCACTATATTGATGCCATGCATTTTTTCATAACATTTAGGTTTAAACTCATGCATTTCATGCATCATATTTGCTGTATTTTTCATGCATTTCATGTTCATGCCACTTGACTAATGACTTAGGCCAATTAATGGTTCAAAGTCATGTTTTCTTGAGCACACTTGTGGAAAATTAAGGTTTGTCAAATTGATTATTCTACCTTTGTGATTTTTTTTACTTAGCCAATTTTTATCAAACCTTCAAAAAGTCCTAGCTACTGTTTGTGAGTCATAAATATTTTTACTTTGATTTTTAAATGATTTTATCAAAGGCAAAAATGTATTTTGGCAAAACAGTTTTTTTCACCCAGTACTCGTAATTTCCCGATTTTTTTGGGCATTCATATTTAATTAGAAAATTAAGCTGATTTGTTTCCGTGTATTTTTACATGTCCTGAGTCTCCAGTATTTTGTTTAGAATTTTTTGAATTTTTAAAAATAGGGTAAAAAATAGTGGCTTAAAACTGGACAGTGGAGTCAGAATTGAATTGAAAGAAAAATCATTTTTCTGTTTTGATTAAGTTACTTAGAGGGGGCTGATTAGGAAGTTTAGCTACTGACTTAGGGTAGTTTATAAGCCTTTTTAAACTCTAAAAATGATTTTTTAAGTCTCGGGTTAAGGGTGGTCAAGTCCGAGATTTTAAACTTAGGAAATTAGAGCCATTTAAAAAAAGGTCTAGCCCAGTTTTTATTTTTAATTTAAGCTTTTCAAAATTGTTTTCAAACAATCACAAACTATTTTGGTTTTAGAATATTTAATTTGACATATTTTCCTAAGGTAGCCGGATATCTTTTTAGATATACGGATTTCCTCAATTAAAGGAAAAAAATACATTTTCATGCATTGCATTTTCCATATTCATGCATTTTATATAATATGTGATTTTTGCTATGATAATTTCTATGATATTGTTATGATTTTGAGTTATGTTATATTGTTTATTATATGATTTGGAATATTTCATGATATCCTATGCTTTTTATTTAGGTATTTTTGTCATATTATTTAGCATATACTATGTTCATGCATTATTATTTTCATTTTTATTTTCATGCATATTATATGATATCATTATCTTATATTTTATGTCATTTAAATTATATGCCATATCATTCATACTTGCCATGTCATTTAAATTATTTCATTTCATTTAGAATATATCATATGACTTAGGATATTACATTTCATATAGAATATATTACGTCACTTAGGTCATTTCATATCTTTTAGAATATGTCATGTAACTTAAGATATTTCATTTCATTTAGAATATGCTAAGACATTTAAATCATATTAGATCATTTAGGGTGCATTATATTATTTAGATTTTGCTATGTCATTTTATTTATGTCATGCATATACATATTCATTTCTTTTAAATGTTTTCAAAAAAATATAATGATTTTCAATAAAATAAAGATATTCCCGAGTTAAAATAATTCATGAGTGCTCTACAGGGTTTGTTGGGGAGGATATCATCAATTATTATTAATAACGGAATATTTTCTTTAAAATGAGAATGATTCGGAAAGTTTTTCAAACTAATAAAAATTTCTATATTTTGCCACGTTTGTTGGAGAATATAGGAAAATTTTGAATTTATAAATTCCAGATCATTTTTAATTAAAAAAGGAATTATTTTTCTTTTAATTGGGAATTAACTTGAAATACTAAATTTAAAACCAACTTTACACCGAGATTTAAGATAATACACGATTAATAAGGTACCGTTTTATACGGGCGTTGTGGGGGTGCTAATCCTTCCCCACACGTAACCGAGTCCCAAACCCGTTTCTTTGATTTCTCTGATTTAAAACGCAGACTTGAAATTGGTTTTGAAAAAATGTTTTAATTAATTTTTAAAATATTTTTATAAAACCGGTTTTAATAGGTGGCCGATCACACCTAGCTAAAAAAGATTGGTGCCGACTCCATGTTTTTTTTAAGGTCATTTTCAAAACCTTCATTTTTAGAGGAATTAAGTCGACTTTTCCTCATTTTTTTTAATGTCACGCTTAACGAATAATAAAGTCTTGCGATGAGACTCGTTTTTTTTAGGTTGCGACAGCTTGGCGACTCCGCTGGGGACTATTAGAGAGTCTGGCCTAAAATTAGTCGTGTGTTATCAAAGTCTCGGTTTTGTTGGTTTAATTGGTATTTAATTTTAATTCCCACATTTTTAAAAAAAATAAGGATAATTTCAAAAAATAATAAAATGTTTTTAAATATGTCCATATTCATGTGCATACATATTGTAATTGTTCTCTGGTTATTTTGGTGCATATATTCATTTATTGATTGATGATTTATGTTGTTTAATCTTGTTGGGGCATTTAGAATAAGGGATATAGAATAGGTGGTAAAAGGTTTGTTATTTCTCCTCACACACTACACTTGCATTTGCATATCATGAATCCTATACCCGGGTTCCGTCCTTTTATGTGGGAGCAAAGTAACTAAGCCTTCGTGATTAACAATCTGCATGGGCTAGTGAAACACTTCCGGAGTACTAAATTACCTAAGCCTTCGTGATTAACAATCCGCATGGGCTAGGGAAATAGACTCTAACGAATTGAACCCGCTTTTATCGGGGTGCCTTACTAGCCTTCACCGGCGATAGTGAGGAATAATTCGGGGATTTTAGAACTCATTCACCTTCATATAGTAAACCTAGGTGAAGCCATGCCGGATTTCCAAATAGATATCCCGAAGTTAAGAACACATGGAGGAATATTTCCAATCCTTTTACCTTCTATTCTATTTTTCGAATAAGTTTATTCTTGAAAAACGGACAATGATGAACGTACATCACAATGCCCGTAATAAGTGTTGATATTTCATCCCAGAAATGTTATAATTTTTTTGACATCTTCAGGGATAATTATTGTTTTGAATTATATGTTTTTTTTTGTATTATTTGTATTTATTCCCGTTACTAATTCATTTTCCTTTTCCTTTTGTTGTTGTTTTTTGTTTTTTTGCATTCTTGCCATCATTTTTACATATTTGAAGGTTATTGGTCTCCGGATATTATTCAACCAAAAGGGCTTTCATGGAGGGTCAGAGTGTCTCAGTGGTCGAGAAACATTTAGAGGTTAAGAAGCAGTCCGAGAAAGGTCAGTAGGATAATGGGGATTGTTTGAAGGTGGGTTATGTGTCAGCATTGCCAGCCGAGGTTGATCTTATTATCAAGCAAAATGATCTCCGGGAATTGATTGATATATGGAATCAGTGGAATATATCGAAAAAAAAAGCCTTCACTCAGACATATGGGGACATAGCATTGTTAGCTTAGGTTAAGGTCAGTGGCGAGGTGATCCGGGCTGTGGAACAATTTTTGAATCCCGCTTATCGGTGTTTTACCTTCAACTGAGAGGATATGACTCCAACCATAGAGGAGTATTCGACCTTGCTGCATATTGAGAATGTTATTCCCGATCGTATTTATTTGAAGGATACAAAGACGCCAGGTTTCAAGAAAAAAGTGTCTAAGATTTTGGGAGTGCAAAGAAATAGGGTAGAAAGCCATGTCGTCGAAAAGGGATAAGTTACTGTATATCATGGGACATTTTACGGGCTTCAATCCATAGCCATTCAAGCAAGGAGACAGTTAGGAATATTTTTGCTTTGGCTATCTATGGTTTAGTTATCTTCCCGAAAACATTAGGGTATGTGGATGTGGCGATATTTGATGTTTTCGAGAGGCTTGAGCAAATGATAAACCCAGCCTCGGCAATCATAGCAGAAATAATCCGATCCCTGAATTTCTGTAGACACGAAGGCAAAGGTCGTTTTCTAGGTTGTATACAGCTCCTTTACATATGGGTTCAGAGTCATTTTTGTAAACAGAAGAATTTCCCTCTTTGCTCATATTGGAAATCTTTTCCACCAATTGGTGAATTTCTTAAGAGGGATTGGCTTGAGAATAGGACTGAGGAGCAATGGATCAACATATTCTGAAATATCAGGGCTGAGATGATAGTTTGGAGAGCTCCATGGATAGCTCCTATGCTGACATTGTATAAATGTGGAGATAAAGCTTCTGTTCCATTATTGGGAGTATGGGGAGGAGTAAGCTATGCACCACTGCTAGTACTGAGGCAATCAGAGTCTCGTCAGTTTACTCCAATGACCCATGACCTTAGTAATTTGGAATTTGCTTACGGAGAAGATGGATATTCGTGAAAGGTACACGAGATTGTAGTGGCATGGAAATAAACTCATCGGGTGGAGGTAGCTAGATATGCTGGTATCGTCACACCTGATTACCTAACATGGAGGGAATTAAGGGTTAATGATAGACTGTTGACATCAGATGGGGAGGAGGTCCAGTTCATGAATCCGCCACCGAGGGAAATGCCATCAGAGTTAGAAATCGCAAGGGCGAAATTTGAAAAAGAAAAGGCCCGGATAAACAAGGAGATTGCCCGGTTGCACGAAGAGCTTGAGGATATGAAAGATAGGGAGGTAGCCCGAGAAAAAGAAAAGGAAAAAATCAAGAGAGAGCGGGACACTGTTCAAAACGATCTTCAGGAATTACACTTAGAGAACAAGAGGTACCGTTTCGAGTTCAAATTCGAGGGGACTCTCAAGACTCCAGGGGAATGGGAACAAGAAGTCAGAAACCTCAAGAAAGAGAAGAACTATTGGGCAGAAAAATTAAAACACGAGGAAGCCCGAGCAAATCAACTTGAGAAACAAGCTAGGGAAAGCTTACACGGCGATGTTTCTGCTGACACGTCAAAGGGTCGTGAACAAGTAGGGATCAGATGGAAGAGCAAGGCAATCAAAAGAGGGCAGTGAAGAAGGTCCAGGATCCGAGGGAGTTATTATAGGACAAGTATTTTGTAATAGTTTTTGGGAGAGACAGATTATCATATTATTTTAAGCAGGGATCTTTTTCGATGTATTTAGTTCTAGGAAATCAATGAAAGATCGTTTGGTTGGAGTTATCCCGGGGTCAATACTCTTAAATGCATTCATCATTCATTTGTTCTTTCTTTTACATATTTATTTGTTCATTCCTTCATTTATACTCATAATCATTTATTCATTTATTCTTTATAAAATTGTTCATACACTTAGTCATTTATTTATTGGTCCATTCATATATTCATTATAGGTTCATACACTTAGTCAATTACTTAATTGTTCATTCATTAAACACTGGTTCATTCATTTATTCATTTATTCATTCATTCATTTTTTTTTATAAAAGAAAATAAGAAATGTGTCAATAATTTCTAATCCATGGTTTTTAAAACTAAAGGTACAATTGGTCACACTCAGAAAGAACCGGACTTCCAACACCCTTACAATACTCGATCTCGAACAAAAGCCATGGAAAACGATCAGCTTGCCAGAATTAAAAGAATGGAAAGAATCCAGAAAGAACTGCAGGAACAGTTAACTAAGTCTCAAGAGGAGACCCGGGAACAGATGACAAAACTCATGGAGATGATGAGCACTATGATGAAGCAGAAGTGGCCCGGAGATAATTCAGCTACTGGAATGTGGGCAATGGATCAGGAAGATCGACCAGAAGTGGTACAGAGAAATGGCCAGACATCCCAACCTGTGGGAAATGAACCTCCAACTGGGGCAGCTTCCTACATCTATATCCAACCAGCAGCCGAAGCACAGAATTTCGGTCCAAAAAGGGGTAATATCAAAGTTGATCCAATTGAGGTTGAGGTTCCAGACTTCGAAGAAATGACAGAAAAGGAAAGGGCCAAAGTGACTGAATTGAAGAGGGTCGAAAATGCTGAATCTCAGAAGAAATATTAGCTGCTGGAGGAAAGGTTAAGGGTAGTTGAAGGAGCAAAGTTATTTGGCAGTCTAGATGCCAAAGAGATAAGCTTGGTACTTGATCTAGTAATTCCCCCAAAGTTCAAAGTACCAGACTTTGAAAAGTATAATGGGACCACCAACCCATCAGCTCATCTAACCATGTACTGCAGAAAAATGACAGGGCATGATGATAATGAGAAACTGCTAATTCATTGCTTCTAAGACAGCTTAACAGGGTCAGCCACCCGATGGTACAATCAACTGAATCGTACCAAGATTCGTTCATGGACGGATTTGGCCAGGGCATTTATGGAATATTATAAGCACGTTTCTGACATGGTACCGGATAGGTTGTCATTACAGAATATGGAAAAAAGGTCCAATGAGACCTTCAAAGAATATTCGCAGAGGTGGAGGGATCTGGCCACACAAGTGCAACCCCCTTTAACTAGCAAAGAAACCATAGTGCTTTTCATCAACACATTGAAAAGCACCCTGTTATGACAAATTGGTGGGAAGCGCCACCAAGGACTTTGCAGATATGGTAATATCTGGGGAAATGATTGAGTTAGCTATTAAGAATGGAAAGATGGAAGGGGGTGAGTTTGCTACCCCAAAGAGAGTTTTTCTCACAAAGAAGAAGGAAGAAACACATGCAGTAAGCTTCAACCAATACCCCTATACACCTCCTACACCATACACACCACCAAGGTCCTATACTCCTACCACACCTTATGCACCTCCGACACCTTACACACCATACCCGAGGTATAATCCTTACTACCCCAATGTCAACCACCTTACCCAAAACCCATTCCCCTACACCAATATACCACAACAGCCATTCCCAACTGGTATATCCCCTCAAATAACCCTTTCTAGAAACATTGTCCCAAACACTCAGGGTCCTGCACGCAATGATTAACGTTCACCAAGGAATGATCAAAACCCCAATTTGATCCGATTCCTACTACCTACGGTGAGCTATATCCAAAACTATTGTAGGGTCAACTTGTTGCACCCGTGTACCTCAAACCTCTGACACCTCCATATCCAAGGTGGTACAATGCAAACATTAACTGCGCATACCATGCGGGAATCCAAGGATATTCGATTGAAGATTGCCTGGCCTTCAAAAAGAAAGTCCAAAGCCTGACCAATGTTGGGGTTGTGAAGTTTGGATCAAAAAATGGGTCGAACATAGCTGGAAACCCATTGCCCAATCATGTTGGGAATCAGGTAAATGCAATATTGACCGGCGAGGGCAGAAGATTAAAAAGGGATATTAGGGAAGTCAAGACTCCGATGTTGACAGTATGGGTTGAAATGGTCAAGGAAGTATTGGTGGAAGATACAGATAGTCTGAAAATGGTTGCAAAAAGGGTGCATAATTGGTGCCCGTTCCATAAATATGGAGGCCATGACATACAGGACTGCGGGGACTTTCGGGTTAAAGTCCAAAGGATGATGGATAATGGGGAAGCCCAATTCTACGAGGAGATAGAGGGGGAAATAGAAGTCATTGAAAATGCAGGTGGCTATGGGATAGGAAGACCCCTGATCATCTACTATGATGAATCGGAGGAGAAAGTTATGCCAGTCATTGAGGAAAATGCGCCCAAGTTAATCATTGATTTACCTGTTTTCTTTTCATACAAGGAAAACAAGGCTGCACCATGGAAATACGACTGTAGCATGGTTATGCTTGGGTCTTCAAACCAGCAGGATATCACAAGTGTGGGGCATTTAACCCGTAGCGGGAGGTGTTATGCTCCGAAGGCTGCTGAACAGGGGTTAGCAGGGAAAGACAGAGGAACAGATAAAAGGGAAGAAGGTCATCGAGCCAATTCATATTGAGATGGATTTGCCAAAAGAAACAGAGAGGGGATCAGCCCCAATTAACAGAATGAAAGAGCCAGTATGTGGAAAGGAAGCCTGTGAGTTCTTAAAATTTATAAAGCACAGTGAGTATAGCGTGGTTGAACAACTGCAGCGTCAACCAGCTAGGATACCAATCTTATCCTTGCTTTTGAATTCAGAACCACATAGAAATGCCCTATTAAAAGTATTGAATCAGGCATACCTAGCTAATAATATATCAGTGGAAAAATTGGACAGGCTGGTGGGAAACATCGCAGTAGACGACTACATATTTTTCAGCTATGAGGAAATACCACCCAATGGTATTGGATCAACGAAAGCTCTCCATATAACTACCACTTGTAAGGGGCACATATTACCAAGGGTCCTTTTGGATAATGGTTCTTCACTAAATGTGATGCCTTTAGCAACCCTATCCAAATTGCCAATTGATATATCTTATATGATACCAAGTTGCACAGTGGTCAGGGCTTTTGATGGAACAAGGAGAGAGGTTATGGGAACCATTGAAGTTCCTTTGGAGATAGGCCCGTGCATTTATACTGTGAACTTCTAGGTCATGGATATTAATCCATCTTATAATTGCTTGTTGGGAAGGCCATGGATACATTCAGCTGGGGCTGTACCCTCGTCTCTCCACCAAAAGCTGAAATTTGTGATGGAGGGTCGTTTGATCACAGTATTAGGAGAGGAAGACATAATAGCCTCCGCATCTACTGAATCTCCTTATGTTGAGCCCAATGAAGATGTCGTAGAGTGTTCTTTTCGGTCTTTGGAATTTGTAAATGCAGTTTTCGTCGCTAAAGGACGGAAAATTCCGAAACCAAGGTTGTCCAAGAACACAAGGCTGGGAGTAAGAACAACAGTAAGAAAAGGCTGCAGGGCTGGAAAAGGTTTGGGGAAATATCTTCAAGGAATGGCTCGAGCAATGCAAGTAATAGGAATGAAAGACCGGTTTGGCCTAAGGTATCTTTCGAAGGCCCATGAGAAAAGGAAACAAGTTGAAAGGAATCGACAAAGAAGGATGGCCCGTCTTACGGGTATGGTTATTGAATGGGAGCCTATGATATTCCCACCTATCCTTCACAACTTCTGCTCAGTCGGTTCTCTGTTCGGAGAAAAGAATTTTGATGATGTGCTCGTAATGATAGAGCAAGCCTTCGAGAGATTCCAGGTGAATAGAGATGAGCAGATGTATGATGTGGAGATCTGCATGACTAAGGAAGACAGAATTGAAAGAGAGAATACTAACTAGATGGTGTGACCTTGTCCACCAGGATATAGACTAACCAATTGGAGTGCGACTGAGTTGCCCATAGTTTTTAAGTCTATTCCAACGTAATACTTTTAAAAAAGCAATCTTAATTATCTTTGCCCAGAGATATTAAGAGTTTTTTCTGTAATAGGCTTTTTAAACATTTTCATTCAATGAATAACAAGCGCAATGCATTTTATCCATATTTGATGTATCTATATTCTTTCATTTTTGTTATTTATTTTATTTTCATTATATATTTTCCTATATTGTTTCTTCTCCACCTATTTACAGGTGTGCGGATGCGAAATATGAGGACCTTCCAGTCAGTAATTCTGAAATTGATTTTGAAAGACCCATTTGCATGGGTGATTTTGAGGCTAATGAAGATACTGAGGATTATGGTCTACCTCCAAATCTATTAAGGAAAATAGAACAAGAGAAGAAACAAGTACTTCCTCATAAGGAATTATTGGAAACGATAAATCTGGGAAATGGTGAAGAGATAAAAGAAGTCAAAATTGGAACTTCATTGTCATCATCAATAAAAGGTGAATTGATAGCTTTGCTCCAGGAGTATGTGGATGTATTTTCATGGTCTTACCAAGACATGCCAGGGTTGGATCCGGATATTGTGGTTCATAAGCTCCCTTTAAGGCCAGAATGCAAACCAATTCAGCAAAAGTTGAGAAGAATGAGACCAGACATGCTGTTAAAGATAAAAGAGAAGGTGAAGAAGCAATTTGATGCTGGATTCTTAGAGGTGGCAAAATATCCAGAATGGGTGGCAAATATAGTTCCAATACCAAAGAAGGATGGCAAAGTGCGAATGTGCGTTGATTACCGAGATTTGAACAATGCTAGCCCTAAAGATAATTTCCCTTTGCCCCACATTGATACTCTGGTGGATAATACGGCGAAAAGTTCTTTATTTTCTTTCATGGACGGATTCTCAGGATACAATCAGATCAAGATGGCACCAAAAGATATGGAGAAGACCACATTTGTTACAATGTGGGGAACCTTCTGCTACAAAGTAATGCCATTTGGCTTGAAGAATGCTGGGGCAACATACCAAAGAGCCATGGTGACCTTGTTTCATGATATGATGCATAAGGGAATTGAGGTCTACGTTGATGATATGATCGCAAAGTCACAAGGAGAAGAGGAGCATATTGCGAATCTTAAGAAGCTCTTTGAATGACTAAGGAAGTTTAGACTCAAGCTAAATCCGGCAAAGTGCACTTTTGGAGTCACCTCGGGGAAATTGTTGGGTTTTGTCGTCAGCAAAAGAGGAATTGAGATTGACCCGGATAAAGTGAAGGCTATTCAGAATCTGCCACCACCTCGTACTCAAAAGGAAGTAAGAGGCTTTTTGGGGAGATTGAATTACATTGCTTGGTTTATTTCACAGTTAACCGACAAATATGATCTAATCTTTAAGTTACTTCGAAAACGTGATCCAGGAGAATGGGATGAAGGTTGTTAGATTGCATTTGAAAAGATTAAACATTATCTATCCAGCCCACCGGTACTAATGCCACCTATTCCGGATAAACCAATGATACTGTATTTATCAGTATTTGAAATATCCATGAGTTGTGTTTTGGGGCAGCTTGATGAAACTGGAAAGAAAGAACAGGCAGTTTACTACCTCAGCAAGAAGTTCACAGATTATGAGTTGAAATATTCGTCGGTAGAGAAGTTATGTTGCACTTTAGCTTGGACTGCTCAAAGACTCAGACAGTATATGTTGTACCACACAACGTGGTTAATTGCCAAGCTTGATCTAGTCAAGTACATGTTGGAAGCACCTTCTTTGTCATGGAGGACGGCAAGATGGCAGGTTTTATTGTCAGAATATGACATTGTATATGTAAGTCAAAAAGCTATCAAGGGCAGTGCAGTGGCTGAGTTCTTAGCAAGTCGGGTAGTGGAAGATTATGAACTGTTGAACTTTGACTTCCCGGATGAGGATTTGATGTATGTGTCGCAAGCAGATGAGATTCCCTTAAAGAAGAAAGCATGGAAAATGTACTTTGATGGCGCATCTAACGCCATGAGGCATGGAATCAGTGCAGTGCTTATATCCCCAGAAGAAGATTATTATCCTTTCACTGCCAGGTTGGATTTTGATTGTACAAACAATACTGCCGAGTATGAAGCATGTACTATGGGCCTTCGTGCTGCAGTGGATAGAAAGATCAAAGTATTGAAAGTTTTTGGAGACTCAACCTTAGTGATTTACCAGTTACGAGGAGAATGGGAACCCGAGATACAAAGCTAATCCGATACCGAGAACTCATACTGAGTTTATTAGAGGAGTTTGAAGAAGTGAATTTCAATTACTTTCCTCGAGAAGAAAATCGAATGGCAGATGCTCTGGCTACTTTGTCATCAATGTTTAAAGTGAATGAAGGGGCTAAAGTTGTGCCAATAAAGATGAGCATATATGAGTCTCCTGCACATTGTTTGAGTATCGAAGAAAAAGCAAATGGTCTCCCTTGGTATAATGACATCTTACAGTACATCAAGAGTCAACAGTATCCAGAACAAGCAACAGAGAATGACAAGAGGACTCTGAGAAGGCTAGCAATGGGTTTCGTTCTAGACAGTGAGATTCTCTACAAGAAAGGGAAAGATCAATTCCTATTGAGATGTGTCGGGTCTGCTGAAGCTTGGAGAATCATAGAAGAGGTCCATGAAGGGATATGTGGCACTCATGCTAATGGTCACATGCTTGCTAAACAGATTATGAGGGCAGGTTACTATTGGTTGACAATGGAAGGAGATTGCATTAGTTATTCTCGGAAGTACCATAAATGCCAGATATATGCAGATAAGATTCATGTGTCGCCATCGCCATTACATGCCATGACTGCACCATAGCCTTTTTCAATGTGGGGAATGGATATGATCGGGCCTATTACCCTGAAAGCTTCAAATGGACATCGTTTCATCTTGGTGGCCATAGATTATTTCACAAAGTGGGTAGAAGCTGGATCCTATGCGAATGTAACAAAGTCGGTGGTATGCAGATTCGTCAAGAAAGAAATCATATGCCGTTACGGGTTGCCAGCAAGAATTATTTCGGATAATGCTCTCAATTTGAACAATAAGATGATGAGAGAAGTGTGTACTCAATTCAAGATCACACATCATAATTCGGCACCTTACCGTCCAAAGATGAATGGACCAGTAGAAGCAGCTAGAACATCAAGAGGATTGTCGAGAAAATGACCAATGTGTACAAGGATTGGCATGAGATCTTGCCTTTTGCTCTTCATGCATATCGTACTTCGGTCCACACATCTACAGGTGCAACACCGTTTTCTTTGGTATACGGGATGGAAGCAGTGCTACCTATTGAAGTTGAGATCCCTTCACTTCGGTTTTTGATGGAAGTTGGCCTAGAGGAAGCAGAATGGGTTAGAGCTCGTTATGAACAGTTGAATCTCATCGAGGAGAAAAGATTGAAAGCAATTTGTCACGGGCAGTTGTATCAGAAAAGGATGATTCAAGCCCACAACAAGAAAGTTCGTCCCAAGCAGTTCCGAGAAGGGGAATTGGTACTGAGGAAAATTCTCCCTATAGTAAAGGACCCGAGAGGAAAATGAGCTTCGAATTGGGAAAGACCATATGTGGTAAAAAGAGCTTTTTCTGGAGGAACATTGATTCTAACTCGGATAGACGGAGATGATTTTAGACATCCCGTGAATGCTGATGAACTGAAGAAATATTATGCTTGAAAAAAATGTGATGCTGTGCACATGGAAATTAGAATGATTCCAAGTGTAAAAATGGAAATTCTATATATCTATCTCCCCTGTGAATTGCTTTTCAAAGAAAATATTCATGCTTGATATAATGAATGGCCATCTTTCATATTCCTTTTACTAAGAAGAAATTATCCTTAGTCACCCCTTTGAGCCTTAGGAATTATTTCTTTCTTTAAACCTTGATCAAGGATCTATACTGGAGGGCAAATGCGAGGAAAGATTATCAAAAATCATGGCAAAAGAAAATAGAAAGCCATCGGAAAATGTGGCAAATGAAAGCCAACAAAGCAAAAAAAAAAAAAAAATCCAAAAAGGGACAAATGTTTCAAGAATGAGTTCTCCTCAGGAAATGATCCTTGATTCAATCACCCCTAAACACACTTTGGGCCTATTTTATCCTTTCTTTCTAAACCTAAACCTTGGCCTACATTACGTGCTTTAAAAGCCCATTTTGATCAAGCATGGATATTTAATTTGAAAGTCATTCTCAGAATTCATTCCATCTTTTGAATTGACATTTTTACCTTGGAAGCATTTAGAATTCTCAGATGCATGGTAGAATAAAAAAAAATGAAAATGAAAAAAGAATGTAAAATGAGAGGTTTAAGCCGAAAACCCGTAAAGGGCGACTTAATACCGAATGGAGGACACTTGAGTTGAAAACCTGCAAAAGGCGGTTCAAGTACTAATCAAAGTTCGAATCAATGCTCCGTGTAAAGGGGGAGAAAGTATCTGACAATTAGAGGAAAGGGGAATAACTCAGTCTGATGTAACTACAGAAGCTAAGAGGTTACCCAAGTGAATTGCTCATTCAAGAGAAACTTCAGAAGGTTTGAAAAGGGAGGGGTCCAAGATATTCCACATCTGGGGCATCTACAGCCTATAACCTTACATTTGTTTCTTATATCCTTGATATTTACTTTTATTATTTTAAAACATTTCTTGCAATAAATTCTTGTTATTCTTTTCATGACAATTTTTGCTTGATTCATATTCTCTTTCATATACTTTTGAGATGCATTATGGTTGTTATTAAATTGAATGTTGATTAGTAATAAAAATCTTTAAAAAAAGGATTTCAAAGTATTACTAAGGAATAGATTTAAATCTTGGCAAAGGTTTGGGAAGTTCACCAAGAAAAAAAAAATAGTGAACGTGGTGGAAACTCCATCACGAAGTCAGAAAATCTGTGAACTTTAGCGAAACATAGAAACTGAGACTGTTTGACAAGATATCTTGAGTGAAGAATTCCTTAAGTGGGGCATCAATGAACAATTGAAGACTCTGTCCTGAAGTCAGATAACCTGTGAACCTCAAAGAAACCATGGATTAGAAATCATGGCACAATCATTTGATTGCATTTATTTTTAGGAAACATACCAACATTTGCAGAGCATGAAATTCTCATCATTGCATTTAGCTAACAGTGCAGAAATCAGGGAAACTTGGACTTCCTCAAAGAGAACTCGTTTTGCTTCTCAAAAAAAAAAAATCAGACTTCGAGACCGCCATCGAGGTATTTCCTTCTGTTTTAAATCGAATTCATTTTGTTTATCAGACTAGTCGAGCCTTGAGATCGTCGTCAAGGTATTTTCAAATCACATTTTTAAAGACCTTCGGGCACCAGTTTTAAAGACCTTCGGGCACCAGTTTTAAAGACCTTTCGGGCATCAGTTTTAAAGACCTTCGGGCACCAGTTTTAAAGACCTTCGGGCACTTGTTTTAAAGACCTTCGAGCACCAGTTTTAAAGACCTTCGAGCACCAGTTTTAAAGACCTTTGGGCACTAGTTTTAAAGACCTTCGGGCACCAGTTTTAAAGACCTTCTGGCACCAGCTTTAAAGACCTTCGTGCACCAGTTTTAAAGACCTTCGGCACCAGTTTTAAAGACCTTCGGGCACCAATTTTAAAGACCTTCGGGCATTACTTTTAAAGACCTCCGGGCACCGTTTTAAAGACCTTCGGGCACCATTTTTTAAGACCTTCGGGCACTATTATTAAGACCTTCGGGCATAATTTTTTCTTTTGAAATTGAACTCGTTTCGTTAAGACGGGTCGAGCCTTGATTAGTCAGGGAATTCAATTTAAGGATAAAATCTTCAATTTACAGCTTTTCCAAAAAAAAAAAATTGAAATGAAAAAATGAAAAAAGATGAAGAAAACCCCTTTCCCTTTCCCTCACATGTGATTTTACTGACCGTACAAAATTAGTGTTTGTTTATCTTTGCCTAATTCTTGATTCTCAGCAATAGCCAAAGAGGGGCAGTTATAGACACCTAATTTTGTCCGGACAACTAAAACAGGTATGTTTTCTTCCTAAATTGATGTTTCAGAATGTAAAAAGATTTTTTCATCCTGCAAGTGGTACTCAGAGACGTAGCTTAAGAGGGTAAGCATAAAAAGTCAAACTCGAAAAAAAGTCAACCCTAGAAAAAATCAACCCCAGAAAGTCAACTACTGAAAAAGTCAACCCACTTTCAAAATAAAGATTTGAAGTTCAATTGAAAAATGGTGAAATAATTTTGATAATTCGAGGTCTACATTGAAAGATATGGAGTTCGCAAGTTGGGTTATGCAGATTCAGTAGAAAGGAAACCCTAATCCGAGAAATTTGGGGAAAAGTGCTTAAATGATCAAATTGGTCGAAATTGAAGGTTCCAAATGAAAGATAAGCTCTGACTAAGGGTAATGATGAAGCCACTTGAAAGAAAAACTGAAAGAAAAGTCAATCCGGGAGAAAACCGAGAATTAGGGTTTTTGGTGGATTTCGGTGAAATCGGGACGAATTACAGAAATGGACCGACTTGGTAGACTAAAGCCCCCAATGGATGAGGAATGATTAAAAAGGGATAGCCCGAGGCTCATCTTGAAGAAAATTTGAAAATCGGACTTGTTTTGAGCAAAACCGAGTTTCGGAGGCAAAAAGGCAAAATTGGAAAATTTGGGAAAAATAGCAAAACGAATCCAAAAATTCTAAAAATTTGAAAATCTCATTATTAAATCATTTGGAAGATATTGGCGAAAGAAAATCTTGATTCGGAGTTCGTTTGCAAAATGGCCAAATCTGGGTCTCTTATGTAGTAATTCAAGAAGAAAAATCTCGAAAAAATAGCAAATGAACTCCAAATCTTCTGAAAATTTTCAAATCTCATTTTTAAATTATTAGAAAGAGATTGGTGAAAGAAAATCTTGATTCGGAGTTCTTTTACAATAATTCAAGAAGATAAATCCCGAAAAAATAGTAAATGAACTCCTAAAATTCTGAAATTTTGCAAATCTCATTTTTAAATTATTTGGAAGAGATTGGCGAAAGAAAATCTTGATTCGGAGTTCGTTTGCAAAATGGCAAAATCCTAAGCCCCTATGTAGTAATTCAAGCAGATAAATCCCAAAAAAAATACCAAATGAGTTCCAAAAATTATGAATACTTCCAGATAACACTTTTAAATTATTTGGAAGAGATTGGTGAAGAAAAATCTTGATTTGGAGCTCGTTTAAAAAATGGTTTTAATGTAGGGGCATGAAAGGGCATTTTTGGAAGAAAAAATCCAAATAAATAGCAAACGGACTCGAAAATTTTTGAAAACTTCCAGAATTCAATATTTTATTATTTTGAAAGTATTAAAAAAATAAAATTAGAATTTGGAGTCTGTTTGCCATTTATTTGCATTCGGGGGGCAAAACGGTCATTTCATCCAAGCAATCGAAAAGGGCTTCTTTTGGCCTTTCAAAAAATCAGACTTGGGCTGGAAAAGAGAGTGCTGGCCTGCCAAGGCCCAAAGGAAGGAGGAAGCTTCTGATTTTTCAATCAAATGGCCAAGAATTAAGAGTTAGTTAGAGATTCTTTTTGATCAAGCCATTGTGATTAAGCCACATAGGCCAAGGGAGAGTGTCAACATTATTCTTGAATAGCTGTAATTATGGACAGCTGATATGCTAATCTAAGGGTGATGATTTCATGTTTTTTCACCTTGAATTACTAGCCATTGGATGGAAATTGGTTGGGAAAAAAATGACAACATTCCAAGGCATGAGAGAGGGATGGTTCAGCCTTCACATAGGGGAGTCAGATTTTTATTTTCTTCACTTCATTTTTTTCAGATTTCTCTTGGTTTTTGCTTAGTTTTTCTCTCCTTGGTTGAAAGCAAAAAGAAAAAAGTTTAGAAAAGAAAGGAAAGTTTGAAGAGATAAAGCTTGAAATATAGCTTCTTTAGGTTGCATTTAGCACCAACTCTTGCACTTTCTTGATTTTCCATTCTTATTTTTGCTATTTTGATTATCATTTGGTGAGTTTTTTTTTTTTTAAATAAGTGTTTTTTTTTTATATTCCTTTTAAGTTCTTTCTCCATCTTTTTCTTAAACAAGTTTTTTTTACATTTTTTTTTACTTCCTCACCATGGCCGAATGGCCTACATTTTTATTATTGATGCATTTTTTTGCTTTAATTTATCATGTTATTCATGTTATTTTCTTTAATCTTGATGTTTTAAGTGTTATTCTACTTCATATACTTGAGTCATATTTTAATTTGGTTGCTTTGTTTGTTGCCATTTATGATTTAAATATCATGTTCTTGCATTTTTAATTTTCTGTTTTCATAATGTTTAAATTTGTTGAAGTTTTATATTTAGTATATCAAGTGTTTGTGAAAATGCTTGTGGGTACTTCTACCTTGTGTTTGCATGATTTGAGTGTTATATTTTAGTTGAGCATGTTCGTATATCAAGTGTTTGTGAAAATGCTTGTTAGTTTTAGTATCTTTACTTTGTGTTTGCGTGATTTGAATGTTATATTTTAGTTGAGCATGTTAGCATATCAAGTGTTTGTGAAAATGCCATGCTTGTTGGAGCTTGAGGCCATTCAGCTACTCCATGTGTTTTACATTGTATGTGCATTTTTCGCATGTTAGTGGATAGGTTTTGCATTTGCATGACATTTTATTGAGTATTTAGTTTAAGTATACCAAGTGTTTGTGAAAATGCCATACTTGTTAGGAACCATAGGCCATTCGGCCACTCCTTGTATTCTAGCATCATGTGTGCATTTTTGCTATGTTAGTTGATAGGTTAGCATTTGCATGATATTTGGTTGAGTTTTTGGTTTAAGCATGCCTTGTGTTTGTGATATTGCCATGAATATTTTAGATGTTAGGTTTGGTTTATTTTGCCATGCATGTCCATGCATTTTGGACTTAGGTTGCATTAAATGCCATGCAAGTTCATTTTGGTCTAGGTCACTATATTGATGCCATGCATTTTTTCATAACATTTAGGTTTAAAGTCATGCATTTCATGCATCATATTTTCTGTATTTTTCATGCATTTCATGTTCATACCACTTGACTAATGACTTAGGCCAATTAATGGTTCAAAGTCATGCTTTCTTGAGCACACTTGTGGAAAATTAAGGTTTGTCAAATTGATTATTCTACCTTTGTGATTTTTTTTACTTTAGCCAATTTTTATCAAACTTTCAAAAAGTCCTATCTATTGTTTGTGAGTCATTTTGTGAGTCTTAAATATTTTTACTTTGATTTTTAAATGATTTTATCAAAGGCAAAAATGTATTTTGGTAAAACAGTTTTTTTTTTCACCCAGTACTCGTACTTTCCCGATTTTTCTGGGCATTCATATTTAATCAGAAAATTAAGCTGATTTTTTTCCGTGTAGTTTTATATGTCTTGAGTCTCCAGTACGTTTTTTAGATTTTTTTGAATTTTTAAAAATAGGGTAAAAAATGGTGGCTTAAAACTGGACAGTGGAGTCAGAATTGAATTTAAAGAAAAATCATTTTTCTGTTTTGATTAAGTTACTTAGAGGGGGCTGATTAGGAAGTTTAGCTACTGACTTAGGGTAGTGTCTAAGCCTTTTTAAACTCTAAAAATGATTTTTTAAGTCTCATGTTAAGGGTGGTCAAGTTCGGGATTTTAAACTTAGGAAATTAGAGCCATTTAAAAAAAGGTTTAGCACAGTTTTTATTTTTAATTTAAGCTTTTCAAAATTGTTTTCAAACAATCACAAAGTATTTTGGTTTTAGAATATTTAATTTGACATATTTTCCTAAGGTAGCCGGATATCTTTTTAGATATACGGATTTCCTCAATTAAAGGAAAAAATACATTTTCATGCATTGCATTTTCCGTATTCATGCATTTTATATAATATGTGATTTTTGCTATGATAATTTCTTTGATATTGTTATGATTTTGAGTTATGTTATATTGTTTATTATATGATTTGGAATATTTCATGATATCCTATGCTTTTTATTTAGGTATTTTTGTCATATTATTTAGCATATACTATGTTCATGCATTATTATTTTTATTTTTATTTTCATGCATATTATATGATAGCATTATTTTATATTTTATGTCATTTAAATTATATGCCATATCATTCATACTTGCCATGTCATTTAAATTATTTCATTATATTTAGAATATATCATATGACTTAGGATATTACATTTCATATAGAATATATTATGTCACTTAGGTCATTTCATTTCATTTAGAATATGTCATGTAACTTAAGATGTTTCATTTCTTTTAGAATATGCTAAGACATTTAAATCATATCATATCATTTAGGGTGCATTATATTATTTAGATTTTGCTATGTCATTTTATTTATGTCATGCATATACATATTCATTTCTTTTAAATGTTTTCAAAAAAAGATAATGACTTGAATTTCTATATTTTGCCACGTTTGTTGGGGAATATAGAAAAATTTTGAATTTATAAATTTCGGATCATTTTTAATTAAAAATGAAATTATTTTTCTTTAAATTGGGAATTAACTTGAAATACTAAATTTAAAACCAACTTTATACCGAGATTTGAGATAACACACGATTAATAAGGTACCCTTTTATACGGGCGTTGTGGGGGTGCTAATCCTTCCCCACACGTAACCGAGTCCCGAACCTGTTTCTTTGATTTCTCTGGTTTAAAACGTAGACTTGAAATTGGTTTTAAAAAATATTTTAATTAATTTTTTAAATATTGTTATAAAATCGGTTTTAATAGGTGGCCGATCACACCTAGCTAAAAAAGATTGGTGGCGACTCTATGTCTTTTTTAAGGTCATTTTCAAAATCTTCATTTTTAGAGGAATTAAGTTGACTTTTCCTCATTTTTTTTTATGTCACGCTTAACGAATAATAAAGTCTTGCGATGAGACTCGTTATTTTTTTAGGTTGCGACAAGCTTCATGGTAGGTAAAAATAGGCATAGCCTCTCCCCTTACCATGGTCACTTGGTCTTGCCAAGATTATGTAGCCATTTCAACCTTTTTCCTTCATCGTTTGTAAAAAATCAGAACCTTAGAATACTCTAAAAATCATTTTCCACAACAACATGCAAGGAAGAAAGAAAAAGAAAACCAAGGCAAGCAAACATGCCATGTTTGTTCAAGCATAAAACCATGTAAAAAAATTTGTTTTCCACCATTTTAATGAAGAAGAAGAGATGATAACTTAAGTAAACATTAAAAAACTTTATTTCTATGAAAAATATAGTAGGAAAACAAGATAGAAAATCAAGAAAACACCATGGACAACAAAAAGAAAGCTATGCTACAGCTTGGTAGATATGACTATCAAGCTATCCTATTGAAAACCTTTTTTTTTCTTCCTTTCAAAACCTTTTTCTTGCTTAATTAGCTACTGTTTTCAGCCAAAAAACTTATGAAAAATGAAATCAACCCCCCTCCCTTAGTCTTGGCCGAATGGCTTCTCCACCATTGGATGGAATTTGCACTTTTTCTCCTCCAATCTTGGCCCTTAGATTAAGATATTTTGATGACAACATAAAAATGTCATCTTGAAAACTGATAGCAACCCTTAAGATATGTACTCAGCCCTTGTAGTAACCTCAGCCCTTAGATGCAAAAGAGGACCAATCCCATGTACTCCCTTGCTTGCCCCCTTGAGTGCCTACCTTTGGATGAGTTGTGCTCTTCCATTCTTGGTCATTGGATGAGGACAACATAAAAATGACATCTTGTAGATTAAATCCAGCCCTCAACATGTGTACTCAGCCCTTTAGATGGCCTAAGCCATTGGATGAAAAGAGACAATCCCATGCACTCCATTGCTTGGCTGAATGGATGCTCACCCTTGGATGAATTGTGCTCATCTTTTTTCTTCCATTCTTGGCCATTAGATGAGGGTTCTTTCATGACAAATAAAAATGTCATCTTGGCATTTAAACTTGGCCATTGGATGGTGCATTCAACTTTCCTACAAGGCACCTAAGCCAATGGATGAAGGGGGGACCATTTGCAAGGTGTTAGTGGTAGCATGTGGCTTGATAGTGACTATGGAATTAAATTGTTCAAGCTTCCTTCTTCTCCTCTATGCTGGCTGACCAAGGGAAGAAAAATCCCAGAAATTCCTTCTTCTTTCATATTTTCCTCAATTACAAATTTGCCCTTTTTGGATTCTTCGTTGAAATGACCTTTTTGCCCCCCGAACCTAAATAAATAGCAAACGGACTCCAAATTCAAATTTTATTTTTTTAATACTTCCAAAATAATAAAAAATTGGATTCTGGAAGTTTTCAAAATTTTTCGACTCAATTTACTATTTATTTCGGATTTATTTCCAAAGTTGCCCTTTTATGCAACCGAACATTACCATTTTTTAAACGAGCTTTGAATCCAGATTTTTCTCACCAATCTCTTCCAAATAATTTAAAAATGTGATCTGGAAGTTTTCATAATTTTTGGAGCTCATTTACTATTTTTTCGAGATTTATCTACTTGAATTACTACATAGGGGACCCGGTATTTGGCCATTTTGCAAACGAACTCCGAATCAAGATTTTATTTTTCCAATATCTTCCAAATAATTTAAAAATGAGATCTGCAAATTTTTAGAATTTTTGGAACTCGTTTGCTATTTTTCCGAGATTTATCCTGTTGAATTTCTACATAGTGGACCCAAGATTTGGCCATTTTGCAAACTAACTCCGAATCAAGATTTCTTTTGCCAATCTCTTTGAAATGATTTAAGAATGAGATTTGCAAATTTTCAGTTTTGGAGTTCATTTGCTATTTTTTCCAAATTTTCCAATTTTACCCTTTTGCCTACGAAACCCGGTTTTGCTCAAAACAAGTCCGATTTTCAGATTTTCTTCAAACTGAGCCTTGGGTTATCCTTGTTTAATCATTCCTCAACAAGTAGGGGCTTTATTCCTACCGAATCGGACCATATTCGCAATTTTTCCAAATTTTACCGAAATCCACAAAAAAAAACCTAATTCTCGGTTTTCTTCCGAATTGACTTTTCTATCAGTTTTTCTTCCAAGTGGCTTCTCCATTACCCGTAGTCAGTACTTATCTTTTATTTGGAACCTTCAATTCCGACCAATTTGATCGTTTAAGCACTTTTCCCTAAATTTCCCGAACTAGGGTTTTTTTTTATAAAATTCCGTAACCCAACTTCCGACCTCCTTATCTTTCAATGTAGACCTTGGATTATCAAAATTCTTCCACCATTTTTCAATTGAACCTCAAATCTTGATTTTGAAAGTGGGTTGACTTTTTTAGTAGTTGACCTTTTTGGGGTTGACTTTTTTGGGATTGACTTTTTTGGGGTTGACTTTTTTTAGTTTAACTTTTTTTATCTACTTTCTTAAACTAAGTCTCGGAGTACCACCTGCAAGATGAGAAAAGCCTTTTAGCATCTGAATCATCAATTTAGGAAGAAAACGTACTTGATTTAGGGGTCCGGACAAAATTAGGTGTCTACATTGTAAATTAACAAAAATCTAAAACATAAACTTACATTGCGAAATTGATGAAGATGATGCTATCAAAAATCCTACAATCACCAAAAAAAAATTTGATGAAGATAATGTAAAATTATTATAATACATTTGTTAAAAAAAATTATTAATGAGAATAAAAAATAAGAGAGAAGAGAGAAGAGAAGAGAGAAGAGAGAGAAGAGACTCACGAATGGTAACAACGATGGTGACGGCCAGACGGCGATGGTCGGAGGCGACGGGGAACGATCGGACAGACGGTGGCTTTAGGGGCGACTGGTTGACGGGTCAACGGGGAGGGGAAGGGAGGAGAGGAGAGGAGAAGAGAGAAAAGAGAGAGAAGAAGAGAGAATAATAGAGAAGAAAAGAATGAGGAAAGGAGTCTCGGGCACGTTTTAATATGCCCTAGACTTTTACCGACGGATTTTTAGTCTTTACCGACACAAAATCCGTGGTAAAAAAATTTCACGATTTTTCATGAAATTCGGTCGGTAATGTTTTTACCGACGAATTTATTTATCGATGGACTGGAGTTATTACCAACGGAAGTCCGTTGGTAATAACTTGTCACGGTTTTCAAAAAAAATCCATCAGTCATGTTTTTCCAACGAAATATTCCGTCGCAAAACATCATCGACAGAATATTCCGTCGGTGATGTTTTCACCGACGGATTTAAAATTAAATTATTTATTTTTATTTAAATTTAAATCTTTTTTATTTTTAAAAAAATAATTTTCGTCAATTTCTTTACCGACAGAATTTTTCTGTTGGTAAAAATGATGTTGTCATCGGTAAAGAATTGGCGGGAACGAGAATTGTTCCGGCCAATTCTTTATCGATGGAATTCAACGACAGAATTGTTCCGTCGCTGAAATTCCGTTGGTATTGTCATTATTCCGTCGGTAAAAATGTTAAATTCTGTCAGTAAAAATTAAAAAATTACTGACGGACAATCCGTCGGTAGTAGTTCAAAATCCGTCGATGATAGTTGTTATTACCGACGGATTTAGTCGTCGAAAATATTTTCCTCGCTGATTAAGCATTCTCTTGTAGTGTATAGCACCGGACTGGACAGACCTCTAATTCTCGATTAAATCGGTCCGATCATCCAATTCAATTCAATTTTTTCATCCATGGACCAAACCAAACCACCCCAAAATTGAAATATCCTGTATAAACATGTATAAACATTAGCATCTTAGTATGACTAAATACAGAATAATCCTACTTTTTTATTCTTTCCAAATTTTAAATGTAAACACATGAGGTAATTCAGTTTCAGCATTTTTGTCCCAACAACCACTTAATCTGCCACTAATTTCCATGAGTTGACTAGCTGTTCTTCAAAGATATTATCATAAAGAATAGAAAGTTTGTATAGTGGCTTTTTTCTTTTATAAGCTAAACGTGTCATTCTTTTATGTATTTTTAACTTTTATTCAACCATTTGTAGTTCTTTCAAGGATCAAAGCTTTTAGTTTTGTTTGTTAACAAGTCAACCTTTGCACTGATGGCTTTAAAAGGTGGTTTGCAACATTGTTTATACTTTAACAACAAAACAAAAAAATCGTTTGTATTGCTATTGACACAATTTTTGAGATAAAACGTTGCGTTTTACCGCAAACGCAATGTTTTAGATAAACTACTTTGATTTTTACTGTTGAAATCATAGTTTGACAACCCAAACCAAAAAGCTAGAAAAGTGAAGTTTTTACTGTTTGAAAGTTGGCTTTTAGATAAAATGACTTTATTATCCCCATATCTCTAGTCTTTTATTATTTTAGAACATATATTTTTTTGACATTTCAATTCATCACAACACTTTTTCACAGTAATGTCAAACATTTAAAATCCTCAAACCACAATTTTTATCGTATTTTTTAAATATACTTTTTCCAATCCAAAATTTTTTTAATTCGAGCTTTTTTTAACAATAATATTAACTAGCCCTTAACCAATGCAATTGCAAACACTATCCAATGTTGCAAGTTGGAACTAAAGCTATGGTTTTTTTTTTTTTTTAAGAAACAGCAAGGAAAATTCATGAACAGGATGTCAAAGATGCTCCATGGCTAAATTTTAATGACTTTTTAGATGAAAAATTGTTATTCTTGATTGACGAAGAAAAACAGGCAAAATTTTTGGTCAATCTCATTTCAAGTTCCTAGCAATATTCTTAAATATATCTCAAACTAATAAGATATTTAGACTTTTTGCATATCATGTGCTGTCAAAACTGAAATATCATTAAGTCCATTTAGTTAGTATATTGCTGTTGATTTTAATCACGCAAGTGTATGTATCGTTAATAAGTAATATAATAAAGAGTAGAGCAATGATCTCACGAGAAATTGTTACCAAATTTGCTAAGTGCTAAAATTAACACAACTTAATCTTATTCAAACAAACGATTAAAAATTGTTTAATTAAAACAATAAATAAAATAATAAACAAAGAAAGTAAATTAAAAGATAGATAAATTAATTGAGAAAAGTCTAGGATTACAATTTTCCTCAACACTTTGCTTAAACTTCTCCTACCCTTTTAACTTTGACTAATGATATTGATTTGTTAACCTAGAGTTCTAATCTATTTATAAGTATTTTCCGATGGTATTATAAAAATATCCCTTTTAACTAATTAACTATATTCCTATGAAAATGGAATAAAGAGGAACTCATTAAGCTTAGACTCAAAAATTAGTTACACATGACACGTAAGTGTATTCCTACCCTACATGCAACTCAATTCATCCTAATAAATGAATATGAAACATGTGTTATTCAATCCATGTCTAACAATAAACTCCATTTTCCAAGTTGTATCTAGGTTACCAAATCAATCTAATTGGTAGCTAAGCAATTAGAAGCATTAAGCACAAGATTGAATAAACAACATCAAATATCATTAAATCAAGCAAGAAAGTAAAATAATCCAAACTACATATTGAGTTCCATTGAAATCCTAAAAAAGTAAATTAGTTCATGCTAATTAATAAAAATATAAAACAAAGCAATTTCACCATCATAAATATTACAAGAAAGATAAAGAAGAGTAAGGGATAAAAGAAAACTAAGGTTTGTCAGGTCTTCAGTCTTCAATCCTCCAAAACCTCTCTTTAGCTCCTTGTAAACTTGTGGTGGTTGCTCTCCTAAGAAAACTAGGTTATTTACAAGCTAAGAACTTGTAAAAGCTAGGAAGAAGTCTTTAATAAAGTCCTAAAGGGTTTCTATTTATAAAACTCCAAAAGCCTGATGAAGGAAAACTTTGTGGGTAAGTAACAGCTTCCAGCTTGGACTTTTCATATATAAGCTAATTCTCTGCTTCTTGCTTTAGGACTCTACAAAAATACAAAATATATTAAATTAATAACTAATTTAAACATAAAATAAATAAATAAAAATAATCTAAAAACTATTGGATATCAATATATTATTTGGTGTATAAATACGAAATACGTATACTAAAAGTAGGTTGTCGTAAGTAGATACACGGTGCATATTTTATGTACACAATTGATATCATGTTTGAATGAGAAATTAATCTCTAAGTACCCACTTGGAGAGGAAGAAAATTGGTTGATATTAGTGATTGGTGTGGAATCCCGCATAGGATGAACAAAGGCTTAAGCTTCTAGTATTTATAAGCCTTGTTTCCATGAGAGGTTGGGCCCCAAGGGGCACTTAAGTTTTATGGTGGGTGAGGACCTACACAACTTGGGCTGGAACACAAGCGTGCGTCGTCGAGCTGGGCTGGGCCGGGCTGGTTCGAGTTTGGGTTTGGATCAGTAATTAATTTTTTATTGCCCAATCGACATGTTTTTCTTTCCAAACTGAACCGACACAACCCATCCTAGATAACTATTCGGTCCTACCGAACCAGTGCTGCCAACCAAGGGACTGTCTGATTGAAACATGTCTGTTCGGATAGATTTTTTTATCCAAAAACTATGTCTGACCGAACCGGTTCTATCTGTTTCCAACAAACATGTCTTGTCCGAACAGGTTTCATTTTTTCTATAAAACCTGAGCAGTGCCTGTCATTTAAATGTATGGAAAATTTGTCTTAAATTTCAATTCTGCTCTTGTTCTTTCTTGTGTCTTCTGTGAGAGACCGACTTTTTTTTGGTTCGCCGTGTTGCTAAGAGTGTGCTCTCGACTGCAACGTAATCGAGGAGGCCTGGGAGACGAATTGCAACATACTGTAAGCACCTGTGAGACAGGCAATAATCATCTTAAGGTCAAAGGTCCAACCTTGACTCGATTATCCTTTTCTGTATTCGGATTAACCTGTAAGTGTTGTCAATTTCCATTATGAAATGTTCGTAATTTGTATATGTTGTTCTGCCGATATTTCAGATAAATAATCTGTTCTTTATTCTTTATATATATCTGTTTATGCGGTAATGAAATAAATTCTTTATGCCTGTGTTATAAGTTTAATTATAATCTTAAGACGATTAGTTGTGAATTTTTTTTTTTACATTGTTTCACTACTTCATACACGTTGTTTACGTTTATATAAAACCTTTACTGACTGCTTTTCGCAAATCCATTATATATATTATTTATATATGTTTTTTGCAGTAATGTTAGTAATGATTGTTTCATTACTGAATGTTTTGTTAAGACGTATTTTCTTGTAACTTTTCATGCATGAAAAAACTTGTCTTTTTATAAGTTGTAGCCGACCTAAAAGACAGGATTGGTTAAAAGGATATTTTTCTCAGCATTGTGTTGATTCGGTCATGAGATAACTAATATCTAGTGCCACCGTTTCATTACGTGATTTATAACATATATATATATATATATGTATATATGCTTATGTTATATTGTTTTATAACATATATTTTTGTTATAATATATATAGTTAAATATATATATATATATATATATATATTGTTAGTGTATATATATATATAGTTTGATAATGATTGTGTGATATATATATTTTCTTGATGCTACTTCTTATTGTTATAAGGAATTGTGTCGTGAACGGCAGGATAGGTTATATATATTATTTTATATTGTTTGTGTTAGAAGTACATGATTTATATATATTTGTTGCTTATTTGTTGTAACATACATATCACTTCTGTATGGCAATTGATGTTCGTGTAATATATATGTATATATATTGTGGACTATAAGAAGTGTACTTTGATATATATATATATAGATTATGTATATATATTGGCAGCATATATTACATAGTTATGTTTGTAATATATATATATATAGTTTTTGTGATCTATATATATATATTTATATATATATATATGATTGTAAAATATATATTCGATATATATATATAGTTGATCCTGTTATTTTTTAAATAACAGATGGCTGAAAAATCTACCGATAATGCTAGTGCGTGTATAGCGCCACAACTTCTACATGTAACACATGGTGAGAGACCCGATAAGTTCAGTGGTCTGGACTTCAAACGATGGCAGCATAAGATACTGTTCTATCTGACCACTCTGAACCTAGCCTGGTTTTTACGGGAGGAGGCCCCGGTTCCCAAAGAGGGAGAGACCGATCCTACAGCTGTAGTTTTGGTGCAAGCATGGAAGCATTCTGACTTCCTATGCAAGAACTATATCCTCAATGGATTGGACAACACGTTATACAACGCGTTTAGCCCAATCAAAACTACGAGAGAGATGTGGGAGTCCTTAGAAAGAAAATACAGAACTGAGGATGCCGACACAAAGAAATTTGTGGTTGGCCGGTTTCTAGATTTTAAAATGGTGGACACAAAAATCGTGATTAGTCAAGTCCAAGAGTATCAATTGATCCTCCATGAGATTACAGCCGAAGGAATGATTCTTAGTGAATCATTTTAAATGGCGGCTTTGATAGAGAAATTGCCTCCTTCTTGGAAGAATTTCAAGTACTATCTAAAGCACAAGAGAAAAGAGATGACTTTAGAGGACTTAATTATTCAGTTAAGAATCGAGGAGGATAACCGTGGTTCAGAAAAGAGGGCTAAAGTACAGACCATGGAAGCCAAGGAAAATATTGTTAAACATTCGCACAAAACCAACAATAGGACACATGTTGGTTCATAAGAATTTGGTTTCCGGCTCTATGTAGAGCAAGAACGGGTTTAGACTTGTTTTTGAGTCAGATAAATTTGTACTCACTAAATGTGGCATGTTTGTGGGTGGAGGATATCTATGTGATGAGCTTTTTAAGCTCAATATTATGGCTGTTATGCCAAAGAACAAGAATAATAATTAAATTATTTCTTCTGGTTATTTGGTGATGTCCTCTAAATTATGGCATGGTAGATTAGGTCATGTGTTTTACAAGACCTTGTAGAGAATCAACAATTTGGATTTAGATTTGCTTCCGCAAATTGTTATTGATAAAAAATCACAAATGGGAAATTTGTATGGAATCCAAATTGGCAAAGGCTCCTTTCTATTGGGTAGAAAGAAGTAGTAAACCTCTAGATTTAATTCACACTGATATATGTGACCTAAAGTTTGTGTAAACTAGAGGTGGTAAAAAGTATCTAATACTTTTATTTATGACTGTACAAGATATTGTTATGTCTATTTCCGAAGCCTTGGAAGTTTTTAAGCTCTTTAAAAAAATAAGGTCGAAAATCAACTAAGCGAGAAAATAAGAGGTAATAGGGGTTGTTAATATTTTTTTTTTTTGGTGTATTAAACCCAGGGTGTCCCCCCACCCCCATTTTATGGTTGATGGAAGACTAATCTCTGTCGGGCCGAGAGTGTTGGTATAGCAAAGCCCTCCCAACATTGGCGACTCCCTGGATTCGAACCTTGGTTCTCATCCAAGGGGAAGGAGCCACTAGCCACTCCTTCCAACCAAATGTTGGTTAGGGGGGGTTGTTAATATGATTCAATGTTTAATGAATTCTGTTTAAAATATGGAATCAACATTCAAACCACTTCTCTTTATTCACCTCACTATCGGTATTGCGAAACGCAAGAACTGAACGTTGAAAGAAATGATGAATGCTTTGTTGATTTGTTTAGGGTTACCTCTGAACTTGTGGGGGGAAGCTATTTTTAATAGCTATTTATATTTTAAATAAAATACCATACAAGAAATCAGACAAGACACCATATAAATTATGGACGGGTCGAAAACCATCCATGAAATACACGAAAGTGTGGGGGGTGTCTTGCGAAGGTATCGGTTCCTCCTCTTAAAAAAGGTCATGATAGGACCTAAAACTGTATTCAATGCATCACTTGATGAGATCATTGCCCAATCCTTGAGGGCAAGAGAAGGACATATGAGAAAAATGTCAACTTTATGCAACAAGGGTACTCGGGTATGATCTTGTTGTCAATAAGGGTATCAACATAGTAAGTGGGGAAGATTGTCATGATATGGTATCGGCATGCCTTGGTGCTACCATGACTATCCCGTTGTGAAGCAGAGGATGAGACTTTGTCCATGGGATCGGTGATCCCTGTTGTTGCCAATAGTGGCACGGACCCTGGAAGCAAACCATTAGGTTGTAAATGAATGTAAAGATATAATGCACTCAATTAGCAAACTGAATAGATTTACAAGTATTCCTGGAAAGGATACTAGAAGGCCATTATGAGGGTACTTAGAAATTTAAGATACACCTCAAGTTTTGGATTGCACTATGCAAGATATCCAAATACAAAATGGATATTCGATACTAAAGATTTCAAATCCACTAACAGATTTATCTTTATTATTGGAGGAGCTGTAGTGTTTTGGAAATCTTCTAAACAAACGTGTATTGTCAGATCCACTATGGAATCTGTATTTTTTAAGCTTTAGATAAAGCTGAAGAAGAAGCGGAATGGCTTTGAAATTTTTAGAAGATATTCCAAGTTGGCCTAAATCTGTGCCTGCAATTTGATACATTGCGATAGCCAATCTGTAATTGGTAGGGCAAAGAGTAGTTTGTATAATGGTAAATCTCGACACATTCGTCGAAGACGCAATATCGTTAGGCAGTTGCTCTCAAATGGGATTATCTCTATTGATTATGTAAAATCAAAAGATAATGTTGTGGATCCAATTACGAAAGGTTTAATAAGAGAGCAGATCATCGAGGGGAATGGGTTTTAAGCCTATAAATTAAAGTTACATAATGGCCATTTCTATGAGAATTGATCAGGCTAAATTCTCTAGAGTACTCATAGAAACCAGGAAGTGGTCGGGGCCAAAATGGACACAACCATGAGAACCGAAGATGTTCGAAGGGGAATTGTGTGATACCTATTGTCTTGGTTTACACGAAAGGCTGAATAGTTCAAGACATCATGTTCACTAGGTAGCCGAGTAAATCCGATAGTTGTCACTATGGAAGGTTCAAAGCCAAAAGCTACCTATCTTGATGCAATAACTCTTCAAGGTTATATTCTCTCATATTCCGAGTCTGCTCATCCTTTTAATCAGATAATTTCCATTCATGTAGGGGATTGTTGGATATCAATATATTATTTGGTGTATAAATACGAAATACGTATACTAATATGTAGGTTGTCGTAAGTAGATACATGGTGCATATTTTATGTACACAATTGATATCATGTTTGAATGAGAAATTAATCTCTAAATATCCACTTGAAGAGGAAGAAAATTGGTTGATATTAGTGATTGGTGTGGAATCCCACATAGGATGAACAAAGGCTTAAGCTTCTAGTATTTATAAGCCTTGTTTCCATGAGGGGTTGGGCCTCAAGGGGCACCCAAGTTTTGTGATGGGTGAGGACCTACACAACTTGGGCTAGACCATACGCGCGTGCCGCCGCCATCGAGCCGAGCCGGGCTTGGGCTTGGGCTGGGTTGGGTCGGTTTTGGGTTTGGTTCAGTAATTAATTTTTTACTGCCCAACTGACATGTTTTTCTGTCAAAACTGAACCGACACAACCCATCCTAGATGACTGTTTGGTCATACCGAGCTAGTGCTGCCAACCAACCAAGGGACTGTCAGATTGAGACATGTCTGTTCGGACAGATTTTTTGATCCAAAAATTATGTCTGACCGAACCGTTTCTGTCTGAACGGTTTTGTCTGTTTCCAACAAACATGTTTTGTCCGAGCATGTTTCGTTTTTTTTTTTTATATATAAAACCTGAGCAGTGCTTGTCATTCAAATGTACCAAAAATTTGTCTTCAATTTCAATTCTGCTCTTATTCTTTCTTGTGTCTTTTGTGAGAGAGACCGACATTTTTCTAGTTTGCCGTGTTGCTAAGAGCGTGCTCTCACTGCAACGTAATCGAGGAGGTCTGGGAGACGAATTGCAACATACTGTAAGCACCTGTGAGACAGGCAATAATCGTCTTAAGGTCAGAGGTCCAACTTTGACTCGATTATCCTTTTCTATATTCGGATTAACCTGTAAGTGTTGTCAATTTCCATTCTGGAATGTTCGTAATTTATATATGTTGTTCTGTCGGTATTTCAGATAAGTAATCTGTTCTTTATTCTTTATATATATCTGTTTATGCAGTAATGAAATAAATTCTCTATGCTTGTGTTATAAGTTTAATTACAAAAAAAAAAACTAAACTAAACTAAAAATAATTAAATAAAAGTTTAAACTACAAGGACTTAGCTAACTTAAATATATAAAATATGGTAAAATAACTTATTTCATAGAGTTATCACACCCCCAAACTTAAGATTTTGCTAGTCCTCGAGCAAAACAAAAGAAAACAAAGCAATCAAAATGAAATAAAACGAATCAAAACAAGCTAGAGTTGAATGCACTTAAATAATGATTTCCTTAATCGTCCTAAAAAGTTATCTCAAAATCACAACTCAAAGTAGAACATAAACATAATCCAAGTTTATGATTCAATTCAATCGTATGCCTCATGCTTGAATGGATTTTCAGTGTGTGTGCGAATAATCTCTTTGCAAATCATTGTATGCAATTCGAATAAATTTATGTTAATGCAAAATACGAATTAGTACTAGATTCTCATATGTATGCTTTTCATCTCTCTCTCCACTAATGTAGACTAACACTTCATCAAGGATCAAGTAGGTCTTTATTAAGTTTGTAATGTAAGGCTATGGTGAAGGTAGGATAAAGGATATATTTCGGTTTAAATCACCGATAGACACTTTTCATTATTTCAGGATTTTTCAAGAGTCATAGTCTTTTCCTCATGTTACATTCTCCATTCTTTGAATGCATTTTTCTTTTAACTCACCACTTTATTCCTTTGTTCTTTTTTTTCCCGGTTCTTTGTTTTCGAAGAACCATAATCTTTTCTTTCTTTCTTCTTTTTTATTTATTTATTTATTTATTTATTTATTTTGTTCATTCACATCATCATTTCACCCAAATTTGACATGGCTCATAATTATTTCCTGTAATATCATACACATGCCTATGTAGTGAGGGTCAATCATGGTTTTTCTTATTAGACTAGGCTCAAAGATGTGGCAATCAAAGAAAAGATGATATATCAATTAGGCACAATGGGGTAGACTAAGGATATTAATATATATAGGTAGGCTAAAAAAGGCTCAATAGATCCAAACATGGCCTAAATCACTTCCTCAACTTAGTGTTGTCTAGGATTTCGCCTCGAGAGAGAATCGAACAAATTCTAGGCTTCTAGACATAATCGCAATTCACATCAATATAAACAGTCCTTAAATAAGCAATGCAAATCTAAACAAGAGATCAAGTGCTCAATCATTGAAAATCACATCCTAATAATGATACTAACAAAAGAATTTAACATAAAATCAAATCATGCTTATGTTTTTTCCCAGATTCAAGATAAACCAATAACTAAAATTTCATCGTTGGATAAGGACCTCATCATAATAAGTGCATAATATCTCAAGCATTTTTTTTTTTATAATAAAGACTCCTAAACATAAACATATAAAAGAAATAAAAAAGAAAACACACAAAACAAACTAAAAAAAAAATACAAAACAAATGAAATCGAAAAGCAAACGACCAACACCCTAAAACTTAAAATAAACATTCTCAATGTTTAGAAATAAAAAGAGTAAGAATAAGAAAACTCCCCTGTCGATGAAAGCAACACAAGAGAAGCTCTAGTTTTCCTCTTAGACCTCATTATGCTTGTCCAAGTTAGGTAAGCGACTACTACAAAAGAAAGTAAAGTAAAAATAAATTAATAATAATAACCTAAAAATTAGAATTCAGAATAAAAAAATAAAAAAATTTAAACTTTTGTAAAAATATAAAAAAATAAAGAAATAATAATAAATATTGAAAAAAAAATTCGTGTGGGCGCCGTGGCGCCACCCTCTCGGACTATTTATATTTTTTTTTCTTTGGGTCGGCGTTGCAGCGCTAGAGTCTGACGCCACGGCGCCATGCCATTTTCTTTTTATTTTTAATACCTGCAAAATAAAAAAATAAAAAATAATTAGAATAAAATAAAAAGTAGAAAGAAAGAAAAAAAAATTTTGAAAACTTGGGTTGCCTCCCAAAAAACGCTTGATTTATAGTCATCGGCTTAACTATCTCAGGTTCATCATCCTGTTTCTAACCACTTGATGATTTTCGATTCATGTCATTTGTTTGTTTTTTCTTTAACAGTTTAGCAGTCTTGTAGGCTTGAAAGCGAAATTCATCCCTTTCTGAAGTTAAATCAATAATGCCTTAAGCGGATCAATGGGATAAATTTCTATGAATTCCTCTTTAGTAACACTATCTCCCAGATTGATTAGCTTAGGTTGATGGATGCATTGAGTAAAAGGTGGTGGTAGGTCACACTGGGTCTTCTCTTCATTAACTTCTTCTTCAATAAGCTTGGTTGGTGGTGGATCACACTGAATCTCCTCTTCTTGAGCTTTTTCAACTTCTTTTTTCATCACAACTTCTTCAATAAGCTTGGGTGACAATTCTGGCTTCTTGCTGTCCTTTTCTATCTCTTTTCCAGTCCTAAGTGTGATGACTTTGCATTGCTCTTTTTCATCGCTCATAGGATTAATCTCAGTATCACTTGGAAAAGTCTCCGTAGGATAATTGTTAATGACGGTAGCAAGCTAGTCCATTTGTGTCTCTAGATTTTTAAATGTTGCATCATTTTCCTCCATGTACTGCATAATCATCTCTTCCAATGATGGCTTTACTTCTGGGGCAAGTGCTTGATCTTGTGATGAAAACCCAAGATGATATGCTTGATTTTCGGAATAGGAGGACCATTGATTGTTGCTCCAGGAAAAATTTTGGTGATCTTCCCAACTTGGATTGTAGTCGTTGGAATAAAAATTATTTTGAGGCATATTGTAGTTTCTAACATATTGGCACCAATCACTATGATGTCTTCCCCCACATAGTTCACAAATTACAACTTGGTGATCTCCCCAACCTGGATTGTAGTTGTTGGAATAAGGATTATTCTGCTCCATATTATAGTTTCCAACATATTGCATTGATTCACCATTGGTTAGGAACCAATCACTATGATGTCTTTCCCCACATAATTCACAAATTACAAACGAACTTTGGACTAGTTGTACACCCAAATTGTCTAATTTCTTGTTCAGTGCAGCCACCTGTGCGATCAAAGCATTGATTGCATCCCGTTTATGATCCCACATAGTGCAACCCGTTGCACACAACGATCAATAAAACCTGAAAATAAAGAAAAACAAAGTTTGAATTAAGATTAAGATTGCTTGGTATTAGTATTAACAAAAATAGTAAAACAATTCCCCAGCAACGGCGCCAAAAACTTGTTATCGATTTTAACCACGCAAGTGCACGTATCGTTAACAAGTAATATAATCAAGAGTAGAGTATCGATCCCAAGAGGAATTGTTACCAAATTTGCTAAGTACTAAAATTAACACAACTTATTCGAACAAACGATTAAAGATTGTTTAATTAAAAAACTAAATAAAATAATAAACAAAGAAGTAAATTAAAAGATAGATTAATTAATTGAGAAAAGCCTAAGATTACATTTTCCCTCAACACTTCGCTTAAACTTCTCATACCCTCTTAACTTGACTAATGATATTGATTCGTTAACCTAGAGTTCTAATCTATTTATAAGTATCTTCCGATGGTCTTATAAAAATATCCCTCTTAACTAATTAACTATGTTCCTATGAAAATTGAATTAAAGAAGAACTCATTAAGCTTAGACTCTAAAATTGGTTACACATGACATGTAAGTGTATTCCTACCCTACATGCAACTCAATTCATCCTAATAAATGAATATGAAACATGTGTTTTTCAAACCATGTCTAACACTAAACTCCATTTTCCAAGTTGTATCTAGGTTACCAAATCAATCTAATTGGTAGCTAAGCAATTAGAAGCATTAAGCACAAAATTGAATAAACAACATCAAATATCATTAAATCAAGCAAGAAAGTAAAATAATCCAAACTACATGTTGGGTTCCATTGAAATCCTAGAAAAAAGTAAATTAGTTCATGCTAATTAATTAAATATGAAACAAAGGAGTTTTACCATCATAAATATTACAAGAAAGATAAAGAAGAGTAAGGCATAAGAGAAAACTAAGGTTTGTCAGGTCTTCAGTTTTCAATCCTCCAAAACTTCTCTTTAGCTCCTTGCAAACTTGTGGTGGCTGCTCTACTCTTAAGAAAATTAGGTTATTTACAAGCTAAGAAGTTGTAAAAGCTAGGAAGAAGTCTTTAATAAAGTCCTAAAGAGTTCCTATTTATAAAACTCCAAAAGCCTGATGAAGGAAAACTTTGTGGGCAAGTAACAGCTTCCAGCTTGGACTTTCCATATAGGAGCTGATTCTCTCCTTCTTGCTTTAGGACTCTACAAAAATACAAAAGATATTAAATTACTAACTAATTTAAACATAAAATAAATAATTAAAAATAATTAAATAAAAATTTAAACTACAAGGACTTAGCTAATTTAAATATATAAAATATGGTAAAATATCTCTATTTCATAGAGTTATCATATATAAGTTTGTTTGTTGTGATTATCCTTTTATGGTAATCAAAGGTCTTTTTTTTATACGATGTATAGACTCTTTATTTTTCTTAAAATATTTGTGTTCGGCATATATGTCTGACATATATTCAGACATAGATATGAAAAGTATGATCCTTCAAATATATGAAAAAAATGAGTATATTCGTATTGGACATATACCCGTATCCAACACTTATCCCTGAGTCTAGATAACGTAGTGTATATTATGTTAATTATGGTATATCATGGTGGTGTGTAAATGAAAATTTTTCTAGTTTACCCCAATGGAATCACTAAATTTTCATGAATGAAACTGTCTCATGTGTTTATCATGAGTGTAGAAGCGGCATTGGTTTTATTTTATAATTTTTTTTTTTAAAAAAAATTATGCAACTCTTAAACGATATGCAAAAGGTAAGAAAAATTAAGCTGTTGGTGAGTACTAAACTATGATAGTTAGAAGAGAAGCAATAGTGAGGAGTAGGGTGGTTCATTATTCGATTTTAATCGAATTAATCGATCAAAACTTTATTCGGTTTGGTTAATCAAAAAAAAAAATTTGGTTCGATTATCGATAAAGATTTTTGATAAATTTTAGTTATCGGTTAATTCGGTTCTGTTAAGCGAAAATAACCTATTAACCATATTAACCGGAATACGCTAACCATATAGCTTTATTATGCTTTTCTTTTGAATTTTGGTTGGTTAGATATATTATTATGGATGGAGTACAATTAACTTGTTTTGGTATTATGGTTGGATGTATGAAATCATGTATTTATTTGGTATTTGTAAAGTAAATTTGGTATTTATTTCGGTTAATCGAAAACCGACCGAATTAACCGAAATAATTTCGGTTCGATTAATTTCAATCTTTTCCTATTCGATTAGATACTTAATGCTTAAGATAAATAAATAAATCGATTAATTCGGAGGAGTAAAAACTTATGAACAACTGAGTAATATATAAAGAAGAGGATTTATAGTTAGCAAATAACTTTGATGCATTTTGTTGTTAAGGTGAAAGTCATCCTTACTCCATTTTGACTAATTATAGAGAAGCACAAATTTGCTTATGGCATTGATGAGTTTTATTGTAGCTCCTAAGATGTATGGTTTACATTACTAAAGTGGCCTGTTAAATTTGATGATCCATATGGCTGCCTATATAGAATATATGCCTGTTACATCTCAAGTGTTGTATAATAAGGAGACTAATGCAAACAATTTGAAAGTAATTTGAACAAAAACAAATTTTAGGTAAGGCACTTAGAAAATATTTTAAGGATAATAGTTTTTTATTTAGGTGAAAATGAAAATTTGAAAGTGTTATTGTTAAGATACAATTTTAAAGGAAGAAATTCAATATTACAGTTCAAGAATTTTCTGAATACACATGAACCAAGAACCAAAAAACGAGAGTGAGAGAGAATGAAAAGATTCTTCAAGGGATTGGATGTAAAGTTTTGTTAAATGAACAGAAAATAAAGTATTTATAAAGTATTAACCCGAGAGGAATTTCAGTCTGGGATCCTGTCATAAGAAAAATTCAGGAGAGACTTTCCTCATGGAAGAGAAAATACCTATCGTTTGGAGGTCGTGTGACCCTAATTAATTCCGTACTCTCTTGTCCCCCCTTGGACTTTATGTCTATTTTTAAAGCACCGGTTAGTGTGGTTAAGAAGATTGATCAAATTCAGAGGAACTTCCATTGGGGAGGGGACGATAAAAAGAGGAAAATGGCAAAGGTTTCATGGGCCAATATTTGCAAGCCAAAGAGATGGGGCTAGCTTGGCATTTGTAATCTGGAGACCAAAAATTCAGCTCTTATTGCTAAATGGTGGTGGAGGTATGCTACAGAGGAAAATTCACTGTGAAGGAAAATACTTGATTCGAAAAATGGTACAAATGAACATAAATGGATGCCTTGTGTCAAGAATAAAAGGAAATGTCAGTAATATGGAGGGAGGTGATCTCATCTGGTTCTAATAAGAGAATTAAATCGTTTATGGGGCACGACAGCTTTAGGTGGCTTGTGGGGAATGGGCGCGACACTCTGTTTTGGTTTGATAGGTGGGGAACAGACAAGTCCTTTAAGGATCTCTTTCCAAGGCTCTTCCGTTTGGCATTTAATAAATATGCAAATGTGGCGGATTACAGTGTTCAGAAATGTAACAACCGAGGTTACGTACAATCATGTAAAGTTAAATCTCGAAAATTTTAAGGAGAAACTTGGAAATTGGTAAGAAGTTATAAGTGAAGGAATTAAAAGAAGAAAAGATCAAATTGAACAAACTAAAAAAAAAAAGTTTAGGGGTTAATGGTTATTATAAAAAGTTGAGGGACCAATGAGCAATTATACCAAAAGTTGAAAAATATCTTTTAGTCATCTTATTATCTTGAAATTTCTAGAAAATTTTCTTCATTTCTTTATGAGCTAGCTAGCCAGCCACCCTCCCCTCTTATTCTCTCAAATTCTCTTCATCTCTTCCAATAATTCTCTTCAAGTATTCCACTAAAATCTCAACAACAATCACATCCAAGGTTAGTTTCTTGATAAATTCTTCCTTTTCTTTAGATATTCTACTTGAGCATGCTAAGATCTTAGCTCCATAAACATGTTAAGGTCTGAAATCCATCAATTAAGTATGAGTTTTACTCACATTTGGTAAGAATTAAAAGGATTTGAAAGCATGAACAAGAAAATGAGAAGAAAAAACAAAACAGGGGAAGTTGAGCATGCTTGCTGTTCGGATTTTTTGGGTTCGGCACAGCTGGTTTTGTATTTTTTTTATATTTTTCCTAGAAACTAGACTTCAATACAAGAATTTTGGTTTTTGAATCACCCAAAACCGATAAGGTTTTAAAAAAATAAAATTCAGTGAAGTTGGCTGTTCTGTTTTGACCCCTGTTTCGGCATAGTTTCGGGATTTATCAAATTTGATCAAGATTTTGTTCTAATTTTCTAAGTTAGTTTTTTTATTCATAAATTAGACTTATTGATTTAAATAAACCAATTGGAATCACTTCAAAATTCTTTACCAAACTCAAGTTATGATTTTCTAATCTAGCTTGATAGTAAGGAATTTATTGCTTAAGAGAAATATAGTACTAAATGATGGTTATGGATTATGAAAATCTCTAAGGCATGGAGTACTAGAAAGGAATTTGATAAGGACATGAATATGGAGTTGAATTATGGAGAAAATGATTATGAAAATGATATTAAAAATTAAGGATATGTTGTTTTGAGTATGAGAAATTAGTATTGACTATGTGGTAGATTAATGGGACTTAAGTTGCATTCATAATTATGTAGTGCTTTGAGCATGTATAGATACAAATTATCATTAATCTCTAGGCCACGTAGATGCGACGTCACCTGTGGATCTCGAAGTTTCAGATCGAGGCGTATAGTTATTTGAAATTTCTTTAATTATAATTATAATTGTTTTTGTATGATATTTGTTTTACGTATTAAAGGTATATACGATATATAATCATATGAATTGATTTGTTATTAAAGTACATTTATTTCAAGAAATACTATCTCGAGTAAGTTGGTTGATTTATGAAATATGATTATACATAGAATTAAAAGTACATGGTTTTGGCTCCACCTGACTTAATGTATGAGATTATACCCTTGATCAGAATACGGGAGCTGCGTGCTACGCCTTTGTGGCGGGAGCCACCTCCAGAGTCCCAATTCCGTGATATGAGACTGGGGTATGGGAGCTGCGTGCTACGCCTTTATGGTGGGAGCCACCTCTAGAGTCCCTATCCTTTTATAATAGCCTTTTGGGGACACATCATAGTGACACATATACCTTTGGGGCGTCCTATGGTGGAATTGGCCTTTGTGGTCGGCTACTAGTATGCCTACATGGATATTGCCTGGTTATTTCATAGATGTATTCTTATGCATGATAGTAAGTTTGAGCCCAACTATACGTTACCTAATTTACTTTACAGATTTTATAAATTGATTTAATATTATAATATTGTTATATATTTGAAAACTTTGCTACATCTTTGAATTACTCATTATGGTTTTACTATTATTTATTTTTAAAATGTCTATTATGCTTTAAAGGTTACCATTATAGTTTTCACACGCTTTAAATGTTGTCTACTCATTGAGATATTCATATATCTCACCTCTTCTTATTTCTCATTTTCAGGTCACAGTTAGGTGTCGAGATTGCTCCCTTCCTCTACTCTCCGCAGAGTATATTGACGTGGTAAGCATCATATCTAAATTTCTAGAAGATTTGATCTCTTAATGTTTTTATCTAGTAAACCTTGCTGAGATAGGTTTACTTTCGGATATATTATATATATTTGAAGATATGAGACAATAGATCAATATGTTTTGACTTGAGCATAAATTGATCATGGATAATTTTTGAATATGCATGGATATATGTGATAATAGTATTTAGAAATATTGCTGGTTGAGGATATGAATTGAGTATTATTTGCAGGAGGGTTATAGTTGAGATAGAAAAGAAACTCTGCCAGATTTTAGGTAGATTATCAGGACAGGGTGTTTCAAGAACAACTTCTGTCATTAGAATTGGAACCGTTTTTTTTTTTCGCGACCTCTCTTAGAAAGAGAGCTATGTTGGGTTAACGAGCTGCTCGAGTTTTTTGAAGGGTTCAAACTGATTTCTTCAAAAGAATATAGAATTATATGGGACTTCGACAAACATGGCATGTTCTCTGTCAAAAAATTGACTTCTTTGCTTGTTCAACCCCAGAAGGAGATTCCAGATTTTGATTGGTATCAATTATGGAAATTTAATATTCCACCAAAAGTACATTGTTTTTTATGGTTGCTTGTTCTTAACAGGATTCCTACCAAGATGTTTCTGGTTAATCGTGGCTTTCCTATTCCTATGAATCAAAGAATGTGCCCCTAGTGCCTGGTGGTTGAGGAAGATGCCAATCATGTTCTTTTTTGCTGTGATTGGATATTTCAATTCTGGTTGCGTGTCATGTCATGGTGGAATATTATGTGGTGCCCACCTTCTTCTATTTATATTTTTGTGCTTGGTTGTCTTGAATCTCCTTTCATGGGAATTCTAAAATATTGGTGCTTTGCTTCTTGGTCTGTTGCATTGTGGTCTTTATGGCTGGCAAAGAATGAGAGGGTGTTCGATAACAAAAAAATTACGGTGGAGGATTTATTGGTTATTGTTAAATTGTGATCTTGTAGTTGGATCAAAGCTAGGAATAGCGTTTTGTTAATTGAGGAGTCAGTATAGTGGTCTAGTCCAACCTGCTGCACTATATCTCCATCGAGAACTCAAGATGGAATTTATTCCTTCTGGTGTCCACCTAAAATAGGTTTTCTAAAATTTAATGTGGATGGTTCTGCTCGTGGTAAACTAGGACCGGCTGGCTGTGGAGGGGTACTTAGAGATACTAAAAGCAATGTTGTGGCTGTGTTTTCTTGTCTGCTGGGAGTTCGTGATTCAAATGAAGCTGAACTAATGGCCTTCAAATTTGCATTGGAGATTGCTGTGGGTTCTGGTAAATGTTCTACTGTAGGCCTATTAGTTGAATCAGATTCATCTGTTGCAGTAACTTGATGCACTAAGTTCAAAACTCGCCCTTGGAAGATGTGGAAAATTTTCAATGCTATTGATGATCTTCTTGATAGGATTAAGGAGTTTAAACTAACCAAGATCCCTAGGTGTGTCAATGATATGGCTGATTCTCTAGCCAGGGCTGCTGTGGATAAAAAAGAGAATTTCATTGCTTGGTGGTAGTTTTTCTTTGTAGTTTGGGGTGTATTCTGTAATCTGTTTTATGTGGCTCATTCTCAGGCTTATATTTCTTTGTGCTATGTCAGTCTTTGTTCTGGGGAGTTCCACCGTTGTTCGTTGTAATACTTTCTTTCTCAATAAAATATGGTTTAGCAAAAAAAAAGTATTTATAAGCCTCAATCGGTGTTAAAACATTCGTTCATGATTAAACATGTCTTTGGTGAAAAATCACCCTTTTTGGAATGAAGCAACATATCAAAATGACATATTTTTAGAGTTTTCAGATAGGACATTCGGATGCTTATGCCCTCCCACGACATTCTGATGGTCTAGACAAATTTGTGACAGATTGCTATTTAAACTTGTCATTTGAATTCTATTCAATGACATTCGAATCTTCTTATTTGTTTTTATTCAAAAAATTTATTAAACATTTTCCAACTTTATTTTTAACACAAATGCATGCTTTTATTTTTTTTTTTGATAAAAAAAAAAACATTTAATATCACTTTAGAAATTAAACTTTTGGTAATATATACAACATGAAGATTTTCCATATTGATTTGAAACATGACAGCACTAGATTATTTGAGAAAGATGTAATGTGCAGCAAGTAGACCTGCTCAAGGGTCGGGCAACTCGTCCAGCCTGACAGACCCGATCGATATTAGGCCGTACCTGGAAAGGGAATTTTTCATTTTGGGTCGATCCAGTCATAAATACTCTTTATGTAATAAAAAAATATTTTTATTTAAATTTAATTATAAAAATATTAATATAAAAATGAAAATTTTAATATTATTTAAACATTAAAACGGTATTACGAGCTGGCCCGATCTGACCCATGAGCAGATCTAGCCGCTAGTGATTAGGTGATATTGCACAACCATGCATAGATTTGGATATCGAAAAGTTTTCTGCAATATAGCAATGCAGAAGAATTTCCATGGTTTTCTATTCTTCTCCTTAGGTATCTGATCAAGGCCTAATAATCGAATAAAAAAGTAGACAAATATATGACCTTGGATCTCATATAGAACTTCCTCCATCTGTAATAACCTAAAGCAGCTGTTGAGTATATTGAGTCCAAGTCTCACATCGAGTAACTTGGTTAAGCCAAGGGGAGTTTTCATCCCACATCGAGTAACTTGGTTAAGCAAACAGGAGTACTCATCCCACATTGAGTAATTAGGATGAGCCAAGGAGAGTGCTCACCTATAAGTAGGAGCCTTGGCCTTTGGTGAAACATCACCACCTCCACCACTTGTGAGAGAGAATCTACTCTTGAGAGAAGATGTATTGGGACTCTTTGGTTGGTGAGTCATGGTATTTGTGAGGAGGGTTTGTAGTTTTATCCGTGCAAAAGTTACAATATTTGTAGAAGGGTTTGTAGCTTTATCTGTGCAATTACAAGTTAGAATATTTCCTTATTGGAGTCTCTTATCCCTTTGGGATCGTGGACGTAGGCCAAGAAGGCTGAACCACGTTAAAAATATTGTGTTGTTTTTTTCCTTTATTCTCGAGTGCTTGTTGTGGGTTGTCACGCTTCTCAACAATTGGTATCAGAGCTTTTGGTTCGAGCGAGGGGAGTTGCTACCCAGAAGCTTTTGATTTGAGCGAAGAGAGTTGCTGTACATAAGCTTTTGGTTCGAGCAAGGAGAGTTGCTGCCTAGAAGCTTTTTTGTTCGAGGAAGGAGAGTTGCTGAGTTGTTGCCCAGAGATTTTTGGTTCGAGGGAGGAGAGTTGCTACCAAGAGGTAATTGACACTTTGACTCAAGGGAGGATTTGTTGAGTATATTGAGTCCAAGTCCCACAACGAGTAACTTGGTTAAGCCAAGAGAAATTCTCATCTCACATCGAGTAATTAGGATGAGCCAAGGAGAGTACTCACCTATAAGTAAGAGCCTTGGCCTTTGGGAAAACATCATTACCACCACTTGTGAGATAGAGTCTACTCTTGAGAGAAGATGTGTTGGGACTCTTCGAGTGATGTGTCATAGTATTTATGAGGAGGGTTTGAAGCTTTATCAATGCAAAAGTTACAATATTTGTAGGAGGGTTTGTAGCTTTATCCGTGCAAAAGTTACAAGTTGGAATATTTTCTTAATGGAGTATCTTATCCCTTTGGGATCGTGGATATAGGCCAAAAAGGGCTGAACCATGTTAAAAATATTGTGTTCTTTTTTTTTTCTTCTCGAGTGCTTGTTGTGGGCTGTCACGCTTCCCAACAGCAGCATATGCCATATTGCTATCATAAGTAGTAGCTCCAATATTTTATGCTTCCTTTTTCTAATTTAGGTGCGCTTATAATTAAGTCAAAACTGTTGGAATTGGTTTTATAAAATATGATTAATGGAGAATTTTGAGGCAAAATTATTTGTGGGAGTCCACTCACATTTAGAGGTGCTCATAGGACGGGCCGGGCCGAGGTCCGATTTTTTTTGAAGTCTTTGCCCGGGCCGGCCCGTGAGCACTGTTCATTACATTTAAAAAATAAAAAATATATTTTTTATTAATATTTTTATATTTTTATAATTAAAATTAAAATTAAATAAAATAAAATAATATTATTTTAATACAAAAACATTGTTCTGGGCCGGGCCGGCCCGAAACAAAAAATCCCTGGCCAAGCCCGGCCCGTGAGCAGGTCTACTCACATTTGTGGTTAAAACTTTATTGAATTTTGCACTCCAACATGAGTTACTTAACATGGAACATTAACATGTTTAAAACTAATTATAAGTGAATGAGAAATTGATCTAAAAAAAATCTTTAGATGGCAGAATTTCAAACCCTAAAATTCTCAATTATTTGAAAGATTACAAACTTGTCTTGTGGTTTGGGCCGTGGACTCGGGTTTGGTTAAATGAAAAAATATTTTGTTGTTTAATCTCTATCTAATCAGTAACATTTTAGTCCCTAAATATCTTATGACATGATCCAAAACATTAATTATGGTATGATATACATGAATGTTATTTATGAAAATTCATGAATTATGGACATTCATGTATTATGGGTGATTAATGTTTTGCCCCCAAGTCATATAAATAGGTGTTCTGATAGGATGAGAAATTCAGTAAATGTTCAACAATTCTTAAGCTCTTTTCTCCTTTATTGTTATGATTTTTTAAGGCTTTTTGTTTTATTTGTTCCTTCTTCTCTAAAGCTTCGGAATCTGTCATTGTAGAGAGAAATTGAGTCAAATTTCTAAAGTTCGTGGAATTTGAAAAGCTGTGTAACTTTTCAAGGTGGTGTTGTTGAAATCTTGGGAGGTAATTGTATTGAAACCGTGTGCACCAAGTGACAGACAATTTCGATTTAATGACAAAAGATTCAATCCTTGGCAACAACGTAAAGTTCTTTATTCTTCAATTTTATCTTCAACAAGTAAATTTTTTAAAATTCTATTTAAGAATATGCTATTTAATTGTTACAAGTAAATTTCTCCAACAAAATTTTTACAAATTTACAAAATATTTCCAACACTAATAACCTAAAGCAAGCATATGCCATATTGCTATCATAAGTAGTAGCTCTAATCTTTTCTGCTTCGTTTTTCTAGTCCAGGTTGCGCTTGCAATTAAGCCAAAACACTTTGAACCGTTCTAGCTTTTAGTGATTTCCTTCTTTTTCATGATATTAACCTTTCATGCCTGTGCAGGACTGCGAGTTCACTTTATTGAATATCCTTAAATGCTAATCATAATCCCCACCATATACCTTAGGCTTAAATAAATGCAGACCTCAGGTGCTAGCTGCCATACCATCATTCTTTGGTCACCTTCCACTTGCACCATGTGCTCCATCTTTCCTCACCTTGTGGCTTGAATATAATTTTCATGATATCCTCCTCCACTTAACCAAAGTGAACATAGCATGTCGTTTTCTTATCTCTATGGTTCATATTTAAAGGGAGATAAAATAATTGTTAGTAGCAGGGATTTAAATTTTGGTTGTGGAAGTATTTTTAGTCACGTCGTGTTTATTGCGGTTACAGACGTAATGGATGCTATCGCGGTTAATTGTGGTAAATATCAATGACGGAGAGAATTGAAACCATAAAATAGCGACTGCAACGTCACGTTGCGACCATTATTTAAATTCCTAGTTAGTAATTTATAATGTTTGTAGGTAAACGATCTTCTATTGTCTAGAAAATTCAAATTTAAAGAGTATATAAAATATTAATTTTTATATAATTTTGATTTTCGAATAATTAAAATTTAAAAATTATAATTATTCTTAAAATTATATTGTTTTTGATTAGTTGTCTTGTAAAAACACGACTATCTATACTCAGGCCATAAGACATAAAGTATAAGAATGCTAAAGCTATAAAGACTTAGGGCTAATTTAGCATTGTTTTTGAAAAAAAAAAAAATAAATTAGAAAAAGTTTGGCTTGGAAAAAGTGTGTCTAAAAACTGTGGTTTAAAGTGTTTGGCAGTGCCGTGAAGAATTGAAATGTTAAAAAAAGATATGTTTAAAATAATAAAAGTTTAGAGATACGAAGATAATAAAATCATTTTATCTAAAAGTCAACTTACAAACTGCAAAAGTTTCATTTTCTCCGCTTTTTTGTTTAGATGGTCAAACCATAATTTTAATCACAAAAGCCAAAAAACTTACCGATTGTGATGAAACGCAGCTTTTGATTATGCCAACAACAATGCTAAACGGACCTTACTCTTATAGTTTCATTAATGTTTCATTAATGTTACAGAATGAAGTCATAAAAGGCATAAAGGATCAGATACTTACACAATCAGAAGGAATTGACATGTTATCGTCTTTATTGTGAAATTCAGTTCATAAATTTCCCACTGCTAGATATAGACTTATATATGGAGTGACAAAGAAGCTTTAATTTGAATTATCACCACTAAGAAAGATTAATCCATGGCCTGCTGTACTCGAACAGTATAAACTTGTATAATTGCCTGAAACCCTGAATTGATCCCGGAATACGAATGCATGTCAGAATTCCAAGAAATGATAAAAAGTTGAAAGAAAGATTGCAAGGGGAAGTCTTTAGGGAATTGATCAAATACCAGTTAGGCTTTAAAAAGGATTATTATTTATACTAAACAGATGAAAATATATTGTCAAACAATTGAAATACTTATTAAATTACACCAAATCATCAAAGATGATAAAACAAGCTGCTTCTTTTAGAAACATTTATGGTGATCTATATATTATTCGTGATCTGGAGATGGAGCAATGGCAGATTCTGGAGCAGGAGCAGGAGCAGGAACAGGAACAGGAACAGGAAGAGGAGCATTAACCCCTAGAAATCCAAACTTTTTTATAAGCTCGTTAGCAATGAGCTCATTAGCACTATCTGATGGATGGTACTCATCCCAAAACACATACTTGCTTCTATCTTCACACAATGTTGATGCTGGTAAGCATGTGAGAGCAGGTCGAATATTTCCCAATGAACAACATGGCGAATCTGAGTTATAAAATCCTGCAAATATTAAACTCTAAAATATCAATCATGATATGCAGATAAAGTCCTGCAAAAAAAAAAAAAGGATGAATGATAAGGTTACTGTTTCACCTGCATTGCCCTGATGGGCTATAGGAAGGCTTTATTCTTTATTTTTTTTTTCCTGTTAATCATACAATACCATAAAAATCAATATGCCTGTTTACCTAGTCTTCCTCTTTCTTTTCTCTTAACTTTTTTCTTTGCCATGAAGGCACAATTGCTGTTTTTGGGTAGATCTAGCTGCGTACTTACTTTTTTGTATTATAATCGTGTTCAAGGTATTATATATTTATATAAATTTTGATATGTTAATAATTTATTTTATATAAATTTTGACATATTCGTGTATTCGTATTGTTTTCTTGTTATTTTTCTTGGATCGTGTTCGTATCGTGTAATTATGTCGTGTTCAATTTAATTACGAGTTCTATTTTTGGGTTATGGACTCACCATATTTGTATGGATTGCGAATCACATCATCGACAACATCATAAGCATCTCCAAACTTGAAGCTAGCATTGGGAAGTTTACTTTCCAAATTGAGTAATAACTTGCTTGCAGCTTTATTGAAGCTAAGAGCCAGCTTGTTTGCTCTTTCCTGGCACTTTCCAGATGTACTTAGGACCCTTTGCAGTGGTATGCAACCCATTGGTCCTAGACCAAACACCATTAACTCCCTTGCTCCTAAGTTATGTAATACCTTAAAAAACACATATACACAGAGTTAATTAGCATTGTATTTGTAGATGAATGTAAGTGTTAAATTTGGTAATCAATTATTTTTAAAGTTTAAGTTTATAGGAAAGGGTTCAACTATTATAATTAAGTTTCAACACGTTCTTTACGTGCAAGCCGAATGAATCATTAATGGGCTTACATATGAATCCAAATGTAGAATAAAGGTGCAAGCTGAAAAAAGATTAGAACAACAACGCACAACTCGATGGATAATAAGACATTGGGTGAAAGAATATTAAAGAGAAAAGCAGTTGTTAAGATTCGAACTCGAAAACTCTAATACCATGTTAATTTAAGATTCGAATTCTAAAACTGTAATACCATGTTAATTTAGGTAATCAATTATCCCAAGAATTTAATTTTATAAAAAATAATTTAACTATTATATTTAAGTTTCAACAGTAAAATAAAAAAAAAACAATGCCGAATCATAATCAGTTTACCAGGAGTTGGTTTTGAAGTGTTTCCATCAAGTATTGTACAAAAGTTTGGTCATTGTACTTCCATAAGTCACTATAAACTGGCATTAAGTAATTGTTAATGAAGTCATTGCTCCCTAAAGCAACCACAAAGCGAGCGTCTTGAAAGAACTTCTCCGCTGCTTGTTTGCCAAGTTTGTTCTTAATCAATTCAGTTGTCCCCTGAAATAGCTCAATTTGCTTCCAAAGAGACAACCTCTGAATCTGCAAACAATTTATAAATTTCGTTTAAGAGCTGATGATCAGACATCCATTTTTTTTTTCCTAGGCACAAAATGCAAGAAAACTTATTAAGGTTATGCAACTTACAAAGTAACCTCCTGTTTCATTCAAAATCCCACCTCCTCCAGAGGCATAATTTACCCCATTTTCCAATATCACATCCTCAGTTAAAGATGGATCAAAGAAAGCTGGTGGCCTTGAGAGACCAGTGTTGTCACCTGATGTAGAACAACAGAAGTAACATGAAAGTGTTCAGAACTCAGAATTCTCAAAGGCAAACCATTATTACCATTAATAATTCATGAGCTTTAGACTGCATTTAGCATTACTGTTAGTACGATTTTCTAAATCAAAATTGTGTTTCACTGCAATAGTAATGTTAAACGATTAAGAATTATGGTTTGGAAACCTAAACCAAGAAATCAAAATTTTGTGGCTTTTGCAGTTTAACTGCACTTTTTGAAGATAAAATTTTATTATTCTCGTATCTCTAAATATTTATTATTTTATGCATATTTTTGGGATAATTCAAATCACCACAGCATTTTTTTCACCATACATTTAAAATACACTTTTTTCGATCCAAGGGTTTTTTTTAATCCAAATTTTTTTTTTCAAAACAATACTAAACTAGACCTTAAAATTTAAATTGAACTACAAGTTAATCAATTACCTATTATATCAGCAACCGTTCGGCCATTGGTGAACCTTCCATTAGGCAGACCATTGCCAAAATCAATACCATAATAAGGCAAGTTGGCCTTAGCCAGGCTCATAGAAAGGTACTTGTTATTACCAACATCAGACAAGGAATCCCCGAAAATGAACTGCACAACCTTGCCATGACATTGACAACCCTGAATAATGCCAATTCCCACAAGGCTCACAAGTAGTAAACTCAGTGCCACATTAAACTTCATGTTTGACAGACAGGAGGGGCTTGCAGTGTCTTCCAGGACCTTTAAAAAAGTTATGGTTGGAAAATTTGATGCCATAAAGTTTGGGTTTTAAACCTAGGGAAATTTCACTGTTAAAAGGAACATGTCTACAGATATGAGAGGCTGGGAAAGCTGGAACCAGCAAGAAATTAAACTTAGGATGTTTAATTTGTCTGATGAACCAACTTTGTTGCCGGGTTTCAGACCTAACTATAACTACCCTTTTTCTTGTTCCTTTTGTGTATCCGAAGATATATTTTGATTGAGAATATTTTGTCCAAAAACACACAGATTTGGAGACAGGCTTGGTGCAGCATTTGACTAGCTAAAAAAGAACGTGTACGACACGTGAGCTTTCTTTTGTTATTATAAAAAGTTTGGTTAACCGGTGTTTATAAGTATTAGTTAAGAATTATTTAATTATTATTTTTTTAAAAAAAATTATATTTAATACATTATTTTTATTGAATTAAAAAAAAAAAAACAAACAAAAAACAAAACAAAACATTAAGCCTGAAATATATGGGTTTGGGCAAAAAAAAATTAGGCTCGTAGAAAATGAGCCGAGTCTTGACTTAAACAATCAAGGTTCAGGTCTGGTCCGACCCAGCCCATTTTTTATTTATATAATATATTATTTTTATATTTATATATATCATGTAATTTATATCATATAAAAAATAAATATATAATATTATAGTATAAACATTTAAAAATATGTTAAGTTATCGATGTTTTAGAACTTAATAAAAAAAATTAAATTACTAAAAATTAAATAAAAAAATAACATATTTGTTTAAATTTTTTAGAAAAAATACTATGGGTAGGCCAAAATGGACTTGAACTATCCATTTATAAATATGAGCGAGCGTAGATAGAATTTGAGATCTATATCTAGGGCCAAACCGGATTTGGATAAGTATATGTGATGTTGATACCATACTTAGGCCAAATTCAACTCGATCCATGAACACCTCTAATTAACATTTCCCTACTATAAATTATTATTTATAATAGAAAAGGAAAGAGGACCTTAGGAAAGTGTTTTTCATACTCATGAGGTGAGTGGACGGATTTTTTTTTTTAGCATGACTAAGGTGAGTTTACCTAATATATTCAATTTCTTGCATGGAAGAATTGGAACTTTCTCTTTCAAATGTTGGGCAACAATCTTGTCCAAATATATATATATAAAATGTTGGGAAACAATATTGTTAAAACATTGGTGAAACAATAGTTGAAATGAATCAGCTTATTTGAAAAATTAATTCAGCAAAAGAAAGGAAAAAACTAATAAGATATGTTTAGGATATGTTTGGTGGATGATTATCATTCTATTCTATGTTTGGTGCGCATATAAAAGAGAGGATTGGATTGCAAAGAGTATTAACCATCCTACTAGGATGATTCAATTCTAAAAGCTACATAAAACGCCAACAGGGAAATCTCAACAATGTAGGAAATAAAACTAGAGCTGGCAAAGCAGACCCGAATTCGAGAACCTGCTCGATCTGATCCGAAATCGAATCCGAATTAGATCCGAATTGACTAAAAAAGTCAAAGCCCCGAATCCAAAAAATTCGAATCCGAAAAAACCCGAACCCGAGAAAATCTGAATTTGAAAAAGTCCGAACCCGTAAAAGCCCGAATCCGCTAAGATTCGAGTCCGAGATCAATCCAAAACCCGTAAAAACCGAATTTATAATTGAAAAAAAAATTAAACTATAATTGTATGATTTTATTTAAAATAAAAATATATAAATGATAAAAAAATTTAAACAAAAACTTTTAATTTGTAAAAGTATATTTATAATTATTATACAATTATATCAATAATTTATTATTAACAAAAATAATTAATAATATATCTTTAAATTGGATTTAACTTGAAACCCATTAACTATAAATATCAAATATCTTTTAATACTATCCTTATTATATTTACAATAATTAAACATAAAAAATAATATTATTAATTTGACATTTGATTCTATTATAAATAATCATTTATAATATATTATTATACTTATTCCACATTTAAATATAAATTTTAATATAATAATAATTCAAATATACAAAAAAAATATAATATAATTTCAACATATAATTGAACTTCATCTTCATGTTTTCTGTAACATAATAATACTATTAACAAAATTACTTTTAAATCATTCTCTTACGTTATGTTTGGATAGATGTTAGTAAAGGAAAAGAAAGGAAATGATTTATCTTTCTCTTGTTTGGATAAGTAATATGTGTTAGGGAAAGGAAACGAATATTAGCCTCCGTCGTTTGCTTAAAGGATGAAAAGGAAAGGAAAATGTACATTATAATATACATTTCAAATTATGCCCTTTTTTAATTAAAATAATAATATAAATATTACACATCAAATTATAAAAAATAAAAGAAATAATATATTAAAAAAATATGACTGCAAGATAAAAAACAAAATAAAATAAAATTTTTGCTATAATTTACAATGTCAATTCCGTGAAGTATATAAATTTAAAAATTTAAAAATGAAAAAGTAATTTGATGAATGTAAAAGGGATAATATGGACTTTTTATATTTAAAAAAAAATGACTTTCCTTTCCCCTCCATTTCTCCTAATTTGGGATAATTGAAAAGTTGAGCATTTGAGGAAAAGTGAGGGGTGCTCAACTCCCCTCACTTTTCTTTATTAAAATTTTTTATTTATCCAAACAAGGGAAAGATTTTCTATTTTTTCTTACTTTACTTTCCTTTCCCTCTCCCTACCCCAATTCAAACATATAAAAATATTAAATTTACTTGAAAAAAAAATTGACTTATAAATGAAAATATAAAAATTAAAAAGTTGAATAACTAAATTAAAATACAACCTCTAAATAAAAGATATTTAAATAAAAGATATTATTCAAATCTAAAAATCATACAATCTGATACTTAAGTACAATGCATCAAGTCATCCCAAGAGTTCAAGACCAACATCCAAAATATCTTATTTATATTAATATTAAATTAAATTAAATTATAATTTATAATATTAAATCAAGTCATCCCAAGAGTTTAAGACCACTTTTCTTTTCTTGTTTTCTAAAGAGATTATTAATATTAAATTAAAGTATAGTTTATAGGTATATTATATTACTAATAATTTTAATAATTAATTTAAATATCTTTTTTTTAAACAAACTAAAATTAATATATTATTATTAACTTTATATTAAATAATTTTAAATATTATTATTTGTTGGACTAAGTGACTAAGCTCAATAAGTGGTTAAAAGTAAAAAGTTATTTATATAAATGTTTAATGAATTTTATTTATAACTTGTTTCATTCTAATGAGTTTTTTAAAATGTAGCCCAATGATTTTTGATTATTACTTTTTATAGTGTTATTTTATATTTATTTTAGCTCACTTAGAAAACAAAAAAATCTTATATAATCATTAATTATAACTATATTCATTATTCACTACTAAATAACATAAAAATAAAAAATAAGTATATAATCATTGTAAAATAATAATAAATATCAAAATGTATAGATTATTTTTTATTCATACTATAGTAGATATATCGAATTTATATATTTAGCTTTTATTTGAACTTAAAAGATATTGTATTGAAAATAATGAACAATATTCAAAAACAAAATATTGACTCAATGTATAAATAAATTATTATATATTTATATAAATATTTTTAATTTTATTATTTTTGTCACTATGTAAAAAGTAAAATTAATTATTACATTCAAAATTAAAAAAATATTAATAGCTTATAAAATTTTAAAATTATTTGAATCTGTCTAAGCCTACTCGAACTCGAACCGATCCTAATTCGAAATAATCTAAATCCAAAAAAACCCGAATCTGAAGTTATACGAATCCAAAAATATCCAAACCAAAAATGATCCGAACTCGAAATAGCTTGAATCCGATGAAAGCCCGATCCGAGCCTGCTCGAACCGGCCCGTTTGCCGCCTCTAAATAAAACCAACAATATTCAATAGTTTTAGAATATGTCTACCACCATGCAATGAAGTCCTCCGATCGATTAACGCCCGCTTTTGTAAGGGAGTCAACTATCCCATTAGCATTTCTTGATATCTTTTTGAACAACACCTCTTTCAACTTTATTACACAGTCATCAATGATATTAAAAGTGCTCCACATCATCCACGGCCGTGAGGCCATCTTTAAACACCAGTTAATAGCTATGATAGAGTCAGATTCAATCACAAAACCCATTGAGTTATCTTTACCTGAGTTGACTGCAATTTCCAAAGCATACTTGATTGCTAATAATTCTACCGAATTTGAGTCGCCTAACCCCAATGGGCAAGAGAATAGAGCCACAATGTTGCTCCTAGAGTCACGTAGCATCCCTCCACATCCAGCCGGTCCAGGTTTGCCTCGGGCTGATCGATCGACATTAAACTTCAACCATCCAGCGTTTGGTGGAGACCAAAGGGAGTCTGCTAAAGCAGGCTTCTTGAACTTAGGTTGAAGGCAGCAAGAAGGGGTTAAGCCATCATGAAGGCTCCGTAATATTTGTTGCATCCTTTCCAGCTTTAACCCAACACAATGATCTTAATTTGACAATCAACAAAATTTCAATCACAGAAACATTTTTATTTTCAAACACCCTTGCATTTTTGAACAGCCAAAGTGACCACAATGCAGCCTACCAGGAAAGAAACCACCATACTTTCAAAGGTCCATTGAATGGGACATCAAAATAGGAGAGGATGAATTGATATAAAGATGGTGGTAGACACCATTCAAGACTCCACCAGGCTAAGAATCTACACCAAAATTTGTTGATCCACTTGCAACGAAACAAAACATGATATGCATCTTCCTCCTCCTTTTGACACCAAGGGCGGAAACGTTGTTCAAACGGTATAGGTAACCCCCTTTCCACCAAGAACGATTTTGTAGGGATTCTATTAAGAACAAGAAGCCACAAAAAGCATTGAACTTTTGGAGGAATGTTGAATTTCCACAGGTGACACCACTCAACTCTGTATGGGTTTCCTTCAGGTTGATCCAGCAGCTTAGATAATTTTTGAACCAAAAACATGCCATGTTTATCGTATTCCCAAATAATTCTCTCTTTCTTAACCGACACCAGAATAACACTAACAATAAAGTCAGCCAGCTCCTTAACCCACTTCTTTTCTCTTTCTAACAGTGGTCTTGAAAAGAAATTATTCTAGTTTGAATGGCGAAAATTGTTCTGAACAGAATAATCACAAACTTTTGCATACTTATTACTAGCTAATCAAAATAGTCTTGGAAACAGTACCTTGAAGGATTTTTCAGCCCCCCACCTATCAAACCAGAAAAAGGTATCTTGACCGTTCCCCACCACCCACCTATAACTTTCTTGCCCACGAATTTGTTGATAGGCTGAAGACCACAGGAAATCACCTCTCTCCAAATTACAGACATCTTCCTTTGATTTTGGACATTAGGAATCCAGTTTTGGCTACCAGGACCATATTTAGCTTCCACCATCTTCCTCCACTAAGACTTTTCTTCAGTAGCATATTTCCAACACCATTTAGCAATTAGCGCTTTATTTTTTGTTTCAAGATTCCACACCCCTAGTTCACCCCTCTTTTTCGGTTTACAGACCCTAGCCCATCGCACTTTTGCGATCTTCCTCTGCTTGTCATCACCCCCCAAAGGAAATTTCTGCGAAGTTTGTCGATCTTCTTTATAACACTCACTGGGGCTTTGAAGATAGACATGTAGTACAGTGGAAAGCTGGAAAGGACCGAATTAATCAGTGTGACTCTACCACTAAATGATAAGTATTTTCTCTTCCAAAGAGAGAGCCTTTCCTGTATTCTACAGATTATTGGATCCCAAGATGCTGTTCTTCTTGGATTAGTACCTAGAGGCACTCCAAGGTATTTAAACGGTAACTGTCCTACCATGCAACCAAAAGAATCAGCCAACTCCTCAATTGAAACTTCCACATTTTCGATTGCGACTACAGAGGATTTATTGAAATTGATTTTCAGACTCGAGCATAGTTCAAACACTTTGAGAATCATCTTTGTCTTCTCCATCATTTCCTTCTTAGTTTCAAGGAAAAGAATAGTATCATCTGCAAATTGCAGACGAGAAATCGATAATGATTCAAGGAGAAAAATGGCACCTCTGATAAGATTAAGCTCATCTGCTTTAGCTAAAAATAAATGTAGAGCTTCCACAAAAATAAATGTAGGGTCACTTTGCCTCAAACCCTTTTGCATTTGAAACTCCTGGGACGGGGATCCATTAACCAACACCGATGTTCTAGCTGTCGAAAGACATTCCGCAATCCATTTCCTCCATCTAATGCCAAAATTCATACTTCCCAAAACATAATCCAAAAAAGACCAATTGATCAATCGAAAGCTTTTTAAAAATCCAACTTTAAGATTATTCCCCCCTTTGAAGATTTCTTTTTTTTTTTTTTTCATCACATCAATAACTTCAATGGCTAGTAGTATGCCATATGTGATCTGTCTTCCCGCAATAAATGCCGACTGAGTATCACTGACTATTTTTCCAACAACCACCTTCAGTCTCCCTGCAAGCAGCTTAGCAAGAATTTTATAGAGAGAATTTATGAGACTGATTGGCCTGTAGTCATTTAATCCCCCTGGATTTTGCACCTTAGGAATTAGAGCAATGAATGAAGAGTTCAAGCCACTTTCCAATCTGCCAAATTTATGAAATTCTGCCAAAAACATCATCAGCTCGTCTTTTATGAAATCCCATGTTTTTTTTTTTTTTTTTTTTTTTTTTTTTGTAGAAATTGAAGTAGAGCCCATCCGGACCCGGGGCTTTGGAACCATCACATTCCCAAATAACCGCCTTCACCTCCTCTAGAGAAAAAGGAGATTCTAAAAAATCAGAATCTATATCCGTAAGCTTTTACTTTTGAGTCAGAGTGTACTTTGGTTCTCAAACTCTGTTATCTCATTTTCCTAATAAAAAGTCTATTTGCTTAGCAAAAAAAAAAAGGATGATTCAATTCTCTCAAAAAATAGAGGATTATTTTTAATTTCATGAGATTAGATAATAAATGCTTATACATTACCTATTTTATCACTAAAACTTATATTTAAAAATTAACTTAAATGCAAACAGTCATGTGATCTATTGGTAGAATGTTGGATTCTTAATTTAAATGATTAAGAATCAAACCTTGACAACCTCAAATATCAAAAAAAAAAAAAATTAACTTAAAAACATTTGATAAGGTGACAAGCGTCATTGTTTAATGGGTTAACCTAAATTATTTTCTTTCTTTTTTTTCCCTCATTTTCTTTTTATTTTTTTTCTTTATCTTTATCTTTTTTCTTTCTTGAATAAAATATTATTTATATTATTGTATTCATATTTAAATACTATGATCTTTATTTTTGTCACAAGTACTCTTTCCTTAGTAGCATAGCTTCAATCTAGACACCAGTATACTATTAGCTAATGCTTTTTTGGCTATTCCACCAATCAATTTTCCATTTTCATTTTTGATTATTATCCAACTTTAGTTCAAATAACCCAATGAAGCTATTTAAGAGAAACAGAATATTCAGGATATAAAAATTAAAAGAGAATAGCCAAAAGAGATAAGAGAGCGGATGTGTGAATCAAATCAGAAAAAGAGTGGAACAACCTTCTCCGTTTTCCTCCTCCTCCATTTGCAACAGTCACAAAGGTCATGTCCATTTTTGTGATGAAATGTCGGACACATATTCTATGTCCTATCCTACTACTGAAATGTCAGACACGTGTACGGCAATCATTATTAAAGAGTTCATGTAACAGAGCATCCAAAAATCCATTGGAGGATCTGAAGTTGGCTGTGAATACCATCGGGGTTTGGTGAGAGCCAATGCACATAGGAAGGAAATGGAAAAGCTAAACGTATGAGATAATTATCGTTAGTTTTGGATAACTGGTCTTCCATTCTGTTAAGATAAACCTTGTTAGAATGATGTTCCTTTCCTTCTTCTTACCATTTGATTATCTTTGTATTTAGAAGATCAAGTTGCAGTTTAATGTAATTCCATTGATCATAATGATTTATGTTCAAGTGATGACGTTACTACCTTATCTTAAGTTTTTCTTTTAGAAAGTTGAAAGTTGAAAATGGCTCAATAATATAATTAAATGGAGGAAAGAACAACCACATCAACATCAATTAGGTGGTAAATCTTGGTGTCAAGTGTCATAACGGTTTTTACGACCGCTAGATGATTTTAAAACACAAATGGAGTCGCCACTGATCTTTTTTGTCTAGGTGTGATCGGTCACCTATTAAAACTAGTTTTTATAAAATATTTTAAAATTAATTAAATTTTTTTTTTTAAAAACCAATTTTGAAGTCTGCACTTTAAACCAGAGAGAAAATAAAAGCGGGTTCAGGAGCCGGTTACGTGCGGGGAAGGATTAGCACCCCTACAACGACCGCATAAAACGGTACCTTATTGATCACGTGTTATCCTAAGTCTCAGTAAACGTTGGTTTTAGGTTCGGCATTTAAAATTAATTCCTTTTTTGAAAATAATCATATTATTTGAGAATGATCCGGAATTTATTAATGCAAAATTTTTCCATATTCCTCGGCAAACCCAGCAAAACCAATTTTGAAGTCTGCACTTTAAACTAGAGAGAAAACAAAAGCGAGTTCAGGAGCCGGTTACGTGCAGGGAAGGATTAGCACCCCTACAACGACCGCATAAAACGATACCTTATTGATCACGTGTTATCCTAAGTCTCAGTAAACGTTGGTTTTAGGTTTGGAACTTAAATTAATTCCTTTTTTGAAAATAATCATATTATTTAAGAATGATCCGGAATTTATTAATGCAAAATTTTTCCATATTCCTCGGCAAACCCAGCAAAACATGAAAATTTTTATTTATTTTGGAATTTTCTAAATCACCCTCGTTTTGAAAAAGGGGATATTCCGTTAATGATAATTGATAATATCCTCCCCGGTAGACCCAGCAGAGAACTCATTAATTATTTTAACTCGAGAACAACCTTGTTTTATTAAAAATCATTAGTTTTTATGCATTTAAAATTATTTGAAAATGACCTTTTTTTTATATATTTTTTAAGGGATTAATAATACATAAAAATAAAATAAGGTAAATAAATAAACTAAAATAATAATAATATTAATAACTACTATAACAAGGAAGGCAAATAAATAAATAAAAGATACAATTATAAAATAAAATGAAATATGAATAAAAATAAAAATAAAATAACATATATGATAAAATCACAAAAAATTAAATATAAAAATAAAAACTTACATTAGAAGATTGCAAAAAAATTGAAACTTGAGGCTAGAATTAATTCCTGAAAAAACAAAAAATCTTTGTTTCCTTAATTTTTATTTTTTCCTTTTATTTTTTTTATTTTTTTTCTTTCCTTTCCTATTCTTTCTCCTTTTTCTTTCTTTCCTTTCTTTTTTCCTTCTTTCTTTTCTTTTCAAGTTTTTTTTTTCTTTCTTGGTTTTCTTTAATTTTTCCTTTTTCCTTTTCTTTTCTCTCTTTTTTTTTTCCTTTCTTCCTCCTTCCTTTTTCTTCTTCTTTCCTTTCTTTCCATTTTTCCTTTTTTCTTTTCTTTCCCTTTTTTTCTCCTAGCCCTCAGAACCGGGTCAGGCGCATGGACCCCGAGTCGGATCCAAGTCCGCGCGCGGATCTCCACTAAGCGAAACGATGCCGTTTTGGCACCCTCTTTAAACCCCACAAATTTGTTTTTTATTTTATTTCTCCAATTTCTCTCTCTCTCTACCCCCTCTCTCTCTCCAGCTCTTTCACTTCTCTCTAAGAAACCATGATTCTAGTGTCGGATCATTGTACCAACCACCGTGCATCGCCGTCAATCGCCGCTCGCCGACGGTCGATGGTCTCCAAACTTCATGCACCTCTTCCTCTTGGCCCCCTCGTTCCAAATCCGACTTCCGTTTTTCTTAAATCTAAGCCTAAAAGCCTAGATCTATAAAACTACCCCGTGGCTTTAACTTCCTGATTCAGTGTCGTCCGTCGTCGGATAGGGTCGAAACTTCGGCCGAGTCTTCCTCTACCCCTAAGCTACATTTTCACCATTGGGCTTATCGAGAAAATGACCTGAACCCCTCCAAACCCTAAGAACCCGAATCCCTCTAAAAGTGGTTTTCTTTGATTTTGTTTTATTTTTTTTTATTTTTGGTAGGTGTTTGCTGCTGGCTTTGTTTGTTTGGGTGTGTGTTGGTGCCTCTAAAAATTGGGGGGGAGCCTGTTAGGTTCTTTTTTGTGTCTGATGCTGTTGATGGAGGTGGGTTTTTATGGTGGTGTGGGTTAAATGCAAGAGGTTGCTTGAGCAGGGAAGGTGGCGTATTGGCTGGGGTGAGGGTTGGTGATAACTCGTATAATTATATAGTTTTTAGTATGTTTTATTAATGTTTTGTGTCAAATACGAGTTATTATTGTTTAGTCTAATTGTGTTTATGATCTTTTATATTTTTATGTATTTTGGTGTTTTTCACAAGTTTCTTTGAGTGATTTCAGATTACTAGAATTAAGGGCAAATCCAGTTCAGTTTCAGTTCCGACACCTTTTGCCATATCAGCTATATCTTGAGTTTCACTGAAGCAATAAGGCTGAAATTGGTAGCCATGCAAAGCTAAGAGGCATATCTATCTTTTTCATGTTTTACACTTCTTAAAACGGAGTCGTTTTCCCTAGCGAAATCGACCATCAAGTTGGCTGATGTGCAATGACGTCTGTGCTGACATGTTTTCGTATTTTGCCCATATCTGCTTAACCACATCAGCAAATGAGCTGATTCCAACGGCTATGGTTCCGTAACTGATAGGGAAACCTTTGTCTAGAAGACCATGTGATCAGATCAGGCCTCCAATATTGAAGAAATCGACCATCAAGTTGGCTGATGTGCAATGACGTCTGTGCTGACATGTTTTCGTATTTTGCCCATATCTGCTTAACCACATCAGCAAATGAGCTGATTCCAACGGCTATGGTTCCGTAACTGATAGGGGAACCTTTGTCTAGAAGACCATGTGATCAGATAAGGCCTCCAATATTGACGAAATCGACCATCAAGTTGGCTGATCAAAATCGTCATATACCTACCCTTGAAATTTGTAAAGCTTGTCTCTTGTCATTTAGCCCTCCAAAATGTGTATAAATAGAGGGCCTTGGATGATTGTAAGGGATCATATTGGAGATTGGTAGGATATTAGCCATTTTAACAAAATTCTCTAAGTTTTCTTCTTCTTTCTTTTCTCTAGTTTTCTTTTTCTTTAGAAAGAGCAAGAGGTTGGATAATTAATATTCTTCTTCTTCTTCTTTCTTTCTTTTATTTCCTTCTTAGATTCTCTTTAATTTTATGTTTATGTTTATGATGCCTATGCTAGGCTAAACTTCTATTTGGTTAAGGGTGATTTCAAAGCCCTAGACACGTTTTGTGATTGATTTTCAGATTCTATCTATCATTAATTTTCTATCAAAGTTGCTTATGTTCTTCTACAAGAATTGTTCATGATGTTGTCTTGATTTATTTAGGTGTACAACTAGATAGATCTTGATAATTATCTATTGCTAGTCTAGGAGTCTTGATCAGTGTAATTGTCTTGATTTCCTATTCATAAGTGGCAATTTGTGATTAATGATTATGGTCAAGTTTTCAATAATTGCAAAGTGGAACATAACCTAAGTTGAACAATCCGAGCTTATGTGTTTGTTGCTTAGATCAACCTATCTTTCTCATCATAAAGCTGCCATTAAATTGAATCTAGAGAGCTTATTCTAGGTTGTTTGATGGTTAGAGATTAAATAGAGAGCTTGTTCTATTTAACGACAAACTAAGGAAAGATTGGGATAACAGAGCTTGTTGTTATCTACGGTTGTTAACTTTGATAGTTGGTTGATATTGATAGATCTGAAATTGATTCTTAATGATGTCTAGTGGTGGAGAATGAAACCTTAACCATATTTTTCATTTTTGATTCTTCTTACTTGTTTTCTTACTTTTCTAGTTTGCTTATTTTTAAAAGTATATTTATTTTTATTGGCTGGTTATACCGCCTAATTTAGTATATATATTTTTATTGGCTGGTTATACCGCCTTGCTTAGTATATATATTTTTATTGGCTGGTTATACCGCCTTGCATCTTATTCTTATTGGCTGGTTATACCGCCTTGCATCTTATTCTTATTATTTACTTTAGTTTAAATCTGGCTTCAAAAACCCCTTTTCTTTTATTGTTCTTGAATTTAAGTTTTAAACTATCAACTTATAAACTAAAACCCAATCCCTGAGGACTCGACCCTTGCTAACTACTATACTTACAATTGATCTTTTTAGTGCAAGGTTAAATAAGATACACTCTTTTGGGTGCATCAAGTTTTTGGCGCCGTTGCCGGGGATTGCTTTCTTTAGTTTATTAGTTTATTGGTTTATTCTTATTTTCTGTTCTAATTATTTACTTTCTTATTTTTTTTTTTATTAGTGAATGTTCCAAGCTCCCGAAGAAGACTTACGACTTAGGAAAATTCGGGAATTTATAACTTCTCACCAACAACCAATCAAGGAGTTGATCCAAAACATCCAAGAGGAGCAAGGAGAGATGGCAGCAGCTGACAACCGAACTCTCAAGGAGCTAGCCGCTCCGGACTTGGGTCAACAACCATTATGCATTGAATATGCTAATCTTGAGGTAGCTTTTGAATTAAAATCTGGTTTGATTCATCTTCTCCCAACTTTTCATGGTTTTGCAGGAGAGGATCCAAATAAGCACCTCAAGGAATTCCATGTAGTTTGCTCAAGCATGAGACCAACAGGGGTCACGGAAGAGCAAGTTAAGTTGAGAGCCTTCCCATTCTCTCTAGCTGATTCAGCAAAGGAATGGCTCTACTATCTACCATCCGGGACCATCACTACATGGAATGATTTGAAGAAAGCATTCTTGGAAAGGTATTTCCCAGCATCTAAGGCTGCCAACATTAGGAAAGAGATATGTGGGATTCGGCAATACAACGGAGAGTCCTTATATGAATATTGGGAGAGGTTCAAGAAACTTTGTGCATCATGTCCACACCATCAAATAAGTGAACAACTTCTCATCCAATACTTCTATGAAGGTCTCATGCCCATGGAGAGAAGTATGATAGATGCCGCTAGTGGGGGAGCTCTAGTTGATAAGACTCCCAGGGCTGCTAGAACATTAATCTCCAACATGGCAGCCAATTCTCAACAGTTCTCAATGAGACAAGATCCACCACCACAATCCAAGAGAGTTAATGAGGTAAGTATATCATCCCTTGAACAAAAATTTGATAAACTGACTTCTCTTGTTCAACAATTGGCTGTAGGTAAAATACAACAAATAAAAGCTTGTGGCATATGTTTAAACATAGGGCACCAAACTGATATGTGTCCAACACTTCAAGAGGATACCAATGAACATGTGAATGCCATGGGTGGATTTCAGAACCAATCAAGGAAATATGATCCCTACTCAAACACATACAATCCAGGATGGAGGGATCATCCAAACTTCAATTATGGAGGGAACCAATCACAAACTATTCCTCCACCATTTGACCACAGGCCACCAGGTTTTCAGCAAAGAGTGCAACAACCATACCAAACCCGACAACAACTACCACCCACCCAAAATTCAGGTACTTCTCTTGAAGATCTTGTTAAAGCTCTTTCTACTAATACAATTCAATTTCAACAGGAAACAAAGACAAGTATTCGAAATTTGGAGACTCAAATAGGGCAATTGGCAACAACCATGAGTCAAATGCAAGCAAGGGATTCTGGGAAATTACCTTCCCAAACCATAGTGAATCCAAGAGAGAATGCCAATGCTATAAATTTAAGAAGTGGGAAACAGCTAGAGAAACCACAAAATGATAGTGCTCAAGGGGAGAACAATACCATGGCATCCTCTTCACATCCCAACGAGCCACTAAAAAAGGTAATTCCTAAACCATCATTTCCTTCTTATATAACTCCTCCACCTTTTCCTAGCAGGTTAGCAAAGTCCAAGAAGGAGGAGCAAGAGAAGGAAATTTTGGAAACCTTCCGGAAAGTAGAGGTGAACATTCCTTTACTAGATGCTATCAAGCAAGTGCCAAGATATGCCAAGTTCCTAAAAGAGTTGTGCACATCTAAACGGAAGTTGAAATGGAATGAAAAGGTAAGTGTGGGGGAGAATGTGTCAGCTGTTCTTCAAAAGAAACTCCCACCTAAATGCAAAGATCCAGGTATGTTTACCATTCCTTGTAAGATAGGCAACACCAGGTTTGAGCGTGCTATGCTAGATCTAGGGGCATCTATTAATGTCATGCCATATTCAATTTATGCTTCATTGAATCTAGGACCATTAGAGGAAACCGGTGTTATAATACAACTTGCTGACCGTTCTAACACTTATCCAAGAGGAGTTGTAGAAGACGTTCTTGTACAGGTTAATGAATTGGTTTTTCCCGCTGACTTTTATGTTATTGAGATGGAAGATGAGATGTCTTCTAATCCCACACCTATTCTATTAGGGAGACCATTCTTGAAAACAGCAAGAACTAAAATAGATGTACATGATGGCACTTTAACTATGGAATTTGATGGTGAAATAATTCGCTTTAACATTTTTGAGGCCATGAGATATCCTAGTGATGTGCATTCTGTTTTTAATATTGATATAATTGACTCACTAGTGCAGCAAGCTTATGAGCTAGATGGTGAAGATAGTGTAGAAATAGTCCTTAGCAACCATCTCGGAATGGGGAATGCTAAACTAGCCTTGAGTGACCAGGTGGAAGGGGCACTAGAATCTTTACACTCGCTGCAACCTAAAGATGCAAGGTTTGATGTTTCATTTATTGATTTGCCTTTATCTAATGAGAAACTTCTACCTTCCATTTTGCAGGCACCAACTTTAGAGTTGAAACCACTACCGAACCACTTGAAATATTTGTTCTTAGGGGAAAAGGACACACTACCTGTCATCATTGCCAAAGAGCTCACACCTTTGCAAGAAGAGCGACTTATCCGGGTGCTTAGAGAGCATAAAACAGCAATTGGTTGGACAATTACCGATATCAAGGGAATAAGCCCATCCATGTGCATGCACCGGATTTTGTTAGAGGAAGGGTCTAAACCAACAAGAGAAGCACAAAGGAGATTGAACCCTCCTATGATGGAGGTTGTGAAAAAGGAGATACTGAAGCTCCTAGATGTTGGAGTGATCTATCCTATCTCGGATAGCAAATGGGTGAGCCCAGTCCAAGTGGTTCCAAAGAAATCAGGTGTAACGGTGGTAACAAATAATGAGAATGAACTTGTTCCTACTAGGATTCAAACAGGATGGCGAGTTTGTATTGATTATCGTAAACTTAATTCCACAACTCGCAAAGATCACTTTCCCTTACCTTTTATTGATCAAATGCTTGAAAGGTTAGCTGGCCATTCTCATTATTGTTTTCTTGATGGTTTTTCAGGTTATAATCAGATAGCCATTGCTCCGGAGGACCAAGAGAAAACAACATTCACATGTCCATTTGGTACTTTTGCATACCGGCGTATGCCATTTGGTCTTTGTAATGCACCAGCTACATTCCAAAGGTGTATGGTTAGCATATTTTCAGATTATGTAGAGAATATCATAGAAGTGTTTATGGATGATTTTAGTGTCTATGGTGATTCTTTTGATAGATGTCTAGAGAACCTTACACTTGTACTTGAAAGATGCATGGAAACTAACCTTGTTTTGAATTGGGAAAAATGTCACTTTATGGTAGAACAAGGAATAGTTTTGGGTCATGTTATTTCTTCTAGAGGGATGGAGGTTGATAAATCTAAAATAGATATTATGCATTCTTTACCACCTCCCACAAATGTGAGAGAGGTTCGTTCTTTTCTTGGACATGCAGGTTTCTATAGGAGATTTATCAAAGACTTCTCAAAGATCACATTACCTCTTTGCAAGCTACTACAAAAAGATGTGGTTTTCCACTTTGATGATAAATGCAAAGAGGCGTTTGAAACATTGAAGGGACTCTTGACATCAGCTCCTATCATGCAACCACCAGATTGGAATATACCTTTTGAAATCATGTGTGATGCTAGTGACTATGCCATTGGAGCTGTTTTGGGCCAACGGGTTGGCAAAGCCTCACATGCCATTTATTATGCCTCACGAACTCTTAATGATGCTCAATTGAACTATTCCACTACTGAAAAAGAACTTTTGGCTGTTGTATTTGCTTTAGAAAAATTTCGATCGTATTTAATTGGTACTAAAGTAATTGTATTTTCTGACCATGCAGCCCTTAGGTACTTACTCACTAAGAAGGAGGCCAAACCAAGGTTGATCAGATGGATACTTCTCTTACAAGAGTTTGATTTGGAGATAAAAGATAAGAGAGGTAGTGACAACCTGGTTGCGGACCATCTTAGCCGTTTAGTTCATGAAGATGATGCACTACCCTTGAATGAAAACTTTCCGGATGAGCAACTTCTTTTTATAAGAACAACAACTCCTTGGTATGCTGATATTGTTAATTACTTAGTTACCAAGAAGTTGCCACAAGAGTTGACACAAGCTCAAAGAAATAAGATCAAGAGTGATGCCAAATACTACATATGGGATGATCCTTACCTTTGGAAGCATTGCTCCGATCAGATTATAAGAAGGTGTGTACTCGAAACTGAATTTCAATCTATTCTCACCTTTTGTCACTCTTATGCATGTGGAGGACACTTTGGATCCAAAAGAACAGCCATGAAAGTTCTTGATTCTGGATTTTATTGGCCTACCATATTCAAAGATGCATACCTCTTTTGCAAGTCATGTGATCGTTGCCAAAGAACTGGTAACTTAGGTGCTAGAAATCAAATGCCTCAAACTCCAATACTTATTGTTGAAATTTTTGATGTATGGGGCATGGATTTCATGGGACCTTTTCCTCCTTCTTTTGGTAATCTTTATATTTTACTTGCCGTTGATTATGTTTCAAAGTGGGTGGAAGCAAAATCCACTAGGACTAATGACTCTAAAGTTGTTTTAGATTTTGTCAAGACTAACATCTTTGCTAGGTTTGGAACGCCAAAGGCCATAATCAGCGATAGAGGTACTCACTTTTGCAATAGGACTATGGAAGCACTTTTGAGGAAGTATAACATCACACACAAAGTCTCCACCTCATATCATCCTCAAACTAGTGGGCAAGCTGAAGTGTCAAACCGAGAAGTTAAGTCCATCCTTGAAAAGACAGTTAATCCAAATAGGAAGGATTGGAGTTCACGACTTGATGATGCACTTTGGGCTTATAGGACAGCATATAAGACACCCATTGGTATGTCTCCTTATCGACTTGTTTATGGTAAGCCTTGTCATCTTCCGGTTGAATTGGAACATAAATCATATTGGGCTATCAAACAATGCAACATGGAGATGGATGAGATAGGAAAGAAAAGAAAACTTGACCTACAAGAATTAGAGGAGATAAGGAATGATGCCTATCAGAATTCTAGGATTTACAAGGAAAAGACTAAGGCATTCCATGACAAGATGATATCAAGAAAAGAATTTGTTGTTGGACAAAAAGTTCTTCTCTTCCATTCACGCCTTAAGTTATATCCAGGTAAGTTACGTTCTCGTTGGGTTGGACCTTTTGTTATTACTAATGTATTTACTCATGGTGCAGTTGAAATCCAAAGCCCAAAAACAGATAAGGCATTCAAAGTGAATGGTCATAGATTGAAGCCTTACTATGAGAACTTTCCAATACAAGATGTGGAGGAGTTTCCACTTTTTGAGCCAAAGTATGTTGAATAATAATGGCATGGGTCTAAGTTAGGCTGAGGACAATAAACCAAGCGCTTCTTGGGAGGCAACCCAAAAGGATGGAGAGCATCTATTATATCAGATTTGCATATTCCTTACTCTCCATCATTCTATCTTTTATTGTTTTTCTTTTCTTTTGTTTAATAGTTCTTTTCTCTTACAAAGATGTAAATATAATTTTTAATTTATTTTTTTTAACCCCGGTTAAATGGCGAATAACGGTACTCCGTGATTATTTAAATCGGTTCCATCAGCTACCCACAAAACTGATATTGTATATAAATTTCTCTTCCAATTTCTCTTTCATTTTTTTTTTTTCATTTTTTTTTTTTCAGGATGGATGATATTCTCACAAGATTGCAGAAACGATTTCCTCCTTTTCCTCGAAATATTTTACTGAAGCTTTACCAAGTTCGACTTGAAAGATTAAGAATGCTTACGCACAAAGGGATTCCTGACGACATACGTTGGATAATTGAAGCCAAGGTACGTGAAGATGAATATCTTCCTGTTTTGCATTTACCAGGTACAGGTAGAAGCACTTTTGCAAAGAAGCGACGAGCAAAGCGCATGAGTTCAAATTGCCACAAATGTGCACGATGGACGTGTAACGGTAAATGTCGTTCTATTGGGATTCCGTCCTCTAATCGAGATGATAAAATTGAATTCATTAAGGATGGACTGAGTAAGGAGAATTTGGGTAATATCCAACTTTCTCTTGAGACGCATCCTAGTGGAGACGTACAAAGAGAAATTCTTGATTTATGGCCGCAATTCCAAAGGGAATGGCAACATCTTGGGAATCTGATGTTAAAAGACCCTGTTTGCCAGCTTGTAAGAAAACTGGATGGGAAGCATATCCTCGACTCATAGAAGGCGTTTAAGCCGTTTCTGGACGTAAAACCAGAGGAAGATGTGAGCCACAATCACAACTACAATAAATGACTTCTCAGCTTTTGGTTTGATTTGCAATAACTTTATTTCGGTTTAATTTACGTGTTATTCGATTTGTGTAATTATTCTCATTTTTTTTTTGTCTTTTACGGTTGATTTTTTCTTCTCTTTTTGATTTTCTTCCTGAAATCACGCAAAAATCTTTTGTTAGGCTAACATTTTCTTCTGACAGGTCAGATACACTTTCGGCGACATTATTACTCTTGTCTGATTCACTACTCAGTCCTCTATATATTACACCATGTACTCATTCTCTTTCAGGCACTCGAAAAAAAAAAAATGGAAAGTACTTCAGCCCAGCGCATTAAAAAAATTTGTGTCTTTGGAGGTGCTTATCCAGGGAAAAATAACATATTCGCTGATGAAGCCATAAGAGTTGGAGTAATACTTGGCCAACAAAAGATCCACTTGATTTATGGAGGCGGTAGTACGGGTTTAATGGGAGCAGTCGCTACAGCAGCACACGCCGGAGGAAGTCCAGTTCTAGGAATCGTGCCAAAACTATTCACAAGTTTTTGTGGACCTACCGTGGGTAAGGAAATACAAGTCTGGAGTGTCCCTGAACGGATAACAATCATGTACCATTCTGCCGATGCATTCATTGCTTTACCAGGAGGTCTGGGTACATTGGAAGAAATAGCTTGCGTGGCTTCTTGGTCATCTTTGGTCACAAATAAGAAACCCATTGGTTTGCTTAATATTAATGGTTATTTTAGTAATTTGCTTTTATATTTAGATAATGCTGTGGATAATGGATTCATGTTTTCAGAGGCAAGGAGAACCATAATTTCTGCTACAACCATTGAAGATTTACTTAAAAAGCTCCAAGCTTATGAGTGTTTATCTGCTACGGTTGTTTCGCAAACGCTCGGAAAAAGAAAAAGAGATATGGACGAGCAAGGAGTGGATTGCACTTTGTCTTTGTGACATTATCTAACATTTTGCTTGTTGTGTCTCAGTTATAATAAGTGGTTAGCAACCTCTGCAGGTAATATCTCCTAAATTCTACCTTTAAAATTTGACATTGGGGACAATGTCATATTTTAGTAGGGGGTAAGGGACATATTTTGCTAATTTAAAAAAAAAAAAAAAAAAAAAAAAAAAAAAAAAAATTAAGAAGTATTCATTCTGAACAAGGTCTGAGTAAGGGAGACTTGAGACATACCTTGTCAGTTTGATTTCTTCTTTTCAAAAAAAAAAAAAAAAAAAAAAACTTAGAGAAAAGAAAAAAAAAAGAGTTTGTTGTGTTTTAAGCAATTTAGAAGTATTCATTCTGAACAAGGTCTGAGTAAGGGAGACTTGAGACATACCTTGTCAGTTTGATTTTAATCTTTTTATGTTTACTTGTTAATTTTTGTTTAGTATTTTAGGATTATTTAGGTTGCATGAGTTTGTTTTGTTTTGAGTCTTAGCTGTTCCTATTCTTATGTTATTAGTTCTTTTCTCTTACACATAATTCTTTCATTTGGGTTAATAGACTTACATTGAGGACAATGTAAGAATTAAGTGTGGGGGGAATGATTTAGGATTTCTTTTATTTTGTCTATTATTTTTTTTTTTTTAGTCTTTATTATTATTATTATTATTATTATTATTTTTTTTTTAGTGTGTTTTAGTTCCTTTTTAATACAATGATTAGATATGAATTGCATAGGTCTAAACTGGTTATTAGTGAGAAGATTTTCATGAGAATTGAGCTTGATGTCAACCTTTTTATGAGCCAATGTTAATATAATATGTTGATTGAGAAAGAAGCATGTTTAGACTTAATCTGACTTGTATAATCATCCTTGTGAGTTTTTGAGCCTATAATGATTGATGCATTATACAAATCAATCTAATTTCTTTCTTGAGTGCTCTTATGATTACATGATTCTCTAGAACTTGCTTTAAACCGTTTGAGACTATATTGATACATGTGACAACATGAATATGATAGAGGCATTAGGATTTTTAGCCAGGGCCAAACAGCCATCCCTTATTGATGTTCCAAGAGAACACACCCTTAGTGAACCAATTTGAGCCTACATTGAATAAGCTATCTCTTTGGTAACCATAACTTGTCCCTAACCTAAATATACTTATATCTTTACCTTTGTTCCAAAGATGAATTAGCATGTTTTGAGACAAGTTGCAAAGACAAGGGATATTTTTAGTTAAAAATTTGGGTTAGAAACAAGAAATAAGTGTGGGGGGGGAAAGAAAAGAAAAGTCAAGAGAAAAAGAAATGAAATACTGGCAAATACATTCCTATGTAAAAAAAAAAATATATATATATATATATATATATGAATCATCTCTTGAATTTGTGGAAAAAGAAAAAGATGTTACAAAGTCGTTTAGAATGAAGAAAAGGCCCAACATGAATATCCGGCCTAGGTGACTATGTACTTGTAAAGAGTTTTGAGAAGTTTCTTTGTATGATCTTTTTATATCTCTAAACTTTATGAACTCTTTGGAACCTTTGTGATATCTTTATCCTTTTGTTCTTCAACCACATTACAAACCCCTTGGCCCCATTACAACCTTGATTAAAGACCTCTTGATTCATGAAGTTGTATGATCTAAATAGTGGAGAATAGGTGGACAAGCAAGAATATGGTAGAACTGTTTTCATGAGATTGATTGAGTGTAAACACTTCACCACTACTTTAAAGAGTGAAAATCATGAGGGTATCCCATGTGAGAAGTTGAGATTAAATTTGAACATGCAATATTTTGATTGAGATATGTTATGCTAATATTGGCTTAACTCAAACAATTTACATTCAAGCATGATTTTTTGTGAAATTCTTTAAGCTATTGATTAGTTTATAAGACTTGTTCAAATATTGTCTCTAATTTGTATTGAAAGGATTAGGAGTAAATATTTTTAGTATATGCAGTTTATTTATATTTTAGTTTTTCAATGTTTGTGGGTATCGTTCTAGTAAACCCTCACGAGACTAAACTCGTCCACTAGGGACACCTAGGGGTTTAAAGGCTTGTGTCACATGCTAAGTGCCACCGTGATTTCCTACGAAAATGGATTAGATTAGATTTTTTTATTTTATTTTTATTGAGTCGTTGCTAGGGACTAGCAACAATCTAAGTGTGGGGGTGTGATAACTCGTATAATTATATAGTTTTTAGTATGTTTTATTAATGTTTTGTGTCAAATACGAGTTATTATTGTTTAGTCTAATTGTGTTTATGATCTTTTATATTTTTATGTATTTTGGTGTTTTTCACAAGTTTCTTTGAGTGATTTCAGATTACTAGAATTAAGGGCAAATCCAGTTCAGTTTCAGTTCCGACACCTTTTGCCATATCAGCTATATCTTGAGTTTCACTGAAGCAATAAGGCTGAAATTGGTAGCCATGCAAAGCTAAGAGGCATATCTATCTTTTTCATGTTTTACACTTCTTAAAACGGAGTCGTTTTCCCTAGCGAAATCGACCATCAAGTTGGCTGATGTGCAATGACGTCTGTGCTGACATGTTTTCGTATTTTGCCCATATCTGCTTAACCACATCAGCAAATGAGCTGATTCCAACGGCTATGGTTCCGTAACTGATAGGGAAACCTTTGTCTAGAAGACCATGTGATCAGATCAGGCCTCCAATATTGAAGAAATCGACCATCAAGTTGGCTGATGTGCAATGACGTCTGTGCTGACATGTTTTCGTATTTTGCCCATATCTGCTTAACCACATCAGCAAATGAGCTGATTCCAACGGCTATGGTTCCGTAACTGATAGGGGAACCTTTGTCTAGAAGACCATGTGATCAGATAAGGCCTCCAATATTGACGAAATCGACCATCAAGTTGGCTGATCAAAATCGTCATATACCTACCCTTGAAATTTGTAAAGCTTGTCTCTTGTCATTTAGCCCTCCAAAATGTGTATAAATAGAGGGCCTTGGATGATTGTAAGGGATCATATTGGAGATTGGTAGGATATTAGCCATTTTAACAAAATTCTCTAAGTTTTCTTCTTCTTTCTTTTCTCTAGTTTTCTTTTTCTTTAGAAAGAGCAAGAGGTTGGATAATTAATATTCTTCTTCTTCTTCTTTCTTTCTTTTATTTCCTTCTTAGATTCTCTTTAATTTTATGTTTATGTTTATGATGCCTATGCTAGGCTAAACTTCTATTTGGTTAAGGGTGATTTCAAAGCCCTAGACACGTTTTGTGATTGATTTTCAGATTCTATCTATCATTAATTTTCTATCAAAGTTGCTTATGTTCTTCTACAAGAATTGTTCATGATGTTGTCTTGATTTATTTAGGTGTACAACTAGATAGATCTTGATAATTATCTATTGCTAGTCTAGGAGTCTTGATCAGTGTAATTGTCTTGATTTCCTATTCATAAGTGGCAATTTGTGATTAATGATTATGGTCAAGTTTTCAATAATTGCAAAGTGGAACATAACCTAAGTTGAACAATCCGAGCTTATGTGTTTGTTGCTTAGATCAACCTATCTTTCTCATCATAAAGCTGCCATTAAATTGAATCTAGAGAGCTTATTCTAGGTTGTTTGATGGTTAGAGATTAAATAGAGAGCTTGTTCTATTTAACGACAAACTAAGGAAAGATTGGGATAACAGAGCTTGTTGTTATCTACGGTTGTTAACTTTGATAGTTGGTTGATATTGATAGATCTGAAATTGATTCTTAATGATGTCTAGTGGTGGAGAATGAAACCTTAACCATATTTTTCATTTTTGATTCTTCTTACTTGTTTTCTTACTTTTCTAGTTTGCTTATTTTTAAAAGTATATTTATTTTTATTGGCTGGTTATACCGCCTAATTTAGTATATATATTTTTATTGGCTGGTTATACCGCCTTGCTTAGTATATATATTTTTATTGGCTGGTTATACCGCCTTGCATCTTATTCTTATTGGCTGGTTATACCGCCTTGCATCTTATTCTTATTATTTACTTTAGTTTAAATCTGGCTTCAAAAACCCCTTTTCTTTTATTGTTCTTGAATTTAAGTTTTAAACTATCAACTTATAAACTAAAACCCAATCCCTGAGGACTCGACCCTTGCTAACTACTATACTTACAATTGATCTTTTTAGTGCAAGGTTAAATAAGATACACTCTTTTGGGTGCATCAGTTGGCTAGGGTGGTTGTTGCAGGTGGTGGCATGAGGGGTTGCTGCTACACCTGCTGCCAGGGGGTAGGGTTGGCTAGGGTTGCTGGCTATCGCCAGGGTGCAGGCTTGGGCTGGAGGATAGGCATCAAAGTGGGCTGGCAGGCCTGGTGGGATGGCCACTTGGACCGCTGGGCTTGGTGGCCTGACAGGCCCAATCTGGATAGGGTAAGGTGATTGGGCTTGGCTGTTTGGTAGGCCTGATTGGCTTTGCTGGGCTACAGGCCCAGTTGGCCTGCTAGGCAAGGGGCGAGTAAGGGTGTTATCAGGCCCCGCAAAAAGATTTGGGCCTTCAAGCCCGCCAAAGTCAAAATAAATAAAATTAAATAAAACAAAAATTAAATAATAATAAAATAAAACAAAATTAAATTAAATTAAATTAAATTAAAAAATAATAGAGACTAATAAGTAAAATTTAAATTGGATTTAAATTAGACTCGAAACTAATCCGAGACTTGGCTCGGGATGTGATCCGAGTTTCGAGTTTGACCCGGACAAAATTCGGTTGCTACAGCTGCCTCTCTTTGCACATTGCTGAGAATCAAGAGTGGGGCAAAGACAGAAGAAACAATTTTGTTCGGGATAATGGATCAGCGCAAAAATTCTTTTTTTTTTCACAATATTGAACTAAAAATTTGAAAAAGAACTACTGCTTTACAACTTAAAAATTTTAAAACGAAAGTTTTCACAACATTGATAATTAAAACGATGCTCCTTTAATCAGAGGCTCCACAACTTTGAAAATTAAAATGAATTTTAGATTTTGACAATGAGTTATCAAAACTGAATTTTTGGATATCACCACCGAAGGCTTATCATAACTAAATTTTCGGATATCACCACTGGAATCTTCGGATATCGCCACTGAAGACTTATCATAACTGGATTTTCGGATATCACCACGAAAGCTTCGGATATCGTCATCGAAGACTTATCATAACTGAATTTTTGAATATCATCACCAGAGGCTTCGGATATCACCACCGAAGACTTATCATAACTGAATTTCTGGATATCACCACCGAAAGCTTCGGATATCGCCACCGAAGACTTATCATAATCGAATTTCCGGATATCACCACAGGAAGCTTCAGATATCGTCACCAATGACTTATCATAACTGAATTTTCGGATATCACCACCGGAAGCTTCGGATATCGCCACCGAAAACTTATCATAACTAAATTTTCGGATATCACCACCGGAAGTTTCGGATATCGCCACCGAAGACTTATCATAATTGAATTTCTAGATATCACCACTGAAATACTTAGAAGATTCTTAAAATTCTGGATATCACCACCGGAAGCTTCGGATACCGCCACCGAAGACTTATCATAACCAAATTTTCGAATGTCACCACCGAAAGCTTCAAATATCGCCATTGAAGACTTATCATAACTAAATTTTCAGATATCACCACCGAAAGCTTCGGATATCACCACCGAAGACTTATCACTTAACTGAATTTCTGGATATCACCACCGGAAGCTTCGGATATTGCCACCGAAGACTTATCATAACTGAATTTTCAGATATCACCACCGGAAGCTTCGAATATCACCATCGAAGACTTATCATAACTTAATTTCTGGGTATCAGCACTAAAAGCTTCGGATATCACCATCGGAGACTTATCATAACCAAAATTCTTTATCAAACACTTCGGATATCACCACCGAAGACTTGTCAAAACTATATTCCTTGTCAAATGTTTCGGATATCGCCACCAAAAACTTTACTAAATTGAAACTTTTACCAAGTGTTTTGGATATCGCCACCGAAGACTTTACCAAATCTTAAACATTCTTTATTTTTTTTAAAACTTTCCAACCATTTTCAACTTCCACCTAAACATTTAATCAATTCAAAAATATTTTTCCATATATTTTCCAAAAATGGAAATTTCCTTACTCAAAAGCTTTCTACCTTTGAAATTATCCATTTTTCTTTAAACATGTCTTTCCTCATGCAATGAATGCTATGTTTGTTTTACAAATGCAACGACTTATTGGTGATGCACATGTCCCCTTACTATTGCAACTGATGAAGGTTCTCACTACATGTTGCAGTGTAATGCAAGTATTCTCTAAATGCTATGATCGATGCCATGATGCATATGCTTGTTGAATGATGCAAGTATCTCTCGAATATCTGACATTGGCTTTCCTTAAGTTTGTCTCGACTTTCTCATTTTGTTCTTCATTTCACATCAAAAATTTTTGAACAAATGCCTACCAAACTAAAACATTTCCCCTTCATTTCTTGCTAAGAAAAGATTGATCAACACTATTCTTGTCGTATAAGAAGGGAATATACTTTTTTCAAGTCCTCAGCCAAATCTCTTGCTATCTATTTGCCCTGAGAGGAAACAATTTCAAAATCCAACATCATTTTGTTGAACCCACGTTATCCTGTACCGTATGGGCTTGTGCCTGTAGCATCTGCCTTTTCCTAAACTTTTCCCTTCCATACTTGAAAGCATCTCCATATGAACAAGATTCGTTCTAATATTTCTGTTCCCTATGATCATGAGAACTCTTGCTTCTTATCAAAATATTTTATTTTCCTAGATTTTGAAAATTCCACACATTTTTAGAGAAAAACCCACATTGGTCAAGGCTTCTTGGACAAAAATTGCTTATGATGGTCTTGAAAAATCTCTTCATTTTTTTCATTTTTCATTACTTTCCAAAAACTTTTATCTAGCAAAACTTTTGATCAAAATGTTGCCCCACACAAATTATTTCCTATCGTCAAAGCATGTAATTTTCAAGCAAAATGTTTTTGAAACAATAACTCTTCAATAAAAAGAGTGGAGTTCAAGCTCTTGAAACTTGATGACCATAATTAGGAAACTTTGAACAATGGTAATATGGTCTTGGCATCACAAGGTTCTTCTCCATCCGGAAAAGCACTACAATGAGAAACATGCCCCATTCATTTAGGCTCACCAACGAAACATAAATTTTCTAAAATAATGAATTCATTGAGATTCAGACTTTATGAGATGATTCATTTTTGAAGTGCAAGCAAATTTGACACTCTTTCTTGTCTCTAAATAGTGTCATTTAAACAAGTGTCGAGACTGGCCTTGACAGACTTAAGATTTTAAAGGGTCATTTTGAAAAATGAGAATAGTTCTTTTAAAATTTCAACGTCAATCCCCTCACAACTCTCGGGTTTTGAACATAGTTAACAGTCTTGTATGCTCATTGGTGGCACCATGGGTGGCTCTAAAAGTTTTCCTTTCCATTTTAGACTGCCATTCTTTCGGGTTTTCGACCTAGAGCCTTACATTTCTTTTCTATGCTTTCTTTTTTTTTTTTATTGTTCCAGCATGCATTTGAGAATTCAAAATTTCATCCAACGTGAGCTTGATAACTCGAAAGTATATCTTGGCGAAGAGACAGCGATTGAAGCCTCATGAATATGAACTTTTCTCAAGGTACAGACTTTCTAGTTCAACTAACCATACTTGATCAAAATGGACTTTTAAGGTACGTAGCGTAGTCGAGGGTTTAAAGCTATGAAAGAAAAGGGATGTAGGACCAAAGTATGTGTTTAAGGGTGATTAAACCAAGGATCACTTCATTGTGAGAAGGATTCTTTTTTCATTTCGACGTTTCATCACTGTTCATTTTTTCTTTCTTTCATTCATTGCTTCTCCTTTTGCTTCTGCCTTGCTCATTTTTTTTTTCACAACCTTTTTTTTTTTTTTTTTTGATACCCTTTTCATCAAAAATTTGCCTTTCAGAATAAAGCATTCTTTTCTTATCCTTGTAATAGAAACTCAACAATTCATAACCTTCGAAAAGATTTCTCATTTTATTTGCCCCCAGTGTGGGGTGCGATCCCTGATCAGGGATATTTGGAAAATTTCATTAGGCTCAAAGGGGTAACAAGCGGATAAGTTTCAATATTCGCTGTCGATACGTGATCCAGTCACTGGGACCCGTTCGAGTGAGGGGGAAACAGAAGCAGAGGAAAAGACGACTTAATTCCTCTAGATTGAAATAAAAAGGTTGGGGGTTTGAAAACAACCTCGGAAAATGACATGGAGTCGCCACCAATCTTTTTTGGCTAGGTGTGATCGGCCACCTATTAAAATCGATTTTATAAAACATTTTAAAATTAATTAAAACATTTTTAAAACCAATTTCAAGTCTGCGTTATAAACCAGAGAAAATTGAAGAATCGGGTTCGGGACTCAGTTACGTGCGGGGAAGGATTAGCACCCCCACAACGCCCGTATAAAACGGTACCTTTTTAATCATGTGTTATCTCAAGTCTCGATAAAAAGTTGGCTTTTAATTTAGTATTTCAAGTTAATTCCCAATTTAAAGAAAAATAATTCCATTTTTAATTGAAAATGATTCGGAATTTATTAATTCAAAATTTTCCTATATTCCCCGACAAAATCAGCAAAATATAGAAATTTTTATTTATTTGGAAAACTTTCCGAATAAATCTCATTTTTTGAAAGAAAGATATTCCTTTATTAATGATAATTGATGATGTCCCCTCCAGCAAACCCGGTAGAGAACTCATGAATTATTTTAACTCGGGAATATCTTTATTGTTATTGAAAATCATTATCTTTTTCAAAATATTTATAAAAAAAAATATGAACATGAACATGTATGACATAAATAAAATGACATAGCAAAGTCTAGATAATATAATGCAACCTAAATGATATGACATGATTTAAATGGCATAGTATATTCTAGATGAAATGAAAAATCCTAAGTATCATGGTATATTCTAAATGAGATAAAATGATTTAAATGACATGGCAATTTTAAATGATATGGCATATTTTAAATGACATGGCATATTTTAAATGACATGGAATATTCTAAATAATATAACCTAAATGACATAGAATATGATCTAAGTGACATGAAATGACATGAAACATAAAATAACGCTATCATAAAATATGCATGAAAATAAAATAAAAATGCATGAACATAGTATATGCTAAATAATGTGACAAAAATAAATGACTAAATACAAATATAAGATGGCATGAAATATTCAAAATCATATGGCAAACAATATAAAATCATAGAATGTAAATCAAAATAATAATAATACCATGGAAAATATCATAGCAAGAATCACAAATTAAATAAAATGCATGAACATGGAAAATGCAATGCATGAAAATGTATTTTTTCCTCTAAATAAAGAAATCCATATATCTAAAAAGATATCCAGCTATCTTAGGAAAATATGTCAAATTAGATTTTCTAAAAAACAAAATTTTTTGATTGTTTGAAAACAATTTTGAAGAAAAACCTGAATGAAGATTAAAACCCCTACCAAACCCTTTTAAAATGGCTCTAATTTCCTAAGTTTAAAATCCCGGACTTGACCACCCTTAACCCGAGATTTATAAAATCATTTTTAAAGTTTAAAAAGGCTTAGAAACTGTCCTAAGACAGTAGCTAAAGCTTCTAACCAACCCCCTCTAAATGCCTTAGCCAATTTCAACCATTGTTTTTCTTTGGAATTCAAATCTGCTCTACTATCCGAATTTGACACACGATTTTTTAGCCTATTTTTAAAATTCAAAAAAATCTAAAAACAATACTGGAGACTCAGAACATGTAAAACTACACAAGAAAAAATTGGCTTAATTTTATGATTAAAGATGACTGCCCATAAAAATCGGAGAAGTTCGAGTACTGGGTGAAAAAAACTGTTTTGTCAAAACACAAATTTTGCCTTTGATAAAGTCATTTAAAAATCAAATTAAAAATTGTTGGAGATCATCCTAAAGACCTAAAAACAGTAGCTAAAACATTTAAAGACCTTGGACAAAAATTGGCTAAGTAAAAAAAATCACAAAGGCAGAATAATCAATTTGATGACCTTTTTATTTTCCACAAGTATGCTCAAATGAGCACGACTTTGAGCCATTAATAGGCCTAGGTCACAAATCAAGTGGCAATGCCATGGAATGCATGAACGTACAGCAAATGAAATGTATGAAATGCATGATCTAAAGCATAAATGGTAAAGGAAATGCATGACAATTCAAAATAACCTAAATGCCTAGCATGAGTTTGCATGGCAATAAATGCTATCTTAACTTAATATGTATGCAATGCTTGATAATGAAAATATGACTTGGACCTAATATGTTATGAATATGCATGAAAATGCTAATGTAACCTAAGACATAAGTAGCATAGCAATGCATGGCAATACCAATATGATTTAAGACTTAATATGCATGGCAATAACAATATAGCCTAGACCTAAAATGTAATGAAAATGCATAGCAATACTATGAACATAGAATGACCAATGAACCTAATACTAATGCTTGAACAAACAGCAACTAATGCACAATTTCAAGATATGATAATGAAAAGCATCTTACCTAAACAAAATGCAAATGCATGACAAGGCAAGGAATGCATGAAGAGGTCGAATGGTCACATGGTACTCTAGTGCAAACCTATCTACTAAATGACACAAGTACATGACAATCATATCAAGATACATAACGTCATGACATTTTCACAAGCATATGACATACTAAAATCAAAATACACAAGCTCATGGCAGAGAGATGCAAACAAGTCAAGAAGTAAGATGAAAATGCACATGCACGGCGTACTAAATATCAAGATATGCTAACTCATGGCATGGAGATGCAAACAAGTCAAGAAGCAAGATGAAAATGCACATGTAAGGCATAGCAAAATGGAGTAGCCGAATGGTCATATGACCAAATATAAAATGCAAACATGTTTATAATATGACATGATATATGAAAAAATGCACAATATGATTCCAATGAACACAATGGCCAAACCTACAAGGAAAAATTACTAAGCATGGAAAAGAAATATATAAGCAAATATAGCATAGAAAATAATGTAAAGAACATATAAAAAATTAAGCATAGACATGCAAAGCAAATAACAAGCAAAACTAATAAATAAAACAAGGAAAGTTAAGCTCCATGGTTGGTATAAAATGGGCATAGCCTCTCACCTAACCATAATCACTTGTTCTTGCAAGATCATGTAGCCTTTCCATTTCAAAAATCAGAAAATAAACCATGCTAAACAACAAAATTAAGGTGAGCTTCATGGTAGGAAAAAATGGGCATAGCTTCTCCCCTAACCATGGTCACTTGGTCTTGCCAAGATCATATAGCCATTTCAACCTCTTTTGCTTCATATTTTTGTAAAAAATCAGAATATAAAATACTTAAACAAACCTTCTAAAATTCATTTATCCACAACAACATGCAAAGAAGAAAAAAGAAAAAAAAATCAAGGCAAGCATTCCTTCAAATTCGGCCAACCACAAACTTTGTAAAAAAAATTGTTTTCAACCATTTTGATGATGAAGAAGAAGAGATGAAAACTTAAGTAAACATTTAAAACTTTGATTTCTATGAAAATGTAGTAGGAAAACAAGATAGAAAATCAAGAAATCACCATGGAAATAAAGAAGAAAACTATGCTAGAGCTCAGCAGAGATAACTACCTTCAAGCTCTTCTATTGAAAACCTTTCTTTTTTTTTCTTTCAAAACCTCTTCTTTTCTAAATTAGCTACTGACTTCAGCCTCCAAACTTATCAAAAACTGAAATCAGGCCCCCTCTAATGGCTTGGTCGAATGGCCCTCCAACCCTTGGATGAAAATTTGCACTTTTTCTCTTCCAATTTTGGCCTTTAGATTAAGATATTTTGATGACAACATAAAAATGTCATCTTGACAATTGATAGCAGCCCTTAAGATGTATACTCAACCCTTGTAATAACCTCAGCCCTTAGATGCAAAAGAGGACCAATCCCATGCACTCCCTTGCTTGCCTCTTTGAGTGCCTACCCTTGGATGAGTTGTGCTCTTCCATTCTTGGTCATTGGATGAAGACAACATAAAAATGACATATTGTAGATTAAATCCAGCCCTTAACATGTGTACTCAGCCCTTGTAGATGGCCTAAGCCATTGGATGAAAAGAGACAATCCCATGCACTCATTTGCTTGGTCGAATGGATACCCACTTTTGGATGAATTGTGCTCATCTTTTTTCTTCCATTCTTGGCCATTAGATGAGAGTTCTTTTATGACAAATAAAAATGTCATCTTGTCATTTAAACTTGGCCATTGGATGGTGCATTCAACTTTTCTACAAGGCACCTAAGCCATTGGATGAAGGGGGACCATTTGCAATGTGCTAGTGGTAGCATGTGAGCTTGATAGTGACTAAGGAATTAAATTGATCAAGCTTCCTTCTTCTCCTTTATGCTGGCTGATCAAAGGAGGTAAAATCCAAGCAATTCCTTCTTGTTTCATATTTTTCTTAATTACAAATTTGCCCTTTTTGGTTTCTTCGATGAAATAACCTTTTTGACCCCCGAACCTAAAAAAAATCAAACGGACTCCAAATTCAAATTTTCTTTTTTCAATACTTCTGAAATAATAAAAAATTGAATTCTGTAAGTTTTCCAAAAATTTCGAGTTCATTTTCTATTTATTTCGGATTTATTTCCAAAATTGCCCCTTTTATGCACCCGAACTTTACCATTTTTTAAACGAGCTTCGAATCTAGATTTTTCTTCACCAATATATTCCAAATAATTTAAAAATGTGATATGGAAGTTTTTATAATTTTTCGAGCTCATTTACTATTTTTCGAGATTTATCTGCTTGAATTACTTCATAGGGGACCCGGATTTTGGCCATTTTGCAAACGAACTCCAAATCAAGATTATATTTTTCCAATCTCTTCCAAATAATTTAAAAATGAGATCTACAAATTTTTAGAATTTTTGGAACTCGTTTGCTATTTTTTTGGGATTTATCCTGTTGAATTTCAGCATAGTGGGCTCGGGATTTGGCCATTTTGCAAACAAACTCCGAATCAAGATTTTCTTTTTCCAACCTCTTCGAAATTATTTAAGAATGAGATTTGCAAATTTTCAGAATTTTTGGAGTTCATTTGCTATTTTTTTCCAAATTTTCTAATTTTGCCCTTTTGCGTCCGAAACCTGATTTTGCTCAAAACAAGTCCGATTTTCAGATTTTCTTCAAACTGAGCCTTAGGCTATCCTTTTTTAATCACTCCTCATCAATTAGGGGCTTTAGTCCTATCGATTCGGGCCAATTCTGTAATTCTTCCAAATTTTACCGAAATCCACCAAAAACCCTAATTCTCAGTTTTCTTCCGAAGTGACTTTTCTATCAGTTTTTCTTCCAAGTAGCTTCTCCATTACCCGTATTCAATGCTTATCTTTCATTTGGAACCTTCAATTTTGACCAATTTGATCGTTTAAGCACTTTTCCCCAAATTTCTCGAATTAGGGTTTCCTTTGTACTGAATCTCCGTAACCCAACTTCTGAACTCCATATCTTTCAATGTAGACCTCGGATTATCAAAAATTTTCACCATCTTTCAATTTAACTTCAAATCTTGATTTTGAAAGTGGGTTGACTTTTTTAGTAGTTAACTTTTTGGGGTTGACTTTTCTGTGGTTGACTTTTTCATGTTTGCTTTCTTAGACTAAGTCTCGAAGTACACCTGCAAGATGAGAAAAGCCTTTTGGCATTCCGAAACATCAATTTAGGAAGAAAATGTACGTGATTTAGGGGTCCGGACAAAATTAGGTGTCTACAGCTGCCCCTTTTTGGCTATTGCTGAGAATCAGGAATCAGGCAAATATAAACAAACACTAATTTTGTACGATTAGTGAAATCACATGTGAAGGAAAGGAAAAGGGGTTTTCAATCACCATCATCATCATCATTTTTTTTTAAAAGCTGTAAATTGAAGATTTTATTCTTAAATTGAATTCCCTAACTAATCAAGGCTCGACCCGTCGTAAGGAAACGAGTTTGATTTGAAAAGTAAAAATTGTGCCCGGAGGTCTTAAAAATGGTGCTCGGAGGCCTTACCCGTGATTTGAAAAATTATGCCCAGAGGTCTTAAAAATGGTGCCTAGAGGTCTTAAAAATGATGCCCGGAGGCCTTAAAAATGGTGCCTGGAGGCCTTAAAAATGGTGCCCGGAGGCCTTACCCATGATGAAAATACCTTGACGATGGTCTCAAGGCTCGACTCATTTGATAAAACATAATGAATTCGATTTAAAACAAAAGGAAATACCTCGACGGTGGTCTCAAGGCTCGACTCATTTGATAAAATATAATGAATTTGATTTAAAACAAAAGGAAATACCTCGACGGTGGTCTCAAGGCTCGACTCATTTGATAAAACAGAATGAATTCGATTTAAAAAAAAAAGGAAATACTCATTTGATAAAATAGAATGAATTCGATTTAAAACAAAAGGAAATACCTCGACGGTGGTCTCAAGGGTCGACTCACTTGAGAAGCATAATGAGTTCGATTTTGGGGAAACCAAAATTTTCCTGATTCCTGCAATGTTAGCTGAATGCAATGATGAGAATGACATGCTTTGCAAATGCTTGTATGTTTCCTAAGGATGAATGCAATCAAATGATTGTGTCATGATTTCTAATCCATGGTTTCTTTGAGATTCACAGATTATCCGACTTCATGACGGAGTCTTTGATTGTTCAATGATGCCCCACTTAAGGAATCCTTCACTCAAGATAACTTGTCAAACAGTCCCAGTTTCTGACTTTCACTGAAATTCACAAATTTTCTGACTTCGTGATGGAGTCTCCAACACATTCATTGTTTTCATTTACTTTGTGAATTTTCCATCAGGATTAATGGTTTCCAAACCTTTTCTAAGATTTAGATCTATTCCTTAGTAATACTTTTAAAATCCCTTTATTTAAAGATTTTTATGTTTACTAATCATCATTCAATTCAATAACAAACAAAATGCATCTCAAAAATGTATGAAAGAAAAATATGAAACAAGCAAATGTCATAAGAAGGATAACAAGAATTTATTGCAACAAAAAAAATTTAAAATGGTAAAAGTGAATATCAAGGATAAATGTAAAGCTATAGGTTGTAGATGCCCCAAATGCGGATATCTTGGATCCCTCTTTTTTCAAACCATCTGAAATTTCTTTTGAATGAACAATTTACTTGGGTAATCCCTCGGCTTCTGTAGTTACCTCAGACTGAGTTGTTCCCCTTTTCTTCTGATTTTCAAATACTTTCTCCCTCTTTACACGAAGCATTGATTCAAACCTTAATTAGTACTCGAGCCGCCCTTTGCAGGTTTTCAACTCAGGTGTCCCCCATTCGGTATTAAGTTGCCCTTTGCGGGTTTTTGGCTTAAACCTCTTTTTTTTTTTCTTTGCTGGCTTTCATTTGCCATTCTTTGATTTCACATTTTCCAATGGCTCTTTCTTTTTTTTTTGCCATGATTTTGATTATTTTTCCTCGTATTTGCCCTCCAGTGTAGAGGGTGATCCTTAATCAGGGTTCAACGAAAGAAATAATTCCTAAGGTTCAAAAGGGTGACTAGGGATAATTTTGTATTAGTGAAGGGAGTATGAAAGATGGCCATTCATCATATCAAGCATGAATATTCTCTTTGAAAAGCAATTCTCAAGGGAGATAGATATATAGAATTTCCATTTCTACATTTGGAATCATTCGGATTCCCATGTGCATAGCATCACACTTTTTTTAAAGCATAATACTTCTTCATTTCATCAGCATTCACGGGATGTCTAAAATCATCCCCTTCCATCCGAGTTAGAATCAATACTCCTCTAGAAAAAGCTCTTTTTACCACATAGGGTCCTTCCCAATTTGGAGCCTGTCGCAACCTAAAAAAAATAACGACGAGTCTCATCGCAAGACTTTATTATTCGTTAGGCGTGACATTTAAAAAAAAATCGAGGAAAAGTCGACTTAATTCCTCTAGAAAAATTAAGGTTTTGAAAATGACCTTAAAAAAGACATGGAGTCGCCACCAATCTTTTTTTTAGCTAGGTGTGATCGGCCACCTATTAAAACCGGTTTTATAAATATTTTAAAAATTTATTAAAACATTTTAAAAACCAATTTCAAGTCTGCGTTTTAAAACCAGAGAAATCAAAGAAGCGGGTTCGGGAGTCGGTTACGTGCGGGGAAGGATTAGCACCCCCACAACGCCCGTATAAATCGGTACCTTATTAATCGTGTATTATCTCAAGTCTCGATAAAAGTTGCTTTTAAATTTAGTATTTCAAGTTAATTCCCAATTTAAAAAAAATAATTCCATTTTTTTATTGAAAATGATCCGGAATTTATAAATTCAAAATTTTCCTATATTCCCCAACAAACGTGGCAAAATATAGAAATTTTTATTAGTTTTGGAAAACTTTTCGAATCATTCTCTTTTTTGAAAGAAAGATATTCCTTTATTAATGATAATTGATGATATTCCCTCCAGCAAACCCGGTAGAGAACTCATGAATTATTTTAACTCGGGAATATCTTTATATTTTTTATTGAAAACCATTATCTTTTTGAAAACATTTAAAATAAATGAATATGTATATGCATGACATAGTATATACCAAATAAAAATAACTAAATAAAAGCATAGGATATCATGAAATATTCAAAACCATATAATAAACCATGTAACATCAAAAAAATATAAATCAAAATAACAACAATATCATAGAAATTATTATGGCAAGAATCACATATTATATAAAATGCATGAATATAAAAATGCAATGCATGAAATGTATTTTTTTCCTTTAATTAAGGAAATCCGTATATCTAACAAGATATCCGGCTACCTTAGGAAAATATGTCAAATTAAATATTCTAAAACCAAAATACTTTGTGATTGTTTGAAAACAATTTTGAAAAGCTTGAATTAAAAATAAAAACTGGGCTAATTTTTTTAAAAAGGCTCTAATTTCCTAAGTTTAAAAAATCCGGACTTGACTACCCTTAACCCGGGACTTGAAAAACCATTTTTAGAATTTAAAAAGGCTTAGAAATCACCCTAAGTCAGTAGCTAACCCTCCTAATCAGCCCACTCTAAGTAAATTAACCAAAACAGAAAAATGGTTTTTCTTTAAATTCAATTCTGACTCCACTGTCCAGTTTTAATCCACGATTTTTAACCTATTTTTAAAAATTCCCAAAAATTTTGAAATAAATACTGGAGACTCAGGACATGTAAAACTACACAAAAACAAATCAGTTTAATTTTCGGATCAAAGATGAATTCCCAGAAAAATCATAGATGTACGAGTTTTTTGGAGGAGAAAAAACTGTTTTGTTTTTCTTTAAATTCAATTCTGACTCCACTATCCAGTTTTAATCCACGATTTTTTATCCTATTTTTGAAAATTCCAAAAATTCTGAAAAAATTACTGGAGACTCAGGACATGTAAAACTACACGAAAACAAATAGGCTTAATTTTCTGATCAAAGATGAATCCCAGAAAAATCAGAGATGTACGAGTTTTTGGAGGAGAAAAAAAACTGCTTTGCCAACACATTTTTGCTTTTGATAAAATCATTTAAAAACCAAAGTAAAAATATTTGAAACTCATAAAATGACTTGAAAGCAGTAGCTAGGACTCTTTGAAAGTTAGATAAAAATTGGCTAAATAAAAAAAAAAATCACAAAGGTAGAATAATCAATTTGACAAACTTAATTTTCCACAAGTGTGCTCAAGAGAGCATGACTTTGAACCATTAATTGGCTCAAGTCATTATTCAAGTGGCATGAACATGAAATGCATGAAACAATGCAGCAAACATAATGTATGAAATGCATGGATCTAAACCTAAATGTAAGGAAAATGCATGACATAAATAATATGGCCTAGACCTAACATGAACTTGCATGGCATTTAATGTAACCTAGACCTAAGACATGCATGGCATTTTCACAAACACAAGGCATGCTTAATTCAAAAATCCAACCAAATATCATGCAAATGCAAAAACCTAACAACTAGCATGACAAAAATACAACACACAATGCAAAACCCATGGAGTAGCCAAATGGCCCCAAGCTCCAACAAGCATGGCATTTTCACAAACACTTGGTATGCTAGCATGAAAAACTAAGTCATAACACAAAAATCACACAAGCATTTTCACAAACACCTAATATACCAAATCTAAAACATGCTCACTAAGATATAAAACAAGAATCATGCAAAGAATCACACAAGCATTTTCACAAACACTTAATATGCTAACTCTAAAACATGCTCAAATTTAAACAACATGAAAACAGAAAATTAAAAATGCAAAAACATGATATCTAAGACATAAATGGCAACAAACAAAGCAACCAAATTAAATATAACTTAAGAACATGAAATAACATAATATTTAAAACATCAAAAATAAAGAAAATAGCATAAACAATATGGTAAAATGAATCAAAAACAACAACTTAAAATAAATAATGTAGGCCATTTGGCCATGGTGAGTTTATTGTAAAAACAAAATGTAAGAAAAATATACTTAAGAAAGGAAATGAAGGAAGAACAAGAAACATTATTTTAAAATGAAAACTCACCAAGTAGCTTTTGAACGGATTAAGCTATAAACCCTCAGAGTAGCTTTTGAACGGATTAAGCTACGAACCCTCAGAGTAGCTTTTGAACGGATTAAGCTACGAACCCTCAGAGTAGCTTTTGAACGGATTAAGCTACGAACCCTCAGAGTAAAACACTATGACTCACCACCCGGATAATCCTAATACAAGTGTATAGACTATCTCACAAAGGGGTAGTGGGTGATTTCAACCAAAGGCCAAGACTCCTTATTTATAAGGTGAGCACCTCCTTGGCTTGACATTACAAAGGGATGTGGGATTGGGACTTAGGCTCAAAAATGAAAATCTCTAACTTAACTCTTGATTTTTAATCACTTGATTGAAAAAATCCTAAGCTTCCTCCTTCCTTTGGGCTTGGGCAGGCCAGCACTTCTCTTTTCCAGCCCAGCTCTGATTTTTGCAAGGCCCAAAGAAGCCCTTTTCGGTTGCTTGGGTGAAACGACCATTTTGCCCCCCGGATGCAAAATAAATATCAAACGGACTCCAAATTCAATTTTTCTTTTTTTAATGCTTCCAAAATAATAAAATATTGAGTTCTGGAAGTTTTCAAAATTATCCGAGTCCGTTTGCTATTTATTTGGATTTTTTCTTCCCAAAATATCCTTTTATGCCCCTACTTTTTACCATTTTTTAAACGAGCTCCAAATCAAGATTTTTCTTCACCAATCTCTTCAAAATAATTAAAAAGTGTGATCTGGAAGTTTTCATAATTTTTGGAGCTCATTTGGTATTTTTTCGGGATTTATCGGCTTGAATTACTGCATAGGAGGCCCGGGATTTGGCCATTTTGCAAACGAACTCGGAATCAAGATTTTCTTTCGCCAATCTCTTCCAAGTAATTTAAAAATGAGATTTGCAAAATTTCAGAATTTTTGGAGTCCATTTGCTATTTTTCCGGGATTTTCCTTTTTGAATTACTGCATTAGAAGCCCGGGATTTGGCCATTTTGCAAACGAACTCGGAATCAAGATTTTCTTTCGCCAATATCTTTCAAATGATTTAAGAATGAGATTGACAAATTTTTCAGAATTTTTGGAGTCCATTTGCTATTTTTCCCAAATTTTTCCAATTTTGCCCTTTAACCTCCGAAACCCGGTTTTGCTCAAAACAAGTCCGATTTTCAGATTTTCTTCAATCTGAGCCTTGCACCATCCTTTTTAATCATTCCTCATCCATTGGGGGCTTTGGTCTTACCAATTCGGGCCATTTCTGTGATTCTTCCCGATTTCACCGAAATCCACTAAAAACTCTAATTCTCGGTTTTCTCCCGGATTGACTTTTCTTTCGGTTTTTCTTGCAAGTGACTTCTCCATTACCCGTAGTCAGTGCTTATCTTTCATTTGGAACCTTCAATTTTGACCAGTTTGATCGTTTAAGCACTTTTCCCCAAATTTCTCGGATTAGGGTTTCTTTTCTACTGAATCTCCAAATCCCAACTTCCGAACTCCATATCTTTCAATGTAGAACTCGGATTATCAAAATTCCTTCGCCATTTTTCAATTGAACTTAAAATCTTGATTTTGAAAGTGGGTTGACTTTTTCAGTAGTTGACTTTATGGGGTTGACTTTTTCGGGGTTGACTTTTTTTCAAGTTTGACTTTTTGTGCTCGCCCTCTTAAACTAAGTCTCGGAGTACCACCTGCAGGATGAAAACAGTCTTTTTATACTCGGAAACATCAATATAGGAAGAAAACATACCTGTTTAGTGGCCCGGACAAAATTAGGTGTCTACAGCTGCCCCTCTTTGGCTATTGCTGAGAATCAGGAATCAGGCAAAGATAAACCAACACTAATTTTGTACGGTCAGTGAAATCACATGGAAAGGAAAGGGGTTTTCTTTTTCATTTTTGCATTTTGCATTTTTTATTTTCTTTTTTCATTTTCTATTTTTTTCATTTTTTCTCTTTTTTCATTTTTTTTTCAAATTTTTTTTTTTTAAAACAGTAAATTGAAGATTTGTCCTTAAATTGAATTCCCTGCCTAATCAAGGCTCGATTCGTCTTAAGGAAACAAATTCGATTTGCAAGAAAGGAAATGACCTCGACGATGGTCTCGGGGCCTTAACCTGTCTTGTTCTCAGCTGTGTTTAAAATTCTGGATATCTCCTCCAGAAGCTTCGGCTATCACCACCAAAGTCTTGCTCATTTTTTTTTAAATGTAAAAATTCTGGGTATCAACTCCAGAAGCTTCAGCTATCACCACTGAAGACTTTCTATCTTTTCAAAGGATTTTAAAACTCTGGATATCTCCACCAGAGGCTTCAGCTATCACCACCGAAGTCTTGCTCATTTTTAAAACTGTAAAATTCTAGGTATCACCACCAGAAGCTTCAGCTATCACCACCGAAGACTTTTTACCTTTTCAAAGGATTTTAAAACTCTAGATATCTCCACCAGAGGCTTCAGCTATCACCACCGAAGACTTGTTCACTTTTAAAACTGTAAAATTCTGGATATCCCCACCAGAAGCTTTGAGAAATGATGCAGATGCACATGTCTTTTAACAAGGTGCTCATGCTTTGGCTATTGCTGAGAATCAGGAATCAGGCAAAGATAAACCAACACTAATTTTGTACGGTCATTTGAAATCACATGGAAAGGAAAGGGGTTTTCTTTTTCATTTCTTCATTCATTTTTGCATTTTTCATTTTTCATTTTCTACTTTTTTTCCTTCTCTTTTTTTCTTTTTTTTTCTATTTTTTCTATTTTTCAATTTTTCAATTTTTCAAATTTTCAATTATTTTTATTATTTTTTTTTTAAAAATAATAAATTGAAGATTCTGTCCTTAAATTGAATTCCCTGCCTAAACAAGGCTCGATTCGTCTTAAGAAAACGAATTCGATTTTCAAAAGAAAAATTTATGCCCGAAGGTCTTTAAAATTGGTGCCCGGAGGTCTTAAAAAACTAGTGCCCGGAGGTCTTAAAAATTGGTGCCCGGCGGCCTTACCCCTGAAAAAGTTATGCCCGGAGGTCTTAAAGATATTGCCCGGAGGTCTTACCTGTGATTTGAAAAATTATGCCCGGAGGTCTTAAAAATTGGAAATTATGCCCGGAGGTCTTAAAAATTGGCGCCCGGAGGCCTTACCCCTGAAAAAGTTATGCCCGGAGGTCTTAAAGATGTTGCCCGGAGGTCTTACCTGTGAATTATAAAATTATGCCCGGAGGTCTTAAAAATGGTGCCCATAGGCCTTACTCCTGAAAAAAAGAGTTATGCCCGGAGGTCTTACTTGTGATTTGAAAAATTATGCCCGTAGGTCTTAAAAATTGGATATTATGCCCGGAGGTCTTAAAAGTTGGAAATTATGCCCGGAGGTCTTAAAAATTGGAAATTATGCCCGAAAGTCTTAAAAATTGGCGCCCGGAGGTCTTACCTGTCAGTTGGAAAAATGCGCTGTATGCGGCTTTTAAAAATGATGCCCGGAGGTCTTAAAAATGGTGCCCGGAGGACTTACCTGTCTTTTGAAAAAAATGCGCTGTATGCGACTTTTAAAGATGATGCCCGGAGGTCTTAAAAATGGTGCCCGGAGGCCTTACCTGTCATTTGGAAAAAATACGCTGTATGCGGCTTTTAAAAATGATGCCCGGAGGTCTTAAAAATGGTGCTCGGAGGCCTTACCTGTCATTTGAAAAAAATGAGCTGTATGCGACTTTTAAAAATGATGCCCAGAGGTCTTAAAAACGGTGCCCGGAGGCCTTACCTGTCATTTGGAAAAAATACGCTGTATGCGGCTTTTAAAAATGATGCCCGGAGGTCTTAAAAATGGTCTTTGAAGAATTGTTGAAAATTAACCTGAAGATGTGAATGCTTTTTGATGCTGGTGCAAATGATTAACAGGATACACATACTTCGTATTGCAAATGTAAATGTAAATGTAAATATTTTGAATTGATGCAAATGTTTCTTGATGCAGCTGCAGATGTTGGATAAAACGCAAATGTTTTGTGGTGTATATGAAAATGGCTTAGATTGATGCAAATGCTTATTGATGCAGATGCATATTCAGATGTTGAATAAGATGCAGATGCTTCTAAATGATGCAAATGCAAATGATCCTCGAATAACACAATTACTTCTCAGAAGGATGCAAAGGTCAATAATGTGCAAATGCTTCTTTATGATGCAAAATGAAAAAATTGGTGTTAACGTATCTACGTCATGGAATGATGCAAATGCAAAGATTGGCATTATGCAAATGCAAGGATTTGAAAACGTGCAAAATGCTCATACATGATGCAAATGCAAAGATCGATAATGATGCAAACGCTTCATGAAAAGATGCAAATGCCCCTGATCATTTTTCTAGACTTTGGCTTAGTCTTTCCGATTCATTTTTCCTTTTCAAATAAGAGTATATCTTCAATTCATTTTGGCTATTCTCTTTGCCCCAACAGTTTTCAAACTCTGATCAACAGAGGTCTGAAACGGGTTCAATTTCTTCTTCTCATATCTGGAAGTCAGGACCTACCCTGGCAGTTCTATACCTTTGGGTTAGAAAAACCTTGTCTCATGTCAACATCAAAAATTGGTATTTCAAAAATATTTTTATTTTCCCTTTTTGAAAAACAATTTTGCTTATTTAAGAAAAACTTCTAAGCCCAAAATTTTAACTCCACAGTGTATGATGTACAAATCTTTTGATGACTGATGATCACTGTTAGAAATTTCCCTAAGTATTAATTTGGGTTTTTCAATTTGAATTGACAAGGCTCGATACAACAAGATTTTGGGTTTTCCAGGAAAACTTCACAACAAAAATGTATATCCCTTCTAGGCTCACAAATGGAACAGGTCTTATAAATCATGAATTCATTGAGAACCAAACAAATTCAACATTCTTTTAGTTTCCATATCAAGGCATTTTGACAAGCGTCAAGATTGGCTGAGATGTTTAAACCAGAAAGTTTAATCTTGGGAACAAAAGTTTCAGTTTTTGAAAACAATCCTCTGAATGAGAACTGACAATTTGGGGGGTTCAGGAATTCCTAGATGTTCCTCGATGACCACTCCTTTAATAAGATCTTTTCTTTTGGGGTATCGGCACTATCATAGATGGCATCGAAAATTTCCAAATTTACTCTAGACCGCCCATTTTTGTGTTTTCGCCCTAGAGTCCCATTCTTTCCATTTTTTTTTACCATGCACTTGAGAATTCTAAATTCTTCCTTAGTGAAATGATAATTCGATGAAATGGGATAAAATCTGAGGAAAAACCTTTCAAATTAAATATTCATGCTTGATCAAAATGGACTTTTAAAGCACGTAATGTAAGCCATGACTCAGGGTTCAGAAAGAAAGGATAAATAGGCCCAAAATATGTGTTTGAGGGTAATCAGATCAAGGATCTATTTTTTTTAGGAGGATTCTCTTTGAAGCATTTGTTCCTTCTTGGACATTTCTTTCCTTTTGACTTTGCTCTTTTTCTTCCTTGCTTTTGGCTTTCAACTTGCCATGTCTTTCACACATTTTTTTTCATTGTGTTTTTTCTTTTGTTTTTCTTGGCTTTCATTTCACCATCTTTTTCTCTTCTTTTTCTTTGACAGAGTGAGCCCGTATTTATTCGGGGCTCCATTTGCTTTGTGTCTGTCCTTGAGCTATCACTCATTTCTCAATGATCTTTGAAAAGATCTTTCCTCGCATTTGCCCCCAGTGTAGAGGGTAATCCTTGATCAGGGTTCAAAGAAGAAAGAATTTTTTTGGCTCAAAAGGGGTGACTATGGATAATTCCTTTTTGTGTGAAAGGGATATGAAAGATGGCCATTTCTCATGTCAAGCACAAATATTCACATTGAAAAGCAATCCCCAGGGGAAATGGATATTCAGAATTTCATTTTGCACTTTGGATTCATCCGAATTATCATATGCATGATATCACAAATTTTTTTCTTCTTTTTTTTTGTTTTTTTTTTATCGCATGCCCCAATGATTCATGCACTTAGTCCATCCTTATTCACTATGTATCCATCATTTCCACATATGATGCCCCAATTTGATTAACCATGCGAATTTGTATCAACGAGGAACATGGCAAGTCTAGGTCTGTTTTGAAAAGGTTGAGTTTCCAATCTGAGTTCTTTGAAGAGACAAGGAAAATATGACCCAAAAACAGGTTTTCTCTGGGACAAGGGATAATCTAGTTTAATCATTGTGCCCCAGGGTGTCAATCATGAAGTGATGTCTGGGCAATTAGTGTTTTGTGGTCATTGGGAAAGGTCATGAATGGTTTTAGCACAATCTTGACACACACCAAATTATCAAAATCTAGACTCTTGAAAGAATGTCTCATTTGTTTGAATTTCAAGGAATTCGAAAAATTTGAAAAAGTTCGTTCCTTTGTTCATAGCCTAGACTAGGATTTACATCCTTGCTTATTTTGCAATGCCAATGCTTCTCTTTTTTTCATTCATTTTTCCTTGAAGCATTAGGTCTTTCAAGTGTTCTTGATTCAAGGTTTAGGTATAGAGAAGCCCAAAAAAGAGGGGGATAGTGTTGGGTCAGTTCTAACACTGATCATCAATCTTCTTGAGATTATTCATTATTAAAACTTTCTCAATGCTTGTTTTTGCAAATTCACGTTATTGTTAAAACACAACAAACACAAAGCATTTAAAATTCAAAATTCATTTAATTCATGTAGATGTTAACATGAGACAAGTGCTTTCATCATCACAGTGTATAAAACTACATGCGTCAAAAATGCTCCTATTGAAATCCTTCAAAGGTAGTAATTCTCCCCCTAAAACCCTGAAAGAAACTGATTTAGGGCTAAGCGGCCTTCCATTGATCGATAAGCTCTGGTGTCAAAATACCATCACGGATAAGACTTTCAATCCTTTCCTTCAGTTGTCTGCATTTTTCAGTTGAATGCCCAACTACCCCTAGGTGATAATCACACTTGCTGTCAGGGTCATAACTCCTTGCTGATGGATTCGGAGCTATTTTCAAAGGTACCGGGGTAAGGTACTGATTCTTTATTAGTAATGGCAATAAGTCAGGGATGGGGATTGGATTTCTTTCTTGATTTTCCCGCGGTCGTTTTCTAGAAGTAGGCCTTGTTGCAAGGGCTGGTATAGGATTAGGTATTTGGGTAGGTAGGTAAGGATAAAGGCTTGGAGATACCTCAGTAGGGTAACATGATTGGTATGAGGGAAATTGGGAATATGGGATGAAATCTCCCATAGTTTGGACATCTTCCTCTTTCTTTCTTGGTGCCTTATTTCTCTCGGTATTGGATGTTCCTTCTCTTTCAAGTTTCCCATTCTTGATAGCATTCTCAATCATCTCCCCTGAAATTACCATGTCCGCAAAATTCTTCGAAGCATTGCCGACGAGTCTGTCATAGTACGGGGCCTGCAGTGTATTCACAAAAAGGATAGTGATTTCCTTTTGTGTCAAGGGCGGTTGTACTTGGGCAGCCAGGCTCATCCACCGTTGTGCATATTCTTTGAAGCTCTCAGTATCTCTTTTCTCCATATTTTGCAAAGTGAGACGATCAAGTGTCCTGTCGGTCATATGCTTGTACTGGTTTAGAAAAGCCCTAGCCAAATCATTCCAAGAGCGAATCTGATCCTTGCTCAACTGACTATACCACCTAATTGCGGACCCGCTGAGGCTATCCTGAAAGCAGTGAATTAAAAGCTTATCATTATCTATCTGACTTGTCATCTTTCGGCAGAATATAGTGATGTGGGCTGATGGATCAGTCGTCCCGTCATATTTCACAAAGTCAGGGATCTTGAACTTAGGAGGAATGACTAAATCGAGGACCAAGCATCGTTCTTTCGCCTCCACACTCCCGAATACATCTGTTCTTTCTATTGCCCGGAGCCTTTCATCTAACAACTGATATTTCCCTTGGGAATCTGCCAACTCAACCTCATTTACTGCAACCCTTTTCCACTTTGCCTGTTCAGCTAGATCATCTGAGTTTAGGACATTGACGAGGTTAACAGTGTTCTGGGAATCACTTATTATGACCTCATCCTGGCCCTTTTGTGCCTCTAACCCTTCTCCGGCGACAAAGTTTTCGGTGTATCCTTTTCCTTTGATTACGGCAGACATTAGCTCCATCAGTTTAGTCATCTAATCCTTAGATTCTGCTTGAGATTTTGCTAGCTGTTCTCGCAATTCTCTCTGTTCCCTTTCCATTTTTTCCATTCGGGCAACTTGTTCATCCTCCATAGCACCTGCCTGTATTAAAAGTGTACTCAGTACTTCTTCTGATTTGAAATGGAAATTCTTTCAAAGACTCCTAAAGCCAAGCCAACTTCTGTTTTATTTCCCCCAAATGTATGTCATGATGAATGAGCCATGAATGCAATTTGATGCATGTGAAGCCTAAACAATATGATGTATGGATATGTACAATGGAAACATGCTGACCATATATGTAATAAATGCAATCACAATGCCAACATGTTGCAAACAAAGAATAAACAAATCAACACATGGATACATGCAATGACTGATCATGTGCATTTTAGCATATTTCCCAATGAATGATCATATATCCTATGAATGCAACACGGTGTCAATTATGATACATGCAAACAATGAATGATTGATATAGAGTATATACAAAGAAAATCATGCTAACCATGTGTGTCAAGAATGCGACCTAATGCTAACATGATGTATGTAATAAATAAGAAAATTAATGCATGGATATATACAATGAATAACTATGTATGTTCCAAATGCATTTCCCAATGAATGATCATATACACTATGAATGCCACACAATGTCAATTCTGATGCATGTGAAGAATAAATGATTGATACAGGGTATATACAAAGAAAATCATGCTGACCGTGTATGTCATGAGTGCAATCTTGATGCCAATGTGACAAATTAATGCATGAGCATAACATGACGACTATGTATGCCATGAATGCACCCTGATGCCAACATGATGCATGTAAAAAATAAGCAAATCAATGCATGGATATATACAATGAATGACCATGTATGTTCCAAATGCATTACCAATGAATGATCATATATACTATGAATGCCACATAATGTCAATTATGATGCATGTGAAGAATAAATGACTGACACAGAGTATATACAAAGAAAGTCATGCTGGCCGTGTATGTCATGAATGCAACCTGATGCCAATATGAAAAATTAATGCATGAGCATAACATGACGACTATGTATGCCATGAATGCACCCTGAAGCTAACATGATGCATGTAAAGAATAAGCAAATTAATGCATGAATATATACAGAATGACCATGCATGTCATAAACGTATTCTACAATGAATGACCATGCATGCTATGACTGTAACATGATGTCAAAATGATACATGTAAAGAATTCATAAATTTACACCAAGGTATATACAAAGAAATCAATGATTACATGAAATTTGTGGGACCTAAATCTTGATTATTCAAAAATCTCATTATGCAAGATTTGCCTCCTAATTTATGATTTTTTTGAAACATGTTTTTTTTTTTTTTTTTTTATGAAAAACCAATCACATAATTTTCAAAAGAATTTTAGGGTGGATCCTACTATGGTACCATATGCAAATGTTCATGTGACACTACCGGTTTTATGAAATCATCAAATGAAATTACCAACTGTTTATTGCAAAGAATGAGATCAATAATACAACAAAAAATGTACATGCTCCATTCACACATGCATGAAATGTGCAACATGCAAAAATGCTTGAAAAATGATTTTTTTTTTTTTTAAACAGCTAATGAACATTTGCCCCAACAATATCTGCTTATTTAGGCATCACGATGCCTTCGAGGCGGAGTATAACATTTATTACGGGCGATGTACGTACATTGTTGCCCGATCTACCACACTTATTCGGAGTGTAAAATAGGTAACAAAAAGTTTAGAAATGTCCCTCCATGTGTTCCTATTTTCGGTATATCTAACGGAAATTCGGGATGGCTTCGCCTAGGTTCACTATATGAGGGTGAATCGGTTCTAAGGCCCCGAATTGTTCCTCACTGTCGCCGGTGAAGGCTAGTAAGGCACCCCGATAAAAGCGGGTTCAATTCGTTAGAGTATATTTTCCTATGCCCATGTGGAGGATCATCACGAAGGCATTAGGTACTTTATACTCCGAAAGTGTTTCACTAGCCCATACGGAGGATCAATCACGAAGGCTTAGTTACTTTACTCCCACTTAAAAGGACGGAACCCGGGTAGAGGATTCATGTTATGCAAATGCACGTGTAGTGTGTGTGGAGGAATATCAAACCTTTCACTACCTATTCTACAAACCTTATTCTAAATGCCCTAGCAATTAAAACATTCAAGAATAGTGTAACGCATTAACCAACAAGCAATTATAATATACAACCTTAAATAACTAGAGAACAATAATAAAATGCATGCACATGAGTATGAACATATTTAAAAATATTTTATTATTTTCAAAATTCTCCTTATTAAAAAAAAAATATGGGAATTAAAATTAAATACCAATAAAACCAACAAAACCGAGACTTTGATAACACACGACTAATTCTAGGCCTGACTCTCTAATAATCCCCAGTGGAGTCGCCAAGCTGTCGCAACCTAAAAAAAATAACGACGAGTCTCATCGCAAGACTTTATTATTCGTTAGGCGTGACATTTAAAAAAAATCGAGGAAAAGTCGACTTAATTCCTCTAGAAAAATTAAGGTTTTGAAAATGACCTTAAAAAGGACATGGAGTCGCCACCAATCTTTTTTTTAGCTAGGTGTGATCGGCCACCTATTAAAACCGGTTTTATAAATATTTTAAAAATTTATTAAAACATTTTAAAAACCAATTTCAAGTCTGCGTTTTAAAACCAGAGAAATCAAAGAAGCGGGTTCGGGAGTCGGTTACGTGCGGGGAAGGATTAGCACCCCCACAACGCCCGTATAAATCGGTACCTTATTAATCGTGTATTATCTCAAGTCTCGATAAAAGTTGCTTTTAAATTTAGTATTTCAAGTTAATTCCCAATTTAAAAAAAATAATTCCATTTTTTTATTGAAAATGATCCGGAATTTATAAATTCAAAATTTTCCTATATTCCCCAACAAACGTGGCAAAATATAGAAATTTTTATTAGTTTTGGAAAACTTTTCGAATCATTCTCTTTTTTGAAAGAAAGATATTCCTTTATTAATGATAATTGATGATATTCCCTCCAGCAAACCCGGTAGAGAACTCATGAATTATTTTAACTCGGGAATATCTTTATATTTTTTATTGAAAACCATTATCTTTTTGAAAACATTTAAAATAAATGAATATGTATATGCATGACATAGTATATACCAAATAAAAATAACTAAATAAAAGCATAGGATATCATGAAATATTCAAAACCATATAATAAACCATGTAACATCAAAAAAATATAAATCAAAATAACAACAATATCATAGAAATTATTATGGCAAGAATCACATATTATATAAAATGCATGAATATAAAAATGCAATGCAATGAAATGTATTTTTTCCTTTAATTAAGGAAATCCGTATATCTAACAAGATATCCGGCTACCTTAGGAAAATATGTCAAATTAAATATTCTAAAACCAAAATACTTTGTGATTGTTTGAAAACAATTTTGAAAAGCTTGAATTAAAAATAAAAACTGGGCTAATTTTTTTTAAAAAGGCTCTAATTTCCTAAGTTTAAAAAATCCGGACTTGACTACCCTTAACCCGGGACTTGAAAAACCATTTTTAGAATTTAAAAAGGCTTAGAAATCACCCTAAGTCAGTAGCTAACCCTCCTAATCAGCCCACTCTAAGTAAATTAACCAAAACAGAAAAATGGTTTTTCTTTAAATTCAATTCTGACTCCACTGTCCAGTTTTAATCCACGATTTTTAACCTATTTTTAAAAATTCCCAAAAAGTTTGAAAAAAATACTGGAGACTCAGGACATGTAAAACTACACAAAAACAAATCAGTTTAATTTTCGGATCAAAGATGAATTCCCAGAAAAATCATAGATGTACGAGTTTTTTGGAGGAGAAAAAACTGTTTTGTTTTTCTTTAAATTCAATTCTGACTCCACTATCCAGTTTTAATCCACGATTTTTTATCCTATTTTTGAAAATTCCAAAAATTCTGAAAAAATTACTGGAGACTCAGGACATGTAAAACTACACGAAAACAAATAGGCTTAATTTTCTGATCAAAGATGAATTCCCAGAAAAATCAGAGATGTACGAGTTTTTGGAGGAGAAAAAAAACTGCTTTGCCAACACATTTTTGCTTTTGATAAAATCATTTAAAAACCAAAGTAAAAATATTTGAAACTCATAAAATGACTTGAAAGCAGTAGCTAGGACTCTTTGAAAGTTAGATAAAAATTGGCTAAATAAAAAAAAAAATCACAAAGGTAGAATAATCAATTTGACAAACTTAATTTTCCACAAGTGTGCTCAAGAGAGCATGACTTTGAACCATTAATTGGCTCAAGTCATTATTCAAGTGGCATGAACATGAAATGCATGAAACAATGCAGCAAACATAATGTATGAAATGCATGGATCTAAACCTAAATGTAAGGAAAATGCATGACATAAATAATATGGCCTAGACCTAACATGAACTTGCATGGCATTTAATGTAACCTAGACCTAAGACATGCATGGCATTTTCACAAACACAAGGCATGCTTAATTCAAAAATCCAACCAAATATCATGCAAATGCAAAAACCTAACAACTAGCATGACAAAAGTACAACACACAATGCAAAACCCATGGAGTAGCCAAATGGCCCCAAGCTCCAACAAGCATGGCATTTTCACAAACACTTGGTATGCTAGCATGAAAAACAAAGTCATAACACAAAAATCACACAAGCATTTCCACAAACATCTAATATACCAAATCTAAAACATGCTCACTAAGATATAAAACAAGAATCATGCAAAGAATCACACAAGCATTTTCACAAACACTTAATATGCTAACTCTAAAACATGCTCAAATTTAAACAACATGAAAACAGAAAATTAAAAATGCAAAAACATGATATCTAAGACATAAATGGCAACAAACAAAGCAACCAAATTAAATATAACTTAAGAACATGAAATAACATAATATTTAAAACATCAAAAATAAAGAAAATAGCATAAACAATATGGTAAAATGAATCAAAAACAACAACTTAAAATAAATAATGTAGGCCATTTGGCCATGGTGAGTTTATTGTAAAAACAAAATGTAAGAAAAATATACTTAAGAAAGGAAATGAAGGAAGAACAAGAAACATTATTTTAAAATGAAAACTCACCAAGTAGCTTTTGAACGGATTAAGCTATAAACCCTCAGAGTAGCTTTTGAACGGATTAAGCTACGAACCCTCAGAGTAGCTTTTGAACGGATTAAGCTACGAACCCTCAGAGTAGCTTTTGAACGGATTAAGCTACGAACCCTCAGAGTAGCTTTTGAACGGATTAAGCTACGAACCCTCAGAGTAAAACACTATGACTCACCACCCGGATAATCCTAATACAAGTGTATAGACTATCTCACAAAGGGGTAGTGGGTGATTTCAACCAAAGGCCAAGACTCCTTATTTATAAGGTGAGCACCTCCTTGGCTTGACATTACAAAGGGATGTGGGATTGGGACTTAGGCTCAAAAATGAAAATCTCTAACTTAACTCTTGATTTTTAATCACTTGATTGAAAAAATCCTAAGCTTCCTCCTTCCTTTGGGCTTGGGCAGGCCAGCACTTCTCTTTTCCAGCCCAGCTCTGATTTTTGCAAGGCCCAAAGAAGCCCTTTTCGGTTGCTTGGGTGAAACGACCATTTTGCCCCCCGGATGCAAAATAAATATCAAACGGACTCCAAATTCAATTTTTCTTTTTTTAATGCTTCCAAAATAATAAAATATTGAGTTCTGGAAGTTTTCAAAATTATCCGAGTCTGTTTGCTATTTATTTGGATTTTTTCTTCCCAAAATATCCTTTTATGCCCCTACTTTTTACCATTTTTTAAACGAGCTCCAAATCAAGATTTTTCTTCACCAATCTCTTCAAAATAATTAAAAAGTGTGATCTGGAAGTTTTCATAATTTTTGGAGCTCATTTGGTATTTTTTCGGGATTTATCGGCTTGAATTACTGCATAGGAGGCCCGGGATTTGGCCATTTTGCAAACGAACTCGGAATCAAGATTTTCTTTCGCCAATCTCTTCCAAGTAATTTAAAAATGAGATTTGCAAAATTTCAGAATTTTTGGAGTCCATTTGCTATTTTTCCGGGATTTTCCTTTTTGAATTACTGCATTAGAAGCCCGGGATTTGGCCATTTTGTAAACGAACTCGGAATCAAGATTTTCTTTCGCCAATATCTTTCAAATGATTTAAGAATGAGATTGACAAATTTTTTAGAATTTTTGGAGTCCATTTGCTATTTTTCCCAAATTTTTCCAATTTTGCCCTTTAACCTCCGAAACCCGGTTTTGCTCAAAACAAGTCCGATTTTCAGATTTTCTTCAATCTGAGCCTTGCACCATCCTTTTTAATCATTCCTCATCCATTGGGGGCTTTGGTCTTACCAATTCGGGCCATTTCTGTGATTCTTCCCGATTTCACCGAAATCCACTAAAAACTCTAATTCTCGGTTTTCTCCCGGATTGACTTTTCTTTCGGTTTTTCTTGCAAGTGACTTCTCCATTACCCGTAGTCAGTGCTTATCTTTCATTTGGAACCTTCAATTTTGACCAGTTTGATCGTTTAAGCACTTTTCCCCAAATTTCTCGGATTAGGGTTTCTTTTCTACTGAATCTCCAAATCCCAACTTCCGAACTCCATATCTTTCAATGTAGAACTCGGATTATCAAAATTCCTTCGCCATTTTTCAATTGAACTTAAAATCTTGATTTTGAAAGTGGGTTGACTTTTTCAGTAGTTGACTTTATGGGGTTGACTTTTTCGGGGTTGACTTTTTCGGGGTTGACTTTTTTCAAGTTTGACTTTTTGTGCTCGCCCTCTTAAACTAAGTCTCGGAGTACCACCTGCAGGATGAAAACAGTCTTTTTATACTCGGAAACATCAATATAGGAAGAAAACATACCTGTTTAGTGGCCCGGACAAAATTAGGTGTCTACAGAGCCTATTTTCCTCGAGGACCTTTCACTATAGGGAGAATTTTCCTCAGTACCAACTCTCCTTCTCGGAACTGTCTGGGTCAAACCTTCTTGTTATGGGCTCGAATCATCCTTTTCTGATACAACTGCCCATGAAAAATTGCCTTCAATCTTTTCTCCTTGATGAGATTCAGCTGTTCATAACGAGTTCTAACCCATTCTGCCTCTTCTAGGCCAACCTCCATCAAAACCCGAAGTGAAGGAATCTCAACTTCAATAGGTAGCACTGCTTCCATACCATATACCAAAGAAAACGGCTTTGCCCCTGTACATGTACGAACCGAAGTGCGATATGCATGAAGAGCAAAAGGAAAATTCTCATGCCAATCCTTGTACACATCAGTCATCTTCTCGACAATCTTTTTTATGTTTTTGTTGGCTGCTTCTACTGGCCCATTCATCTTCGGACGGTAAGGTGCCGAATTATTGTGTGTGATCTTGAACTGAGTACACACTTATCTTATCATCTTATTATTTAGATTGAGAGAGCATTATCTGAAATAATTCTTGCTGGCAATCCATATCGGCATATAATTCGGCACCTTATCGTCCTTAATAAATTTGCATACCACCGACTTCGTTACATTCGTATAAGAAGCAGCTTCCACCCATTTTGTGAAATAGTCTATGGCCACCAGGATGAAACGATGTCCATTTGAAGCTTCCGGAGTAATAGGGCCAATCATATCCATTCCCCACATCAAGAATGGCCATGGTGCGGTCATGCATGCAATGGCGATGGCGGCACATGGATCTTATCTACATATATCTGGCATTTATGGCACTTCCGAGAATAACTGATACAATCCCCTTCCATTGTTAGCCAATAATACCCTGCCCTCATAATCTGCTTAGCAAGCATGTGACCATTGGCATGGGTGCCACATATCCCTTCATGGACTTCTTCTATGATTCTTCGAGCTTCGGCAGACCCGACGTATCTCAACAGGACTTGATCTTTCTCTTTCTTGTAGAGAATCTCGCCATCTAGAACAAAACTCATTGCTAGCCTTCTCAGAGTTCTCTTGTCATTTTCTGTTGCTCGCTCTGGATACTTTTGATTCTTGATGTATTGCAAAATGTCGTTATACTAAGGGAGACCATCTGCTTCTTCTTCGATACTCAAACAATGGGCAGGAGACTCATATATGCTCATTCTGATCGGCACAACTTCAGCCCCTTCATTCACTTTAAACATTGATGACAAAGTAGCCAGAGCATCCGCCATCCGATTTTTTTCTCGAGGGAAGTAATTGAAAGTCACTTCTTCAAACTCCTCCAATAAACTCAATATGAGTTCTCGGTATCGGATTAATTTTGTATCTCAGGTTTCCCATTCTCCGTGCAATTGATATATCACTAAAGTCGAGTCTCCAAAAACCTCTAGTTTTTTTATCTTTCTTTCTATGGCAACACGAAGGCCTAATGTACATGGCTCATATTCTGCAGTATTGTTTGTACAATCAAAATCTAATCTGGCAGTGAAGGGATAATAATCTTCTTCTGGGGATATGAGTACTGCACCAATTTCGTGCCCCCTGGCATTAGATGCCCCATCAAAGTACATCTTCCATATTTTCTTCTTCAAGGGAACCTCATCCGCTTGCGAAACATACATCAAATCTTCATCTAGGAAATCAAAGTTCAATGGCTCATAATCTTCCACTGCCCCGACTTTCTAAAAATTCAGCCACAGCACTGTCCTTGATAGCTTTCTGACTCACATATACAATGTCGTATTCTGACAACAAAATCTGCCATCTTGCCGTCCTCCCTGACAAAGAAGGTGCTTCCAACATGTACACTATTAGATCTAGCTTGGTGATCAACCACGTCGTGTGGTACAGCATGTACTGTCTGAGCCTCCGAGCAGTCCAAGCTAAGGCACAGCACAACTTTTCTATAGACGAATATTTCAACTCATAATCTGTGAACTTCTTGCTGAGGTAGTAAACCGCCTGTTCTTTCTTTCCAGTCTCATCAAGCTGCCCCAAAACACAACCCATGGATCTCTCAAATACTGATAGATACAATATCATCGGTTCATCCGGAGCCGCTAGAATTAATACTGGTGGGTTTGATAGATAATGCTTAACCTTTTCAAAAACATTCTAACACCCTTCATCCCACTCTCCTAGATCACGTTTTCGTAGTAACTTGAATATTGGATCATATTTATATGTTAACTGAGAAATAAACCGAGCAATGTAATTCAATCTCCCCAGAAAACCTTTTACTTCTTTTTGAGTAAGTGGAGGTGGAAAATTCTGGATAGCCTTCACTTTATCCGGATCAATCTCAATTCCGCTTTTGCTAACAACAAAACCCAACAATTTCTCCGAAGTGACTCCAAAAGTGTATTTTGCCAGGTTTAGCTTGAGTTGAAACTTTCTTAGTGTTTCAAAGAGTTTCCTAAGATTTGCAATATGCTCCTCTTCTCCTTGTGACTTTGTAATCATATCATCAACATAGACCTCAATTCCCTTATGCATTATGTCATGAAACAAGGTTACCACGACCCTCTAATATGTTGCCCCAGCATTTTTCAACCTAAATGACATTACCTTGTAGCAGAATGTTCCCCACATTGTAACAAATGTGGTTTTCTTCATATCTTCCGGTGCCATCTTAATCTGATTATATCCCGAGAATCCATCCATGAAAGAAAACAAAGAACTCTTCGTCGTATTATCCACCAAAGTATCAATGTGAGGCAAAGAGAAATTATCTTTGGGACTGGCTTTGTTCAAATCTCGGTAATCGACGCACATATGCACCTTGCCATCCTTCTTTGGTACTGGAACAATGTTTGCCACCCATTCCGAATATTTTGCCACCTCTAGGAATCCAGCATCAAACTGCCTCTTCACCTCCTCTTTTACCTTTAACAACATGTCTGGCCTCATTCTTCTCAACTTTTGCTGAATTGTCTTGCACTCTGGCCTTAAAGGGAGCTTATGTAGAACAATATTTGGATCCAGACCTGGCATGTCTTGGTATGACCATGCGAATACATCTATATATTCCCCGAGCAAGGCTATCAATTCACCCTTTATTGATGACGACAATGTAGTCCCAATTTTAGCCTCTTTTATCTCCTCACTACTTCCTAAATTTAACAATTCCAATAGCTCCTCATGAGGAAGTACTTGTTTCTCTTCTTGTTCTATTTTTCTTAATAAGTCCGGAGGTAGACCATAATCCTCAATATCTTCGTCGGCCTCAAAACACCCGTGCAAATGGTTCTTTCAAAATCAATTTCATAATTACTGATAGGAAGGTCCTCATATTCCGCATCCGTGCACCTATAAATAGGTGGGGAGGAAACAATATAGGAAGACATATATACAATGAAAGCAAAATAAATAGCATAAATGAAAGAATATGGACACATTAATATGGAGGAAATGCATCGTGTTTGTTATTTATTGAATGAAAACTTTTAGACAAAAGCCCATTAGAAAAGAAATTCTTAATATCTTCGGGCAAAGATATTTAAGATTTGTTTAAAAGCATTACGTTGGATTAGACCTAAAAACTATGGGCAGCTCGTTTGCACTCCAGTTGGTCAGTCTATATCCTGGTGGACAAGGTCGCACCATCCAGTTAGCATTCTCACTTTCAATTCTTTCTTCCCCAGTCATGCAAATCATCATGTCCTGTATCTGCTCACCCTTATTCACATGGAACTTTTCAAAAGCTTGCTCGATCATTACGAGTACATCATCAGAATTCTTTTCTCCGAACAAAGAACCGGCTGAGCGGAAGCTGTGAAGGATAGGTGCGAAAGTCATAAGCTCTCACTCAATATCCATACCCGCGAGACGGGCCATCCTCCTTTGTCGGTTCTTTTCAACTTGTTTTCTTTTCTCATGGGCCTTCGGAAGATACCCTAGGCCAAACCGGTCTTTCTTCCCCATTACTTCTATTGCTCGAGCCATCCCCTGAAGATATTTTTCGAGACCTTTTCCAACCCTGTAGCCTTTTCCCATGGTAGTTCTTACCCCCATCCTTGTGTTCTTGGACAACCTTGGTTTTGGAATTTTTCGTCCTTCAGTGACGAAAATCGCATTTACGAACTCCAAAGACCGAAAGAAATATTCTACAACATCTTCATTGGGTTCAACATAAGGAGATTCAGTAGATACAGAGGCTATTACGTCCTCTTCTCCTGATACAGTGACCAAACGCCCCTTCATCACAAATTTTGGCTTTTGGTGGAGAGATGAAGGTACAGCCCCTGCTGAATGTATCCATGGCCTTCCCAACAAGCAATTATAGGACGGATTAATATCAATGACCTGAAAGTTCACTGTATAGGTGCATGGGCCTATCTCCAGAGGAACCTCAATAGTTCCCATTACATCGCTCCTGGTGCCATCAAAAGCTCTGACCATCGTGTAACTTGGCAGCATATAAGAAATATCCACTGGCAATTTGGGCATGGTTGCCAAGGGCATCACATTTAATGAAGAATCATTATCCAAAAGGACCCTCGATAATATGTGCCCCTTGCAAGTGGTAGTTATGTGAAGAGCCTTTGTTGGCCCAATACCATTGGGTGGTCTTTCATCATAACTGAAATATATATGGTCGTCTGCCGCAATGTTTCCCACCAGCATGTCTAATTTTTCTACCGATATGTTGTTAGCCACATATGCCTGATTCAACACTCTCAACAGGGCATTTCTGTGTGGCTCCGAGTTCAATAGCAAAGATAAGATGGAGATTCTCGCTGGTTGGCGTTGCAATTGCTCAACCACACTATACTCACTATGCTTTATAAATTTTAAGAACTCGCAGGTTTCCTTCTCATTCACCGGCTCTTTTATCTTGTTAACCAGGGCTGACCCCATCTCTACTTTTTTTGAAAAATCCATCTCAATATGGATTGATTCAGATGTCTTCTTCCCTTAGTCTATTCCTCTATCTTTTCCTGTTAATCCCTACTCAATAGCCTTAGGAGCATAACACCTTCCATTTCGTGTTAAGTGCCCCACACCTGTGATATCTTGCTGACTCGAAGACCCAGGCATAACCATGCTGCAGTCATATTTCCATGGTGCAGCTTTGTTTTCCTTGTACGAAAAGAAAACAGGCAAATCTATGATTAACTTAGGCGTACTTTCCTCAATAGCTGGCATAACTTTTTTCTCTGGTTCATCATAATAGATGATCAAAGGTCTTTCTATCTCGTAGCCAGCTGCATTCTCAATAACCTCTACTTCCTCCTCTATCTCCTCGTAAAACTGGGCCTCCCTATCATCCATCATCTTTTGGACTTTAGCCGAAAAGTCCCCGTAGTCCTATATGATATGACCTCTACATTTATGGAACGGGCACCAATTCTGCACCCTCTTTGCAACCATTTTTAAATTGTCTGCAACCCCCACCATTCCTACCTTAACCATCTCGACCCATACTGTTAACATTGGAGTCTTGACTTCTCTGGCATCCCTTTTTACCCTTCTTACTTCCCCTGTCCATATTGCATTTACTCGATTCTCAGCATGATCAGGCAATGGGTTTCCCGCTACATTTGGCTTATTCTTTGACCCAAACTTCACAACTCCGGCGTTGATCAGACTTTGGACTTTCTTTTTAAAGGCCAGACAATCTTCAGTCGAATGTCCTTGAATTCCTGCATGGTACACGCAGTTAGTATTTACATTGTACCACCTTGGATATGGCGGTGTCAAAGGTTTGAGGTATACGGGTGAAAGAAGTTGACCCTGCAATAGTTTGGGATATAGCTCACCATAAGTGGTAGGAGTCGGATCAAATTGGGATTTTTGATCGTTCCTTAATGAACATTGGTCATTGTGCCCGACTCTCTGAGTGTTTGGGACAGTGTTTCGGGGAAGGTTTATCTGTGGGGATATGCTAGTTGGAAACGGTTGTTGTGGTATATTGGTATAAGGGAAAGGATTTTGGGTAAGGTGGTTCATATTGGGGTAGTAAGGATTATACCCCGGGTAAGGTGTGTAGGGTGTAGGAGATGCATAAGATGTAGTAGGAGTATAGGGCCTTGGTGGTGTATATGGTGTGGGAGGTGTATATAGGTATTGGTTGATACTAACTGCGTGGGTTTCCTCTTTCTTCCTAGCAGGGAATACCTTCTTCGGAGTAGCAGACTCACCCCCTTCCATTTTCCCATTCTTAATGGTCGACTCTATCATCTCCCCGGATATCACCATGTCTGCAAAGTCCTTGGTGGCACTCCCCACCAATTTATCATAATATGGTGCTTTCAAGGTATTGATGAAAAGCACTGTAGTTTCTTTGCTAGTTAAAGGGGGTTGCACTTGTATGGCCAGATCCCTCCATCTTTGCGAGTATTCCTTGAAACTCTCAGTAGTCCTCTTTTCCATGTTCTGTAGTGACAGCCTATCAGGTACCATATCAGATACATGCTTATAATATTGCATGAAAGCCCTGGCTAAATCCGTCCATGAATGAATCTTGGTATGACTCAGTTGATTGTATCATCGGGTTGCAGACCCTGTCAAGCTATCTTGGAAACAATGGATAAGCAGTTTTTTCATTATCATCGTGCCCCATCATTCTTCTGCAATACATGGTCAGATGTGCTGATGGGTTGGTAGTCCCATTATATTTTTCAAAGTCTGGTACTTTAAACTTTGGGGGAATTACTAGATCGTGTACTAAACTCATCTCTTTGGCATCCAGACTGCCAAATAACTCCGCCCCTTCAATGGCTCTCAGCGTCCCTTCCAACAGTTGATATTTTTTCTGGGATTCTGCCATGGAATGCATGAACATACAGCAAATGAAATGTATGAAATGCATGGTTTAAAGCATAAATGCTAAAGGAAATGCATGACAATTCAAAATAACCTAAACGGCTAGCATGAGTTTGCATGGCAATAAATGCTATCTTAACTTAATATGTATGCAATGCTTGATAATGCAAATATGACTTGGACCTAATATGTTATGAATATGCATGAAAATGCTAATGTAACCTAAGACCTAAGTAGCATAGCAATACATGGCAATACCAATATGATTTAAGACTTAATATGCCTGGCAATACCAATATGGCCCAGACATAAATGTAATGAAAATGCATAGCAATACTATGAACATACAATGACCAAATGAACCTAATACTAATGCTTGAACAAACAGCAACTAATACACAATTTGAAGATATGATAATGCAAAGCATGTTACCTAAACAAAATGCAAATGCATGACAAGGCAAGGAATGCATGAAGAGACCGAATGTTCACATGGTACTCTAGTGCAATCCTATCTAGTAAATGACACAAGTACATGACAAATCATATCAAGATATATAATGTCATGACATTTTCACAAGCATATGACATACTAAAATCAAAATACACAAGCTCATGGCATGGAGATGCAAACAAGTCAAGAAGCAAGATGAAAATGCACATGCAAGGCATACTAAATATCAAGATATGCTAACTCATGGCATCGAGAAGCAAACAAGTCAAGAAGTATGATGAAAATGCACATGTAAGGCATAGCAAAATGGAGTAGCCGAATGGTCATATGACCAAATATAAAATGCAAACATGTTTATAATATGACATGATATATGAAAAAATGCACAATATGATTCCAATGAACACAATGGCCGACCCTACAAGGAAAAATTACTAAGCATGGAAAAGAAATATAGAAGCAAATATAGCATAGAAAATAATGTAAAGAACATATAAAAAATTAAGCATAGACATGCAAAGCAAATAACAAGCAAAACTAATAAATAAAACAAGGAAACTTAAGCTCCATGGTTGGTATAAAATGGGCATAGCCTCTCACCTAACCATAATCACTTGGTCTTGCCAAGATCATAAAGCCTTTCCATTTCAAAAATCAGAAAATAAACCATGCTAAACAACAAAATTAAGGTGAGCTTCATGGTAGGTAAAAATGGGCATAGCCTCTCTCATAACCATGGTCACTTGGTCTTGCCAAGATCTTGTAGCCATTTCAACCTCTTTTGCTTCATCTTTTTGTAAAAAATCAGAATATAAAATACTTAAACAGACCTTATAAAAATCATTTTTCCACAACAACATGCAAAGAAGAAAAAAGAAAATCAAGGCAAGCATTCCTTCAAATTCGGCCAAGCACAAACTTTGTAAAAAATATTGTTTTCAACCATTTTGATGAAGAAGAAGAAGAGATGAAAACTTAAGTAAACATTCAAAACTTTGATTTCTATGAAAAGTAGGAAAACAAGATAGAAAATCAAGAAATCAACATGGAAATCAAGAAGAAAACTATGCTAGAGCTTGGTAGAGATAACTACCTTCAAGCTCTTCTACTAAAAACCTTTCTTTTTTTCTTTCAAAACCTTTTCTTTTCTAAATTAGCTCCTGACTTCAGCCTCCAAACTTATCAAAAAATGAAATCAGCCCCCCCTCTAATGGCTTGGCTGAATGGCCCTCCAACCCTTAGATGGAATTTGCACTTTTTCTACTCCAATTTTGGCCTTTAGATTAAGATATTTTGATGACAACATAAAAATTTCATCTTGACAATTGATAGCAGCCCTTAAGACGTGTACTCAGCCCTTGTAATAACCTCTGCCTTTAGATGCAAAAAAGGACCAATCCCATGCACTCCCTTGCTTGCCCTTTTGAGTTCTACCCTTGGATGAGTTTTGCTCTTCCATTCTTGGTCATTGAATGAGGACAACATAAAAATGACATCTTGTAGATTAAATCCAGCCCTTAACATGTGTACTCAGCCCTTGTAGATGGCCTAAGCCATTGGATGAAAAGAGATAATCCCGTGCAATCCCTTGCTTGGCCGAATGGATGCCCACCTTTGGATGAATTGTGCTCATCTTTTTTCTTCCATTCTTGGCCATTAGATGAGGGTTCTTTTATGACAAACAAAAATGTCATCTTGGCATTTAAACTTGTCCATTGGATGGTGCATTCAACTTTTCTACAAGGCACATAAGCCATTGGATGAAGGGGGGACCATTTGCAAGGTGTTAGTGGTAGCATGTGAGCTTGATAGTGACTAAGGAATTAAATTGATCAAGCTTCCTTCTTCTCCTCTATGTTGGCTGATCAAAGGAGGTAAAATCCCAGCAATTCCTTCTTCTTTCAAATTTTCCTTAATTACAAATTTGCTCTTTTTGATTTCTTCGATGAAATGACCTTTTTGACCCTCGAACCTAAATAAATAGAAAACGGACTCCAAATTCAAATTTTCTTTCTTCAATACTTCCAAAATAATAAAAAATTGAATTCTGTAAGTTTCAAAAATTTTCGAGTCCATTTGCTATTTATTTCAGATTTATTTCCAAAATTGCCCCTTTTATGCACCCGAACTTTACCATTTTTTAAACGAGTTCCGAATCCAGATTTTTCTTTACCAATCTCTTACAAATAATTTAAATATGTGATCTGGAAGTTTTCATAATTTTTGGAGCTCATTTACTATTTTTTCGAGATTTATCTGCTTGAATTACTTCATAGGGGATCTGATTTTGGCCATTTTGCAAATGAACTCCGAATCAAGATTTTCTTTTGCCAATCTCTTTCAAATAATTTAAAAATGAGATCTGAAAATTTTCAAAATTTTTGGAACTCGTTTGCTATTTTTTCGGGATTTATCTTGTTGAATTTTTGCATAGTGGGCTCAGGATTTGGTCATTTTACAAACAAACTCCGAATCAATATTTTCTTTCGCGAATCTCTTCGAAATTATTTAGGAATGAGATTTGAAAATTTTCAGAATTTTTGGAGTTCATTTGCTATTTTTTCCAAATTTTCCAATTTTGTCCTTTTACCTCCGAAACCCGATTTTGCTCAAAACAAGTCCGATTTTCAGATTTTCTTCAAACTGAGCATTGGGCTATCCTTTCTTAATCACTCCTCATCAATTAGGGGCTTTAGTCCTACCAAATCAGGTCATTTCTGTATTTTTTCCAAATTTCACCGAAATCCACCAAAAACCCTAATTCTCGTTTTTCTTTTGAATTGACTTTTCTATTAGTTTTTCTTCCAAGTAGCTTCTCCATTACCCGTAGTCAATGCTTATATTTCATTTGGAACCTTCAATTCCGACCAATTTGATCTTTTAAGCACTGTTCCCCAAATTTCCCGAACTAGGGTTTTTTTTCTACTGAATCTCCGTAACCCAACTTCCGAACTCCATATCTTTCAATGTAGACCTCGGATTATCAAAATTCTTTCACCATCTTTCAATTGAATTTCAAATCTTGATTTTGAAAATGGGTTGACTTTTTTAGTAGTTGACTTTCGAGGTTGACTTTTTTGGGGTTGACTTTTTCAAGTCTGTTTTCTTGGACTAAGTCTCGGAGTACCACCTGCAAGATGAGAAAAGCCTTTTGGCATTTCGAAACATCAATTTAGGAAGAAAACGTACCTGATTTAGGGGTCCGAACAATATTAGGTGTCTATAGTGTGGGGTGCGATCCCTGATCAGGGTATATTTAGAAAAATTCATTAGGCTCAAAGGGGTAGCAAGCGGATAAGTTTCAATATTCGCGAAAGGAAAATGAAAGATGGCCACTTATCATCTCAAGCACGGTCACCTAAATTGAAGAGTCATCCCTTGAAAAATTGGTTGAAAAAGTTCTCTTTTCTTTTTAGAATCATTCTGAACATCTCAAATGCACGATGTCACTCTCAATTTCCTTTTTCTTTTTTTTTTATCATTTTTTTTGCGTGCTTCCATAATCTTGATGATAATCCATTTTTTCCCACCGTATTTACAAAATGATGCCCCCATTTTAATTTGCCACACAAATATGGGTTTATTATTACAAAAATTCTTGAGCTGAGTTTTTGTCCAGGTGAAGGGAAATGGTATGGCCTGAATTTGGCCTGGAGGCTTTTTTGTTCATTCTTTGCACTCAAAAGGTGAGCCAAGGGTACTTCTAGAGGAATGAACAAGGCATTTGGGTTTAAAGCCATTTGAAAGAATTTGGGCGATGGTAGTTTTGACACTTATCAAATTACCACTATCTAGATTCCTTTAAAGAATGTCATGCTTGTCTTATCCTATGGAATTCAAGAAAAAGTTTTCTAAATTGTTTGTTTCATAGTTCATAGCCTTAATAGAGATTTTCATCTAAATTCCCTCACATGAAACTCAAATTGGTGCTTCTCAAAGTTTAGCGTGTCTCAACTGGTGCTTATTCAGATGATCCGGTGTAAGGCATGTTTGGAGGAGTCATGGTATTTGCTATGACTAGTTCGTTCCTAACAATGGTCATCGGATGTCTGTGAGTCTTCTTTTTTCACCTTTTACTTTGAAAAAAGACACATACTTTTCTGGAAAACATTTTCAACTCTGATCTAGGAAACTAGTCGTGTATGGTCGGCTCATTGCAAATCGACTTTTCTTAAAACTTTTCAAAATTTCAAACAAAACCTTTTACGTCCATATTTACAAATCCAAATTTATCTTTAGAAATAGAATATGACAAAGAGTGCTTGAAAATTAAAACCCATTCATTTCATGTAAGTGCTAATATTAAACAAGAGTTCTCTTTCTCATGAGTACTTTCATATTCAGAACAAATCCCCAAAATAAGTTTCCCTCATGACACGCTACCCATTATCTTTGTGTTCCTTTTATCCTAGCATACCTCCCGTTATGCCATCTATGTTTGCCCTACCTTGACTAGGCAACAATCGGATCTCCGAATCTGTCGAAGCTTAATAACCCAGCTTTGATGAGATCTCTGACTTTATACTTTAATACGGGGCAATTCTCTGTCGAGTGACCTTGATTACCCGATGAAAATCGCAACACTCATTAGCATTATACCAACTCGGGTATGGAGGTTCAAGGGGTTCGGACTGTATTGGCGTCACAAAGAGGTTTTGGACGAGTCGAGGTAACAACTTAGTGTAGGTCATGGGAATCGGAGTGACTCGATTTCTTTCCCGGTTGTTTCTCGACTTCTTTTGATCACTTCCAAGGTTCTTTAGATGGTTCCTCGGTCGAGGAGTAGGCACAAAGACAGGTGAATGGAAAGTGTTGTTCATGTGATATTGGAGATTTGTCGAGTAAACTGGTTGAGAAAATGGTTGGTGAGGATACGAGCTATGGGAAATATTGTTCATATCTGGATAGTGAGGGTGACACATGAGATAAGGTTGGTATGGAGCAAAGTTCTCAAGTACTCGATTTTTGAAACTGATGGCTTGTGTTTCTCTTTCTTTTTCCTTAGCTAACCCTTCTTTTTTGGGAGCAGCAGTATCTCCCGCGTCAATTTTCCCTCTTTTGATCGCACTTCCAATCATCTCACCAGAAATAACCATATCAACAAAATTCTTTGTGGCGTTACCAACCAATTTGTCATAATAAGGTGCTGTTAATGTACCGATGAACAATACGGTGTTTTCTTTCTCAGTGAGTGGTGGTTGCACCTGTGTTGCCATATCCCCCTATTGTTGGGCATATTCCTTGAAACCTTTAGTATGTTTCTTTTCCATATTCTGCAACGTTAACCTATCAAGTGTCATGTCGTTCATGTGCTTATACTGAGTCTTGAAAGCTTTTGCCAGATCTTTCCAAGAATGGATACGGCCCCGATCCAACTGATTGTAACATCTCGCAGCTGACCCTGTTAGGCTGTCTTGAAAGCAATGAATTAGCAATTTTTCATTGTTAGTGTGGCCACCCATTTTTCGACAAAACATAGTAATGTAGGCAGATGGACACTTTGATCCATCATATTTTTCAAATTCAGGGACCTTGAATTTTGGCGGAATCACCAAATCTAGGACCAAGCTGAGCTCATTCGAATCCATATTCTCGAAAGCGTCCATTCCTTATAAGGATTTGAGTCTCTCTTCCAACATATCATGTTTCTGCCGTACCTTTGTGTCTTCCACTTGCTTTTCCACACGTTTTTTCCAACATATCATTGTAAGGTTGTCCCCTAGCTGATGATCCATCTTGTAGATGTGTATCATGTGAGGTTTAAGCTTGGGGAGGAGTGAACCCTGGTGGGTAAATCAGATTTTCATTGTTGTTTGCTCGGGGTCGAGGTTCTCCCCTATAATCGACCCTTCAGCGACCCATTTTCCTCGGGTCAAGCTCATCATCATTTCAGCCATCTTGGCCATTTGCTCACGTGACTCCTCTTGAGATTTTGCAATCTGTTCTCGCATTTCTTGTTGGGACCTGGCTAATTGCTCTCATTCCATTTGTTCTATTTGCACTGCTTGCTCACTTTCCATGGTTTATTTGCGGAAAGGTATTGTATTGACATCAATCAAGAAATCTTGGATTTCTTGTTAACTTTCAAATCTTGTACCTCTTTTTTTTCTTAGATTGAACTTCTTAGAATGCTCTTAAAGCCAAACAGAATCTTATCTACCTCCCAATTTATTGCTTGTATGCTTATGAACGGATGCATGTATGTATGCAACACGACGTTAGCATGATGCATGTAAAAAAAAAATAGTATGAACATACTGTACCAAGAATTAAAGAGTGATTTTTTGGTTTTTTCTGACAACTATTCTTTTCGACATCTTTTCCTTCTTTTTTCATATTTCCTCAAAAAGTCCAAACCAAAAGAAAAGTTTATTATTGTTAACAACAATACTCTATCACAAATTTTTTTTATGATTCTCACTTTTTCATTTTTTTGTTTTTTTTTTTCAAAGAAGAAATATATTTTAAAAAGTTAATTAAAATTTGCCCTAACAGTATCAAGTTATTAAGGTATCATGGTGTCTTTTGGGGAGAAATTTTAAACTTATTACGGGCGATGTACGTTCATCCTTACCCGGTGTACCATGCTTATTTGGAATGTAAAACAAATAGCAAAAGGTTGAAAATGGTACTCCATGTGTTCCTAACTTTGGTGTATCTAACGAAAATTCGGCATGGCTTCGCCTACGTTCACTATATGAGGTCGAATTAGGTTCTAAACTTTCCAAATTGTTCCTCAGTGTTGCCTGTGAAGTCTAGTGAGGCACCTCGATAAAAGCGAGTTCAATTTGTTAGAGTATATTTTCCTAAGCCCATATGGTAGGATCAATCACGAAGGCTTTAGGTACTTTATACTCCGGAAGTGTTTCACTAGCCCATAGGGATTGTTAGTCACGAAGGCGTAGTTACTTTACTTCCACTTAAAAGGGACGAAGTCCGAGTATAGAACTTATGTTATGCAAATGCAAGTGTAGTGTGTGAGGAGGAACAGATAAACCTTTCACTACCTATTCTACAATCCTTATTCTAAATACCCCAACAATTTATTAAAACAATAAATCGAATACTGTAAAGAATTAAATAACCAAAAAAACAATAATATGCATGTAAATAACCAAAGAAACAATAATATGCATGTAAATGAATATATTTAAAAATATTTTATTATTTTTGGAACTCCTCCTTATTTTATATTTAAAAAAATGGGAATTATAATGACATACCAATAAAAACCGACAAGCCGAGACTTTAGATAACACATGATCAATTTTAGACCTGACTCTCAAAAGTCCCCAGTAGAGTCGCCAAGCTGTCATAATGGTTTTTACGACCGCTAGACGATTTTAAAACACAAATGGAGTCGTCACCGATCTTTTTTGTTTAGGTGTGATCGGTCACCTATTAAAACTAGTTTTTATAAAATATTTTAAAATTAATTAAAATATTTTTTAAAAAACCAATTTTGAAGTCTGCGTTTTAAACCAGAGAGAAAACAAAAGCGGGTTCGGGAGCCGATTACGTGCGGGGAAGGATTAGCACCCCCACAACGACCGCATAAAACAGTACCTTATTGATCACGTGTTATCCTAAGTCTCAGCAAACGTTGGTTTTAGGTTCGGCATTTAAAATTAATTCCCTTTTTGAAAATAATCATATTATTTGAGAATGATCCGGAATTTATTAATGCAAAATCTTTCCATATTCCCCGGCAAACCCGACAAAGCATGAAATTTTTATTTATTTTGGAATTTTCCGAATCACCCTCCTTTTGAAAAAAGGGATATTTCGTTGTTAATGATAATTGATAATATCCTCCCCGACAGACCCAGAAGATAACTCATTAATTATTTTAACTCGAGAACAACCTTGTTTTATTAAAAATCATTAATTTTTATATTAAAATTATTTGAAAATGACCATTTTTTATATATTTTTTAAAGGATTAATAATGCATACAAATGAAAAAAAAATAAGGTAAAGAAATAAACTATAATAATAATAATAACTACTATAACAAGGAAGGCAAAAAAAAAAAAAGATACAATTATAAAATAAAATGAAATGTGAATAAAAATAAAAATAAAAATAAAATAACATAGATGATAAAATCACAAAAAAATTAAATATAAAAATAAAAACTTACCTTAGAAGATTGCAAAAAAATTGAAACTTGAGTGCTAGAATTAATTCCTCGAAAGAAGAAAAATCTTTGTTTCCTTAATTTTTATTTTTCCTTTTATTTTTTTCTTCTTTTTCTTTCCTTTCCTTTCCTTTCTCCTTTTTCTTTCTTTCCTATCTTTTTTCTTTCTTTCCTTTCCTTTCACGTTTTTTTTTCTTTCTTGATTTTCTTTAATTTTTCCTTTTTTTCTTCTTCTTCTTCTTCTTCTTCTTCTTCTTCTTTCATTTCTTTCATTTTTCTTTTCTTTCCCTTTTTTCCTCCTAGCCTTCAGAACCAGGTTAGGTGGCGGACCCCGGGTCAATTCGGGTCCACGCGCGGACTTTCCACTGAGCGAAACGATGTCTTTTTGGCACCCAATTTAAACCACAAAAAATTGTTTTTTTATTTCATTCCTCCCCATTTTTCTCTCTCTCTACCCCCTATCTCTCTCTCCAGCTCTCTCACTTCTCTCTAAGAACCCAGATTTTGATGTCGGACTGCCGTACCGACCACCATGCACCGCTGTCGATCGCCGCTCGTCGTCTGTCGATGGTCTCCAAACTTCACCCACCTCTTCCTCTTGGCCCCCTCGTTCCAAATCTGACCTCCGTTTTTCTTAAATCTAAGCCTAAAAGCCTAGATCTACAAAGCTACCCCGCGGCTTTAACTTCCCAATTCGGTGTCGTCCGTCGTCGGATAGGGTTGAAACTCTGATCGAGTCTTCCTCTACCCCTGAGTTACCTTTTCACCGTTGGGCTTACCGAGAAAATGACCCGAACCCCTCCAAACCCCAAAAACCCGAATCCCTCTAAAAGTGGTTTTCTTTGATTTTTTTTTATTTTTGGTAGGTGTTTGCTGCTGGCTTTGTTTGTTTGGGTATGTGTTGGTGCCTCTGAAAATTGGGGTGGGAGCCTCTGAGGTTCTTTTTTGTGTCTGATGGTGTTGATGGAGGTGGGTTTTTATGGTGGTGTGGGTTAAGTGCAATAGGTTGCTTGTGCAGGGAAGGTGGCGTGTTAGCTGGGGTGAGGGTTGGCTAGGATAGCTGTTATAGGTGGTGGCGTGAGGGGTTGCTGCTACACCTGCTGCCAGGGGGTATGGTTGGCTAGGGTTGCTGGCTACTACCAGGGTGCAGGCTTGGGCTAGAGGATAGGCAGCAAGGTGGGCTGGCAGGCCTGGTGGGATGGCCACTTGGGCTGCTGGGCTTGGTAAGGGTGACTAGGCTTGGCTTTTTGGTAGGCATGGTTGGCCTTGCTAGGCTACAAGCCCAGTTGGCCTGCTAGGCAAAGGGCGAGTAAAGGCATTATCGGGCCCCATAAAGAGATATGGGCCTTCAAGCTCGCCAAAATCAAAATAATAAAAGTAAAATCGAATAATAATAAAATAAAACAAAATTAAATTAAATTAAAAAAATAATAATAATAGAGACTAGAAAGTAAAATTTAAATTGGATTCAAATTAGACTTGAAACTAATCTGAGACTTGGCTCGGGATGTGATCCGAGTTCCGAGTTTGACTCGGACAAAATTCAATTGCTACATCAAGCATGTATGGAAACGTCATCTATTACGATTGCTTCAATAAGGGGTGAACTTTGCATTGTCTTTAGACTTGCTGAGGGTCGGGCAATTCGCCTGGCTCGACAGATTCGATCCAAATTGGATCGGGTTTGAGTAAAGATTTTGATAATTCGGATCGATCCAGCCTGCATTACTATTCATTAAATAAAAATATTTTTTATTTAAATTTAATTATAAAATATATGTAAATATTAGTATAAAAATAATTATTTTTTTTTTAATATTTTAATATTTTAATATTTTTTAAACAGTAAACCGTGCTTTTGGATAGGCCCGGGCCCGATCTAAAATAGACTTAGGTAAGGAAAAAAAATATTTTTGGGCCGCGACCCAACTCGATCCGATCGATTATCGATCAGGTCTAATTGTCCTTTGCAAATTCATGTTTATGTTAGTCATAATAATTGAAAGAAAATACCAATAGGTGAGCTCAGGCTTTTCCTTTCAAACTTTTATTTTCTTTAGTAGTTCAAAGAATATATCAATATACCATTCGGATACTCAAAAGTCCTAGCCTTAGAAACTAAGCAAGAGACAAGCAAAATTAAACAACTGCAATTCATAAAATTCGGCATCAGTTATGCTTCTCCTTAGCCAAAGTTGTCAAATACAATTGAAAGATATCTCTAGTTCTAAAAAAAAAAAATTTATTTATGCATACTACAAAGCAGTAGTTTGGTTTTTATTTTTCATTTAGTTATTAAAGTATCTGATAATCTGTGTATTCGTGTCGTATTTATATTATTTTTATATATTATAATTGTATTTAAATATTTTATATTATAAATTTTAACACGTTAATAATTCGTGTTATATAAATTTTAATACGTTCGTATATTTATATCGTGTTAATATTATTTTTTCGTATCATATCATATTTTATATTATATTTTAATTATTTATTTATATTATGTCGTATCTAAAATTATCAAATCTATTTATGGTTATCGTTATTAAAGAGTGGATTATTATAGACCCACGAGACATATATGCATATTCCTACTACTTGTCAAAAGACGTCTCTAGTTCGAAAAAATATTATTATTGTTTTGTAATTGTTGCAAAATATACATATCCACGGATAGGATAGTCCGTTTGGTCTGGTAGGTTCGATCCGTATTGGATCGGGTTTAGATAAAATATTTAGTAATTCGGACCGACTCGGCTCGGTCCGAATTACTATTTATTAAATAAAAATTATTATTTTATTTAAATTTAATTATAAAATATATATAAAAATAAAAATAATTTTTTAATATTTTTTAATAGTAAAACGGGCTTATACGGGTCGGCCCGGACCCGCCCTGAATGGGTTTGGGCAAAAGAAAAAAATATTTTTCGAGCCGCAACCTGACCTGGCTCATGGATAGATCTATTGCAAAATCAATATCGTATCAATAAACGTATTATTTTTATTTTTTTGAAAATATAAATTAAGAATGTCAATGAATCGAATCGATTTATTAGTGCAAATGTAAAGGACAGATTGCTTACATTTGCAATCTACTTGGATCCAAAAGCTCATTGAAATCACTATTTATTAGCTGAATGCTGATGCAAAGTGTAAGACAGAATTACCAATTTCAGCTTAGGGATTCAGATTAGTGCAACAATAATGTTACAACAACAACCGGACCGGACCGGACATGCTTCCGACAAAGATACCCAATGCTGCCTCTCTCAAGGTGGCACCAGGCACCATGCTTTTTATTATTATTTTTCGACATCGAAGTGAATCATGAAATTCATGGAATAGCAGCAGATGCCCTCATATATAGTTCATCATGGTAATCATCCAAATAATCGCGGGGATCCAAATTATTTTTATTTTAGTATTGGTACGTATCGAGATCGATATATTTCAATATATCATTTTGAATTTATAGATATTTTTAAAATATTATATATATATATATATATGTAACGCTTATTTCCAAATTTTTTATTAAAATATATATTATATATACTTCAATTATATATATATATATATATATATATGTTTATATGCACATATAAAGTTTTAAAATTATAAATATTTAATATCCAAAATTTCTAATCATAAATATTAAAAAATATATATAGTAATTTGTTATTAATTAAATTCAATAACCTAATTTAATAAGTATATTTTATTTTTGAATGAAATTATGAAAAAATAAAAAGGATTATAACTAAAAAAAAATTAGGAATTGGTTAAAAGAATCAAATAAGTGAAAAAAATTTAAAATCAAAATCGTGTACTGATTGACACCGGTCGGTACGTATTGATATTGACCAATACAAATCAATACGGACCGATACGATTTGTATGGGCCGATACAAAAATCGAAAAGATACAATGTTAATATCATTTCGTTTTTTTTTTTTTAAATCGATACGTATTGATTGATACGATTGCTACCAATACGATACCAATTAATGTAGGTCCATAGGAGATTCCATGATGGTTAAGGTAACAAATTGCATGAATCCAAATTAAATTTTTGATTCTCTATATGCACCCATTAATATCTGATTTTCTGATGTCTAATTAACAAGAAAACAAAATAAACTACCAAACAGAAGAGCAATTAAAAAGGGTCGGAAAAGGCCAAAAAAACAAAAAGGCAAGCAAAATCCCAAAGAGGCAAACTTTAATCTTAGCCGTAGAAACCATCAATTCAGCCATCGGCCACGATTAACAAAACGTGATAAAATAAATCCAAAAACAACGCTTTTTGGTAGATTCGTTCCGGAGAGCGGCGGTGTATTCGGTACACAGAAAGGAAGGAAAAAAAAAAAAATTGGGAAACAGAAATAATTGGTAACATAATAACATTGCAGCAAAAGGAGTAGGTGGAGTTGGAAATTTTGGTGATTTGTTCAAACCTCATTGGCGAAATTTCCTATAAATATCAAAAGCGGAAGAAAGGGCCATTTTTCTTATATATTACTCGTTTCCTTTAAGCTAGTTTTCTCTCTATTCAGATCTCAAAGGTTCGTTTTTTTTTTTTTTAATTTTATATTTGATGTTCATTTGGAGTTATAGTTGTTGAAATCTAAACTATGGGTTTTGTTTGTTTGTTTGTCCAAAATATAATTTGGGTTTTGTTTATTTATCTAAAGTATGATCTGGGTTTGGTTACTTTGCTTGTTTCTTATTGTTATTGTATTATTTTCTTCTTTTTAAATGTTCATTTTTCTTGTAATATTTTCTTAGTAGAGGATTAAGATGCAATATTGATTAGATCTGGTGCTTTCGGTTTCTTTGTTTGATTTATATTTCATTCATTTTCAGCTTGGAACTTCGTATTCTTGTTTCTCTTCTTTGCTCTTTTATGATTAGTTTCTTGTTATATTTTTTATAGAAATGTATGCCTTGAGGGTATCTCTTGAAAATGGGAAAGATAGTTCTCAATATTGAAACTCCTGGATTCAACATCCAAGATTTGTGGATTTTGGATAAGGGATATTTGATCGCATTCACATTATTGTTTATTTCAAGTTTGTGAAATAGTATTAGGAATTGGTTAATAGAAAGAATATGGTAACTCAATCCAAGTTAATGGGAAATTGCATCAAAATTTATATAGCAAAGAAGCCTGAATTGTCCTTTTGAATAGATTTGTTGTCAACTAGACATGTGCTGCAAAAGCAATGGGGATTTCAGTATTTTCTATATGGTTTCTAGGATCTAATTTTCTCAAGTGAGAGGGAATTTGCATCGTATTAGGATGGCTCATTTTGCTATTGATACCTTTGGTTGCATGGAAGGCCCTGCTATTGTTTTCAGCTTTTGATTTAAAGGCATAATGGCTCTGTTAGTTCCTTTTGCTTTTAGTTCTCTTTAAATGCTCATTCACGATTATTGAGATAGAAGTAGAGCTTAGTTCTTTGGTTTTTATATTTTAGAATGCAAGCATGTCTTATATATGCATTTCATGTTTATTTCTTTGGCATCTATTTGTTTTTCTGTGACATTTGCTTCTTTTTACTTTGAAAATGAGAACATGAATTTTGGATGTGAGTCATCTAGCTCTATGTTACTCCGACTCTTCATTTTTCTTGAAGTACCCGTGTCCGACGTATTTCTGGACATGGGTATGAGGATATGATCCTCCAAGAACCCTTCAAAAACATGGAAATCTTGGAAAAATTGAACATACCCGTGTCCGACACTCACACCTGAGTTCGAGTAACATAGATCCAGCTTGTTGATTTTTTTACTTGATATCTGGTTTTATACCAGTAGGCTAGGCCTTGACGCTTTTTCCTCTTTTATAGTGGAGATGGCAACAGCATCAGCAACAACCTTCTCGATTGGATCAACTGTCTCCTTTGGAAGCAGGCGGAGCCCACTTCCACAAACAAAACCTTTTGCTGTAAGGTTCACCTCCCAAAATTCACTTGCAAGTTTCAGTGGCCTCAAGGCAACAACATCTGTGAACTGTGAAACAGAATCCTCCTTCCTAGGCAAGGAAAGCAGCGCTGCTCTTAGAGGCTCTTTTGCACCAAAAGCACAGAAAGCAAACCAGAGGTCTCAGTATGGCCTACAGCCTCTGGCATCATACAAAGTGGCAATACTTGGAGCTTCTGGAGGGATAGGTCAGCCATTGGCACTTCTAATCAAGATGTCCCCACTTGTTTCAGCACTGAACCTCTATGATATAGCGAATGTCAAGGGAGTTGCTGCTGATCTCAGTCACTGCAATACTCCTTCTCAAGTTATGGATTTCACTGGTGCTTCCGAATTAGGAAATTGTTTGAAAGGTGTGAATGTAGTGGTTATTCCTGCTGGAGTTCCCAGAAAGCCTGGTATGACTCGTGATGACCTCTTCAACATCAATGCCAACATTGTGAAGACCTTGGTTGAGGCTGTTGCTGATAACTGTCCTGATGCCTTCATCCATATTATTAGCAATCCAGTTAACTCCACAGTACCAATTGCTGCTGAAGTTTTGAAGCAAAAGGGTGTTTACGATCCAAAGAAGCTTTTTGGTGTTACCACATTGGATGTTGTCAGAGCTAACGCATTCGTTGCTCAGAAGAAAAACCTTAAGCTCATTGATGTAGATGTTCCAGTTGTAGGGGGACATGCTGGTATCACTATTTTACCCCTGCTGTCAAAGACGAAACCTGCTGTTAGCTTTACTGATGAAGAAGTGGAGCAACTAACTGTCAGGATTCAGAATGCTGGGACAGAGGTTGTGGAGGCAAAGGCAGGTGCAGGGTCTGCCACCCTGTCCATGGCCTATGCAGCAGCAAGATTTGTTGAATCATCCCTTCGTGCTCTGGATGGAGATGGGGACGTCTATGAGTGCTCTTTTGTGCAGTCAGATCTGACCGATCTTCCATTCTTTGCATCTAGGATCAAGCTTGGAAGGAAAGGGGTTGAAGCTTTGATTCCATCTGACCTTGTAGGGTTATCGGAGTATGAAGAGAAGGCTTTGGAAGCTCTTAAGCCAGAATTGAAGGCCAGCATTGAGAAGGGAATTGCATTTGTGCAGAAGCAACCGGTTACTGCTTAAAACTCAAGTTTTTGAAGCTCTAACCTTGTTGAAACTATGCCTTAAGAGAGAGATAACTAAGTCTGGTAATTTTTGTTGTGGATTTATCCCTGCATCAGTACTTTGAGTTTTGTAGAATGGAAGCTTTTTAGTTTCTTTTTCCAATGATATCAGAGTACCAAATTTAAAGGGCATTTTGGTGTTGTAGATGAGAAGAATGTAATCATTTCTCAATGACAGTTTTGGAATAACATGGCTGGTGCACTACATTACTTTTATTACAGTGTCAAATGAGTGCTAAATTCAACTTACTTTTAGTTTTTGGCAATATCCTAGTTCTTGTTCTTTCAGTTAAAAACTTTATACTATATGATTAGATTTTTGTTGTTAGCTGCCGAAGATTATTGGTTATATGAAGAAAATAGTTGATTTCACCGAGGATGTTTTCGTCTTTTTTATTTTTTTTTTTGGTACAAATGAGGTCGCAGCTTGGAGATAGGAGAAGGGTTACAGATGTTGAGATTCGAACTTCAGACTCGTTGGATGTCATCTCTTAAAGATGACTACATGAATCAATTGTATTAAACTCGGGATTCTATATTACGTTTTCTTAAATCTACTTCGTGTAAACAATACTTTATCAATGACGTCCACGAATGGATTGAATTGAAATTTTATATCCCATTCTAATTTTGCCTTGAATTCTTTTTCTTTATTCTTTCTTCTTTTTAGATTTTTTTTTTCTGATTTTTATTTGTATTGTTTACAAAGAACAAAAAATAAAGAAAATAAATAGAAAATAAATTAAAATAAAGATAAAATAAAAATAAAAATAAAAATAAAAAATTTGCCCTAGCCCAATCCATTTAAGACCTCTTTAATAATTTGAAATCCAATAAGCATTTAAAAACAATTTGAGGTCCAAAAATAATTGATTGAGGTACATTAACCAATCTAAAAGTCCAAAATTCTGACTATAGATTGGTTTTATAAAAATTTAACTTTAAATTCGAAAACTAACTTTAGTCTCGAAATTAAATTAAACTATATTTTATTTAAATTAAAATTTTTAAAATAAATTTATTTGGTATCCAAACATAATTTAATTAAAAAAACATTTTTAAAAAATTCAGACAAAATTAAGTGTTTGCAGTTGCCTAACATTTTAAATTTGATAGAACTCTTCACAGTAGCAAATAGTTGTAGGCCTGTACCAAGAAACATGTGGGCAATCTTAAAGTAAATTCTGCAAGACAATCCTATACACACATAAAAGTTATATATATATATATATATATATATATATATATATATATATGACATTTTTGAAAAATAAAGGAATAAGATGGTTTTAAAGTTATCTATGTATCTGTTAAGTACTTTGATCTTCGTTAGTTAATTGACTGAGATGACCAAAATATCTAATCAAATTATAACACGTGACAAAAAATAACATCATTTTTATAATTAAAAAATGAAAATAAAAAATATTTAGATTTTTTTTTGAAATAATTAAAGGGAAATAAAAAACTGAATCAAGAAAGAAAGAATCAAGGAGAGAGAGAAAAGAGGGGAAAGTGAAAAGAGAGGGAGGGAGGGAGAGAGAGAGGGGGGAGGTTGGTCGCTGTTGCTGCTCGATCGGCTTGAGGCAAATAGGCCCCGATTGCCCAAGACTTGTCGATCTAACGGCCGATCCTCCCACTCTCCCCTTCTCCCTCTCTCTGATTCTTCCCGTTCTCTTTCTTTCTGTTTTGGAATTTTGATTTATTTAAAAAAAAAAAATTAGATTTTAATTTTAAAAAACATTAATTTTAAATTTATTAAAAAAATTCACATTTTTAAAATTTTTATTTATTTAACTTTTTAGGGCCCAAGACTTGTCGATCTGACGGCTGATCCTCCCACTCTCCCCTTCCCCCTGTCTCTCTGATTCTTCCCGTTCTCTTTCTTTCTGTTTTTGAATTTTGATTTATTTTTTTTAAAAAAATAGATTTTAATTTTAAAAAATATTAATTTTAAATTTATTAAAAAAATTCACATTTTTACAATTTTTATATATTTAATTAATTAATTTTTATTTTAAAATTTTGGAATTATTTATAAAATTTTCCTTTTTGTTTTGTGAAAGTTTTAAAGAATTTTTTTTTTAATTTTTTTATGCTGACATGATAATAAATCCATAAAATGTTGTGGTGATGATTAAGATTTTTTTTGCCATGTGTCATGACTTGATTAGGTGTTATGGCAACGTCAATCAATTAACTAATAGTATTAGTTCCAACGTCAAAGTATTTTACGAAACGAAAATTCGTATATTTAATTGCCAATTTTGAATCTTTGAATATCAAATTGATAGAGAGGTATAGTACAAGAACCAATTTAGTATTTAACTATTTTTATTAGTTTAGAAAAATTGATATGAGAAAAAATAAGTTATATTTACATATCTCAAATTCAAAAAATTGAGTCCTAACTTTTAATTAGAAGTGCTCATGGGTCGAGTCGGGTTTAGGTATGGTATAAACATCATATACACTTGCCCAAGCCCGGCTCGACCCGAAATATGGACCTCAAATTCTTTCCAAGCCCCATATTTGTAAATGGGTAGTCCAAACCCGTTTAGACCCGTTCATATTTTTATTTCTAAAAAAATTTAAACAAATATTTATTATTATTATTTAATTTTTAGTAATTTTATCTTTTTTTTATTTATTTATTAAGTTTTAAAATATAAATAACTTAACATATTTCTAAATGTTTATATTATAATATTATATATGTTTATTTTTTATATGATATAAATTACATAATATATAAAATATAAAAATAATATATTATATAAATAAAAAATGAGCCAGGCCGGACCAAACCCGAATCTTGATTGTTGGAACCAAAACCCAACCCATTTTCTAAATGGACTTTATTTTTTTTGCCCAAATCCATATTTCGGACCTAATATTTTTGCTCAAATCCTTTAAAATATGGATAAACTTTCGAACTTGAACGAATAACTCGACTCTTAAGCAAGTCTACTCGTAATGTCATAACTATATGGCAAACACATAGTTGAAGCTTTGGTGAAGAAGCCAATTTAGGTCCTACTACAACTCATAACTCATTCTACAAGATGAGCTCAAAATAAATCCAATAAGAAAAAAAAAAAAAACCCTCAACAAACAGATAATTAATTTTTACGTGGGCTTTACGATTTTCTGTTTGGAGAAAAATTTAAGTAAAAAATCTTTCATCCCTGTCCTCCCGTGTCCATCTGTATCCCGCTTGTGTCTAAACATATCTTAACCGTTTCCAAGTTGATTTTTATTTTTTCCATGTCTACAAGTGTCCAATACGTATTTCGTAATGTCGACGATGTATTCATATCAGATAACGATTCAAGGGAAAAGCCGTGTCCGTGCTTCATAGTTCTTTCATATACCCATACAAAGACCAAACCATTTTCCATAATTGGGCATTCAAAAAATGGAGCATTGAGAGAGTATAAGAACATATCTGAAAGTGTAACGGACCAAAACATCGAACACATAAATAGTCTTTTAGATTTGTGCCATGTTTCACAGTTCAAAGGACTGAACTATTATATTGTTCCACCCATAAAACAAAGAAGAGAGCAACATCCTGTTAAAAAGAAACTTCATGCTTCGCATAGCCTAATTGCAGCAACCCTAGTTTTCATCAGCTGTAATGAAGGTATGCTTCCATCAATAAAACGGTAATCACAAATTTGAATTCAAAAGAGGAAAAGAAGAAGAAATTAGAAAGCAAAAAGAACAAGTAAATATGCATACCACAAGCAGTCATCTTATCCAGATCGAGGACCTCCAGTTCCACGACGCTCATACGGTCCAGAACGATCACGATTGTATCTATCACTTCCAGACCCCCCACGACTACCTGCATCCCTGCTGCGCCCACCAAATCGATCTCCATTCCGATCAGGACCATAACGACCATCGCCACTGCCACCACCACCAGCACCACCTCCACCATAACGATCCTCCCTACCACCATACTTGCCCCACCTAGCCCCGTCACTAGGACACTCCCTTGCAAAGTGTCCAGGTTTCCCACACTTAAAACACTCCCCACCATTAGATCCACGGCCGCCACCATAGCCCTGGTTACGATCGTGGTCCCGATCACGTCCATGACCACGGTTACGGTCACCATCATAATCTCTCCCTGACCCTTGATTAGGCTTAGCTCTATCAACAGTTATAGTCCGCCCATCCAAATCCATTCCATCCATTGCTTTAATAGCTTCTTCCATTGCTGCCTTCTCATCAAAAGTGACAAACCCAAATCCACGAGAACGGCCAGAAGACCTGTCAACAGCTACCTGAATCAAACAAAAGTTTTCTCAGTCAAATGTTGTTGATGATTAATTAAAACATTATAAAATATAGTTGAAAGTGGAGGCCAAAACCAGAAAAACTAATGCCATAATGCATTCAAAAAATAAAGAAGTTTCATAGCAGTTTATCAGTAATAATGCTTTCAACAAATAATGTCATTCTTATAACTAGTTTTGTTCCATAAAACATATTATTGTGATCTAAAGTACTTAATTCTTTCAGGTTTTGCATTGCCTTGACTCTAAATTGGAGCATAAACTGACACCCGGCTATGTTACATGGACTCGGATACAGGTATCCGATACGGGTATGTATCCAAGTGTCTGACTCTCCTTTCATCGAAAATATTGGACTCGCGGAGTTGGCTAAAAAGTGTCTGAAAATAGGATACGGATACGGGGATGCGTTTTTTAAACCTAACTTCTCTACAGTTTCAACCTCTCAGGGTATATCCCGTTTAATTCAATGGCTAACAAAAATGCTTTCATCTTTTGGAATTATTGTATTATATAATTCTATAAAACTAAATTTGGGCTTATAATCTAGGTGGATTTTATTTAATCATATTAAAGATAATGAGACTTATATTCTAATGGGCTTATAACTGAAATGGGCTTATCTTATCACATCTGTTATTGGGCTTATATAGTAGTTGGAATTTTTCTTTTACTTTTCTAAAAGAAAGCTAGTTAAAAAGTCACAAAAACCTAAGCCTATCACGTGGACTTGTCTAGAATCTTCTATCATTTTAGTCTTCCTTCTCTCTTCTTTCTTCATCAAAGTGGACCAGATTTCTATTCGAAACCAATGAAGAAAAGGGAGAAAGCAGGTGACCGTTTAGAGAAAAATTGCTTCACACTAAAGCTGGTTTCAAGTTTCAACGCTCTGTCTTCCTTCACATCTCTATAACAATTTTAATTTTTTCTTCTTTTACTCTTTTTCTTCATCCTCTCTATATCTTCCCAGATCAGGAACTTGCACAATTCCTCTTCTACCTCATTTTTTTGTCAATTTATGGATTGGGTTGTTTTAATTTGATGTTCATATATCCCAGCAATCATCCATTATCTCTACTCTTCATTGCCGAGTCGGAATTACCAGCGCCGTATCATATGCGTATTCCGCACCCGAATCCGTGTCGTGTCGACACGGTTTGGTGCTCTAATATGCCGAGTCCATGTAACACAGACACCCGGTCCAGGAGGTAGAAAGAATAGTTTTCAAAAGGGAGATGAGTCACACATTCGAAAACGGAAGGTGGCAGCATGGAAGTGAAAACAAATACATAAAAATGCTTATGAACTAATGAAAACTATTATGTAAAAGATAAAATGAAAGAAAATACCACTGTGTTGACCAGGATCAAATGCAATGATGATAAGCAGTGAACTCAAGTATTTAAAAAATGAATAAGAGAAGAGAAGAGATGCCATGAAAAGAAGGTTTTTATGATTCATTACCTTAGCCTCAAGAAGATCTCCAAACTTTTCAAATGCATCTTTTAGGCCCCTATCTGATGTTGACCATGAAAGGTTACCAATAAAACAGCAGTACTCTACGTCTTCTGGCATACTGAAAGCTGATATTTTTTTCGGCAAACACAAAAATATCCAATAGCACATGCGTGTTAAGTCAATTTGAGATATCTTCTTGGAATAAACATGCCATCACCAGATCAGTATAGAGAAATGGAGGAAACATGCTCAAATAAATAAAAATGTAATGATCAAGCACAAAAATTTCAAAGTATGAGCAACCAAAAGAATAAGAAACAACTTATGACTGTTAAAACTTCTATGACCACAAGGCATCATTTTACTTGCATTCGCAGTATCTTTTATTTGGAAAGATCAAAACCCAAAAGATGGAAACACTCTCAACCTTTATAAATGCCACACTGCACATTTAAAACCAATCACTAATGAGAAATAGAAATGGTTAAAGACACCAAATTTTTTGGTGATAAAAATTAAATGAATGATATAACAAAATCACTTCATTCCTAGCATTCACTTAAACAAGTTCAATATAGAAAACATTAGGCACTGCTTGGTTGTTGCATTTTTGCTTCCAGAAGTGTTGCTAAAACGGAAAAGCAAATGATAAAAAGACCAAATCATATTGGATTGAAAAAGAGCAAATAATTAAAGCAAAACACATTCAATCACCACTGCTCAATATGAAAGTAAAAACCATGCTTTTAGATGTTTTAGAAATTTTAGTTTTCAATTTTCAACTATTCAAAAGTATTAGTATTTCCTTTCGTATATACAATCACACTTGTTACGTTTTGCTTCTGGTAGCAGAAACAAAACAACAACCAAAAAGACAAGCTTCACCTACAATTGCCCCAAATCTCCACTATACATTAATCACTGAAATTAAGATCTATGTTACTCGGACTTGGGTGAGAGTGTCGGATACGGGTATGTCTCCGACACGAATATTTTTAATTTTTTCTAAGTTTTTCCATGTATTTAGATGGGTTCTTGGAGGATCATATCACCATTCCCATGTCCGAATATGCGTCGGACACGGGTGTCAGATACGGGTAGTTCAAGAAAAATGAAGAGTCGGAGCAACATATATTAAGATAGCCCGATACACATATCCTTCAGTACAAAAAAAAAAAAAACCCTTTCTTAATCATCAACACAGTCATCTAAACAATATTATCAGCCATGTCAATGCACTTATGTACCATCTCAATCAACCCTAAGTTAGCTAACCATACACATTCAAATTCAAAATTTGCCTCAGTCAATCCGGCTTTTCGACAAAACCCTAAAAAAGTTGGCAACAAATATGTTTATATAGCTTACAAACAATCGAATATAATTCCAGAATTTAATTAAAAATCCGATAATTAAAACTCGTAATCTGCTAACCGATTAAAAATAACAGATTGCATATAAAAGAATTATAAAAGAATTCAATTATTCAGATTCAAGTAAAACCGAATCGATAGAAAACAACAATTACAAGATTGCATAAAAGAAGCAGATTTAATGGAAAATATTAGCAGCCATGTCAATGCACTTATGTACCATCTCAATCAACCCTAAATAGCTAACCATACACATTCAAATTCAAAATTTGCCTCAGTCAATCCGGCTTTTCGACAAAACCCTAAAAAAGTTGGCAACAAATATGTTTATATAGCTTACAATATAATTCCAGAATTTAATTAAAAATCCGATAATTAAAACTCGTAATCTGCTAACCGATTAAAAATAACAGATTGCATATAAAAGAATTACAAAAGAATTCAATTATTCAGATTCAAGTAAAACCGAATCGATAGAAAACAACAATTACAAGATTGCATAAAAGAAGCAGATTTAATGGAAAATATTAGGGATTAAGAACAGACAAAGAGAGAAATTAGCTTACCGAAAAAGCAGAAGCGATGGAGAAGTAAACTTGAAAAGATTTGTTAAGTTTGTTTGTTTCGAAGTAAACCTTAGAAAGAAAAAAAAAAAGAAAAAAAGCAAAGCAGTGGACTGGAGACTGGGGAGTGAGATAGAGAGAATCAGCAGCGGAAGCAGTAGCGTAAGGGATAGTTTAGCATTGTTGTTGAAAAAAACTTGAGTTGGAAAAAGCTCAAGTTAAAAAAAATGTGTGTGGTGAAAAAGTGTGGTTTAAAAACTTTTAAGTGTTTAGCATTGCTGTAAAAAAGTGTTGTAGGAAATTGAAATGTCAAAAAAAGATATGTTTAAAATAATAAAAATGTAGAGATGTGAGGATAATAAAGTCATTTTATCTAAAAGCCAGCTTTTAAAGCCCAAAAGCTATATTTTTTGGCTTTTTGGTTTGGCTTTTCAAACCATGGTTTCAACAGCAGAAGCCAAATTTTTTTTATCTATTTAGCATTCGTTTGCGTGAAAAATAGCTTTTGACCTCAAAAGCTGTTCCAAAAGCAATGCTAAACGAGGCTTAAGTCTACGCGTTGTTAAACCTTAAAATCTTGATTTTTTTTTTTTTGTTCCAGGGAAGAATCCTATGAGGCTAGTTCTATGGTTACTGAATCAGTGGTTCCAATTAGGCATGCTCAAAGATCGAGTAGTCCGTTCGATCTAATAGGTTGTATTGGTCTGAACTTGAGTAGAGTTTTGTTTTTTTTTTTATTTGGACTGACTCAGTTTGACTCGAATTACAGTTCACATAATAATAAAAAAATTTATTTAAGTTTAATTATAAAAATATTAATATAAATTTATAATTTTTTAAACAGTAAATAGGATCGACGGGACAACTCGAGCCTGGTTAAGAAAACTTAAAAATTTTGGGGTCACAACTCGGCCCGACCCATGAATAGATCTAATTCGAACCTCGCATATATATATATATATATATATATTATAGCTTAAATTTAGTATTTTTGAATATAATACGAAAATAGGACATGTTTAATAAGCACGAAAATATTGTAATAAATTAAATACTGCACGTTTAAATATGATTAACAGGACACGTTTAATAAATGTATCGTATTCGTGTTTAAGATTTTGATTCATTTAATAATTCATATTATGTTTACGTTTACACGATTGACATAAAAAAAATGAAATACAAAACGCATATACGAATTGACAAATTTAATATAACTTTAATTAAATTAAAATGATAATTGGCAAAAGAAAATTGAAGCCATAAAATTCTAATAAACTTTTGAATTTTTAAAAAATAAAAAATTAAATTAAATTATTTATCTTTTAACATAATAATTATATTTATTATATTTATATTTATTAAATCTGAAAAATGGTGAATAAAATTTAATTGCTACAGTTATTAAAGTAATTCCTTCAAGCACACTAATAATCTAATTCATCCAAATAAAATAAAGTAAGCATTTTTGATCAACCAACTAAAAAAATTTAATAGAATATAAAATATCCCGTAATTTCAAGATTTTCACTATAATAAAACAAAATTTTATTAACATTAATTCTATGCAATAAATTATTGAAGGTTTATTTTTTAATGAAATTCGATAACTTATTTGGCTATCATCCCTAAATTAAATTTTACTACTATATATTATTTTAATATGCAATTTTTTTTTTTTTTGGTTGTATAAGATTAATTCAATGTGTGTAGACACACACATGAAATTTTGCTTTTAATTGTGAACTCCAAAAAAAGATTGAAAAGGGGGAAAAGGAATGAATTTTTAAAATAATATAAGATGATTGGCCAAAAAAAATATAATTTAAGATAAATAAAAAAATGAAGATAAATAATGCAAGTACAAAAAAAAAAAAAAAATTACCAATCTAACATATTAGATTGGGGAGGATACCAAAGGGACAAAATAGGCCTGGTCAAAAGTCGGGTAGCTCGTCTGGCTCGACAAGGTCTATTCGTATTGGGTCAAGTTTAGGTAAGATTTTTTCATTTCGGGCCGGCCTGACCGAATTATTATTTATATCATAAAAAATTATTTTTTATTTGAATTTAATTATAAAAATATATTAATAGAAAAATAATTTTTTTTTTAATTTTTAAATATTATTTAAACAATAAAACAAGTCGAGTCAAGCTTACGAAAGAGAGAAAGAAAATTTTCGAGTCGTGACCCGACCCGACACATTAACAGGTCTAAGCAAACACATCAATAATTTAGTCACTTAAAATTGAGAGATGATAACTAATTTATCATCTTAATTTACTATATTTTGAAAAAAAAAAATCTTAATTTTTTAACAAATTAATTAATGTTCAACGATTTAAGTTAATACTATACTTGAATAATATTAAAAATTAAAATTTCTAATTTCAAATAATTATGTTACATCCACTCTAAATTCGAACTACTTTTAATTGCAATGTAAATTTATTTCAAAACTATATTTAGGCTCTATTTGGTGTTTTTGTTTTGGTTATTTGTTCCTTATTTTCAGTTTATCTTTTACTTATCACTTTTAATTAAAAAGCAAAAAACAAATAGCAAAACCACCGACTAAACGAAACCTTAATAATTAAGCTTATAATTACATAGACTTATGTTCATTCAAATGGAGTTAACAATTACGCTCCATGTGGAAGTATCCAATCATAAAACGGTAAATTTGTACATCCGTATATGCATATCGTATTTTGTATATTTTTTTATATCAATCGTGTAAATATAAACATAAAATAAATTATTAAATATGTCAAAATTTTAAATACAAATATGATATGTATATTAAATGTGTCATTAATCGTATTTAAATATATCGTGTCGATTTTATTATATTAATTTCGTATTTATTAAACATGTTGTGTTCGTATAATATTTTTTTATTAATATTAAATTATCAAATTTATAAAATAACACCTAATACGATGGGCGTCTCTCACTGTAATCCAAGTGGAACCTAAATATGAGTTCACAATCAATTAGTAAGCTTGTGGATGCAACAATAAGTAAAAATATATTGGAGAATTCAAGTCGTCTCTTTAGCGCTCAATGGCAATAAGATCGAATACACAATCTCTATAAGACATCTTAATTTGGAGTTTTTTCCTACACTAGGGTAGTTTAATTTTTTTATTTTTTTTTATCAAAATAAGTCACTTTTAATCTTAATTTTTTAAGTGGGGTATTTTTGCCACATCATTATCTACATGACTTTATTTTGAATTTCTAATTTACACAATGGATGAATATATAGGAAAATTTAAATAGAGGACTTTAGTCTTCAAACAACATCCCAAGAGCTTCACTACATTTCGGTAGTTGATCTGGATAAAAACAACAACATCATTTATGAACTGTTTGATTCGAGTCCTGACCACTACTTTCAATTTCTTTACAGCATATGACTATTCAATGTTATTATAATCATCACCATCATCATCTTTAGCAAATGATTTCTCAGCAGGAAAATTTTTTCTTAAAAGGCCAGCCATCGCTTCTTTCAAGTCTCAATTCCAAAAATTAAGCCCCAATACCAATCCCATAAATCCGAAAAACATAACCAATTATCTCAACAACCCATGAAGCAAACCAAAATCCTCAAAATCTCATGAAGCAAAATAGTCAACATCAAAAAGCCATGAAGTATAACCACCAACAACCAAAAGAATCAAACTTTAAAATCCGTTAACCTCGAGAAGAACAGTTTTCTAATAACCTTTTCAAACAATCAAATAAAGCTAATTTCTTTTCTTTCATCACCTAAATCATGCTGAAAAAGATACTGTTTTTTTTTTTTCTTCTTTGAGGTATAAAAGAGTGAGAAAATAAAAAATAGAAAGACAGGAAATCTACAAGGATTGGGACAGAGCAGTGAAACTGGTAAAGTTTCAAGAAAAATGAGAATGAAAATGGTTGAAAAAAATAAAGAAGAACGAAAATGTTGAGTCTTCTCCTACCAGTAAACGTTGGAGACTGGAGAGATGACTGAGTAGAAATATTTGTCTTAAATTTATTCATTGTTTTTTCACGTCAACATGCTGGAGAAGAAACTGCTGGGAAACAAGAAGAAAATTGAAGAATAGTTCATAAATGAAGTTGTTTTTAACCAGATCAACTACCGGAATGTAATCAAGCTCTTGGGATGTTGTTTGGAGACTGAAGTCCCTCTACTTAAATTATCCTATATATTCGTGTAAAATAGAAATTCAAAATAAGACTATATGGATAATGATGTGGCAAAAATACCCCAATTAGAGAATTAAAGATTAAAAATGCCTTATTTTGGTAAAAAAAAAAAAATTTAAACTAGCCTAGTGTAGGAAAAAACTCTCTTAATTTGACTTGAGAAATAGAACATTAATACATCTTTCTCGGATTTTATGTATTAAGAAAAATGAAAAAAAAAATGAAGTTTAAAAAATTTACATCCAACATTATTTTTCCTTTACTTGATATATATATATATATATATATATATATATATATATATATATTACATGATGTAAGATAGAGGTGTTCATGGGTCGGGTCGGGCTGGACCGCAATCCAAATTTGTTACTCTTTACCCAAGTTCGAGTCGGCCCGTAAGTTCGAATAATTGTTCATAAAATATTTAAAAAAATATATTAATATTTATATATTTTTATAATTAAATTTAAATGAAAAAATTTCATTAATAAATAATATTTCGGGTCGGGTCAACTTGAGTTGAAAAAATATTTATTCAAATCCGATCCAATACGAATTGAGTCTATCGAACTAATCGAATAACCCAATATTTAAACCGGTCTTTGTAAGCGTTTCTACAAAGCGGAATTTTAATTTTTAATCTAACGACAACAATTGCTATTCAAGAAAAAAAAAAAAAAAGCCAAGGATCTTACCACAAAAAAGTTATAGATAAAACATATTGGTATCTCACAAGCTATACAAGTATTTACCCTCCAAAAGGATTGATGCATTTTCCTTTTCTAGGATTTTTAAATTTGTTGCTGAATAATTCCGATGACCAATTAAGTGGCAACCCTTGCCCATCTATATAGCGAAAAGACTTGTTAATTGGACAGGTCGTGTCAACTCAGGTTAAGTTAATTTGGATTTTAAAATTTTTGGATTCAAATCGTTTCGAGTTTGAATCATTCGGGTCTGACACTTGGATTATTCGAGTTTAGATCATTTTGGGTTTGATAATAGAGTTATTCGGGTTCGCATTCAGGTTTGACACTAGAGTTATTCGGGTTCAGGTTATTCGAGTTCAATTTATTAATTTTAAAATCAAATCAAATCAATCAAATCAAAATAAATTATTTGATCGAGTCAAATTTAATTATAATTTTATTAAAATATTGAAAATAAAAAATATTTAAAAATAAATATAGACATTGTAATTTTTAATTTAAAAATAAATATCTATCTAATTTGATTTTTTTTGGATTAGGGTATAATCCGATAATTTTTCAAATTTGAGTATCATTTTTACTTAAACGAATGTTATTGTATATATGAAATAGTTATCCCAATCTATTTACATATTTGTAAATGTATTGTTATAATACAATACATATATCAATGACCTATTTTATATACTTTTAAAAATCACATAATAAGACTTAAGAGATTATACATTTAATGTAAAAACGCATTTACCTTAAAAATAACATGTATAACGATAAGAGATTATATAATTTGATCTAAATTACATGATAAGATATTATTATAACATTATGTATGAATCATTATAATAAAATACACGTATCATTTCTAACAACCTATTTTATGTACTTTATTCTAAATTACATGAGAATGTATTATACTTTTAAAATAAAAATAATACATTTATTTTAAATAATATGTATAACGATAAAGAATGTTATAAGATTATCATAAGTATATTCATGATAATTAAAATATATTATTTATTTAAATTTTATTATAAGATTATCATAATTGATATAATATTTTATTTGTTTATTTATTTAAGAGATTATTATATTTTTAAAAGATTATTTTAGTTTTTGAACAATTATCTTGAAATCTTGAACAATTAATTTAAAAAAGTTATTATAATAATAATACAACAAACTTATTTATAAAAAAAATACAAAAAACTTACTATTTATCCAATCCAACCATTGATTAAAATTTTAATTCCTAATTCCCTAACACTATGCATAATGCATACTTTATCATACTTCAGAATGATAATTACAAGTTATAAAATTAAAATAAAATAATAATTTATGTTGTAGTTATTTTTTAAAATTAATATTTTAAAAATAAAATTATGCTTAATTTAAGTATAAATTAACAACCCGATCTCTGAATTTCTGTAGACGGGAAGGGAAATGGCGTTTTATAGGGTGTATACAGCTTCTTTACGTATGGGTTCAGAGCCATTTTTGTAAACAGGAGAATTGCGCTCTTCGCTCGTATTGGAAGTCTCACTACAAACAAATTGCCATATAGTGACGGTCCAAAAAGCGTCAGTAAATCTTCAAAATCCGTCGCTAAAAGTCCTAAAACCCTATACCGACGGCCAAAATGACTATTCCGACAAAAAATTAAGCGACGGTAAAACCCTCTTCGGTATAGACCTATACCGACGGAAAAGGTGACCGTCGGAATAGGATGTATAACCTATACCGACGGTTTTATGCGTCACTAATGTTACTACCGTCGGTATAGCCTATGTTGGGGTAGCCCCTTTTACACCTTACCTATACCGACGGATTTTGTATCCGTCGGTATAGATATCGCATCTATACCGACGGCTGTTGTAGCCGTAGGTATAGATATCGTATCTATACCGACGGATTCTGTAGCCGTAGGTATAGATATTGCATCTATACCGACGGCTTTTGTACCCGTCGGTATAGATACCGTATTTATACCGACGAATTTTGTAGCCGTAGGTATAGATACCGTATCTATACCGACGGATTCTATTTTCGTCGGTATAGATACCATTGATATACGTATACCGACGGTTTTTTTTTTTTTGTGTCCGTCGGTATAGATTAAAATGTAAAATATACAATTAACCTATAGCGACCGTTTGTCGTAAATTAACTGACGATTTACTCCATCAGTATACTATACATTTTTTGTTGTTATATGAACTGTCAGTATAGAGGTCAGTAAAAATAAATTTTTTTTTCATATTTTCAATTACTAATATTGATATATTTATAATTTAATCCAAGATAAAAAATCCATTATAAGAAACTACAAAAACCATTATAAGAAAGTAAAAAATATTTCATAATATTAAAAATAAAATTACAAATAAATTGTCTTAATTATATAATTTTTACAAGCTAAATAGAAGTCGCAAGCTAAAGTCATAATACAGTGAAATAAGCAATCCAAATCTCATGAATATTCCTATCGAGCAACATCTGCATAAAATTGACAAATATTAACCAATGTGCAGCAATTAAGTAATGAAGTCAATATAGAAGAATAAAATAATCAAGTAGTTTACCATCTTCATTTTCATTAACTTGATGACTAGAAGTTGAAGACCTTACTATTGGTGAGCACTACCAGCATCAGGTACCTAAAAAGTATATGTTCTGTCAATATATATTTATTGAATTAAGCTCAAAAGGTAAAAATATAATTAAATAAAAATAGTAAAAAGTTCTTCCTTTTCGATTATATCAATTCCAGACTTTGTCACCTTCTCAATGCAATCTCCCACCTCTCAATTGTGGTAACTGATATAAGTTATCTGTTTTTCCTTAATCCGCTCTCAGCATGACTGCCTCATTCTATGTTGCAGATATGCAAATTAGTGAATGGTGGTGATGCAAGAGTGGTGCAAGTTCAGCCAACTCAAATGTCTTATTGAGGTATACAAATGTTCCCTACTGAACAATAGTTGGGTTGTGGTTCAAACTTTAATGATATAATGAATGCAGTTCAAAATGTTGTATATATTATTACCTTTAAAATGTTTTTAAAGTTAAGTTTTGTGTTAGAAAAATGATTAATAATGGAAATAATTAAATAAGAGGATTCGAATGATAAGTTTAAAATGCAATCTAATTAATAATTGTTGATTCAAAGCAATGTAAACAGACAGAAAAAGAACCAAAAAACGAGAGGAAGAGAAGAGCTATTTTTGGGCTGAAAACATCTCTCACATTTGATGCACCCAAAAGAGTGTATCTTATTTAACCTTGCACTAAAAAGATCAATTGTAAGTATAATGATTAGCAAGGGTCGAGTCCTCAGGGATTGGGTTTTAATCTATGAGTTATTAGTTTATAACTTACGTTCAAGAACAATAAAAGAAAATGGGTTTTTGAAGCCAGATTTAAACTAAAGTAAATAATAAGAATAAGATGCAAGGCGGTATAACCAGCCAATAAAAATATATATACTAAATTAGGCGGTATAACCAGCCAATAAAAATAAAACAAAGTTAATATACAAATTAGGCGGTATAACCAGCCAATAAAAATAAATATACTAAGAAGAATCAAATATGAAACATATGGTTAAGGTTTCATTCTCCACCACTAGACATCATTAAGAATCAATTTCAGATCTATCAATATCAACCAACTATCAAAGTTAACAACCGTAGATAACAACAAGCTCTGTTATCCCAATCTTTCCTTAGTTTGTCGTTAAATAGAACAAGCTCTCTATTTAATCTCTAACCATTAAACAACCTAGAATAAGCTCTCTAAATTCAATTTAATGGCAGCTTTATGATGAGAAAGATAGGTTGATCTAAGCAACAAACACATAAGCTCGGATTGTTCAACTTAGGTTATGTTCCACTTTGCAATTATTGAAAACTTGACCATAATCATTAATCACAAATTGCCACTTATGAATAGGAAATCAAGACAATTACACGGATCAAGACTCCTAGACTAGCAATAGATAATTATCAAGATCTATCTAGTTGTACACCTAAATAAATCAAGACAACATCATGAACAATTCTTGTAGAAGAACATAAGCAACTTTGATAGAAAATTAATGATAGATAGAATCTGAAAATCAATCACAAAACATGTCTAGGGCTTTGAAATCACCCTTAACCAAATAGAAGTTTAGCCTAGCATAGGCATTATAAACATAAAATTAAATAGAATCTAAGAAGAAAATAAAAGAAAGAAAGAAGAAGAAGAAGAATATTAATTATCCAACCTCTTGCTCTTTCTAAAGAAAAAGAAAACTAGAGAAAAGAAAGAAGAAGAAAACTTAGAGAATTTTATTACAATGGCTAATATCCTACCTATGTACAATATGATCCTCTACAATCATCCAAGGCCCTCTATTTATACACATTTTGGAAGGCTAAATGACAAGAGACAAGCTTTACAAATTTCAAAGGTAGGTATAATAGGTGGGTGAATTTTTCTAACAATTTTCGTCATATTGTATGACAATTTTGATCAGCCAACTTGATGGTCGATTTCGTCAATGTTGGAGGCCTGATCTGATCACATGGTCTTCTAGAAAAAGGTTCCCCTATCAGTTACGGATCCATAGCCATTGGAATCAGCTCATTTTCTGATGTGGATAAGCAGATATGGGCAAAATACGAAAACATGTCAGCACAGACGTCATTGCACATCAGCCAACTTGATGGTCGATTTCGTCAATATTAGAGGCCTGATCTGATCATATGGTCTTCTAGACAAAGGTTCCCGTATCAGTTACGGATCCATAGCCATTGGAATCAGCTCATTTGCTGATGTGGATAAGCAGATATGAGCAAAATACGAAAACAGGTCAGCACAAACGTCATTGCACATCAGCCAACTTGATGGTCGATTTCGCTAGGGAAAACGACTCCGTTTCAAGAAGTATAAAACATGAAAAAGATAGATATGCCTCTTAGCTTTGCACGGCTACAAATTTCAGCCTTATTGCTTCAGTGAAACTCCAGATATAGCTGATATGGAAAAATGTGTCGGAACTGGAACTGAACTGGATTTGCCCTTAATTCTATTAATCTGAAATCACTCAAAGAAACTTGTGAAAAACACCAAATTACATAAAAATATAAAAGATCATAAACACAATTAGACTAAACAATAATAACTCGTATTTGACACAAAACAATAATAAAACATAACTAAAAACTATATAATTATACGAGTTATCACACCCTCACACTTAGATTGTTGCTAGTCCCTAGCAACGACTCAATAAAAATAAAATAAGAAAATCTAATCTAATCCATTTTCGTAGGAAATCACGGTGGCACTTAGCATGTGACACAAGCCTTTAAACCCCTAGGTGTCCCTAGTGGACGAGTTTAGTCTCGTGAGGGTTTACTAGAACGATACCCACAAACATTGAAAAACTAAAATATAAATAAACTACATATAAATAAACTACATATACTAAAAATATTTACTCCTAATCCTTTCAATACAAATTAGAGACAATATTTGAACAAGTCTTATAAACTAATCAATAGTTTAAAAAATTTCATAAAAATCATGCTTGAATGTAAATTATTTGAGTTAAGCCAATATTAGCATAACATATCTCAATCAAAATAGTGCATGTTCAAATTTAATCTCAACTTCTCACATGGGATACTCTCTTGATTTTCACTCTTTAAAGTAGTGGTAAAGTGTTTACACTCAATCAATCTCATGAAAACACTTCTACCATATGCTTGCTTGTCCACCTATTCTCCACTAAAAGATCATGCAACTTCATAAATCAAGAGGTCTTTAATCAAGGTTGTAATGGGGCCAAGGGGTTTGTAATGTGTTTGAAGAACAAAAGGATAAAGATATCACAAAGGTTCCAAAGAGTTCATAAAGTTTAGAGACATAAAAAGATCATACAAAGAAACTTCTCAAAACTTTTTACAAGTACATAGTCACCTAGGCCGGATATTCATGTTGGGCCTTTTCTTCATTCTAAACAACTTTGTAACATCTTTTTCCTTTTCCACAAATTCAAGAGATGATTCATTTTTTTTTTACATAGGAATGTATTTGCCAGTATTCCATTTCTTTTTCTCTTGACTTTTCTTTTCTTTCCCCCCCACACTTATTTCTTGTTTCTAACCCAAATTTTCAATAGATCTTCCTTGTCTTTTCAACTTGTCTCAAAACATGCTAATTCATCTTTGGAACAAAGGTAAAGATATAAGTATATTTAGGTTAGGGACAAGTTATGGTTACCAAAGAGATAGCTTATTCAATGTAGGCTCAAATTGGTTCACTAAGGGTGTGTTCTCTTGGAACATCAATAAGGGATGGTTGTTTGGCCCTGGCTAAAAATCCTAATGCCTCTATCATATTCATGTTGTCACATGCATCAATATAGTCTCAAATGGTTTAAAGCAAGTTCTAGAGAATCATGTAATCATAAGAGCACTCAAGAAAGAAATTAGATTGATTTGTATAATGCATCAATCATTTTAGGCTCAAAAACTCACAAGAATGATTATACAAGTCAGATTAAGTCTAAACATGCTTCTTTCTCAATCAACATATCATATTAACATTGGCTCATAAAAAGGTTGACATCAAGCTCAATTCTCATGAAAATCTTCTCACTAATAAATATGTTTTAGACTTATGCAATTCATATCTCATCATTGTATTAAAAAGGAACTAAAACACACTAAAAAATAATAATAATAATAAAGACTCATAAAAAAAAATAGTAGACAAAAATAAAAGAAATCCTAAATCATTCCCTCCACACTTAATTCTTACATTGTCCTCAATGTAAGTCTATTAACCCAAATGAAAGAATCATGTGTAAGAGAAAAGAACTAATAACATAAGAATAGGAACAACTAAGACTCAAAACAAAACAAACTCATGCAACCTAAATAATCCTAAAATACTAAACAAAAATTAACAAGTAAACATAAAAAATAAAAATAAAAACAATAAAAATAAAAATAATAAAAGAAAAGAAAAAGGAAAAGGAAAAGGAAAAGAAAGAGAAAGCAAATCTGAATATGGAAGGTTGGCAATTTCTTCTTTAATTGGGTTGCCTTCCCAATTAACACTTGAGTTAATGTTTTGAACCTAACCAACACCCCTTCTTGGCTTTTTAGGCTTGTCAGGCTCATACATGAAATTTTCCAAATTAATGCGTTTGAGAGGAAGCTTTCTTTGCACAACAGTGGATGCATTCTCCATTACAAGTATTATTCCATCATCCTTTGTGGTGCATATCTCATCGAGGAATGGAGCATATTTTGATACTTGTTGAATGGCATCCACAAACAAGTTGTTTAAGGTTTCTGGCATGTGTTGTTCATGTTCTTCCTCCATGAACTTTGCAAATCTACTAGGAAAAGGTGGAGAAGAAACATTAGTAAAAAGTGGAACCTTAAACGTTACCTCAGGTGCCGAAATACTCTTATTTGGATTTGTGGCTTCATTATCCTCAAGAATAGAATCCATCTCTAATTTTGTCTCATCCTCATCTTGTTCCTCATTCCTCAAGGTCACAATCGTAGCATTCTCCTTTGGGTTAATCATCGTTTGGGCAGGGAGTTCTTCAGATCTTTGTGCTACCCATCCCACCATACTACTAGCCAATTGGCTCATTTGCTTTTCCAAACTCTGGATGCTTGCCCTTGTTTCCTGTTGAAATTGCAAAGTATTAGTAACAAGAGAATAGACAAGTTCTTCTAAAGAAGTACCTGAGTTTTGAGTCATATGTGATGGCTGAAAAAGATCTGATTCTTGAGACCATGATTGATTGAAGATAGATGAATGAGTGTAACTGGAATAAGGATCTACTTCTTGGAAATTTTTTGAGTAGCCATAATTAGTATGATCCCACCATCCCTCATGGTAAGTGTTTGAGTAATGATCATGCAATTGGTCTTGGAACACTTGATGGCCTTGACATCCTCCCATGGCAAATTGTTGAACTGGGAAGGTGAGATTGGCTTGTTGATTCTCCATGTTCATGTATGCCACCAACTCTTCAAGTGTTAGATTGCTCAATTCCATCGTTTTTTTTTTTTTTTTTTTTAATTTTTTTTTTCAAAATTTGATAAGAAAAACCCGTATGTACAAGAAAACAAAACTCATTAGAACTGAAAATAAGAATAAACCAAGTAACAAATAAACTAAAGAAAACAATCCCCGGCAACGGCGCCAAAAATTTGATGCACCCAAAAGAGTGTATCTTATTTAACCTTGCACTAAAAAGATCAATTGTAAGTATAATGATTAGCAAGGGTCGAGTCCTCAGGGATTGGGTTTTAATCTATGAGTTATTAGTTTATAACTTACGTTCAAGAACAATAAAAGAAAAGGGGTTTTTGAAGCCAGATTTAAACTAAAGTAAATAATAAGAATAAGATGCAAGGCGGTATAACCAGCCAATAAAAATATATATACTAAATTAGGCGGTATAACCAGCCAATAAAAATAAAACAAAGTTAATATACAAATTAGGCGGTATAACCAGCCAATAAAAATAAATATACTAAGAAGAATCAAATATGAAACATATGGTTAAGGTTTCATTCTCCACCACTAGACATCATTAAGAATCAATTTCAGATCTATCAATATCAACCAACTATCAAAGTTAACAACCGTAGATAACAACAAGCTCTGTTATCCCAATCTTTCCTTAGTTTGTCGTTAAATAGAACAAGCTCTCTATTTAATCTCTAACCATTAAACAACCTAGAATAAGCTCTCTAAATTCAATTTAATGGCAGCTTTATGATGAGAAAGATAGGTTGATCTAAGCAACAAACACATAAGCTCGGATTGTTCAACTTAGGTTATGTTCCACTTTGCAATTATTGAAAACTTGACCATAATCATTAATCACAAATTGCCACTTATGAATAGGAAATCAAGACAATTACACGGATCAAGACTCCTAGACTAGCAATAGATAATTATCAAGATCTATCTAGTTGTACACCTAAATAAATCAAGACAACATCATGAACAATTCTTGTAGAAGAACATAAGCAACTTTGATAGAAAATTAATGATAGATAGAATCTGAAAATCAATCACAAAACATGTCTAGGGCTTTGAAATCAACCTTAACCAAATAGAAGTTTAGCCTAGCATAGGCATTATAAACATAAAATTAAATAGAATCTAAGAAGAAAATAAAAGAAAGAAAGAAGAAGAAGAAGAATATTAATTATCCAACCTCTTGCTCTTTCTAAAGAAAAAGAAAACTAGAGAAAAGAAAGAAGAAGAAAACTTAGAGAATTTTATTACAATGGCTAATATCCTACCTATGTACAATATGATCCTCTACAATCATCCAAGGCCCTCTATTTATACACATTTTGGAAGGCTAAATGACAAGAGACAAGCTTTACAAATTTCAAAGGTAGGTATAATAGGTGGGTGAATTTTTCTAACAATTTTCGTCATATTGTATGACAATTTTGATCATCCAACTTGATGGTCGATTTCGTCAATGTTGGAGGCCTGATCTGATCACATGGTCTTCTAGAAAAAGGTTCCCCTATCAGTTACGGATCCATAGCCATTGGAATCAGCTCATTTGCTGATGTGGATAAGCAGATATGGGCAAAATACGAAAACATGTCAGCACAGACGTCATTGCACATCAGCCAACTTGATGGTCGATTTCGTCAATATTAGAGGCCTGATCTGATCATATGGTCTTCTAGACAAAGGTTCCCGTATCAGTTACGGATCCATAGCCATTGGAATCAGCTCATTTGCTGATGTGGATAAGCAGATATGAGCAAAATACGAAAACAGGTCAGCACAGACGTCATTGCACATCAGCCAACTTGATGGTCGATTTCGCTAGGGAAAACGACTCCGTTTCAAGAAGTATAAAACATGAAAAAGATAGATATGCCTCTTAGCTTTGCACGGCTACAAATTTCAGCCTTATTGCTTCAGTGAAACTCCAGATATAGCTGATATGGAAAAATGTGTCGGAACTGGAACTGAACTGGATTTGCCCTTAATTCTATTAATCTGAAATCACTCAAAGAAACTTGTGAAAAACACCAAATTACATAAAAATATAAAAGATCATAAACACAATTAGACTAAACAATAATAACTCGTATTTGACACAAAACAATAATAAAACATAACTAAAAACTATATAATTATACGAGTTATCAACATTCATTCCATTTGTGTTAGTCATGTTATAAGACAAAAGTACACCAAACTTCACCTGCTACAAGACTTTCAATCTAATCCAATCTTACTAAATATTTGATGACATAACATATACAAAAAACCATCCAACTAAGCTGACATTTCCAGCATACATTCAAATCTAGCTAAATAACAAAATGAGCTAAACTTTGTTCATGAACATAGCAGCATAGGCAACTACTTCAGTCAACAATAATATGGGGCATAACGTTTTAATTCAAGAATCCATTTGCAGTTATAATGAATAAATTATTATATCCTAAAAAAAGGCTTCCCTGCCTATAAGTCTCTTCATTTCTTCTTCTTTGGTTCTATTTGATTGCATTAGTCTCATAAGGTTTCATACAACATAAGGATCGTATTGGGTTGTGCAAATCAACAGATGCACGACAAATTTGACTTCATACACATTAATTTGCGGTTTAACATGTCATTTCCAACAGCATGCTATATATATATATATGTTTTCATGAGGAGGTTCTTCAAGGCTACTCAGTCCGACTCCGACAAGAAGGAGCAACTAATTAATTAAGTGCAAAATTAGTAAAATTTTTAGTTTTAGTCTTGACTTGACTTTAAAGCAGCTTGAGCTTCTATCAAATAATTCTTCTTGACTGAGCTTGCCCTAGTGGAATATCAGATGCTTAATTAATTAAGTTCCAACCATCAGTATTATTAGCAATAGCAGATGCTGCAATCTACGCAGCTGAAGTACGCAGTCTAATTTTGGGTTCAAGCAGTGTAGTAGGAGTAGGAGTAGGACATAGCAGCTACTTAGAAGATCATCTAGCTGTTTTAAGTTTTTCATTAATTAATTTCTTCCAAGGCAGCAACAGGAAAACTAACAGGGGGGAAGGTACATATATAGAAAGTAAGTAGTGCACATCCAAGTTTTGGTACACAACTGCAAAAATTTTAGTAGGAGAGGAATGTATAGCATTACCAGCTACTGACTAGTCTATATATACCTCATCATTTGATGAAGAAAGGAGGACATCTAATCTAATCTAATCATTCAGCAACTTAATTTGCATAGACTGTGCTTTCAAGCCGAATAAGGAAAGGTTTGCTGATAAGTTCAGCCAACTCAACTAAGACTTGATCCCAAATTAATGGAGATCGAATAGTGCTTAAAAACTTTAATTTCTTCCAGTATGCTAGGATAATTCAACAATGACTTATGTTCTGCTAAAGTTGTAAGAGTATGCTAGGATAATCCAACACATGATTTCTGATCTACGATCACAGCCAAAACACAAAAGGGTTCCTTAGTCTTTACTTTCCTCGAGCACAAATTTTTTTTTTTAAGGAAATTGAAGCCAATAGCAACATTACTGTGAAAGCGCCTTCATAATGCAATAATGCATGCAACAACTTTTAGTGCACTATCTTAGAGACATGACCACATTCTCATAACTTACATGAATAAACCACGATCTTCAAATGCAATTATCACTCAATTTCATCTCAATAAGAAGTATTAACCTCTAAATGTCATGTACAGTCACCTATTTATATATCTATGAAGTACTAAAGACACATACGGATGCTCCTTTTTCCATCACCTATTTTTATTTCAAGTTCCACAATCCTACCACAATCAAGCAACTTACCTAACCTAGATATTATCTGAAAGATGATCTACATTTCAAGTTCTACAATCCTACCACAATGAAGCAGATGAATATATTTTAAAAGATGAATTTATTCTACATTAACGCTGCTATAGAAATATATTACCTCTTTATTGGCTACGCGAGTAGCAGAAGCCAAAATATCTACGTTCTCGTTAGGAAATTGTCTTTGAAACACTGATAAAACATTACCCAAAGCTGCCTTCAATTCTTCAACCTGGGCCTCTAACCCTAGTACCTTTTCATCACGCTGCATTGTTCGAGAACATGATGAAGTCGATTTCTACGATGAAGTAGATATTGTTCCCAAACAACGAACACGGCCTTTTTTCTCTGGTCCTTTAACTTTTGAATACACATCATCTTTCCATGAGCATTCTTGAGAATTTTCAGATCCAATTTCATCCAAACCTTTTTTCATGAGTTCCTATAACGAAAGGGTTACATGAAACAAAATCTCAGTTCAATTAACATAAGCATAGTCGTAGGGCAGATAAATAAAGAAAAAAAAGGATAGAATACCACAATTTCTGCTGTTTTCTCATTCACAACACTTCCATCTTTACGTGTACGAGTATGAATATACACCTCAGCACATGATGGTTGAACTCCATTAGCTTGTTCGGTCTACAAAAATCATCCATTAACTATCTAGATAACAAAACCACAAATACACAAAGTAGACTTCATATAAATTTAACTGAAAGAGTGATAAAAAATTGATGTAAGTACCAAAGTTTGGATGATCCTAGGGAATGATTTTGTTCCACTACAGTGAGGCTCATCTAACTTTGAACGATTTGTTTTGTTTAAATCACTTTGTTCCTATAAAAGCAAATTAAAATAAAAGAACAGGTTGTAATTAATCAATCTGCAGCAATTTCTACCTTCGATTAATAAAAGAAAATTAAAATATAGTTTATAAATATCTACCTTCGCTTTACCAGTCAACCAATGTGCAGCAATTAAAAAAATTACTCTTTGTCAATCCAGGGATCATCAACCTTAGCAGCCATTTCCTCTGGTGTTGTGTGTTCATCATAGAATTTAGACTTCAAATCATTCTTCCATTGCCTCCACTTTGTACTCATGTTCTTTATTGTCCAAGTCTTAATTTCTTGAATAGTTTCTTCATTAACAGGTGCATCAGAATCGAATTTCTGAAATTCAAACTTGGACTAAAATTTTGAAAAAGGAAAACACAAAATAAAGAAAATCATGTCAAGTTGTGTGAATACTGTAAGAACACATCAACTACAAACTAAAACATTTAATATCTTCTACCTCTATTGTTTCCCACATTTCTTCTTTCTTCAAATCCGGCATTTCATGCCAATTTTGGTAACTAATAGGTGCAAAACTAGGCATTCTCGCCAATGTACCAATGAATCGTGTTAAAGTGCAAGATTCTTTACCAATTGGTATATTGTGATCATTCACCTTAACAACAACATGCCCCCTTCTTCTAAATCCCAAATATCGGCCATACGTGTGGCACCTCGAACCTTTCTACGTGGAGCATTGTCTACATATAACAATTATATAATATAAAACAATTTAATACATTAATAATTTAAACTACAATACTGGAATAGTACATTAAGAATGAGGGTTACCCAATGTAGCATCTTCAGTTGGATTAGGGGTAGAAGAAGAAGTTGGTGGCATTGATTGTTGTGGAGGCTCTTGCAAAGGCTGATGTTGTGGAGGCTCGGATGTTGCTGGCATTGATTGTTGTTCAGATTGCCTTTGCAATTGAGAGTTAGAGCTTCGATCTGCCTTAATGATATTCAAGCGTCTACGCTTTGCCATCTCAAGTAACTGGAACAGAACCGAAAAACAACAGCTGAAAAAAGCTTTCTTGGCAAACCCGAAATCCAAGCCAAGCTAAGCAAGAATGCAATATGTTCATCTATGGCAAATGGAAAAGGAAAGAACAAGAAAATACAAAGTCACAATGTTTATAATCCAAATCCATTACATATAATTAAACTATTTTCTATAAAATTAAAAAAATGTCCTCCTCATTATGTTCATCTATGGGATCTTCTTCTACATGCTCATTCTCCATCTCTGGTGTGACGTCCACTCCTTCATCATCAGCTTCATTTCTAACCCAATTTGAAGCACTACGCGTATCGTCAAATTCATCATCATGCATTTCTCCATTCCCTTGCTCTCTATCGAAGGATAATAGATCACCCATATCAAATACATCCCTAAGTTTTGCATGCTTTACAAGAACCCAACCTTGATAACCTTCATCATTAACATAGTATACTTTCTTAGCTTGTGATGCCAAAATAAAAGGATCATGAACCAAATTAGTTCCACCGTGGGCTAGATGTGAAAAATTCACAAGTGTGAAACCAAACTTATCTTTCTTGCAACCTCTATTGATATCAATCCAATCACATTTAAATAACACAATCTTAAATCTACCAGAATAATTCAACTGAATGATGTCTGTTAAAGCCCCGTAATAATTAACTTCTCCTGCAATAGGTTGTGCATCTCTTGCACTTGCATAACTCTCTATTTTGGTTGTTACAACGACTCCACTATTTTGAGTTTTCAAGCATCTCTCACGTGCTTTGGTATGGAATCTAAAACCATTAACAATATAACCAGTGTATCTCCTAGCCGTATCTGTTGGACCACGAGCAAGCCATCGAAGTTGATCTGTGATGTCTGCATTTCCTTGTTGATCCAAATATGCAACCTAGGTAATTGCAGACGTAATTAAAATACTTATCTAACTACATGAAACTGAAAATGCGTGGTCCAAACATGATGCAAAACTTACATGATCACGAAACCAATCATGAAAAGTTTCAGTTTGTAACTTTTGTATCTCATATGGCAAAAGATGAGGGGAGCGGTTACGCCTTTTGATAAGTTGCTCGTGTTTCCTATAAGCAAAAAGTTTTATAAAACCTTAAAATATTAGACAAAAGAAAGTTATGAGGTAATATAGAAAAGCACAAAGATATGTGTGTTCTTACTTTAAAAATGGAGCAACTACATCACTATTAAATAGCACATAGCGATGTGCTTGCACCCATGTTTGCCTATCAAGAACAACGCGAGAGACCCTTTTACGCTTATTAACATTAAATCCTTTATGTTTTTTCCTTCCCAAAGGTCTTCCTATAGTAGAAAGAATAGATACTTCTTCTTCATCAAAAGGATTCTTTTCTTCTTCATTTCGAATGGGTCGATTAAAAGCAGTCTCAATACCCACAAAGTATCGTGAACAAAAAGTTAAGCATTCATTTGCTATGTATCCTTCCGCAATTGAACCCTCCGAATAAGCTCTATTGCGCACAAAATTCTTAAGCCGAAGAAGAAACCTATTTAAAGAATAGAGATCATTAGCAAAATCAATTTAAAATTTAGGTGGAAACAATAGTCACTATATGGTAACACTTGACCATATACCTCTCAATGGGATACATCCACCGATATATGACTGGACCGGCAATTTTTGCTTCATTTGCCAAATGGATAACTAAATGCACCATCACTGTGAAAAACGATGGAGGAAAAATCTTCTCCATTTCACATAGAATTAATGCAGCCCGAGACTCAAGTAATTGAAGCTCACGTTCTTCAAGAACTTTAGAACAAAGGTCTTTAAACCAATTGCACAAGTCTATTAGAACCGAGCTTACCTTATCAGGTAAAGAACCTCGTATTGCTATAGGAAGAAATTCTTGCATTAAGAGATGGCAATCATAACTTTTGAGACCTGTAAGCCTCCGTTGTTTAAGTTGCACACAACGTGAGACATTGGAAGAGTATTCATTCGGAGTTCTCATTTCCTTGAGAATCTTCAAAAAGACATTTTTTTCATTCAAGCTCATTTGATAAGAAGCTTGAGGCATGTATTGGGTGTTAGTTCCAGGACGAGTCCTTGGATGAAGAACGCTCCTTAAACCCAGTTCTACAAGGTCAAGTCGTGCTTTATAGTTATCCTTTGACTTCCCCTCTTGTCCAAGCAATGTGCCAAGAATGTTATCACAAACATTCTTCTCTATATGCATGACATCGAGATTGTGACGCAATAAAAGATGTTCCCAGTAAGGTAATGTGAAGAAAATGCTCTTTTTCTTCCAAGGTCCATTTTCATTACCACTCCAGTTCTCCAATTGTCTCAAGACAACACTACCGGAAGGTGGTGAAGGAGCACTTCTAAATTCTCGACTCCCATCAAAAGATTGTTTATCATTTCGAAACTTATGATCAGCTTCTAACCACCTGCGATGACACATATAACAATACTTTCTACCATGCCGTAACCACTTGGATTCAGTATCGTATCCACAACAAGGACATGCGTATTCCCCCCTTGTACTCCATCCAGAAAAATTGGCATATGCAGGAAAGTCATTAATGGTCCAAAGTAATGCTGCACGTAGTCCGAAGTTTTCATTTTTGGAAGCATCAAAAGTGTCAACACCAATTTCCCAAAGTTCTTTCAATTCTTCTATCAAAGGCTGAAGGTATACATCTAGATTGTTTCCAGGACCTTTTGGACCAGGAATGAGTAGGGAAAGCATAAAGTTTGATTGTTTCATGCACATCCATAAAGGAAAATTATAAGGTATCAAGATAACAGGCCAAGTGCTATGAATCACACTCATTGTTTTGAAAGGGTTAAAGCCATCAGAAGCTAATCCTAAGCGAACGTTGCGAGGGTCAAACGAAAATTGAGGATATCGAGAGTCTAATTCTTTCCAAGCAGGAGAATCTGCCGGATGTCTTAGACGTCCATCCTTAGTTCGCTCATGCTCATGCCAAGTCATTAAAGGAGCAGTTTTTGAAGACATGAATAACCTTTGTAGTCTTGGAATTAGAGGAAACCAATGCAAAATCTTTGCAGCTTTCTTATTTTTTACAAAAGTATCTTCAATATCACTTTCTACATCACTCACGATCTCTTTCCACCTAGAAGCACCACATTTACAGCAAATTTCTTCATTTGCCTTATCCTTCCAAAACAACATGCAATCATTGGGACAAGCATGAATTTTTTCATATCCCAAACTTAAGGAAGAAATCATCTTTTTCAATTCTTTATAAGACCCTGGCAATGTATTACCTTCTGGTAGAGCAAGTTTCAAAACCTCCAATAATGTATTGAAATATTTGTTAGACCATCCATTAAAACACTTAATGTGGAACAAATAGACTACAAAAGAGAACTTTGTGAAGTTTTTGCAATTTGGATATAGTTTCTCCTCTGCATCTTTAAGTAAATCATAGAAGTTGTCACTATTAATTCTTCGACCATGATGTTGGTCTCCATAAGCATCTCCCGATTCTATGCTACCCACATCAATATTCCTACCTCTTTCGGCCATAATATCATGCAATATTTCATTCACATCATGACCTAACTCTCTATCTTCCTCATTAGTTCTAATAGTAGCAGAGCTAGCATCCAAGACCTCCCCATGAAAAATCCATCGAACATATCCTTTCAGAAAACCTTTACATATAATGTGATCAAATGCCTCTACCCTAGATACCCTATATGTGTTGACACATTTAACACAAGGACACCAATTTTTTCCATTTTCAGATGATCTTGCAAAGGCAAATTCTAAGAAATTGATGACCCCATTAATGTATTCTTCACTTGCTCTGGACGTAAGATTTATCCACCTCTTATCCATGGAAAGTGAAATGATTAAAACTGTAATATACAGACATTTAGTTATCTCACATTCCAACTAGATATATTGCACAAACATGAAACCTATTGCTATGAATAATCCTACGCAATCATATAAAAGACAAACATTTTATACAAAGTAAAAAGAGGGAAGACACGTTTGGTTAATATGCAAACAATTGTTTGTTTACATTTCATATTTGGTAAAGAGAGCTTTTTAGCTGTGCTCTCAAGGTAAATGCTAAAGCTTTTCTAATCAGCACGATGTGTTTCAAACTTTTTTTTTCAGGGAGACAAAACACATTTTCTTTTATCCCTAATAATCATTTTTACTATATTCCATCTATCACTAAGCCCAAGCCCTACAGAATTATTCTATCTCGTTAAAGCTTTTTAGCTCTGCTATGAACTTAAAGAACTATTGTCATATTATTTTTAAAGCTTTTTAGCTCTCCTAAGGCATTTTTTTCCTCGTTAATGCTTTTTAGCTCTGCTAAGGCATTTTTTTCCTCTTCAGGGGAATAGGCTGAATGCTTAGAGAACTATTCAAAAAAAAAAATGTGGCCAAAAAAGCACGATGCCTCATTCAATTTTGCATGTTAAAGCATGATGTTATTACAGCCTAGTCTTTAAAAAGATACATATCATCAAACTTTCATGGAGCCATATTAAGAAAGAAATGGAAAATAATCTTAAGTTTAGTGTCAAATATAATTTTACAATTTTATACAATTTTCACAAACTCAATAGCTCTAAAAGTACCTTGTCTCTTTATGCACTAAGAAATGAAGAATAGGACAGCTCAGAACCTCCAACCTACAAGACAACTCAAAACCTCCAACCTATAAGATACCAAATGAATACAAGGATCAATGAACAGACTTTGAGTGGAAGAAAGAGATCAATATCTTAAAACATTTCTGCTATAAAAGCACCACATGAATAAACGAATTGATCGATCTATTCTCAATGATCCACAAAGGTGATGAATATGATATTAAGTTTCCCTAGCAAGTATGTAAGTATGTTCAAATTCAGGTATAAAGAAAAATCAAGAAGTAAATGGAAAAAAAAGAAAGAAAGAAGTTCTCAACAAATCAATCACTTGAGCAGTAAGCAAGAAACTCTAGTTTTGTATCAATTAAAGCTACCTATCTGACATTCGAATGCCTTCTTATTTCCTTCCTTTCTCTATTTCATTCAGATAAGCCATCAATTAATTTTAAAATTCCATTGCCCCATTGACCTTCCTTTCTATTATCACAAATATAAACAAAGTTGCATACATTATTTCATATATAAAGTATAAACAAAGTTGCATACATTATCAATAGTAATGAAATATAAGCAAGAAGAATGACACATATGAGTATCTTATGCCTATATATCATTTGCCTTATACCATAGGGTGTTAAGTTCAACTTTTGAAATCTTACGGTGACAACTAGACACACATGAGTATCTTATGCCTATATATCATTTGCCTGCCTACACAGCTGGTGGTGGTTGTGTGGGAATGACATTTAAACATAGGGTTTATGTGAAATTTGTAATTTGCTGATGTTGTTACCTTCATTCCTGCAGAAACATGGGTTCCAAGAGCTTTGCAATGATGACTATTTTTCTAAGAACAATGAATTTTCTATATGGCTGAAAGAAGAGAAACGTGTGTTTTTCTCTGATCTTTCGTCCGAGTCTGCTCGGGAATTATTCACAGACTTTGTTAAAGACTGGAATAACCACGAACTCGGATCTCAATACTATGAAGGCATTGCAAGTGCGCCACGGACTGCACATAACTGGAAAATCAAACAGTAGGGAGGGAAGAGAGAAACCTTCAGCAGCTTGATCCCTACTTGTTTTCTTTTGTTTTCACTCCTTTTGTATGTACTGATTTGCAGTCTATTATGGGATGAATTTTGTAGTTTTGCAGTATGCATTTGCATAGTTGCAGCAGTATAAATATTTCTGATATTTTGCTCATATTTTGATCAAATCAAATTAAGCTACCAACAACCTTCTATTTCACATTCATAAAGGAAAAAAAAGGCAAATCAATTATTAAAGTATTCTATTTGCATGGGCAACAATTAACAGAAAGATACAAATGTGAACTAAAATTGCAGGAATTTTCACATTGATTATTGAGAAAAGAAGCTGTACATTATAATAACAAAAAAGATCTATTTTTTCCATTGACTACCAAAATCTTAAAACAAATGCAAACAAAACACTTACAAATCTAACAAACACTGAAAATCTGTTCTCCTTGTACCAAAACCATTTTATCCTCGTTATCCAAGCAAACCCTTGTTCTACAAATTGGACAAGCAGCAAGTTTCATTAACCAATCCAAACACTTCTTATGAAACAAATGGCCACAGACAACAAGGTTTCTACACCATTTCCCTTGTCTGAACCCATCGAAACAAATAACACAAGAGTCCGATTCCAAATGGGTAGCTTTTGATTCCTTGGAGAATCTGAACTGGGGAAGCTTTTTGAGCTGTTTTGAAGAAAACCCAGATAAGGGGTGAGAGTGCAGCAAGACAACCAAGGATTTGAAGGAAGAGAGAAGACTAAGGAGATGCCCTAAGCCTGCGTCTGGATGGAGGCTAAAGCAAGAAGAGAAGTAAAGTCAAATGTCGATAGAAGCAAAGTAAAAAACAATCAGTCCGTTTAAAATGCCCTAGGGTTAAAAAAAAATTCAGTCTAAGGCCCAAATGAAATGGATTTTTTAGTGCGAAAATGAAAGGATATTGTGCCCAAATAAAATGGACTTTTACTGACGGAAAAAAATAGAAAAAACCGTCGATAAAAGATACCCCTATACCAACGGTTTTTCATTAACCGTCAGTATAGATATATCTATAGCAACGGAGATTTTGTGCGTCGGTAAATGGTCCGTATATTCTGACGGTGACAAAAATCCGTTGGAATAGACACTTTTTACCTACGGAACGGACCGTCGGTATATATGAGTGTCAGTATAAACCCTAAATTTGCTTGTGGTGTATATACCAACGGTTTTCTACTGACCGTCGGTATAGGTATACCTATAGCAACGGATAATTGGGGCGTCGGTATATGTTATGTATATTCTGACGGTTAAAAGAATCCGTCGGAATAGAAACTTTTTACCTACGGATCGCGACCGTCGGTATAGATGAGTGTCAGTATTTTACCATTTGTTTGTAGTATATACCAACGGTTTTTCATTGACCGTCGGTATAGGTATACCTATAGCAACGGACTAGTGGGGCGTCGGTATATGTTATGTATATTCTGACGGTTAAAAAAATCCGTCGGAATAGATACTTTTTACCGACGGATTTCGACCGTCGGTATAGATAACCGTCAGTATATGGCAATTTGTTTGTAGTGTCTTTTGCACCAATTGGTGAATTTCTTAAGAGGGATTGGCCCGAAAATAGGACTGAGGAACAATGGATCAACATATTCCGGAATATCAAGGCTGAGATGATAATTTGGAGGGCTCCATGGATAGCTCCTATGACAACATTGTACAAGTGTGGAGATAAAGCTTCTGTTCCATTATTAGGAGTGTGGGGAAGAGTGAGCTACGCACCACTACTGGTACTAAGACAATCAGAATCCCATCAGTTTACTCCTACGACCCATGATCTTAGCTATTTATAATTTACTTATGGAGAAGATAGGTACTCGGGAAAGGTACGCGAGATTGTAGTAGCATGGAAGAAAACTCATCGGGTAGAGGTAGCCAGTTATGCCGATATTGTTACACCCTACTATTTAGTATGGAGAGAAAGGAGGATTAATGACAGGTTGTTAACATCTAATGGGGAAGAAGTTCAATTTATGAGTTCACCACCAAAGGAAGCACCATCGGAGTTAGAAATTGCAAAGTCGAAATTTTGAAAAGAAAAGGCCCAAATGAGTAAAGAGATTGCCTGACTTCAAGAAGAGATTGAGGACATGAAAAATAGGGAATCAGCTCGGGAAAAAGAAATGGAAAGGATTAAGAGAGAAAGCGATACTACTAAGGGCGGTCTTCAGGAATTACATTTGGAAAACAAAAGGTATCGTTTCGAGCTCAGATTTGAAGGGACCCTCAAGACTTCAGGGGAATGGGAGCAAGAAGTCAAAAACCTCAAGAAAGAGAGTAACTATTGGAAAGAGAGAGAAAAGCATGAGAAGCAAGCTAATGAAAGTTTACACAGTGATGTTTCTGCTGACATGTCAAGGGGCCATGAACAAGTAGGTATCAGATTGAAAAGCAAGGCAATCAAAAGGAGACTGTGAAAGAAAGTCAAAGATCTGACGGAGTCACTATAGGACCAGTATTTTGTAAACAACACTTTGAAATAGATAGGCAAATTATGGATTTGTCTTAGGCAGAGATCTTTTTATTTTATCTTTGATGTATTAAGTTTCAGGAAATCAATGAAAGATCATTTGGTTGGAATTATCCCGGGGCCAATACTTTCAAATTCATTCATGTTTTTATCATTTATTTATTTTTTCCTTTATATATTTTGTTTGTTTTTTTCATACATTTATTCATAGTTATAATCATTCATTCATTTCTTTATGTTTATTCATTCATATTCATATACATAGTCATTTAATCATTTATTTATTTTATTTGTTCATTCATTTATTCTTTATGTTTATTCATTCATATTCATGTATTTAGTCATTTATTTATTCATTTTATTTGTTCATTCATTCACATTTAGTCATTCATTCATTTTTAATAGAACAAAAAAAAAATTGTGTCAATAAATTCTAATTCATGGTTTTCAAAACTAAAGGTACAATTGGTAGCACTCCGAAAGAACCGGATTTTCAACACCCTTACAACACTCGATCTCAAGCTAGGATTATGGAGAATGATCATCTTGCTCACATTGAAAGGATGGAACGGATTTAGAAAGAATTGCAGACGCAACTAACTAAGTCTCAGGAGGAATCGAGAGAACAAATGGCTAAACTCATGGAAATGATGAATGCCATGATAAGTCGGAAATGGCTAGGGGAAAATTCAGTTACAAGAAGAGGGGCAGTGAATCTGGAAGGCCGACCTGAGGTTGTGCAACTGAATGGCCAAACATCCCAGCATGCGGGAAATGAGCTTCCAACTAGGGTAGCATCCTATGTTTATATTCAACCAGTGGCTGAAGCACAGAATTATGGTCCTGGAAAAGGTAATGTTGGGGTTGACCCAATTGATGTTGTTGACATTCCGAACTTTGAGGAACTGGCTGAAAAGGAAAAGGCAAAGATGGCCGAGCTAAAGAAGGTTGAAATGGCAGAATCTCAGAAGAAGTATCAGTTGCTGGAAGAGAGATTAAGAGCAATAGAGGGGGCAGTCTGGATGCAAAAGAGATAAGCTTGGTACATGGCTTGGTGATTCCTCCCAAGTTTAAAGTACCTGATTTTGAGAAATATAATGGGACTACCAACCCATCAACACACCTGACCATGTACTGTAGAAAAATGACAGGACATGATAATGATGAAAAACTGCTTATCCATTGCTTTCAGGATAGCTTGACGGGGTCTGCAACCCAATGGTATAATCAACTAACTCGGACTAAGATTTGTTCTTGGATAGATTTAGCCAGGGCCTTCATAGAGCATTATAAGCATGTATCTGATATGGTACCTGACAGATTGTCACTGCAAAACATGGAAAAGAAAACTACGAAGAGTTTTAAAAAGTACTCTCAACGGTGGAGGGATTTGGCTGTACAAGTGCAACCTCCTTTGGCCAGCAAAGAAACTATGATGCTTTTTATCAATACTTTAAAGGCACCGTATTATGACAAATTGGTGGGGAATGCCATTAAGAATTTCGCGGATATGGTTATATCCGACGAAATGATTGAAACTGTCATCAAAAATGAAAAAATGGAGGGTGTGAGTTTGCCACTCCAAAGAAGGTATTTCGTGCTAAGAAGAAAGAGGAAACTCAAGCAGTTAGCATCAACCAATATCCCTATGCACCTTCTACACCATATACACCCCTTAGGCCCTATACTCCTCCTAAACCCTACACACCTTACTCGGGGTATAATCTTTACTACCCCACTGTGAACCACCTTACTCAAAATCCATTCCCGTATACCAATATACCACAACAGCCATTTCCAACTGGCATGTCCCCACAGATAACCCTTCCTCGAAACACTATCCCAAACACCTAGGGTACCGTGCGCAATGACCAACGTTCACCAAGGAACGATCAAAAACCTCCATTTGACCCGATTCCTACCACTTATGGTGAACTATATCCCAAATTATTGTAGGGTCAGCTTGTTGCACCCGTATACCTTAAACCTTTGACACCGCCATACCTAAGGTAGTACGACGCAAATGCTAACTGCGTGTATCACGCGGGGATTCAGGGGCATTCGACTGAGGATTGAATTGCCTTTAAAAGAAAAGTCTAAAGTTTGATCAATTTCGGGGTTGTGAAATTTGGGTCAAAGAATGGGCCAAATTTAGCGGGTAATCCATTGCCCAATCATGCTAAAAACCAGGTGAATGCAGTGATATCGAGGAAAGTCAGTCGAGTGAAGAAGTGTATCAGTGAAGTGAAGACTGCAATGTTAAAAGTATGGGTCAAAATGGTTAAAGCCGGTATAGTTTAGGATGGGGGCAGTTTGAAATTGGTGGCAAGTAGAATAGAAGATTGGTGTCCTTTCCATAAATGCAAAGGACATACTATACAGGATTGTGGGGATTTCTTGGTTAAAGTCCAACGGATGATGGATGAGGGCTGGGCCCAATTCTATGAGACAGCAGAAGAAGAAGTGGGTGCTACGGAGGATACAAATGGATACGGTATAGGTAAACCTCTGATCATTTACTATGATGAGCAGAGGAGAAGGTTGCTCATATTATTGAAGAAGTCATGCCTAAACTAATCATAAAACTGCCATCATCTTTTTCATATAAAGAAAACAAGGCTGCACCATGGAAGTATGATTGCAGCATGGTTATGCCGAGCACTTCTCGTCAGCAGGTAGCAACCGACATAATAGGAGTGGGGCACTTAACTCGTAGTGGGAGATGCTATGCCCCTGAGACTGTTGAGCAAGGTCTACCAAGAAAGGAAGGGGAAGTAGATAAAAGGAAGAAAGTAGTTGAACCGGTCCATATTGAGATGGATCAGTCGAAAAGAATAGAGAAGAATTCAGTCTTGGTGAAAGAGCCAGTAAATGAAAAAGAAGCTTGTGAGTTTCTGAAATTTATAAAGCATAGCGAATATAGTGTGGTGGAGCAATTATAGTGTCAACCAGCAAGAATTTCAATCCTATCATTGCTGCTGAATTTGGAGCAGCACAGAAATACCTTGTTAAGAGTTTTGAATCAGGCATATGTGGCTAACAACATATCAGTGGAGAAACTAGATAGGCTGGTGGGAAATATTGCAGCAGATGATCACATATATTTCAGTTATGATGAAATACCACCCAATGGTATTGGATCCACAAAAGCTCTTCATATAACAACCACTTGCAAGGGGCACATACTACCGAGGGTGCTTTTGGATAACAGTTCTTCGTTAAATGTGATGCCCTTTGTAACCCTGTCTAAACTGCCAGTTGATATTTTTATATGCTGCCAAGTTGCACGGTGGTTAGAGCTTTTGATGGAACTAGATGGGAGGTAATAGGAACTATCGAGGTCCCGATGGAGATAGGTCCTTGTACCTATAAGGTGAATTTCCAGGTCATGGATATTACCCCGTCCTACAATTGCTTGTTAGGAAGGCCTTGGATACATTCTGCTGGGGATGTAGCCTCATCTCTCCACCAAAAGTTGAAGTTTGTGATGGAGAAACGTTTGGTCACTGTGTCAGGAGAAGATGATATCATAGCTTCTGCATCTACTGGTTCCCCTTACATTGAGCCAAACGAAGATGTTGTGGAATGCTCCTTCCGATCTTTGGAGTTTGTAAATGCAGTATTCGTCATTGAGGGACGAAAAATTCCAAACCGAAGTTGTCTAAGAATACAAGGTTGGGAGTAAGGACTACTGTGGGAAAGGGTTGTCGGGTGGGAAAAGGTCTTGGAAAGTATCTTCAAGGAATGGCCCTAGCAATTGAAGTGGTTGGAAAAAAAGATCGATTTGGTCTAGGATATCTTCCGAAGGCTCAGGAGAAGAGGAAACAAGTGGAGAAAAATCGACAAAGGAGGATGGCCCGTCTCACAGGTATGGATATTGAGTGGGAGCCTATGACCTTCCCACCAATCCTTCACAACAGCTTTCGTTCAACCAATTTTCTTTTCGGGGAAAAGGATTCTGATGATGTACTCATAATGATTGAACAAGCTTTCAAGAAGTTCCATATGGATAGGGGTGAGACACAGGATATGATGATCTGCATGGCTGGGGAGGAAGGAATTGAAAGTAAGAATGCAAATTGGATGGCGCGACCTTATCCACCCGATTATAGACTGAAAAATTGGAGTGCCATTGAGCTGTCTATAGTCTTTAGGTCTATTCCAAAGTAATACTTTAAAACAATCTTAATTATCTTTGCCCGAGGATATTAAATTTTTTTCTGTAATGGGCTTTTGTTTAAAAATCTTCATTCAATAAATAACAAGCACGATGCATTTTCTTCATATTGATGTGTCCATATTCTTTCATTTATGCTATTTATTTTTCTTTCATTGCCTATATATTTTCCTATATTGTTTCTTCCCCACCTATTTACAGGTGTACGAATGCGGAATATGAGGATCTTCCTGTTAGTAATTCTGAAATTGATTTTGAAAGACCCATTTGCACAGGTGATTTTAACGCCAACGAAGATACTGAGGATTATGGTTTACCTCTGGATTTATTGAGAAAAATAGAACAAGAGGAGAAACAAGTACTTCCTCATAAGGAGTTATTGGAAATGATAAATTTTGGGGAGTGGTGAGGAAATAAAGGAGGTTAAAATTGGGACCTCATTGTCATCATCAATAAAGGGTGAATTGATAGCCTTGCTCTGAGAATATGTAGATGTATTTGCATGGTCATACCAAGACATGCCAGGGTTGGATCCAGATATTACGGTTCATAAGCTCCCTTTAAGGACAGAGTACAAGCCAGTTCAGCAAAACTTGAGAAGAATGAGGTCGGATATACTGTTAAAGATAAAAGAGGAGGTGAAGAAGCAGTTTGATGCTAGGTTCTTAGAGGTGGCAAAATATTCGAAACGAGTGGCAAATATTGTTCCAGTACCAAAGAAGGATGGTAAGGTGCGGATGTGCGTCGATTACCGAGATCTGAACAAGGCCAGCCCTAAAAAATTTTTCCTTTTGCCTCACATTGATACTTTGGTGGATAATAGGGTGAAGTGTTCCTTGTTTTCATTCATGGACGGATTCTCGGGATATAATCAGATTAAAATGGCACCGGAAGATATGGAGAAAACCATATTTGTTACAATGTGAGGAACATTCTGCTACAAGGTAATGTCGTTTGGGTTGAAGAATGCTGGGGCAACATATCAGAGAGCCATGGTGACCTTGTTTCATGATATGATGCATAAGGGAATTGAGGTCTATATTGATGATATGATTGCAAAGTCACAAGGAGAAGAGGAGCATATTGCGAATCTTAAGAAGCTCTTTGAACAACTAAGAAAGTTTTGACTCAAGCTAAACCCGGCCAAATGCATTTTTGGAGTCACTTCGGGGAAATTGTTGGGTTTTGTTGTCAGCAAAGGGGAATTGAGATTGATCCGTATAAAGTGAAGGCCATCCAGAATCTGCCACCGCCACGTACTCAAAAAGAAGTGAGAGGCTTTCTGGGAAGATTGAATTACATTGCTCGATTTATTTCTCAGTGACAAATGTGATCCAATATTTAAGCTACTTCGAAAACACGACCCAGGAGAATGGGATGAAGGGTGTCAGATTACTTTTGAAAAGGTTAAGCATTATCAATCAAACCCACCAGTACTAATGCCACCTATTCCGGATAAACCAATGATACTGTATTTATTAGTATTTAAGAGATCCATGGGTTGTGTCTTGGGGTAGCATGATGAGACTAGGAAGAAAGAACAAGTGATTTACTACCTCAGCAAGAAGTTTATAGTTATGAGCTGAAATATTCGTTGGTAGAAAAGCTGTGCTGTGCCTTAGCTTGGACTGCTCGGAGGCTCAGACAGTACATGTTGTACCACACAACGTGGTTGATTGCCAAGCTAGATCCAATCAAGTACATGTTGAAAGCACCTTCTTTGTCAGGGAGGACAGCAAGATGGCAAGTTTTGTTGTCAGAGTACGACATTGTATATGTAAGTCAGAAAACTATAAAGGGCAGTGAGATAGCCGAGTTCTTATAAAGTTGGGCAGTGGAAGATTATGAGCCTCTGAACTTTGATTTCTCGGATGAAGACTTGATGTGCGTCTTGCAAGAAGATGAGATTCCCTCTAAAAAGAAGAAAATGTGAAAGATGTACTTTGATGGGGCATCCAATGCCATGGGGCACAGAATTGGTGCAATGCTCATATCCCCATAAGAAGATTATTATCCTTTCACTGCCAGATTAGATTTTGATTGTACAAACAATACTGCGAAATATGAGGCGTGTATAATGGGCCTTCGTGCTGCCGTAGACAGAAAGATAAAAAAACTGGAGATTTTTGGAGATTCAGCTTTAGTGATATATCAACTACGCGAAGAATGGGAATCCCGAGATGCAAAGTAAATCTGGTATCAAGAGCTCATATTGAATCTGATAGAAGAATTTTAAGAAGTGAGTTTCAACTACTTCCCCCGAGAAAAAAATCGAATGGCGGATGCTTTAGCCACTTTATCATCCATGTTTAAAGTAAATGAAGGAACCAAAGTTGTGCCGTTAAAGATCAGTATATTGAGTCTCCTACTAACTACCTGAGTATTGAAGAAGAAGCAGACGACCTCCCTTGGTATAACGACGTCTTGCAGTATATCAAGAGTCAACTGTATCCTGAACAAGCAACAGAGAATGATAAGAGGACTCTGAGAAGGTTAGCGATGGGTTTTGTCCTAGATGGTGAGATTCTCTACAATAAAGAGAAAGACCAAGTCCTATTGAGATGTGTCAAATCTGTCGAAGCTAGGAGAATTATAGAAAAGGTCCATGAAAGGATATGTGGCACCCATGCCAATGGTCACCTGCTTGCTAAGCAGATTATGAGGGCAGGGTATTATTGGCTGACGATGGAAGGAATTGTATCAGTTATTCTTGAAAGTGCCATAAATGCCAGATATATGCAGATAAGATTCATGTGCCTCCATCACTTTTGCATGTCATGACTGCACCATGGCCATTTTCGATGTAGGGAATGGATATGGTCGGGCCTATTACTCAGAAAGCTTCGAATGGACATCGTTTCATCCTGGTGGCTATTGATTATTTCACAAAATAGGTAGAAGCTGCTTCTTATGCGAATATAACAAAGTCGGTTGCAGATTTGTTAAGAAGGAAATCATATGCCGATATCGATTACCAGCAAGAATTATTTCAGATAATGTTCTTAATCTGAATAATAAGATGATGAGAGAAGTGTGTACTCAGTTTAAGACTACACACCATAATTCGGCACCTTACCGTCCGAAGATGAATGGGGTAGTAGAAGCATCCAACAAAAACATCAAGAAGATTATTGAGAAGATGACTGATGTGTACAAGGATTGGCATGAGATCTTACCTTTTCCTCTTCACGCATATCGTACTTCGGTTCGCACATCTACAGGGGCAACACCATTTTCTTTAGTATACGGGATGGAAGCAGTGCTGCCTATTGAGGTTGAGATCCCTTCACTTTGTGTTTTGATGGAGGTTGGCCTAGAAGAGGCAGGATGGGTTAGAGCTCATTATGAACAGCTGAATCTTATCGAGGAGAAAAGATTGAAGGCAATTTGTCATAGGCAGTTGTATCAGAAAAGGATGATTCGAGCCCACAACAAGAAGGTTCATCCTAGACAGTTCCGAGAAGGGGAGTTGGTACTAAAGAAAATTCTCCTATAGTGAAGGATCCGTGAGGAAAATGGGCTCCAAATTGGGAAAGACCCTATGTGGTAAAATGAGCTTTTTCTAGAGGAGCATTGATTCTAAGTCGGATGGACGGGGATTTGAGAAATCCCATGAATGCTGATGAATTGAAGAAGTATTATGCTTGAAGAAAAAAGTGTGATGCTATGCACATGGAAATTCGAATGATTCCAAGTGTAAAAATGGAAATTCTATATATCTATCTCCCCTGATGATTGCTTTTCAATGAGAATATTCTTGCTGGATAAGATGAATAGCCATTTTTCATATTCCCTTCACTAGGAAGAAATTATCCTTAGTCACCCATTTGAGCCTTAGGAATTAGTTCTTTCTTTGAACCTTGATTAAGGATCACCTTCTACAATAGAGGACAGATGCGAGGAAAAATAATAAAAAATCATGGCAAAAAAAGTAAGCCATCGGAAAATATGAAATCAAAGAATGGCAAATGAAAGCCAAGAATGAAAGAAAAAGATTGAAAAAGAGAAAGAGAAAAGAAAGTCCATAAAAAGGGGGGACAAATGTTTCAAGAATGAATTATTCTCAGGAAATGATCCTTGATCCAATTACCCTTAAACACACTTTGGGCCTATCTATCCTTCCTTTCTAAACCCGAACCTTGGCCTACATTACGTGCTTTAAAAGTCCATTTTGATCAAGTATGGATATTTAATTTGAAAGATTTTTCTCAGAATTCATCCCATCTTTTGAATTGACATTTTTTACCTTGGAAGCATTTAGAATTCTCAGGTGCATGGTAGAATACAAAAAAAAAAAAAAAAAAGAGAAAAAAAAAATGAAAATGAAAAAAGAATGTAAAAGAAGAGGTTTAAGCCGAAATCTAGCAAAGGGCGACTTAATACCGAATGGGGGATACTTGAGTTGAAAACCCACAAAGGGTCACTCAAGTACTGATTAAGGTTTGAATCAATGCTTCGTGTAAAGGGGGAGAAAATATCTGAAAATCAGAGGAAAGGGGAAAAACTCAGTCTGACGTAACTACGGAAGCCGAGGGATTACCCAAGTAAATTGCTCGTTCAAGAGAAATTTCAAATAATTTGAAAAAGAAGGGGTCCAAGATATTCCCCATTCGGGGCATCTACAACCTATAACTTTACATTTGTCTTTTATATCCTTGATATTCAATTTTATGATTTTAAAACATTTGTTGCAATAAATTCTTGTTATCCTTTTTATGATATTTGCTTGTTTCATATTTTCTTTCATACATTTTTGAGATGTATCTCGATTGTTATTAAATTGAATGATGATTAGTAAACATAAAAATCTTTAAATAAAAGGATTTCAGAGTATTACTAAGGAGTAGATTTAAATCTTAGAAAAGGTTTGGAAAATTCACCAAATAAAAGAAAATAGTGAATGTGTTGGGAATTCCATCATGAAGTCAAAAAATTTGTGAATTTTAGCAAAGTCAGAAACTGAGATTGCTTGACAATTTATCTTGAGTAAAGGTTCCTCAAGTGGGGCATCAGTGAACAATTAAAGACTCCGTCATTAAGTCAGATAATTTGTCAACCTCAAAGAACCCATGGATTAAGAATCATGACACAATCATTTGATTGCATTCATCCTTAGGAAACATACAAGTATTTGCAAAGCATGTCATTCTCATCATTGCATTTAGCTAACATTGTAGGAATCAGGAAAACTTTGGCTTCCCCAAATCGAACTCGTTCTGCTTCTCAAATGAGTCGAGCCCCGATACCACCGTCGAGGTATGTTCCTTTTGTTTTTCAAGTTAAATTTATTTTCCAAATGAATCAAACCCAGGATCATTCTTAGTATTTTCCCTTTTTTTTTTTTTAAATTGAACTCGTTCTGCTTCTCAAATGAGTCGAGCCCCGAAAATCGTCGAGGTATTTCCTTTTATTTTAAATCAAATTCATTATGATTCTCAAATGAGTCAAGCCCCGAGACCATCGTCGAGGTATTTCCTTTTGTTTTAAATCGAATTCATTCTGCTTCTCAAATGAGTCGAGCCCCGAGACCATCGTCGAGGTATTTCCTTTTGTTTTAAATTGAACTCGTTGTGCTTCTCAAATGAGTCAAGCTTCGAGACCATCGTCGAGGTATTTCCTTTTGTTTTAAATCGAACTCGTTCTGCTTCTCAAATGAGTCGAGCCCCGAGAACATCGTCGAGGTATATTCCTTTAGTTTTCAAAGTCAAGTTTATTTTACAAATGAACCAAATCCATGCATTCCTTTTGTTTTTAAAATCGAATTCATTCTGCTTCTCAATTGAGTCGAGCCTCAAGACCATCGTCGAGGTATTTACTTTTATTTTAAATCGAATTCATTCTGCTTCTCAAATGAGTCAAGCCTCGAGACCATCGTCGAAGTATTTCCTTTTGTTTTAAATTGAATTCGTTCTGCTTCTCAAATGAATCGAGCCCCGAGACCATCGTCGAGGTATTTCCTTTTGTTTTTAAAATCGAATTCATTCTGCTTCTCAAATGAGTCGAGCCCCGAGACCATCGTTGAGGTATTTCCTTTTGTTTTAAATTGAATTCATTCTGCTTCTCAAATGAGTCGAGCCCCGAGACCATCGTCGAGGTATTTCCTTTTGGTTTAAATCGAATTCATTCTTCTTCTCAAATGAGTCGAGCCCCGAGACCATCGTCGAGGTATTTCCTTTTGTTTTTAATTCGAACTTGTTCTGCTTCTCAAATGAGTCGAGCCCCGAGACCATCGTCAAGGTATTTCTTTTTGTTTTAAATTCGAACTCGTTCTGCTTCTCAAATGAGTCAAATATTTTGTTTTAAAATGGAACTCGTTTCCTTAAGACGAGTCGAGCCTTGATTAGTCAGGGAACTCAATTTAAGGACAAAATCTTCTATTTTCTTCTCTTGCAAATCGAACTCATTTCCTTAAGACGGGTCGAGCCTTGATTAGTCAGGGAACTCAATTTAAGGACAAAATCTTCAATTTAAAGCTTTTTTCAAAAAAAAAAAAAATGAAAAAAATGATGAAAAAAATGAAAACCTTTCTTCACATGTGATTTCACTAACCGGACAAAATTAGTGTTTGTTTATCTTTGCCTGATTCTTGATTCTTAGCAATAGCCAAAGAGGGGTAGCTGTAGACACCTAATTTTGAAGATATTTTGAAGATATTAGGTGCCTACAGCTAAATTAATTTTTCTTAATTTTTAGATCTCATTCTTAAATAATTTTGAAGATATTGGCAAAGAAAAATCAGGATTCAAAGCTCGTTTTCAAAATGGCAAATCTCAGGCCCACTATGCTAAAATTCAAGAAGATAAATACCGAAAAAATAGCAAATGAGTTCCAAAAATTCTGAAAATTTGCAGATCTCATTCTTAAATTATTTGGAAGATATCGATGAAAGAAGATCTGGATTCAGAGTTCGTTTGCAAAATGGCAAATCCCGGGCCTACTATGCTGAAAATCAAGTAGATAAATCCCGAAAAAATAACAAATGAGCTCCAAAAATTATGAAAATTTCCAGATCTCACTTTTAAATTATTTGGAAGAGATTGGTGAAGAAAAACTTGGATTTAGAGTCCGTTTTCTATTTAATTTGGTTTGGGGGTCAAAAAGATCATTTCACTGAAAAAATTAAAGAAGGTCTTTAAAAAATTGGAGATTGGGCTGGATTTTAAAAGGCAATTAGCTAAGCCCATAATGGAGAATGATTTTACTAAGATTTTAGATCAAAGGGCCCAGAGTGAAGAGGAAGGTAGTTATTTTTCTTGATCAAGACTTTGAAATTGTGACACATGGACCAATGGATGGAGAGGGATGATGTCATATTTATGACATCCTATTTATGACATCATCTTCATGACATCATATTTAGGAGCTGATTATTCCAATCTAAGGGTGAGAATTTTACATAGAAAGCATCTTGGATTAAAAGCCATAGGATAAAATTGGTTAAAAAAATTCTAGAACCTCCTACACTATTTCTAGGCCATTCAGCCACCTTAAGGAAGAAGGGGTCTCTTTCATTTTTCTTAATCTTGCTGGGCTGATTACTCTCCATTTTTGAAAGCAAATTGAAAGTTTAGAAAGGTAAAGAAAGTAAGAAGAGAAAAAAGCTTGCAATATAGCTTTTAGAGGTAGCTAAAAGCATCTTTCTCTTGCATTTTTTTGCATTTCCATCCTTAATTTGCTATTTTCATTTAATATTTTGGTGAGTTTCTATTGATTTTAATTTTGAAATAAGTGTTTTGAAGCTTCCTTTTCAAGCTCCTCTCGTATACTTTCTTGAAAAATTTTGAAAAAACAAATTTCCTCCATGTTTTTTAAAGATGGCTGAATGGCCTTATTTTGGTATATGGATTGTGTTTGTTTCTTTTTCATGTTGATTGGGATGTTTAGTATGTTTTGATGTTCTATTGTTTTAAAAATAACAAAAAATATGGAGCTTGTTTTAATCTCTTTACTTATTTACCTCTATTTTTGATTCTTTCATCTTGTATTCATGTTTACTTTCCTTGTTTTCTATTTTTTAATTTTCTCTTTTCAACATGTTTGAGTTGTTCATAATTTGCATTTTACTATACTATGTGTTTGTGAAAATGTCTAGTTGTGTTCATGCCTTTACTTCATATTTGCATGTTTTAGCACGTTTCTTCTTTAGCCTTGCATTTAGATGCATGTGTTTGTGAAAATGGTATGCTAGTATTTCGCCATTTAGACCATGCAACCTTTCGGCTACCCCTTCCATTTTGTGCTTTCTATATGCATTTTCATCTTGCTTGTTGATAGGTTTGCATTTCCATGCTATGATTTTATGTATTTTGATTTAGTATGCCATGTGTTTGTGAAAATGCCATGCCCATTTAGGCCTATAGACCATTCGGTTACCCCCCATTTTATGTCTCCTATGTGCTTTTGCATCATGCTAGTTGATAGGTTTGAATTCCATGCCATGGCTTTGTGTATTTTGATTTAGCATGCTATGTGTTTGTGTTATTGTCATGCATGTTTAGACCTAGGTTGCATTTATTGCCATGCAAGTTCATGTTAGGTCGAGGCCATATTCTTTATGCCATGCATTCTACATGTCATTTAGGTTTTAAATCATGCATTTCATGCATTCAATTTTCTGTATGTTCATGCATATCATATCATGCCACATGATTTATGACTTAGGCCAATCAATGGCTCAAAGTCATGCTCACTTGAGCATACTTGTGGAAAATTAAAGAGTTGTTAAATTAATTGTTCCACCTTTGTTATTTTTTTTTACCTGGTCAATTTTTGTCCAAATTTTTAGAAGTTTTAGCTACTGTTTGTAGGTCCTTAGGAGAATCTCCAATATTTTTACTTTGATTTTTAAATGATTTTATTAAAGGCTTAAAAATGATTTTCGACAAAATAGTTTTCACCTAGTTTTCTGACTTTCGTGATTTTTCTGGGAAGTTATCCTTAATCAAAAAATTAAGCCAATTTTTTTTTTCCAAATTGTTCGACATGTTCTGAGTCTCCAGTATTTTTTTTTATATTTTTTTTAAAATTTTAAAAATAGGTTAAAAAATCATGCTTTAAAACTGGACAGTAGAGTCAGATTTGAATTTGAGGGAAAATTAATTTTCTATTTTGGCTAAGTTACTTAGAGTGGGTGGATTAGGAACTTTAGCTGCTGTCTTACAGTGGTTTCTAGGCCATTTTAAACTAAAAAAATAATTTTAAAGAGTTCAGGTCAAGGGTGGTGAAGTCCGGGTTTTCAAATTTAGGAAATTAGAGCTAATTAAAAGAGGGGTTCGGCTATGGCCCATTTTCATCCAAGAATTTTCAAATTTGTTTTCAAACCAATCACAAAGTATTTTTTTGATTTTAGAAAATTTAATTTCTCGCCTTTTCCTAAGGTAGTCCGATATCTTTTTAGGTATACGGATTTCCTTATTAAAAGGAAAAAAATACACTTTCATGCATTGCATTTTCCATGTTCATGCATATTGTATAATATATGATTTTTTTCTATGATAATTTATATGGTTCTCGCAACCTAAAAAATAACGTCTCACCGCAAGACTTTATTATTCGTTAAGCGTGACATTAAAAAAAAATTGAGGAAAAGTCGATTTAATTCCTCTAGAAAAACGAAGGTTTTGAAAATAACCTTGAAAAAAAATGGAGTCGCCACCAATCTTTTTTAGCTAGGTGTGATTGGCCACCTATTAAACAAATTTTATAAAACATTTTAAAATTAATTAAAATATTTTTAAAACCAATTTCAAGTCTATGTTATAAACCAGAGAAAATCGAAGAATCGGGTTTGGGACTCAGTTACTTGCAGGGAAGGATTAACACCCCTACAACGCCCGTATAAAATGGTACCTTATTAATCGTGTGTTATCTCAAATCTCGATAAAAAAGTCAGTTTTAATTTAGTATTTCAAGTTAATTCCCAATTTAAAGAAAAATAATTCCATTTTTTATTGAAAATGATCCGGAATTTATTAATTCAAAATTTTCCTATATTCCCTGACAAAATCTGCAAAATATAGAAATTTTTATTTATTTGGAAAACTTTCCGAACCATTCTCCTTTTTTGAAAGAAAGATATTCCTTTATTAATGATATATGATGATATTCCCGCCAGCAAACCCAGTAGGGAAGTCATGAATTATTTTAACTAGGGAATATCTTTATTTTTTTATTGAAAATCATTATCTTTTTCAAAACATTTAAAAGTATGAACATGAACATGTATGACATAAATAAAATGACATGGCAAAGTCTAGATAATATAATGCAACTAAATGATATGACATAATTTAAATGGCATAGTATATTCTAGGTGAAATGAAAAATCCTAAGTATCATAGTATATTCTAAATGTTATAAAATGATTTAAATGACATGGCAATTTTAAATGATATGGCATATTTTACATGACACGGCATATTATAAATAAAATAACCTAAATGACATGGAATATGATCTAAATGACAAGAAATGACATGAAACATAAAATAATGCTATCATAAAATATGCATGAAAATAAAACAAAAATGTATGAACATAGTATATGCTAAATAATGTGACAAAAAATAAATGACTAAATAAAAAATATGGGATATCATGAAATATTGAAAATCATATGGCAAACAATATAACATCATAAAATGTAAATCAAAGTAATAATAATACCATGGAAAATATCATAGCAAAAATCACTCATTTAAATAAAATGCATGAACATGGAAAATCAATGCATGAAAATGTATTTTTTCCTCTAAATAAAGAAATCCGTATATCTAAAAAGATATCCGGCTACCTTAGGAAAATATGTCAAATTATATTTTCTAAAAAAAACAAAACTTTGTGATTGTTTGAAAACAATTTTGAGGAAAAACTTGAATAAAAATTAAAACCCTTACCAAACCCTTTTAAAATGGCTCTAATTTCCAAAGTTTAAAATCTTGGGCTTGACCACCCTTAACCCGAGTTTATAAAATAATTTTTAAAGTTTAAAAAGGCTTAGAAACTACCCTAAGACAGTAGCTAAAGCTTCTAACCAAACTCCTCTAAATGCCTTAGCCAAATTCAACCATTATTTCTCTTTTGAATTCAAATCTACCTCTACTATCTGGTTTTGACACACGATTTTTTTGCCTATTTTTAAAAATTCAAAAAAATATAAAAACATACTGGAGACTTATAACATGTAAAAATACACAAGAACAAATTGGCTTAATTTTCTGATTAAATATGACTGCCCAGAAAAATCATAGAAGTTGGAGTACTGGGTGAAAAAACTGTTTTGTCAAAACACATTTTTTGCCTTTGATAAAATCATTTAAAAATAAAAGTAAAATTGTTGGAGATCATCCAAAAGACCTAAGGACAGTAGCTATAACATTTAACAACCTTGGATAAAAATTGGCTAAGTAAAAAAAAATCACAAAGGTAGAATAATCAATTTGACAACTCCTTAATTTTCCACAAGTATGCTCAAGTGAGCATGACTTTGAGCCATTGATTGGCCTAAGTCATAAATCATGTGGCAATGACATGGAATGCATGAAAATACAGCAAATGAAATGTATGAAATGCATGGTCTAAAGCCTAAATGGTAAAGGAAATGTATGACAATTCAAAATAACCTAAATGCCTAGCTTGAGTTTGCATGGCAATAAATGCTATCCTAACTCAATATGCATGCAATGCTTGATAATGAAAATATGACTTGGACCTAAAATGTTATCAATATGCATGAAAATGCTAATGTAACCTAAGGCCTAAATAGCATAGCAATTCATGACAATACCAATGTGATTTAAGAGTCAATATGCATGGCAATACCAATATGGCCTAGACCTACAATGTAATGAACATGCATAGCAATACTATGAACATACAATGACCAATGAAACTAATGCTAATGCTTGAAAAAACTGCAACTAATACACAATTTCAAGATATGATAATGCAAACCATGTTACCTAAACAAAATGCAAATGCATGACAAGGCAAGGGATGCATGAAGAGGTCGAATATGGTTACATGATACTCTAATGCAATCCTATCTAGTAAATGGCACAAGTACATGAAAAATCATATCAAGATGCATAATTTCATGACATTTTCACAAGCATATGACATACTAAAATCAAAATACACAAGCTCATGGCATGGAGATGCAAACAAGTCAAGAAGCAAGATGAAAATGCACATGCAAGGCATATCAACATGAAGTATCTGAATGGCCATATGAAAAATATGAAAAATGCAAACATGTTTGTAATATAAGACATGAAATATGAAAAATGCACAATATGACTCGAATAGGCAATAAGGCCGAATCTTCAAGGAAAACATATTAAGCATGGAAATGAAATATAGAAACAAATATAGCATAGAAAATAATGTAAAGAACATATATAAAATTAAACATAGACATTCAAAGCAAATAACAAGCAAAACTAGTAAATAAAACAAGGAAAGTTAAGCTCCATGGTTGGTATAAAATGGGCATAGCCTCTCACCTAACCATAACCACTTGGTCTTGCCAAGATCATGAAGCATTTCCATTTCAAAAATCATAAAATAAACCATGCTAAACAGCAAAATTAAGGTGAGCTTTATGGTAGGTAAAAATGGGCATAGCCTCTCCCCTAACCATGGTCACTTGGTCTTGCCAAGATCATGTAGCCATTTCAACCATTTTGCTTCATCTTTTGTGAAAAATCAAAACCTTAGAATACTCTAAAAAACCTTGTCAAAATCATTTTCCAAAACAACATGCAAGGAAGAAAGAAAAAGAAAACCAAGGCAAACAAACATGCCATATTCGACCAAGCATAAAACCATGTAAAAAAAAATTGTTTTCCACCATTTTAATGAAGAAGAAGAAATGAAAACATAAGTAAACATTAAAAAACTTTATTTCTATAAAAATGTAGTAGGAAAACAAGATAGAAAATCAAGAAAACACCATGGAAAACAAGAAGAAAGCTATGCTAGATCTTGGTAGAGATGACTACCTTCAAGCTCTCTATTGAAAACCTTTTTTTTTTCTTTCTTTCAAAACCTTTTTCTTTGGTAAATTAGCTACTGAATTCAGCCAAAAAACCTATGAAAAAATGAAACCAACCCCCCTTTTTTAGCCTTGGCCGAAGGGCCTCTCACCCTTGGATGGAAATTTCATTTTTTCTCCTCTAATCTTGGCCTTTATATTATGATATTTTGATGACAGCATAAAAATGTCATCTTGCCTATTGATAGAATCCCTTAAGATGTGTACTCAGCCCTTGTAGTAACCTCAGCCCTTAGATACAAAAGAGGACCAATCCCACGCACTCCCTTGCTTGCCCCCTTGAGTGCCTACCCTTGGATGAGTTGTGCTCTTCCATTCTTGGTCATTGGATGAGGACAACATAAAAATGACATCTTGTAGATTAAATCCAGCCCTCAACATGTGTACTCAGCCCTTGTAGATGGCCTAAGCCATTGGATGAAAAGAGACAATCCCATGCGCTCCCTTGCTTAACCGAATGGATGCTCACCCTTGGATGAATTGTGCTCATCTTTTTTCTTCCATTCTTGGCCATTAAATGAGGGTTCTTTCATGACGAATAAAAATTTCATCTTGGCATTTAAACTTGGCCATTGGATGGTGCATTCAACTTCCCTACAAGGCACCTAAGCCATTGGATGATGGGGGGACCATTTGCAAGGTGTTAGTGGTAGCATGTAGCTTGATAGTGACTAGGGAATTAAATTGTTCAAACTTCCTTCTTCTCGTCTATGCTGGCTGACTAAGGGAAGAAAAATCCTAGCAATTCCTTATTCTTTCACATTTTTCTCAATTACAAATTTGCCCTTTTTTGGTTTCTTCAGTGAAATAATCTTTTTGCCTCCCGAACCTAAATAAATAGCAAATGACTACAAATTCAAATTTTCTTTTTTCAATACTTCTAAAATAATAAAAAAATTGAATTCTGGAAGTTTTCAAATTTTCTGAGTCCATTGGCTATTTATTTCGGATTTATTTCCAAAATTGCCACTTTTATGCACCCGAACTTTACCATTTTTTAAACGAGCTAAGAATCCAGATTTTTCTTCACCAATATCTTCCAAATAATCTAAAAATGTGATCTGAAAGTTTTCATAATTTTCGGAACTCGTTTGCTATTTTTTCAGGATTTATCTGCTTGAATTACTACATAAAAGACCCGGGATTTGGCCATTTTGCAAGCGAACTTCGAATCAAGATTTTATTTCGCCAATCTCTTCCAAATATTTTAAAAATGAGATTTGCAAATTTTCAAAATTTTTAGAACTCGTTTGCTATTTTTTCAGGATCTATCCCATTGAATTTTTGAATAGTGGGCTCGGGATTTGGCCATTTTGCAAACGAACTCCGAATCAAGATTTTCTTTTGCCAACCTCTTTGAACTGATTTAAGAATGAGACTTGCAAATTTTCAAAATTTTAGAGTTCATTTTCTATTTTTCCCAAATTTTCCAATTTTGCTCTTTTGCCTTCGAAACTTGGTTTTGCTCAAAACAAGTCCGATTTTCAGATTTTCTTCAAACTGAGCCTTGGGCTATCCTTGTTTAATCATTTCTCATCAATTAAGGGCTTTAGATCTACCAAATCGGGCCATTTCTGTAATTCTTCCAAATTTCATCGAAATCCACCAAAAAACCCTAATTCTCGGTTTTCTTCCTAATTGACTTTTCTATTAGTTTTTCTTCCAAGTGGCTTCTCCATTACCCGTAGTCAGTGCTTATCTTTCATTTGGGACCTTTAATTCCAACCAATTTGATCATTTAAGCACTTTTCCCCAAATTTCTCGAACTGGGGTTTTCTTCCTACTGAATCTCTGTAACCCAACTTTCGAACTCCATATCTTTCAATGTAAACCTCGGATTATCAAAATTCTTTCACCGTTTTTCAATTGAACCTCAACTCTTGATTTTGAAAGTGGATTGACTTTTTCAGTAGTTGACTTTTTTGGGGGTTGACTTTTTTGTGTTTGACTTTTTCTGTACGCTTTCTTAGACTAAGTCTCGGAGGACCACCTGCAGGATGAGAAAAGCCTTTTAGCATTCTGAAACAACAATTCTGGAAGAAAACATACCTGATTTAGGGGTTCGGGCAAAATTAGGTGTCTACAACTACCCCTCTTTGGCTATTGCTAAGAATTAGGAATCAGGCAAAGATAAACAAACACTAATTTTGTATGGTTAGTGAAATCATATGTGAAGGAAAGGGAAAGGGGTTTTCTTTTTTCATTTCTTCTTTTTCATTTTTTTTTCATTTTTCATCAATATTTTTTTTTTTTATTTTTTGAAAAAGCTGTAAATTGAAGATTTTATCCTTAAATTGAGTTCCCTGACTAATCAAGGCTCGACCCGTCTTAAGGAAACGTGTTCGATTTCAAAAGAAAAAATTATGCCTGAAGGTCTTAAAAATGATGCCCGGAGGTCTTAGAAATGATTCTCGGAGGCCTTACCCGTGATTTGAAACATTATGCCCAAAGGTCTTAAAAATGGTTCCCGAAGGTCTTAAAATGGTGCCCGGAGGCTTTACACGTGATTTGAAAAATGATGCCCGAAGGTCTTAAAAATGATGCCCGAAGGTCTTAAAAATGGTGCTCGAAGGCCTTACCCGTGATTTGAAAAATTATGCCCGAAGGTCTTAAAAATGGTGCTCGAAGGTCTTAAAAATGGTGCCCGGAGGCTTTACCCGTGATTTGAAAAATTATGCTTGAAGGTCTTAAAAAATGGTGCCCGAAAGCCTTACCCGCATGGATGAAACCGAAAATTGAAAAAGATCTGGATGAAACCAGAGATTAAAAAGGCATGGGTGAAACCAAAAAATTGAAAGAGATCTGGATGAAACCAAAAAAATTGAGATAACATGGGTGAAACCAGAAATTTGAAAATGATTTGGATGGAACCAGAAATTGAAAAGCATGGGTGAAACCAGAAATTTGAAAAAGATTTGGATGAAACCAAAAATTGAAAAGCATGGGTGAAACTAGAAAATTGAAAAAGATCAGGATGAAACCAGAAATTGAAAGGATCCGGATAAAACCAGAAGTTGAAATGACATGGGTGAAACCAAAAAATTGAGAAAGATCTGGATGAAACCAGAGATTAAAAAGGCATGGGTGAAACCAAAAATTTGAAAAAGATTTGGATGAAACAAGAAATTGAAAAGCTTGGGTGAAACCAGAAATTTGAAAAAGATCTGGATGAAACCAGAGATTAAAGGTATGGGTGAAACCAGAAATTTGAAAATGATTTGGATGCAACCAGAAATTAAAGGCATGGGTGAAACCAAAAATTTGAAAATGCTTTGGATGGAACCAGAGATTAAAGGCATGGGTGAAACCAGAAATTTGAAAACGATCTGGATGGAACCAGAAATTTGAAAAGCATGGGTGAAACCAAAAATTTTAAAAAAATTTGGATGAAACCAGAGAATAAAAGGCATGGGTGAAACCAGAAAATTGAAAATGATCTGGATGGAACCAGAAATTGAAAAGCATTGGTGAAACCAGAATTTTGAAAAAGATATGGATGAAACCAGAGAATAAAAAGGCATGGGTGAAACTAGAAAATTGAAAAGATTTGGATGAAACCAGAAATTGAAATGACCTAGAAATTAACCTGAAGGATTTGAGAGAGGATGCAAATGCTTCATGGTGTAAATACAAATATCTTGGATTGATGCAAATGCTTCTTGAAATGATACAGATGTCTTGGATTGATGTAAATGCTTCTAAATACAGATGCAGATGTCCCTACGAATCATGTTCATGTAAGTGGTTCATGAATGGTGTAATTACAGCTATAATGAAGATGCAATGATCCTAGAAATGATGCACTTGCTTGAGATGATGCAAATGCAAATATCTATGAAGGATGTACTTGTAAAGATAGAATGCAGATGCTCATGGAATAGTGCAAATAAAAATACTCATGAATTATGCAAATACTTGTTGACATGGTGCAGATGCAAAGCTTAATAAATAGATGAATGCTCATGAGTGATGCAAATGCCCCTAATCATTTTTCTAGATTTTGGCTTAGCCTTTCCAATTCATTTTTTCTCTTCAAATCAGAGTATATCTTCAATTCATTTTTCAATCTTTGGCTATTCTCTTTGCCCCAACAGTTTTCAAACTCTTATTGACAGAAGTCTACTTGTCGAGTTCTATTTCTTCTTCTCATATTTGGAAGTCAAGGTTAACCCTAATAGTTCCACACCTAGTTAAAAAAAAAAACCCTTATCTCATGTTAACATCAAAATGGGTATTTCAAAAATATTTTTATTTTTCCTTTCTGAAAAACAATTTTGCTTATTTAATGAAAACTTCTGAGTCAAAAATTTTAACCCCACAGTGTGTAATGTACAAATATTTTGAAGACTGATGATCCCTGTTAGAAATTTTCCTAAGTGTCAATTTGGGTTTCTCAACTTGAATTGACAAGGCTTGGTACAACATGATTTTGGTTTTTCCAGGAAAAGTTCACAACAAAAAATGTATGTTCCTTCTAAGCTCACAAATGGAACAGATTTTATAAATCATGAATTCATTGAGATCCAAACAAATTCAACATTCTTTTAGTTTCTATATCAAGGTATTTTGACAAGCATCAAGATTGGCTAGGATGTTTAAACTGGAAAGTTGATTTTGGAGAAAAAAAGTTTCAGTTTTTGAAATCAATCATCCAAATGAGAGTTGACAATTTGGGAGGTTCAGGAATTCCTAGATGTTCCTCGATGACCACTTCTTTAAGACTTCTCTTTTGTGGTATCGGCACTATCATAGATGGCTTCGGAAATTCCCATTTTACTCTAAACCGCCTATTTTTGGGTTTTCGCCCTAGAGTTCAATTCTCTCCAATTTTTTTCTTTTTTCCTTTTTTCATTGTTTTACCATGCATTTGAGAATTCTAAATTCTTCCTTAATGAAATGATAATTCGACGAGATGGGATAAAATCTGAGGAAAAAACCCTTCAAGTTAAATATTCATGCTTGATCAAAATGGACTTTTAAAGCACGTAATATAGGCCATGGCTCAGGGTTCAGAAAGAAAGGATAAATAGGCCCAAAATATGTGTTTGAGGGTAATCAGATCAAGGATCATTTCTTGAGGAGGATTCTCTTTGAAATATTTATCCTTTTTTGGACTTTTTATTCCTTTTTGACTTTTTGCTCTTTTTCTTCCTTGCTTTTGGCTTTCATTTGCCATACTTTTTCACATTTTTTCTTGGATTTTGTTTTGTTCTTGGCTTCCATTTCGCCATCTTTTTCTTTGACAGAGTGAGCTCGTATTTATTCGGGGCTCCATTTGCTTTGTCTCTGTCTTTGAGCTAGGACTCATTTTTCCATGATCTTTGAGAAGATCTTTCCTCGCATTTGCCCCACCAGTGTAGAGGGTAATCCTTGATCAGGGTTTAAAGAAGAAAGAATTCTTTCGGCTCAAAAAAGGTGACTATGGATAATTTCTTTTTGTGACAGGGACATGAAAGATGGCCATTTCTCATGTCAAGCACGAATATTCACATTGAAAAGCAATCCCCAAGGGAAATAGATATTTATAATTTCATTTTGCACTTTGGAATCATTCGAATTCTCATATGCATGATATCACAATTTTTTTTTCTTTTTCTGTTTTTTTTATCGCATGCCCCAATGATTCATTCATTAGTTCATCTTTTTTCACCATGTATCCATCATTTTCACATATGATGCCCTAATTTGATTAACCATGAGAATTTGTATCATTACGAAGGGTCTGTACTGAAAAGAATAAGTTTCAATCTTGGGTTTGTTTGAAGTGAATAAGGAAAATATGATCGAAAAACGGGTTTTCTCTGGGACATGGGATAATCTAGTTTAATCATAGTGCCCCAGGGTGTCAATGATGAAGTGATGTTTGGGAAATTAGTGTTATGTGGTTATTGGTAAAGGTCATGAATGGTTTTAGCACAATCTTGATATACATCAATTTACCAAAATCTAGATTCTTGAAAGAATGTCTCATTTGTTTTAATTTCAAGGAATTCGAAAGAATTTCAAAAAGTTTGTTCCTTTGTTCATGGCCTGGACTAGGATTTACATCTTTGCTTATTCTGCAATGACAATGGTTTATGAAGTTTAATCAATCATATTCCTTGAAGCATTAGGTCTTTCAAGTGATCTTAGTTTCAAGGATTTAGACATATGGAATCCCCAAAGGAGGGAAGGTGTTGGGTCATTTCTAACAATGATCATCAATATTCTCGAGACCATCCATTATTAGAACCTCCTTAATGCTTGTTTTTTGCACATTCAAATTATTGTTAAAACACAACAAACATAAAAACATTCAAAATTCATTTATTTCATAGGGATGTTAACATAAGAGAAGTGTTTTCATCATGAGGTATGAAACTAAATGCATAAAAACTTCCCCTTGACATGTTCTCCCTAATTCAAACTGGCTATTCCTCGATACTCTTTTCGATCTTTCCATCTTCTTCCCCAATTATGACATCCGCAATGGTCTCATCATTCCCATTTAGTAGATTATCCCCGCTGTCTGACCTTTGTTTCTTCCCCATATCTAACTGTCCTTTATTAATGAGTGCTTGAACCTTCCGTTTCAGACATAAATAATTTTCTGTGGAATATCCCCGAATCCCTGAATGATAATCACAATATGCATTCTCGTCATACCAGCTCGGATATGGGGGTTGGATAGGCTCCACTGGAACTTTAGTGAGGAGTTGCTCTTCGACCAGATGGGGTAATAGTTCAGAGTAAGACATGGGGAGTGTCTCAAACTGATCTCTTTTTTGGATATTCTTCGGTTTCCTCTGGCTGACAAAAGTTTGAAAATTTACTGGATTCTGAGAGGCCATCGGATATAAGTATGAATCCTGGGATACACAGTTCGTAGAAGGACAAGGTGGTTGGTATGAAGTAACCGGAATATATAGGGCAAAGTCTCCCACGGCTTGGACATCTTCCTTTTTCTTTTTGGGCGTTCTGTTTCTCTCTACATTAAATGTTTTACCTCCTTCGAGTTTCCCAGCCTTGATAGCATTTTGGATAATTTCCCCAGAGATTACCATATCCGAAAAATTCTTCGCGGTGTTGCCAACAAGTCTATCGTAGTATGGGGCCTGTAGTGTATTCACAAAAAAGGATAGTGGTTTCCTTCTGAGTTAAGGGCGGTTGTACTTGGGTGGCCATGTTCTTCCACCTCTGAGCATACTCTTTGAAGCTCTCAGTAACATTTTTCTCCATATTTTGCATGGTGAGACGGTCAGGTGTCATGTCGGTCACATGCTTGTACTGGTTTAGAAAAGCCCTGGCCAAATCATTCCAAGAGTGAATCTGATCCTTGCTCAACTGACTATACCACCTGATTGCGGACCCACTGAGGCTATCCTGAAAGCAGTGAATCAAAAGGTTTTCATTATCTATGTGACTTACCATCTTTCAGTAGAACATGGTGATGTAGGTTGATGGATCGATCGTCTTGTCATATTTCACAAAGTCAGGGACCTTGAATTTAGGAGGAATGACTAAATTGAGGACCAAGCATCGTTCTTTCGCATCCACACTCCCAAATACATCTGTATTTTCTACTGCCCGGAGCCTTTCATCTAACAACTGATATTTCCCTCGAGAATCTGTCAACTCAGCCATATTTGACTCAACCATTTTCAACTTTTCCCGTTCAACTGGGTCGTCTAAGTTCAAGGTGTTGCTGGGGTTAACTGTGTTCTGGCCATCCATCATTACGACCTCATTCTGACTCTTTTGTGCCTCTAACCCTTCTCTGGTGACAAAGTTTTTAGTGTATCCTTTTCCCTTGATTACGGTGGAAATCAGCTCCATCAATTTAGTCATCTGATCCTTAGATTCTGCTTGAGACTTTGGCAGCTGTTCTCGCAATTCTTCCTGTACCCTTTCCATTCTTTCCATTCGGGCAACTTGTTCATTCTCCATAGCACTAGCCTGAATTAAAAAGGGTACTCAGTACTTCTTATACCTCTGATTTGAAATGGAAATTCTTTCAAAGACTCTTAAAGCCAAGCCAACTTCTGTTTTATTCCCCCAAGTGCATGTCATGATGAAGGAGTTATGAATGCAATTTGATGCACGTGAAGCCTAAACAATATGATATATGGACATATACAATGGAAACATGCTGACTATAAATGCAATCACGATGCCAACATGCTGCAAGCAAAGAATAATCAAATCAATGCATGGATATATTGATGGAAACTCAATTAAGAGTTGTAAACCCAAGTGCAGGTTATGTTCAAGTAATAAATTCTCGGGTGTCCGAGGTCGAACCACAGGGAAGCGTATTAGTAAGTATAAGTTTATAAATATATAAGAAAAAGAAAATAAACAAGATATTAGGGAATCAATAACAAAGAAAGTAAACAAGATATTAGAGAACAAAATAAACAAAATAACATAAAAGCAATTAAACAAGATATAAAAAAAAAATAAGAAAAGATGTTGAGGTTAGAGAATCCACTCTTGGTGTTATGCTAAGATTAATCTTGTTTTATTACACAATTGAAATCCACGCATAAGGGAGGTTCCAACCGGAAGGTTTAGCAATTCAGTCCAAATTGTCCAACGTCCATAGCATATGATATTATGTTCATTTGGTGTCCTCAAAACTCACAAAAAGAGTCCAAGCATTCCTTATGCCAAGGTATATGTCTACAACAAATCAAGGTTATGAAACCAAGCATTTACTGTGCCATTTTCATTGTCAATAATGAATCAAGATCTCTACTTTGCAAGTATGATTTTAAACCAAAAGAAAATATTATCTATACTAGTGTTTATAAATGATGATTCATTTTAGCTCATGTTTAAGAGACTAACCTTAGCATTTACCAAGAGCTTCACCTCATCACCTCAACAATATGATTAGCAACACATACTAAAATTGAAAAGAAATGTAAGAAGCATAAGTAAATAAAGAAAAAGAAAACTAGAGAGAGAAAAAAAAAGAAGAAAACTTAGAGAAATTTTTTACAATGGCTTCTATCCTACCAATGTATAATGTATCCCAATACTCATCCAAGGCCCTCTATTTATACACATTTTGGAGGGCTAAATGACAAGAGACAAGCTTTACAAATTTCAAAGGTAGGTATAATAGGTGGGTGCATTTTTCTAACAATTTTCGTCATATTGTATGACAATTCTGATCAGCCAGCTTGATGGTCGATTTTGTCAATGTTGGAGGCTCGATCTGATAAAATGGTCTTCTAGAAAAATATACCCCTATCAGTTACGGATCCATAGCCGTTGGAATCAGATCATTTGCGTACGTGGATCGGAAGATATGGTCAAAATACCAAAACGGTGCAGAACAGACGTCATTGCACATCAGCCAACTTGATGGTCGATTTCGCTAGGGAAAACGACTCCGTTTCAAGAAGTGTAAAACATGAAAAAGATAGATATGCCTCTTAGCTTTGCAGGGATACAAAGTTCAGCCTTATTGCTTCAGTGAAACTCGAGATATAGCTGATATGGCAAAAGGTGTCAGAACTGGAACTGAACTGGATTTGCCCTTAATTCTAGTAATCTGAAATCACTCAAAGAAACTTGTGAAAAACACCAAATTACATAAAAATATAAAAGATCATAAACACAATTAGACTAAACAATAATAACTCGTATTTGACACAAAACAATAATAAAACATAACTAAAAACTATATAATTATACGAGTTATCACACCCCCATACTTAGATTGTTGCTAGTCCCTAGCAACGACTCAATAAAAATAAAATAAGAAAATCTAATCTAATCCATTTTCGTAGGAAATCACGGTGGCACTTAGCATGTGACACAAGCCTTTAAACCCCTAGGTGTCCCTAGTGGACGAGTTTAGTCTCGTGAGGGTTTACTAGGACGATACCCACAAACATTGAAGACATAAGAAAAACTAAAAATAATAATTATAACTAATCCTTCCAATATAAATTAGAGATAATCATTGGACAAGTCTTAAAAACTAATCAATAGCTTAAAGAATTTCACAAAAATTCATGCTTGAATGTAAATAAATGAGTTAAGCCAATATTAACATAACATATTTCAATCAAAATAGTGCATATTCAACTTAATCTCAACTTCTCACTATACTCTCATGATTTTCACTCTTTAAAGTAGTGGTAAAGTGTTTACACTCAATCAATCTCATGAAAACAGTTCTACCATATGCTTGCTTGTCCACCTATTCTCCACTATTTAGATCATACAACTTCATAAATCAAGAGGTCTTTTTTCAAGGTTGTAATGGGGCCAAAGGGTTATAATGTGGTTAAAGAACAAAAGGATAAAGATATCACAAAGGTTCCAAAGAGTTCATAGAGTTTAGAGACATAATAAGATCATACAAAGAAACTTCTCAAAACTCTTTACAAGTACATAGTCACATAGGCTAAATATTCATGTTGAGCCTTTGCTTCATTCTAACCAACTTTGTAACATCTTTTTCTTTACTTTAACTAGAAGTTCAAGAGAAGATTTTTTTTTTTTTTTTGAATATGGGAATGTATTTAACAATGATCCCTTTCTTTTTCTCTTGACTTTTTCTTTTCTTTTCTTCCCCCACACTTATCTTTTGTTTCTAACCCAAATTTTCAACTAAAAATATCCCTTGTTTTTTTGCAATATGTCTCAAAATATAAAATTCATCTTTAGAACAAGGGTAAGGATATAAGTATATTTAGGCTAGGTGTAAGTTGTGGTTACCAATAAAACATCATATTTAATGTAGGCTCAAATTGGCTCACTAGTGGGGATGTTCTCGTAGAACATTAATAATGGATGGCTGTTTGGCTCTAGTTATAATCCTAATGCCTCTATCATATTCATGTTGTCACATGTATCAATATAGTCTCAAACGGTTTAAAGCAAGTTCTAGAGAATCATGTAATCATAAGAGCACTCAAGAAAGAAATTAGATTGATTTGTATAATGCATCAATCATTATAGGCTCAAAAACTCACAAAGATGATTATACAAGTCAGATTAAGTCTAAACATGCTTCTTTCTCAATCAACATATCATATTAACATTGGCTCATAAAAAGGTTGACATCAAGCTCAATTCTCATGAAAATCTTCTCACTAATAAATCTGTTTTAGACTTATGCAATTCATATCTCATCATTGTATTGAAAGTAACTAAAAAAAACACACTAAGTCTAAACATGCTTTTTTTTGTTTTTTTTTTTGTTTTTTTTTTTTTTTTTTTTTTGTTTTTTTTTTAAAGAAGAAGATTAAATCAAACTGACAAGGTATGTCTCAAGTCTCCCTTACTCAGACCTTGTTCAGAATGAATACTTCTAAATGTCTTAAAACACAACAATTTTTTTTTTTTTTTTTTTTAGCAAAATATGTCCCTTACCCCCTACTAAAATATGACATTGTCCCCAATGTCAAATTTTAAAGGTAGAATTTAGGAGATATTACCTGCAGAGGTTGCTAACCACTTATTATAACTGAGACACAACAAGCAAAATGTTAGATAATGTCACAAAGACAAAGTGCAATCCACTCCTTGCTCGTCCATATCTCTTTTTCTTTTTCCGAGCGTTTGCGAAACAACCGTAGCAGATAAACACTCATAAGCTTGTAGCTTTTTGAGTAAATCTTCAATGGTTGTAGCAGAAATTATGGTTCTCCTTGCCTCTGAAAACATGAATCCGTTATCCACAGCATTATCTAAATATGAAAGTAAATTACTAAAATAACCATTAATATTAAGCAAACCAATGGGTTTCTTATTTGTGACCAAAGATGACCAAAAAGCCACGCAAGCTATTTCTTCCAATGTACCCAGACCTCCTGGTAAAGCAATGAATGCATCGGCAGAATGGTACATGATTGTTATCCGTTCAGGGATACTCCAGACTTGTATTTCCTTACCCACGGTAGGTCCACAAAAATCTGTGAATAGTTTTGGCACGATTCCTAAAACTGGACTTCCTCCGGCGTGTGCTGCTGTAGCGACTACTCCCATTAAACCCGTACTACCGCCTCCATAAATCAAGTGGATCTTTTGTTGGGCAAGTATTACTCCAACTCTTATGGCTTCATCAGCGAATATGTTATTTTTCCCTGGATAAGCACCTCCAAAGACACAAATTTTTTTTATGCGCTGGGACGAAGTGCTTTCCATTTTTTTTTCTTTTTCGAGTGCCTGAAAGAGAATGAGTACATGGTGTAATATATAGAGGACTGAGTAGTGAATCAGACAAGAGTAATAATGTCGCCGAAAGTGTATTTGACCTGTCAGAAGAAAATGTTAACCTAACAAAAGATTTTTGCGTGATTTCAGGAAGAAAATCAAAAAGAGAAGAAAAATCAATCGTAAAAGACCAATGCAAAAAAAAAAAAAACGAGAATATTTACACAAATCGAACAACACGTAAATTAAACTGAAATAAAGTTATTGCAAATCAAACCAAAAGCTGAGAAGTCATTTATTGTAGTTGTGATTGTGGCTCACATCTTCCTCTGGTTTTACGTCCAGAAACGGCTTAAACGCCTTCTATGAGTCGAGGATATGCTTCCCATCCAGTTTTCTTACAAGCTGGCAAACAGGGTCTTTTAACATCAGATTCCCAAGATGTTGCCATTCCCTTTGGAATTGCGGCCATAAATCAAGAATTTCTCTTTGTACGTCTCCACTAGGATGCGTCTCAAGAGAAAGTTGGATATTACCCAAATTCTCCTTACTCAGTCCATCCTTAATGAATTCAATTTTATCATCTCGATTAGAGGACGGAATCCCAATAGAACGACATTTACCGTTACACGTCCATCGTGCACACTTGTGGCAATTTGAACTCATGCGCTTTGCTCGTCGCTTCTTTGCATAAGTGCTTCTACCTGTACCTGGTAAATGCAAAACAGGAAGATATTCATCTTCACGTACCTTGGCTTCAATTATCCAACGTATGTCTTCAGGAATCCCTTTGTTCATAAGCATTCTTAATCTTTCTAATCGAACTTGGTAAAGCTTCAGTAAAATATTCCGAGGAAAAGGAGGAAATCGTTTCTGCAATCTTTTGAGAATATCATCCATCCTGAAAAAAAAATGAAATAAAATAAAATGAAAGAGAAATTTATATACAATATCAGTTTTGTGGGTAGCTGATGGAACCGACTTAAATAATCACGGAGTACCGTTATCCGCCATTTAACCGGGGTAAAAAAATGAATTATTTTTTTTTTTTTTTTGAAGATTAGTAAAAGTTATATTTACATCTAGTTATTTTCAAAACAAGGATCAGAAAGAAAAACAACCTCTTCTTGAGTAACATGATTTTCCAAAAAGAGTTTGAGTCTTTGTCCATTTACCTTGAATACGTTACCATTTTGAGGATTCTCAATGTCAACTGCTCCATAATGATACACATGCTTAACCACAAATGGGCCAGTCCATCTTGATCTCAACTTACCAGGAAATATGTGAAGTCTAGAATTATAAAGTAGAACTTTTTGCCCAACATCAAATATTTTTCTTGAAATTAACTTGTCATGAAAGGCTTTAGTTCTTTCTTTATGAATTTTAGAATTCTCATATGCATCATTTCTGAGTTCCTCAAGTTCATTTATTTGTAATTTTCGTAAATTAGAAGCGTCATCAAGGTTTGAGTTGAACATTTTAATGGCCCAATATGCTTTATGCTCAAGTTCCACAGGTAAATGACAAGGTTTTCCATAAACTAGCCTATAAGGAGACATGCCCAATGCTGTTTTAAAAGCTGTTCGATAGGCCCATAATGCATCGTTAAGTCTAAGAGACCAATCTTTGCGATTTGGATTAACTGTCTTTTCCAAAATTTGTTTAATCTCCCTATTTGCTAATTCTACCTGTCCATTTGTCTGCGGGTGATAAGGGGTTGCAACTTTGTGTGTAATGGCATATTTCTTCATTAATGTTTCAAAAACCTTGTTGCAAAAATGTGTTCCCCCATCGCTTATGATAGATCGAGGAATTCCAAATCGACTCAAAATATTTTCTTTTAAAAATTTAATCACTGTTTTGTGATCATTATTTCGACATGGAATTGCCTCTATCCACTTTGAAACATAATCTATTGCAACTAAAATGTATAAGAAACCAAAAGATGGTGGAAATGGTCCCATGAAATCAATACCCCAACAGTCAAAAATTTCAATTACAAGAATTGGGTTCAAAGGCATCATGTTTCTTTTCGAAATGGAACCTAATTTTTGACAACTTTCACATGACTTGCAAAAATTATGTGCATCTTTGAACAAAGTTGGCCAGTAAAATCCACACTGTAAAATTTTTGCAGCAGTTTTCTTTGATGAAAAATGACCACCACATGCCTCGGAATGACAAAACTTAATTACACTACTTACCTCATTGTCGGGAATGCATCTTCGAAAAATCTGATCAGGACAATATTTGAACAAGTAAGGGTCATCCCAATAGAACTTCTTTACCTCATTCAGAAACTTCCTTTTATCTTGTGTGCTCCATTGAGAAGGAATTTTTCCTGTAGCAAGAAAATTAGCAATGTCAGCAAACCAAGGTGTCGTGGAGACAATTAGAACTTGTTCATCAGGAAAAGTATCATTTATTGGTGAGGTTCCAAAAGATTCATCACAAACAAGTCTTGATAAATGATCAGCCACCACATTTTCTACTCCTTTTTTATCTCGAATGGTGATGTCAAATTCTTGCAGCAAAAGGATCCACCTCAGCATCCTAGGTTTTGCATCCTTCTTAGAGAGAAGATATTTTAAAGCTGCATGATCACTAAAGACAACAATTGATGATCCAACAAGGTAAGATCTGAATTTATCCAATGCAAAAACAACTGCAAGTAATTCCTTTTCTGTAGTGGAATAATTCATTTGGGCTCTATTTAAAGTTTTACTTGCATAGTAAATTACATGTGGTTTATTATCTTTCCTTTGTCCTAACACAGCACCAACAGCATAGTCACTAGCATCACACATTATTTCAAATGGTAAAGACCAATCAGGAGATCTCATAATAGGAGCAGTAGTGAGCATATTTTTGAGTTTTTCAAAAGCATCTTCACAATCTTTAGTCCATTCAAATGCAGTGTCTTTCATTAAAAGATTACATAGAGGTTTAGATATCGTGCTAAAATCTTTTATGAATCTTCTATAAAAACCTGCATGTCCCAAGAATGACCTAATGTCCTTTACTGTCTTTGGTGTGGGTAGATTAGCAATCAATTCAAGTTTTGACTTGTCTACCTCAATCCCTTTTGCAGAAACAATGTGACCTAGTACAATACCTTTAGTGACCATGAAATGACATTTTTCCCAATTAAGAACAAGATTTTTTTCTTCACACCTAATCAATACATTTTTCAAATTGGCTAAGCAATCATCAAATGAATCACCAGAAACAGAAAAATCATCCATGAAAATCTCAAGATTACGTTCAATCATGTCACTAAAAATGCTAAGCATGCATCTTTGAAATGTGGCAGGGGCGTTACATAATCCAAATGGCATTCTACGATATGCAAAAGTACCAAAAGGACATGTAAAAGTGGTTTTCTCTTGGTCCTCAAGTGCAATGGCAATTTGATTATACCCAGAATATCCATCTAGAAAACAATAAAACTCATGCCCTGCAACTCTTTCTAAGATTTGATCCATGAAAGGCAAAGGGAAATGATCTTTCCTCGTCACTGAGTTAAGTTTCCTATAGTCAATGCACATGCGCCAACCAGTAACAGTCCTAGCTGGAATTAATTCATTGTTTTCATTTTTAACTACAGTAACTCCAGATTTCTTAGGTACGACTTGAGTAGGACTTACCCATTTGCTATCAGAGATAGGATAAATGATTCCATTATCTAGAAGTTTAATGACTTCATTTCTCACTACTTCTTTCATATTAGGATTAAGCCTTCGTTGCATTTGTCTAGAGGGTTTAGCATTTTCCTCTAAATAAATATTATGTGTGCAGATTAATGGGCTTATTCCCTTTATGTCAGCTAAGGTCCATCCTAATGCATTTTTGTGCATCTTCAAAAGTTGTAACAACTTACCTTCTTGTAGTTCATCAAGATGTGAAGAAATTATGACTGGAAAAGTTTCACTCTCACCCAAAAAGGAATATTTTAGCTCGGATGGCAATGGTTTTAACTCCAGCTTGGGTGGTTCAATAGATGATGGTACAGTGACATTTGTAAGTGATGGAAGTTCCTCAAACTTTTGTTTCCAACAATGCTTATCCTGAAAAGATTTTAACAAAGAATCAGTGTGTGAAATTTCTGAAGCATTATCAAACTCATATTCAATTAAATAAGCTTCTAAAGGATCATGGAATGTGGTAGTGGTGAGATGTTCATGAACAAGTTCTTCAATGAAATCCACTTCATGTACTTCTGAATTATCACCAGGTTGCTTGCAAATGTTGAACACATTTAATTCTAAAGTCATATTTCCAAAAGAAATGTTCAACATACCATTCCTGCAATTTATCAGAGCATTAGAAGTTGCAATAAATGGACGGCCTAATATAACAGGAATTTGAACATTTGGATTTGAAACAGGATGTGTGTCCAAAACAATAAAATCAACAGGGAAGTAAAAATTATCAATTTGAACCAAAACATCTTCAACTATCCCTCGAGGAATTTTTACAGAACGATCAGCTAGTTGAAGTGTAACAGGTGTTTCCTTGAGTTCACCTAAACCTAACTGTTGATAAACAGAAAAAGGCAAAAGATTAACACTAGCACCAAGATCAAGCAATGCACGTTCTATTCTAGTGTTTCCAATGATGCATGAGATTGTTGGACATCCAGGATCTTTGAATTTTGGTGGAGTAAGGTGCTGAATGATTGAGCTCACACTTTCCGTCAAAAATGCTTTCTTTTGTACATTATGTTTCCTTTTAACTGTGCACATGTCCTTCAAAAATTTAGCATAAGATGGAACTTGTTTGATTGCATCCAATAAAGGAATGTTAATCTTAACTTGTTTGAAAAGTTCATAAATTTCTGCATTTTGATTCAAATTCTTTATTGTTTGCAACCTTTGAGGAAAAGGAGCAGGATGCATACCTTTTTCTTTGTCCAAATTTTCAAGAAGTTCAGACTTACCATCATCCTTACCATTACTTTTCGGAGGGGAAAGAGGATCTTGGTCTTTTGATGGAATCTTTTTGTCCATTGCCTTTCCACTTCGAAGAGTTGTGATAGAACTGGCATTTTCCTGTTGAGTTTCATTGGAGCAAGAAACAAGACATTGAGTAGAAGGGTTAGGCTGAGGTTGAGCAGGAAACTTACCTTTTTCTTGAGTGCGTAATGAAGCTGTCAATGTGGACAAGGTGTTTTTGATCTCATTGATGTCCTGTGAAGTCCGGCTATTCACATTTGCTTGTGTTTGCATGAATGCTTGCAATGTTTCTTCCAAGGTTTGTACACGTGAAGGTTGATAGGAAAAAGTGTTGCCCGGCTTTTGAGATTGTGGTACCTGAACATGATTATTATTCCGCCAACTGAAGTTGGGATGATTTCTCCATTCAGGGTTATACGTTTCAGAGTAAGGAGAAGGAAAAGGCTTTTTAAATGTGTTTATGGAATTTACTTGATCATGCAACGCTTCTTTAAGAATGGGAATGTTTGGACATTCAGAAGTGGGGTGTCCCATGATTTCACAAATTCCACAACTTTCTTCATTTTTAACCGTTTTGACTTCTTTTACTTCTCTAAGTTCCATGGCTTCAATCTTTCTAGCCAAATTAGCTACTTTAGCTTTTATCTCATCTTCTTGACTAAAATGATATTTTCCTCTGTCAGAAACAACATTAGATCTATTGGAACTTTCAGAGGAATTATCTGTGTGCCAGGCTTGAGAGTTATCTGCCAAATGGTCTAAGTAGTCAAAGGCTTCTTCAGGTTCTTTTTCTAGAAACTCACCGTTACACATTGTTTCAACAAATTGTTTAGTTTCGGGAGTTAAACTTTCATAAAAGAAACTAATAAGACGCCATTTTTCAAAACCATGATGTGGACAAGAACTTAACAAATCTTTAAAACGATCCCAGCACTGAAAAAATGCTTCATTTTGATTTTGATTGAAATTTTGAATCTGTCTTTTCAAAGCAGTAGTTTTATGTGCTGGGAAAAATTTCTTTAGAAACTCAGTTTGTAATTCTTGCCATGTGCCAATTGACCTTGGTTTTAAATTATGAAGCCAAATTTTTGCTTTATCTTTTAAAGAAAAAGGAAATAATTTTAGCTTGACAATTTCATTTGTACATTGTTGGTCATTAAAGGTGACACATACATCCTCGAAGTCTTTTAGAAACGAGTAAGCGCTTTCCGATTCTAACCCATGGAAATTTGGAAGCAAAGCTGTCATACCTGGTTTAAAACGAAAGTTGTTTGCATTGAGAGGAAAAATAAAACAAGAGGGTGATGAGCTTCGAGTTGGTTGCAAGTAGTCACGCATGGTGCGTACTTGTCTGTTCTCATCTTCAGCATGAACACTTTCATTGTCAGCCATGGTAGGAGTTGTATTAGAAAGATTACCTGAAAAAGTTTCACAATAAAATCTAACTAAACGACGAGATCTAAAATCACGTCGCCAAACAAGCATAAAACAAAGTTAATATACAAATTAGGCGGTATAACCAGCCAATAAAAATAAAACAAAGTTAATATACAATATAAATATAAATATATAGAAAATTAGGCGGTATAACCAGCCAATAAAAATAAATATACTTATAAACTTATATACTTAGTATTGCCTCCCCGGCAACGGCGCCAAAAACTTGATGGAAACTCAATTAAGAGTTGTAAACCCAAGTGCAGGTTATGTTCAAGTAATAAATTCTCGGGTGTCCGAGGTCGAACCACAGGGAAGCGTATTAGTAAGTATAAGTTTATAAATATATAAGAAAAAGAAAATAAACAAGATATTAGGGAATCAATAACAAAGAAAGTAAACAAGATATTAGAGAACAAAATAAACAAAATAACATAAAAGCAATTAAACAAGATATAAAAAAAAAATAAGAAAAGATGTTGAGGTTAGAGAATCCACTCTTGGTGTTATGCTAAGATTAATCTTGTTTTATTACACAATTGAAATCCACGCATAAGGGAGGTTCCAACCGGAAGGTTTAGCAATTCAGTCCAAATTGTCCAACGTCCATAGCATATGATATTATGTTCATTTGGTGTCCTCAAAACTCACAAAAAGAGTCCAAGCATTCCTTATGCCAAGGTATATGTCTACAACAAATCAAGGTTATGAAACCAAGCATTTACTGTGCCATTTTCATTGTCAATAATGAATCAAGATCTCTACTTTGCAAGTATGATTTTAAACCAAAAGAAAATATTATCTATACTAGTGTTTATAAATGATGATTCATTTTAGCTCATGTTTAAGAGACTAACCTTAGCATTTACCAAGAGCTTCACCTCATCACCTCAACAATATGATTAGCAACACATACTAAAATTGAAAAGAAATGTAAGAAGCATAAGTAAATAAAGAAAAAGAAAACTAGAGAGAGGAAAAAAAAGAAGAAAACTTAGAGAAATTTTTTACAATGGCTTCTATCCTACCAATGTATAATGTATCCCAATACTCATCCAAGGCCCTCTATTTATACACATTTTGGAGGGCTAAATGACAAGAGACAAGCTTTACAAATTTCAAAGGTAGGTATAATAGGTGGGTGCATTTTTCTAACAATTTTCGTCATATTGTATGACAATTCTGATCAGCCAGCTTGATGGTCGATTTTGTCAATGTTGGAGGCTCGATCTGATAAAATGGTCTTCTAGAAAAATATACCCCTATCAGTTACGGATCCATAGCCGTTGGAATCAGATCATTTGCGTACGTGGATCGGAAGATATGGTCAAAATACCAAAACGGTGCAGAACAGACGTCATTGCACATCAGCCAACTTGATGGTCGATTTCGCTAGGGAAAACGACTCCGTTTCAAGAAGTGTAAAACATGAAAACGATAGATATGCCTCTTAGCTTTGCAGGGATACAAAGTTCAGCCTTATTGCTTCAGTGAAACTCGAGATATAGCTGATATGGCAAAAGGTGTCGGAACTGGAACTGAACTGGATTTGCCCTTAATTCTAGTAATCTGAAATCACTCAAAGAAACTTGTGAAAAACACCAAATTACATAAAAATATAAAAGATCATAAACACAATTAGACTAAACAATAATAACTCGTATTTGACACAAAACAATAATAAAACATAACTAAAAACTATATAATTATACGAGTTATCATATATGCAATGAATGACTATGTATATTTCAGCGTATTTCCCAATGAATGATCATAGACATTATGAATGCAACACGATGTCAATTATGATGTATGTAAACAATGATTAACATAGAGTATATACAAAGAAACTCATGCTGACCATGTGTGTTATGAATGCGGCCTAATGCTAACATGATGTATGTAATAAGCAAATTAGTGCATGAACATATAGAAAAATCATGCTGACTATGTTTGTCATGAATACCACCTGATGCTACCAAGATGCATGCATGAATGTATGGTATGGCAAATAATTGATCGGATGCAAAATGCAAAGGGGAAGATATCACGGAGGAAATAAGAATCGGAGGAACTTAATCATCAACATCTCATAAATTTGAAGCACAACCAATTCATTCCCAAATCAACATTCTCAATGGTATAAACCATGTTTACAAAATCATGAGCAATGGTTAAAACTGTCTTTACAAGCACTTTATTCTTCCTAGCACCCTAAGGCTATAAGAACCAGCAACTAAAATAGTGAAATCCTATTACATCATATCAGACCAAAGTCTTTCTATATGATTATCGTAAATCTCCTAATCCTAATGATGCTTTCCCAGCCCTCTATCAATTAGCATCGTTGGATCCAACCACTTGGCATCTATAAGAGATTGTACTTTGTTCTTGAGTGCATTGTAGTGCTCAATGCTATGCCCCAACAGTTCCACAGTGATAATCACATCTTTCATTCGGGTTATACCACTTGGGGTATGGTGGTGACAAGGTTTCAATGGCACATAGGCAACTAGCTGATTTCTGACCAATATTGGGAAAAGCTCTTGATAGCTAATTGGAATAGGATCAAAATGCCTTTAGGTTTTATCCAAGGGTTGTTTCTTAGTCACACAGGGCCTAGGAGTTGGGGCACTTGATGGTGGCACTAAGGCTTGCATCGGAGTGTTTGCATGGGGAGATGGTGGAATAACAAGGCAAGGGTATGGATTTGGACACGAGACTCTTGGAGGTTGTATATAGCTAGAGGTTCCTATCCTGGATGCTTGATAAGGTGATTGATGAGGGAAATGGTATGAACTGCCAGTTGGTGGTGATGGAGTGGGATTCAGGGGTCCCGTAGTGATCATCCCAGTGGACAATTGAGCCATAGTAGGGTAGGGATGCTGGTTTGGACTTAGAGCAGTTTGCAGGTATGGTACAGGATCCATGATTTCTGTCTTTGGTACCAGGCTCTCTGGTTTAATCATTTTCATGATTTTGTCCACAATTTCATTAGGGTTGCACCTTTGTAACACTGGCAAGCGCAGGATCTAGCAAGGATTGTATATTCCGGACTTGAAGGTTTTGGTTGATCCAAAAGTGATGAAGAACCCTGAGAAAATTCCCCTTTACTCTTACCCATATCCTCAAACATTTTCATAAATTTGACAAGCTGTTCCTTCAACTCCCGGAGTTCATGTCCAAACTCCTCTTGATTTCGTTCCAAAGCCCCACTCGTTCCTCCAATTCTTTCCTCATATCTCGAACCCCTTTCATGCAAATGAAAATTTCGTGAGATTTAAGAATACAATTATGAATGTACATGCTCTATTCCTATATGCATGAATATACTGATGATTAATGCATGAAGCATTCAAAGAAATTATGATGACTATGTATGCCATGTGTGCAACCTGATGCCAACATGATGCATGTAAAGAATAAACAAATTACTGCATGGGTATATACAGAAAAATTATGCTAACTAGGACTGTATTCTACAATGAATGAGCATACATGCTTATTACTGTAACATGATGTCAAAATGATATATACAAAGAATAAATAAATTAACACCATGGTATATACAAACAAATCAATGGCTACACAAAAATGGTGGGACCAGATTTTTATTATACAAAGAAATCACTATGCAAAATTTGCCTCCAAATTTAATCTATGATTTTTTTGGAACATGTTTTCTCTATGAAAAACCAAACATATTATTTTCAAAAGAATTTCAGGGTAGTGGATCCTAATATGGTACAATATCCAAATGTTCATGCAACACTACCGGTCTTATGAAATCATCAAAAAGGATTATTATCACTATCCGTTTATTGCAGAAAATGAGATAAAAAATACAACCACGAATGTACATGCTCTATTCACACATGCATGAAATGTGCAAAAAATGTTTGAAAAAGGATGTTTGTATTTTGAATTTCAAAAAGTTAGTGAACACTTGCCCCAACAATATCTACTTATATAGGCATCACGGTGCCTTTGGGGTGGAGTATCACACTTATTACGGGCGATGTGCGTTCATCTTTGCCCGGTTTACAAAACTTATTTAAGATGTAAAAATAGGTAATAAAAGGTTAGAAATGTCCCTCCATGTGTTCCTAACTTCGGTGTATCTAAGGAAAATCCGACATGGCTTCACCTAGGTTACTATATAAGGGTGAATCGGTTCTAAAGGCCCCGAATTGCTCCTCACTGTCGTCGGTGAAGGCTAGTAAGGCACCCCAATAAAAGCGGGTTCAATTCGTTAGAGTATATTTTTCTAAGCCCATACGAAGGATCATCACGAAGGCGTAGTTACTTTACTCCCACTTAAAAGGAAAGAACTGGGGTAGAGAGTTCATGTTATGCAAATGCAAGTGAGGTGTGTAAGGAGGAACCACAAACCTTTCACCACCTATTCTACAATCCTTATTCTAAATATCCCAACAATTTATTAAAACAAAGATCAATAATAGTGTCAAGCATTAACCAACCAGAGAGCAGTAATAACATGCATGCAAATGAATATATTAAACATATTTTATTATTTTCAAAAAATTCTCCTTATTTATTAAAAAAATGTGGGAATTAAAATTAAATACCAATTAAACCAACAAAACCGAGACTTTGATAACACACGACTAATTCTAGGCCTGACTCTCTAATAGTCCCCAGTGGAGTCGCCAAGCTGTCGGAACCTAAAAAAAAACAACGTCTCATCGCAAGACTTTATTATTCGTTAAGCGTGACATAAAAAAAAACCGAGAAAAAGTCGACTTAATTCCTCTAGAAAAATGAAGGTTTTAAAAATAACCTTCAAAAAGACATGGAGTCGCCACCAATCTTATTTAGCTAGGTGTGATCGGCCACCTATTAAAATCGGTTTTATAAAACATTTTAAAATTAATTAAAACATTTTTAAAACCAATTTCAACTCTGCGTTATAAACCAGAGAAAATCGAAGAATCGGGTTCGGGACTCGGTTACGTGCGGGGAAGGATTAGCACCCCCACAACGCCCGTATAAAACGGTACCTTATTAATCGTGTGTTATCTCAAATCTCGGTAAAAAAGTCGGTTTTAATTTAGTATTTCAAGTTAATTCCCAATTTAAAGAAAAATAATTCCATTTTTAATTGAAAATGATCCGGAATTTATTAATTTAAAGTTTTCCTATATTCCCCGACAAAATCGGCAACATATAGAAATTTTTTATTTATTTGGAAAACGTTCAGAATAATTCTCGTTTTTTGAAAGAAAGATATTCCTTATTAATGATAATTGATGATATTCCCTCCTGCAAACCCGGTAGAGAACTCATGAATTATTTTAACTCGGGAATATCATTATTATTTATTGAAAATCATTATCTTTTTCAAAACATTTAAAAATATGAACATGAACATGTATGACATAAATAAAATGACATGGCAAAGTCTAGATAATATAATGCAGCCTAAATAATATGACATAATTTAAATGGCATAGTATATTCTAGGCGAAATGAAAAATCCTAAGTATCATGGTATATTCTAAATGAGATAAAATGATTTAAATGACATGGCAATTTAAATGATATGGGATATTTTAAATGACATGGCATATTATAAATAAAATAACCTAAATGACATGGAATATAATATAAATGATAAGAAGCGACATGAAATATAAAATAATGCTATCATAAAATATGCATGAAAATAAAATAAAAATGCATGAACATAGTATATGCTAAATAATGTGACAAAAAAAATGACTAAATAAAAAATATGGGATATCATGAAATATTCAAAATCATATAGCAAACAATATAACATTATAAAATGTAAATCAAAGTAATAATAATACCATGGAAAATATCATAGCAAAAATCACTCATTTAAATAAAATGTATGAACATGGAAAATACAATGCATCAAAATATATTTTTTCCTCTAAATAATGAAATCCGTATATCTAAAAAGATATCTGGCTACCTTAGGAAAATATGTCAAATTAGATTTTCTAAAAAAAAAAAAACTTTGTGATTGTTTGAAAACAATTTTGAGGAAAAACTTGAATAAAAATTAAAACCCTTACCAAACCCTTTTAAAAAGGCTCTAATTTCCTAAGTTTAAAATCCCGGACTTGACCACCCTTAACCCAAGATTTATAAAATCATTTTTAAAGTTTAAAAAGGCTTAGAAACTACCCTAAGACAGTAGCTAAAGCTTCTAACCAAACCCCTCTAAATGCCTTAGCCAAATTCAACCATTATTTCTCTTTTGATTTCAAATTTGCCTCTACTGTCCGGTTTTGACACATGATTTTTTTGCCTATTTTTAAAAATTTTAAAAAATATAAAACAAATGCTATAGACTTAGAACATGTAAAGATACACGATAAAAAATTGGCTTAAGTTTTTGATTAAAGATAACTACCCAAAAAAAATCAGAGAAGTTCGAGTACTGGGTGAAAAAAACTGTTTTGTCAAAACACATTTTTTGCCTTTGATAAAATCATTTAAAAACCAAAGTAAAATTGTTGGAGATCATCCTAAAGACCTAAGGACAGTAGCTAAAACATTTAAAAAAACTTGGACAGAAATTGGCAAAGTAAAAAAAATTACAAAGGTAGAATAATCAATTTGACAACTTCTTAATTTTGCACAAGTATGCTCAAGTGAGCATGATTTTGAGCCATTGATTGGCCTAAGTCAGAAATCATGTGGCAATGACATGGAATGCATGAACATACAGCAAATGAAATGTATGAAATACATGGTCTAAAGCCTAAATGGTAAAGGAAATGCATGACAATTCAAAATAACCTAAATGCCTAGCATGAGTTTGCATGGCAATAAATGCTATCCTAACTCAATATACATGCAATGCTTGATAATGCAAATATGACTTGGACCTAATATGTTATGAATATGCATGAAAATTCTAATGTAACCTAAGGCCTAAATAGCATAGTAATGCATGACAATACCAATGTGATTTAAGACTCAATATGCATGGCAATACCAATATGGCCTAGACCTATAATGTAATGAACATGCATAGCAATACTATGAACATACAATGACCAATGAAGCTAATGCTAATGTTGGAATAAACAGCAACTAATACACAATTTCAAGATATGATAATGCAAAGCATGTTACCTAAACAAAATGCAAATGCATGACAAGGCAAGGGATGCATGAAGAGGCCGAATGTGGTTACATGATACTCTAATGCAATCCTATCTAGTAAATGGCACAAGTACATGACAAATCATATCAAGATGAATAATGTCATGATATTTTCACAAGCATATGACATACTAAAATCAAAATACACAAGCTCATGGCATGGAGATGCAAACAAGTCAAGAGGCAAGATGAAAATGCACATGCAAGGCATATCAACATGGAGTATCCAAATGGCCATATGACAAATATGAAAAATGCAAACATGTTTATAATATAAGACATGAAATATGAAAAATGCACAATATGACTCGAATAGGCAACAAGGCCGAATCTTCAAGGAAAACATATTAAGCATGGAAATGAAATATAGAAACAAATATAGCATATAAAATAATGTAAAGAACATTTATAAAATTAAACATAGACATGCAAAGCAAATAACAAGCAAAACTAGTAAATAAAACAAGGAAAGTTAAGCTCCATGGTTGGTATAAAATGGGCATAGCCTCTCACCTAACCATAATCACTTGGTCTTGCCAAGATCATGAAGCCTTTCCATTTCAAAAATCAGAAAATAAACCATGCTAAATAGCAAAATTAAGGTGAGCTTCATGGTAGGTAAAAATGGGCATAGCCTCTCCTCTAACCATGGTCACTTATTCTTGCCAAGATCATGTAGATATTTCAACCTTTTTGCTTCATCTTTTAAAAAAATAAGAACCTTAGAATACTCTAAAAAAACCTTGTAAAAATCATTTTCCACAACAACAAGCAAGGAAGAAAGAAAAAGAAAACCAAGGCAAGCAAACATGCCATATTCGGCCAAGCATGAAACCATGTGAACAAAAATAGTTTTCCACCGTTTTAATGAAGAAGAAGAGATGAAAACGTAAGTAAACATTAAGAAAGTTTATTTCTATGAAAAATGTAGTAGGAAAACAAGATAGAAAATCAAGAAAACACCATGGAAAACAAGAAGAAAGCTATGCTAGAGCTTGGTAGACTACCTTCAAGCTCTTTATTGAAAACCTCTTTTTTTCTTTCTTTCAAAACCTTTTTCTTTGATAAATTAGCTACTAAATTCAGCCAAAAAGCCTATGAAAAAATGAAACCAACCCCCCCTCTTTAGCCTTGGCCGAATGGCCTCTCACCCTTGGATGGAAATTGCATTCTTTCTCCTCTAATCTTGGCCTTTATATTAAGATATTTTGATGACAACATAAAAATGTCATCTTGCGAATTGATAGAAGCCCTTAAGATGTTTACTCAGCCCTTGTAGTAACCTCAGCCCTTAGATGCAAAAGAAGACCAATCCCATGCACTCCCTTGCTTGCCCCCCTGAGTGCCTACCCTTGGATGAGTTGTGCTCTTCCATTCTTGGTCATTGGATGAGGACAACATAAAAATGACATCTTGTAGATTAAATCCTGCCCTCAACATGTGTACTTAGTCCTTGTAGATGGCCTAAGCCATTTGATGAAAACAGACAATCCTATGCACTCCCTTGCTTAACCGAATGGATGCTCACCCATCGATGAATTGTGCTCATCTTTTTTCTTCCACTCTAGGCCATTAGATGAGGGTTCTTTGATGACAAATAAAAATGTCATCTTGGCATTTAAACTTGGCCATTGGATGGTGCATTCAACTTTCCTACAAAGCACATAAGCCATTGGATAAGGGGGGACCATTTGCAAGGTGTTAGTGGTAGCATGTGGCTTGATAGTGACTAGGGAATTAAATTGTTCAAGCTTCCTTCTTCTTCTTTCATATTTTTCTCAATTACAAATTTACCCTTTTTTGGTTTCTTTGGTGAAATGACCTTTTTGCCCCCTGTACCTAAATAGATAGCAAACGGACTCCAAATTTGAATTTTATTTTTCAATACTTCTGAAATAAGAAAAAATTTAATTCTGAAAGTTTTTAAAATTTTGTAAGTCCATTTGCTATTTATTTCGGATTTATTTCCGAAATTACCCCTTTTATACACCCGAACTTTACCATTTTTTAAACGAGCTCTAAATAAAGATTTTTCTTCACCAATCTCTTCCAAATAATTTACAAATGTGATCTGGAAGTTTTCATAATTTTTGGAACTCGTTTGCTATTTTTTCGGGATTTATCTGCTTGAATTACTCCATAGGGGACCCGAGATTTGGCCATTTTGCAAACGAACTCTGAATGAAGATTTTATTTCTCCAATCTCTTCCAAATAATTTAAAAATGAGATTTGCAAATTTTCAGAATTTTTGGAACTCGTTTGCTATTTTTTCGGGATTTATCCCGTTGAATTTCTGCATAGTGGACCTGGGATTTGGCCATTTTGCAAACGAACTCTGAATCAAGATTTTCCTTTGCAAATCTCTTCAAAATGACTTAAGAATGAGATTTACAAATTTTCAGAATTTTTGGAGTTCATTTGCTATTTTCCCAAATTTTCCAATTTTGCCCTTTTGCCTCCGAAACTCGATTTTGCTCAAAACAAGTCCGATTTTTAGATTTTCTTCAAACTGAGCCTTGGGCTATCCTTATTTAATCATTTCTCATCAATTAAGGGCTTTAGATCTACCGAATCAGGCCATTTCTGTAATTCTTCCAAATTTCACCGAAATCCACCAAAAAACCCTAATTCACGGTTTTCTTCCATATTGACTTTTCTATCAGTTTTTCTTCCAAGTGGCTTCTCCATTACTCGTAGTCAGTGCTTATCTTTTATTTGGGACATTTAATTCTGACCAATTTGATCATTTAAGCACTTTTCCCCAAATTTCCCGAACTAGGGTTTTCTTCTTATAGAATCTCTGTAACCCAACTTCCGAACTCCATATCTTTCAATGTAGATCTCGGATTATCAAAATTCTTTCACTGCTTTTCAATTGAACCTCAAATCTTGATTTTGAAAGTGGGTTGACTTTTTTAGTAGTGACTTTTTTGAGGTTGACTTTTTTAGGGTTGACTTTTTCCAAGTTTGACTTTTTCTGTACGCTTTCTTAGACTAAGTCTCGGAGGACCACCTGCAGGATGAGAAAAGCCTTTTAGCATTCTGAAATATCAATTTAGGAAGAAAACGTACCTGATTTAGGGGTCCGAACAAAATTAGGTGTCTACAATGGTATTGTTATTATTTTGATTTATGTTTTATGGTGTTATATTGTTTGTTATATGGTTTTGAATATTTCATGCTATCCTATGCTTTTTATTTAGTCATTTATTTTTGTCACATCATTTAACATATACTATTTTCATGCATTATTATTTTTATTTTCATGCATATTTCATGATAACATTATTTTATGTTTCATATTTCATATCACTTAGATTATATTCCATGTCATATAGATTATATTATTTAAAATAGGCCATGTCATTTAAATCTGCTATGTCATTTGAATCATATTATTTCATTTAGAATATTTCATGTTACTTAGGACATATTATTTCATATAGAATATATTATGTCACTTAGGATATTTCATTTCATATATAATATATTATGTCACTTAGGATATTTCATTTCATTTGGAATGTATAACGTTATTTAGGATATTTCATTTCATTTAGAATATATCATCTTACTTAGGATATTTCATTTCATCAAGAATATGCTATGCCATTTAAATTATATCATATAATTTAGGTTGCATTATATTATCTAGACTTTGTTATATCATCTTTACTATGTCATACATATTCATATATTTTTAAATGTTTTGAAAAAGATAATGATTTTCAATAAAATAAAGATATTCCTGAGTTAAAATAATTCATGAGTTTTCTGCCGGGTTTGCTGGGGAGGATATCATCAATTATCATTAATAACGGAATATATTCTTTAAAATGAGAATGATTCGAAAAATCTTCCAAATTAATAAAAATTTCTATATTTGCCACGTTTGTCGGGAAATATATGAATAATAAATTATGGATCATTTTCAATTAAAAATGGAATTATTTTTCTTAGAATTGGAAATTAATTTGAAATGCTAAATTTAAAACTGACTTTTATACCGAGACTTGAGATAAACATGATTAATAAGGTACCGTTTTATACGGCCGTTGTGGGGGTGCTAATCCTTCCCCACACGTAACCGTGTCCCGAACCCGCTTCTTTGATTTCTCTAGTTTAAAATGCAGACTTGAAATTGGTTTTAAAAACATTTTAATTAATTTTAAAAATGTTTTACAAAACTAGTTTTAATAGTTGGCCGATCACACCTAGCCAAAAATGATTGGTAGGGACTCCATGTCTTTTTCGAGGTCATTTTCAAACCTTCATTTTTCAAGAGGAATTAGGTCATCTTTTCCTCTATTTTTTCCAATGTCACGCTTAACGAATATAAAGTCTGGCGATGAGTCTTGTAATTTTTAGGTTGCGACAGCTTTAAATGTCTTAAGAAACATGTACGACATGAAATGAATGCATGAAAACCTAATAAAATGAAAGTGCACATACACAAGGCAAACATAAGCATGGGAACCGAATGGACCTCTAAACAACATGGGAAATCCTAGCAAGGCAATTTCACAAACACATGGCATACTAAATGAAAATACACAATATTATAGCATGGAAGGGCAAGCCTATCAACTAAACAAAATGAAAATGCACACACAAAGCAAGATACAAAGGGCTAGCCGAATGGACATAGGCTTAAATGGTGAAATCCTAGCATGGCATTAACACAAACACATTGCATACTAAATACAAGACTTAAGAGGAGACATGTTAGACTAAGCAAACATGATACAAATGTATGAACATAGTTAGACAATATCACAAACACATGGTATGGTATTAATAAAAGCATGAACAACTTAACATGTTGAAAATAGAAAATTAAAAATGGCAAACAAAGTAAGTAGACATGGAAACAAAATGATAAAATCAGCAAAAATAAAGATAAGTATGTAAATGAAAAATGTTGAAAACAAGCTCCATATCTTAACTATTTCCAAAAAGTTAGAACATCAAAACATGCTAGAACATCACAACCAACATGGAAAATGAAACAAACACAATCACAAACACAAAGAATGCCATTCAACCACCATGGAAAAACTAGAGGAAAAAATTGTTTTTGATTTTTCTTTGAAAACATAAGATGGGAGCTTAAAGAACTTGTTTTGAAAAACAATTTTATTTCATCAAAGAAGATAAAATAACAATGAAAGTAACAAAATCATATCAACAAAGTATGGAGGAGAGCATGAAAGAAAATAGCTACATTGCTCTAGCTTTCCAAATCAAAGAGTAGTAAGAAAGCTCTTCTTTCTTCTTTTCTTTTTTCCTTTCCCTTTTCCCTCTTCTAAGCTATTTCCCTCTTTTGATCAGCCAAGAACCTCTAGCAAAAATGAAATCCCCCTCCTATTTGGAGTAGCCGAATGGTCACTTGGAGGTTAGGAAGTTGTCATTTTTTTTCCAACCAATTTGATCCAAAGTCCCTTAATCCAAGATGCTTTTTATGTGAAAATACCACCCTTAGATTAAGTAATCAGCCCCTAACTAATACAACTATTCAACAATATGAAGTCATTATGTTGACATCCTCCTTCTTCATGCATTGGTCCATGTGGTACAATTACAAAGGCTTGATCAAAAAAATAAATACCTTACTATCCACTCTTGGCCTTTAGATGCAAGAACTCAGAAAAATCACTCTCCATCATAAGCTTGGCCGAATGGCCCTTTATATTCCAGCCCAATCTCCATTTTTTTAATTGCAAGAAAGGCCCTCTTGGGTTTCTTCAGTAAAATGACCTTTTTGGCTCCCGAGCCTAATTAAATAGCAAACGGACTCCAAATCCAAATTTTATTTCTTCAATACTTCTTAAATAGTATAAAAATAAGTTCTGGAAGTTTTCATAATTTTTCGAGCCCATTTTCTATTTTTCCCGGATTTATCTTCCAAAATTGCCCTTAATGCACCAGAACTTTTGTCATTTTGCAAACGAGCTTCGATTTTGGATTTTTTTTCGCCAATCTCTTCCAAATAATTTATAATTGTGATCTGAAAGTTTTCATAATTTTCTGAACTCATTCGTTATTTTTTCGGGATTTATCCTCTTTAATTTCAACTTAGTGGGCCCAAAATTTGCCATTTTGCAAACGAGCTCCGAATCTGGATTTTTCTTCACCAATCTTTTCCAAATAATTTAAAATTGAGATTTGGAAGTTTTCATAATTTTTTGAGCTCATTTTCTATTTTTTCCACATTTTCCAATTTTGCCTTTTTACCTTCGAAGCTCGATTTTACTCAAAACAAGTCTGATTTCCAGATTTTCTTTTTCTATGCCTTTGTTATATATTGAATTGGAGTTGGTCCAAAAATGCCCAATTTTTACGATCAAATTCCCCTTCGACTTGGTTTTTCCTTTTTCCAACATCGAGAACTTTTTCCTTTTTTCGTTTTTTCTCCATTCGGCTATTTTCTCAGAATTACTTCAAACTAAGCCTTGGGATATCCTTGTTTACTCACTCCTCATCAATTAGGGGCTTTATTTTTATCGAATCGGGCCATTTCTGCAATTTTCCCTAATTTCACCAAAATCCACCAAAAACCTTAATTCTCGGTTTTCTTCCAAATTGACTTTTCCTTCAGTTTTGCTTCCAAATGACCTCTCCATTACTCGTAGTCATTGCTTATCTTCCATTCGAAACCTCCAATTTCAACCAATTTAATCATTTAAGCACTTTTCCCTAAATGTTCTTAACCAGGGTTTTCTTTCCATTGAATCTCCGTAACCCATCTTTCGGACTCCATATCTTTTGTTGTAGATCTTATATTATCAAAATTCTTTCAACATTGTTCAATTAAACCTTGAATCTTAATTTTGAATATGGGTTGACTTTTTTCGTAGTTGACTTTTTAGGGTTGATTTTTTTTAGGTTGACCAGATTAACTTTTCATGCTCGGCCCCTTAAACTAAGTCTCGGAGTACCACTTGCAGGATAAGAAGAGACTTTCTGCATTCTAAAGCATAATTTGGAAGAAAAATTACCTGATTTAGGGGTCCGGATAAAATTAGGTGTCTACAATTATTATTCTTTGATTGACTAATGCTTTCCTTTATTTGATTCAGCTTTTTTAATAATAAATTATTGGGGTGTTTAAATTATGGGTTGTAAAATAGTTGAAAGGTTTGTTGTTCCTCCTCACACACTATACTTGCATTTTCATATCATGAGCCCTCAACCTGGGTTTCGTCCTTCTATGTGGAGTGAAGTACCTATGCTTCGTGAGGTGATAACCTCCGCATAAGCTAGCTAAACACTCCTGGGGTACAAATTACCTACGCTTCATGAGGTGTTAACCTCCGCATAAGCCTGGGAAATGTATTCTAACAAATTGAACCCATTTTGATCGGGGTGCCTTACTAGCCTTCACCGGTGACAGTGAGGAGCAATTTGGAGCCTTTTTCAAAACCTAATACAACTCCATATAGTAAACCTAGGCAAACCATGCTCGTTTTCTGTAGATATCCCGGAGTTAAGAAACACTCGGAAGAACATCTCTCACCTTTTAATATTTATTTTATGACGATGTTATGATTGTTTTTATCCCCGTACTGACTCATGTTCTGTTTTGTTTTGGTTTCTATCCCATGAATCATGATCATTTAAGGGGTATTTTCCTTAAGCCGAGTGCCAACCGAAGAGGTTTCATTATAATAATGGAACGTCAAGACCTTCTATCAGTATCAGTGGTTAGCAAGACATATCAAGAGGTCAGAATTGAGTCCAAGAAAAATCAGGGTGACAAAGGAGACTGTTTGGCCGTTGGTTCTATGTCTGCACTTCCCGAGTCAGTTGACTTGGATTTTGTTAAGAATGACTTAGTAGAGTTAGAGGAGGTTTGGAGATAGTGGGGAGTTGTGAGGAAAGATGAGTTCATTGGAAGATATGGTGACATAGCACTACTCCTTTCGATCAAGATGGATGAGCAGTTGATCAGGGCCATAGTACAGTTTTGGGATCCGTCGTACCGATGCTTCACTTTTAACCTGGAAGATATGGTGCTACCATTGAAGTATATTCTATCTTGCTTCGTGTTGAGTCAGCAAATCTAGATGAAATCTACTGGAAAGAGCAGAAAACATCGAGCTGTCGAAAAAAGCTTTCCAAAGTGATTTGTGTAGAGTTTCCAATTGATTCTCCATAAATAAAGAGGAAGGGTTCGAGTGGCTGTATTCTTTGGGTATTCTTGCGGAACTATATCAAGAACAACCCGGATGATGACCATGTCATGGATGTCTTTTCCATGGCAATATATGGTTTAGTCCTATTCCTAAAGGTAGAAGGTCACATCGAAGCAGCCGTGGTAGACCTCTTCGATCGTTTGGACAAACAAATTAACCCTTCCCCTGTCATTCTTACTGAAATGATCAGGTCACTCAGTTACTGTCGAAGAAGAGGTAAGGGATGTTCTGAGGGTTGTGTACAGCTTTTGTATATCTGGTTTCAGAGCCACTTTTGGGGTAATGAAAGTGGAAGACTTCGCCCTTACATAAAGACTTTTAGTCCCCTTCGAGAATTCAACAGGGAAAAATGGTCAAAGAAAGGGGATAAGAAGCAATAGACCAGGACTCTCCGTCACTTAGGTAGAGAAGATATAACTTGGAGGGCTCCGTGGATGCCACTTAGGTCAATCTTGTACCGTTGTGGTGAGAATTTATGGGTTCCGCTGTTGGGAATTTAAGGAGCTGTTAGCTATGCGCCACTACTAGTACGAAGGCAATATGGATCCGAACAGTTTATCCCAATGACTCATGAGCTTGTTTCGATGTAGTTCTCATATGGTGAGTTTGGATATATGGGAAAGATACGTGAAGTTATCAAAGCATGGAAGAAGTTACATGGTTCACAAGTGGGTAGGTACACTGAAAACGCTACCCCGGCATATCAGGTATGGAGAGCCAGGAGGGTCCGTGACATTGTGCTTCTTGCCGAGGACGCCTCTGATTATCTGGTAACACTTCAGCTAGAACACGTAGTGCCGTTAGAAGTTGAGATTGTCAGGCAAGAGTTGGAAAAAGAAAAAGGGAAATTCAAGCGTGAGTATGATAAGCTTCAAGAGGAAATCAAAGATTTGAAGACTGACCTTGATATCCAAGAGGCCAAGACACAGAAAGTGGCTAAAGAGCGAGTCACAGCACAATCCGACATAAAGGATTTGCATCAAGAGAATAAGAAGCTAAGGGCCAAAGGAAAATTTACTGGAACTAGCAGGCCTCTTGGTGCACATGAGAAAGAAACAGAAAAACTTCAGAAAGAATTAGATTTCTAGAAAGGCAAGGCTAAGGAAAGCAAAGAAAATTAGTCTAGATTTGATCATGAGTAGTGCCGCAACCTAAAAAAAATAACGATACAAATCTCGTCATAAAACTTTATTTTCGTTAAGCGTGACATTAAAAAAAATTGAGGAAAATTTGACTTAATTCCTCTTAAAATGAAGGTTTGAAAATGACCTTGAAAAAGATATGGAGTCGCCACCAATCTTTTTTAGATAGGTTTGATCGGCCACCTATTAAAATCGGTTTTATAAAACATTTTAAAATTAATTAAAACATTTTTAAAAATCAATTTCAAATCTGCTTTATAAACCAGAGAAAATCGAAGAATCGGGTTCAGGACTCGGTTACGTGCGGGGAAGGATTAGCACCCCCACAATGCCCATATAAAATGATACCTTATTAATCATGTGTTATCTCAAGTCTCGGTAAAAAGTCGATTTTTAATTTAGTAGTTCAAGTTAATTCCCAATTTAAAGAAAAATAACTCCATTTTAAATTGAAAATGATCCGAAATTTATTAATTAAAAAATTTCCTATATTCCCGACAAAATCGATAAAATATAGAAATTTTTATTTATTTGGAAAACTTTCCAAATCATTCTCGTTTCTTGAAAGAAAGATATTCCTTTACTAATGATAATTGATGATATTTCCTCCAGCAAACCCAGTAGAGAACTCATGAATTATTTTAACTAGAAAATATCTTTATTCTCATTGAAATTCATTATCCTTTTTTTAAAAAAAAAATACATTTAAAAAAATGAATATGAACATGTGTGACATAAATAAAATGACATAGCAAAGTATAGATATTATAATGCAACCTAAATGTTACGACATAATTCAAAAGGCATAGCATATTCTAAATGAGATGAAATGATTTAAATAACCTAATATTCTAAATAAAATAAGATGTCCTAAATGACATAATATATTCCATATGAAAGGAAATAACCTAAGTAACATGGTATATTCTAAATGGAATAAAATGATTTAAATGACATGGCAAATGTAAATGATTAAACCTAAATGACATGGAATATAATCTAAATGACATGAAATGAAATGACATGAAACATAAAATAATGCTATCATGTAATATGCATGAAAATAGAAATAATAATGCATGAACATAGTATATGCTAAATAATGTGACGAAAATGAATAACTAAATAAAAAGCATAGAATAACATATAATATTCAAAGACATATAACAAACAACATAAAACCATAAAATAAATCAAAATAATAACAATATCATAGAAATTATCAAAAATCACATATTATATAGTATGCATAGATAGGGGTGTGCAAAATCCGACTCGACTCGAAAAAATCGAAAAAAATTTCAAATTTCGAATTAAATAGTTCGGTTTATTAGAGTTATTCGGATTTCCGGATCAACTCGACTAAGTAATTTGAGTTATATAGTTTAGCTAGGATTTGATTTATACAACTCGAATAACTCGAAAATCCGAATAAGATATTTCTATACGACGTCGTTTTACTCATTTGAGTTTGATACTAAGCTTGAGTTTTGCGTTTTCCTTATTTCGTCTTCCCTTTTTACTCTTTAGCCCATTTTTGTTGGCTCATTTATTTTTGTTGTTTGTCACCATTCAGTAGAAAAATAAATCCACATGTGCTGTTGACTGCATAATTATTGTCTTAATGTTTTATCATTCATTTTTTTCCCCTTTGAAATTGACAAGTCTAAATTGAAAGTTTACATTGAATTTTTTGAGTTTCAAAAGGGGAAGTCTATCACTCAATGCTTCATTCAGTTAAAGATTGAAGCTTTTGGTTGATATCATGCACATTACCAAGCTAACCAAACGATGAAATTTAAAAGATAATGAATTCTCTTTTTTTTAAGGTCAATAGTAGGCTATTTATTTAGTATGACAAGTCTTTGATAGTTATATTTATAAGAAAAGATAGAACACACAAAAAAAAATATTTGTAATTTCATAGAACTAAATATCAAAATTATAGATATACATGCATTTACAAGATAACAGTAACATGATCTAGTCAATCAACATTTACAAGATAACATTTTAACTCGAATAAATTATTCGACTCGACTCGAATTTGTTTTAACTCGACTCGATTTGCTAAAATTTCAAATTGAGTTTGGTTGACAAAATAGGACTCGTCAACTCGACTAATCCGAATTTTTTTCACTCGACTCGACTCGATCGAATGCTCACCCCTATGCATAGACATGGAAAATGCAATGCATGAAAATGTATTTTTTTTCTTTTAATTAAGGAAATCCATATATCTAAAAAGATATCCGGCTACCTTAGGAAAATATGTCAAATTAAATTTTCTAAAATCAAAATACTTTGTGATTGCTTGAAAACAATTTTGAAGATCTCGGATTAGAAATAAAACCCTAGCCAAACCCTTTTAAAATGGCTCTAATTTCCTAAGTTTAAAATCCCGGACTTGACCATCCTTAACCCGCGGTTTATAAAATCAATTTTAAAGTTTAAAAAGGATTAGAAACTATCCTAAGACAGTAGCCAAAGCTTCTAACCAACCCCCTCTAAATGCCTTAGCCAAATTCAACCATTGTTTTTCTTTTGAATTCAAATCTGCCTCTACTGTCCGGTTTTGACACACGATTTTTTAGCCTATTTTGAAAAATTCAAAAAAAAAAAAAAACACTGGAGACTCAGAACATGTAAAACTACACTGGAAAAAATTGGCTTAATTTTCTGATTAAAGATAACTGCCCAGAAAAATAGGGAAAGTACGAGTACTGGGTGAAAAAACTGTTTTGCCAAAACACATTTTTTTGCCTTTGATAAAATCATTGAAAAATCAAAGTAAAAATGTTGGAGACTCTCCTAAAGACCCACAAACAGTAGCTAACACTTTTAAAAAGGTAGACAAAAATTGGCTAAGTAAAAAAAAATCACAAAGTTAGAATAATCAATTTGACAACTCTTTAATTTTCCACAAGTATGCTCTACTGAGCATGACTTTGAACCATTGATTAGTCTAAGTCATAAATCATGTGTCAATGACATGGAATGCATGAACATACAAAAAATGAAATGTATGAAATGCATGGTCTAAAGCCTAAATGATAAAGAAAATACATGACAATTCAAAATAACCTAAATGCCTAGCACGAGTTTGCATGGCAATAAATGCTAACCTAACTTAATATGCATGAAATGCTTGATAATGCAAATGTGGCTTAGACCTAATATGTTGTGAATGTGCATGAAAATACTAATGTGACCTAAGACCTAAGTAGCGTAGTAATGCATGGCAATACTAATATAATTTAAGACCTAATATGCACGGCAATACCAATATGGCCTTGACCTAAAATCTAATGAGAATGCATGGCAATACTATGAACATACAATGACCAATAAACCTAATACTAATGCTTGAACAAACAGAAACTAATACACAATTTCATGGCATAGTCCTATCTAACAAGGTACCTAAACAAAATGCAAATGCTCACACAAGGCAAAGAATGCATGAAGAGGCCGAATGGTCACATGGTACTCTAATGCAATCCTATCTAGTAAATAACACAAGTACATGGAAAAACATATCAAGATACATAATGTCATGACATTTTCACAAGCATATGACATACTAAAATCAAAATACACAAGCTCATGACATGGAAATGCAAACAAGTCAAGAAGCAAGATGAAAATGCACATGCAAGGCAAGCAAAAATGGAGTAGTCCAATGGTCATATGACCAAATATAAAATGCAAACATGTTTATAATGCAAGACATAATACATGAAAAAATGCACAATATGGTCAAGATGAACATAAAGGCCGAATCTACAAGGAAAGATCATTGAGCATGAAAAAGAAATATAAAAGCAAATATAGCTTAGAAAATAATGTAAAGAACATGAACAAAATAAGAATAGACATACAAAGAAAATAACAAGAAAAGCTAGTTAACAAAACAAGGAAAGCTAAGATCCATGGTTGGTACAAAATGGGCATAGCCTCTCCCCAAACCATAATCACTTGATCTAGTCAAGATCATGAAGCCTTTCCATTTCTTTTCCTTCAATTTTTTGTAAAAAATCAGAACCTTAAATACTTGTATAAACCTTCAAAAATCATATTTTTCATAACAACATGCAAAGAAAAAAGAAGAAGAAAAAACCAAGGCAAACAAACATACCATTCGGCCATAGCAAAAATCTCTAAGAAAAATTTATTTTCAACCATTTTTTTTTTAAGAATAAGAGATGAAAACTTAAGTAAACATTTAAAACTTTGATTTCTATGAAAAATGTAGTAGGAAAACAAGATTAAAAATCAAGAAATCACCATGGAAAACAAGAAGAAAACTATGCTAGAGTTAGGTATAAATGGCTACCTTCAAGCTCTCTCACAAAACTTTTTCTTCCTATCTTCCAAAAACCTTTTTTTTTTTTCTAAATTAGCTTTTGACTTCCGGCCTTCAACCTCTTCCAAAATTGCTCAGCCCCCTCCCCTAATGACTTGGGCGAATGGCATGCCCACCATTGGATGATTTTTTCACTTTTTCTCTTTCAATTTTGGCCCTTAGATTAAGATATTTTCATGAAAACATAAAAATTTCATCTTGCCAATTGATAGCAGCCCTTAAGATGTGTACTCAGCCCTTGTAATAATCTCAGCACTTAGATGAAAATGAGGACCAATCCCATGCACTCCCTTGCTTGGCCCTTTGAGTGCCTACCCTTGGATGAGTTGTGCTCTTCTATTCTTGGCCATTGGATGAGGATTCTTTCATGACAACATAAAAATGTCATCTTGGAATTTAATCCTAGCCCTTTACATGTGTACTCAGCCCTTGTACATGGCCCAAGCCATTGGATGAAAAGGAACAATCCCATGCACTTCCTTGCTTGCCGAATTGATGTACACCTTTGGATGAGTTGTGCTTTTCCATTCTTGGCCATTAGATAAGGGTTCTTTCATGACAAATAAAAATTTCATCTTGGCATTTAATCTTGTCCATTGAATGGTGTATTCAACTTTTCTACAAGGCACCTAAGCTATTGGATGAAGGGGGAACTATTTGCAAGGTACTAGTGGTAGCATGTGAACTTGATAGTGACTAAGGAATTAAATTGATCAAACTTCCTTCTTCTTCTCTATGCTGGCTGATCAAAGGAGGTAAAATCCCAGTAATTCCTTCTTCTTTCATATTTTTCTTAATTACAAATTTCCCCTTTTCGGTTTCTTTGGTAAAATAACCTTTTTGACCCTCGAATCTAAATAAATAGCAAACAGACTCTAAATTCAAATTTTCTTTTTTCAATACATCCAAAATAATAAAAAATTGAATTCTGGAAGTTTTCAAAATTTTCTGAGTCCATTTGCTATTTATTTAGATTTTTTCTTCCAAAATTGCCCTTTTGTGCACCCGAACTTTCACCAATTTTAAACGAGCTCCAAATGCAATTTTTTATTCACCATACACTTCCAAATAATTTAAAAGTGTGATCTCTAAGTTTTCATAATTTTTGGAACTCATTTGCTAATTTTTAGGGATTTATCTGCTTGAATTTTTGCATAGTGGAACCCGAGATTTGGCCATTTTGCAAACGAACTCCGAATCAAGATTTTCTTTCCCCAATATCTTCCAAATAATTTAAGAATGCGATCTACAAATATTCAAAATTTTTGGAGCTCATTTACTATTTTTTAGGGATTTATCCTTCTAATTTCTGCATAGTGGACCCGGGATTTGGCCATTTTGTAAACGATCTTCGAATCAAGATTTTATTTTTCCAAACTCTTCTAAATGATTTAATAATGAGGTCTACAAATTTTCAAAAATTTTGGAGTTCATTTGCTATTTTCCCTAAATTTTCTAATTTTGCCCTTTTGCCTCTGAAGCCCGGTTTTGCTCAAAACAAGTCTGATTTTCAGATTTTCTTCAAACTGAGCCTTGGGCTATCCTTGTTTAATCACTCCTCATCAATTCGGGGCTTCAGTCTTACCGAATCGGGCCATTTCTATAATTCTTCCAAATTTCACCGAAATCCACCAAAAGCCCTAATTCTCGATTTTTTTTCGAATTGACTTTTCTTTCAGCTTTTCTTTCTAGTAGCTTCTCCATTACCTCTAGTCAGTGCTTATCTTTCATTTGGAAGCTTCAATTCTGACCAATTTGATCGTTTAAGCACTTTTCCCCAAATTTCCTGAACTATGGTTTCTTTTCTACTGAATCTCCGTAACCAAACTTTCGAACTCCATATCTTTCAACGTAGACCTTGGATTATCAAAATTCTTTCACCATTTTTCAATTGAACTTCAAATCTTGATTTTGAAAGTGGGTTGACTTTTTAGTTGTTGACTTTTCAAGGTTGACTTTTTTGAGTTTGACTTTTTCTATCTGCTTTCTTAGACTAAGTCTTGGAGTACCACCTGCAGGATGAAAAAAGTCTTTTTGCATTCTACAACATCAATTTAGGAAGAAAACATACCTGATTTAGTGGTCCGGACAAAATTAGGTGTCTACAGCTGCAACTCTTTGGCAATTGCTGAGAATTAGGAATCAGACAAAGATAAACAAACACCAATTTTGTCCGGTTAGTGAAATCACATGTGAAGAAAAGAGGAAAGAGGTTTACATTCATTTCTATTTTTTTCATCATTCTCATTTTTTTCATTCATTTTTTTTCATTTTCTTCATTTTTTTTTGAAAGCTGTAAATTGCAGATTTTGTCCTTAAATTGAGTTCCCTGACTAATCAAGGCTCGACTCATTTTAAGGAAACGAGTTCGATTTGTCCTTAAATTGAATTCCCTGACTAATCAAGGCTCGACCAATCTTAAGGAAATGAGTTCGATTTTAAAACAAAATATTTCTACGGTAAATCTCGGGATTCGACTCATTAGAAAAGCAGAATGAGTTCGATTTTAAAACAAAAGGAAAATACCTCGACTCATTTTGGGAAGCAGAATGAGTTCGATTTGCAAAGTGATGACTTAGGTGGAACTAATCTAAAATGCCAACTTCACTGGGTTTAATCATTTTGTGCCAGCTTCATCGGGCTTAATCACATCTAATGTGCCAACGTCACTGGGCTTAATCATTTTGTGCCAGCTATATTGGGCTTAATCAAATCTAAAATGCCAACTTTACAGGGCTTAACCATTTTTGTGCCAGCTATATTGGGCTTAATCACATCTAACATGCCAACTTTACTGGGCTTAATCACCTTTTATGCCAGCTACATTGGGCTTAACCAAATCTAAAATGCCAACTTTACTGGGGCTTAACCATTTTTGTGCCACTACATCGGGCTTACTCATATCTAACGTGCCAACTTCACTAGGCTTAATCACCTTTTATGTCAGCTATATTGGGCTCAACCACATCTAACGTGCCAACTTCACTAGGCTTAATCACCTTTTATGCCAGCTATATTGGGCTCAACCACATCTAACGTGCCAACTTCAACTGGGCTTACACCCTTACTATGCCAGCTTTGTCGAGCTTAATCACCTCTAACATGCCAACTTTACAAGGCTTAATTCCTTTTATGCCAGCTTCGTCGGGCTTAAACATCTCTAACATGCCAATTTTACTAGGCTTAATCTCCTCTACCATGCCAACTTTACTAGGCTTACACCCTTTTTAGGAAACCTATCTTCTTTTCCTTTGTGTCTTTTCAGTGCTTGGTGAATGTAATGATCAAATGTATGGATGTAAAAACAAATATAACTTGCAAAAATGCAGATGCACATGTTCATTACATGATGCATGAATGCTTATGACACCATTTCACATTAAGAGAATGTTAAGAGGATTGATCATCTCCTCTTTTTCCTCGTGTCTTGACGAGGTTTCCTATTGGAGGGAGTGATTCCTACCCCTTGTCTATATTTTTCAATTCATCTTGTTGGAGGAAATCGCATGGTTTCGTATTCTTGACTTGTCCTTGCCCCAGTCGATTCTTCTTTTCAGTTATCTGGTCAAAACCAAAACACAAAGTTAAACTTCATTCAAACTCAAAATTTCATGCCGCACCTCAATTTTAGTTTGTTCTTCCTAAGTCATGTCAATTTTATTTCTTCCAAAACATGTGAAATTGAAGTCTTTCAAAAATTGGTGATCACCATTAGAGACATTTCTAAGCGAAATGGGAAACCAGCTTTACTTTTGAGTGATTTGAACGGTTTAATGCAACAAGGTCAATGGGCTTATGTAATAAGGTCCAGATTGTCTAGGAAGGCTTTTCATCTTGACAAAGGGGAGAAGGTGAGTGTCCTTTTGTCTCGGCTCATGAGTAAGTTTTCTCAAAACATGAATTCCTTAAAACCAAACTTTTTTTTTTTTGGAAAAAGTTTTAATTAGATCTCATCAAGCCTCAAATCTCTAAATATGGCATTTCCATAAATGTTAACCTTAGCCATGATAGGTTCCATGTTGGAAGGAAAAATGTTTAACTTTCAAAATCAATTCCAAAGAAAAGGCTGTATTTTTGGTATGTCTAGGAGTTCCTTGATGCTTTTTGTATTCCTCAAATTGATGGTTTTGGCAATATCAATGTATTGCATTAGAATTTCTTCTTATTCTGCTCTAGACTGCCCGTTTTTGGGTTTTCACCTTAGAGCTTCATTGTTTCTCTTTTTTCTTATTGTTCACCATGTATCTGAGAATTCTAAATTCTTCCACAATGAAAGGATAATTCGATGAGATGGGATGGGATAAAATTTGAGGAGAAACTTTTCAAGTTAAATATCCACACTTGATCAAAATGGACTTTTAAAACACGTAACGTAGGCCAAGGTTCAGGGTTCAAAAAAAAGGATAAGTAGTTTCAAAATATGTGTTTGAGGGTAATCAGATCAAGGATCATTTCCTGAGGAGGATTCCCTTTGAAACATTTGTCCCTTCTGGACTTCTCTTTCCTTATTTTGAGTTTTGCTTTTTTTTTTTTTTTGTTCTTGGCTTTCAATTTGCCATTATTTCACACATTTTATTTTGTGTGTGTTTCTTTCCTGGCTTTCAATTCACCACCTTTTTCTTTTTTTCTTTTCCCTTATTTTTTCTTGTATCTCCACTTTGACAGAGTGAGCCCGTACTGGTTTAGGAGCTCAATTTGCTTTGTTTCTTTCTCCCAGTTGGGACTTATTTCATCATGATTTTTTTTGAGAAAATCCTTCCTCGTATTTGCTCCCCAATGTGGAGAGTGATCCTTGATCAGGGTTCAAAGAAAAAAAGAATTCTTTAAGCTCAAAAAGGGTGACTATGGATAATTTCTCTTTGTGAAAGGGATATGAAAGATGGCCATTTCTCATATCAAGTAAGAATATTCTCCTTGAAAAGCAATCCTCAGGAGGAATAGATAATAAGAATTTCATTTTGCATTTGAAATCATTCGAATTCTCACATTCATGATGTCACAATATTTTTTCTTTTTCTTTTTCTTGATTTTTTTTTCTTGCGGCATGCCCCAAAAATTCATGCATGATTCATTTTCAGCCACAAATGATGCCTCATTTTGATTTACCATTGAAGTGAAGATCTTCTGGTTCGCGAGAATCCTGCTGTGAAGGAACATCTCAAATTTTATCTTTGAGCTTCTCGTCAAATGAACTTGTTTGGGTTTCAATTTCTTCAAAGTGTTTCCAACACATGGGAGAGAAAAGAAAGGTGTTCTGTTTCATCCTTTGGTTCATGTGCTCATAAATTAGGGTCTGGGAAAAGGCTTCGAGACTTGGCATTTGAATTCTTTCAAAGGGATTCGAAGGTTTTGAATCTTTGAGTTTTGATATAATTTGTAACATGGCATAAGTTCAACACGTATCAAACCACCTAATCTAGATCTTTTGGAAGATTGTCATGTTTGCTTGACTTTCAAGAAATCCACGAAAGAATTTTTCAAATTTTCATTACTCATGGCCTTGATAAAGGTTGTTCTTTATGGCTTTTGAGTGGTATTTATTCAACGTGTTTCCTAGGAATCCATCCCCCACGATGATCACCCATTCTTTCGAAATTCATTTCACTATTCAAAGGAATATCCTTTTATTTTCAAAACGGAAAATTATCCGTATGGACCTTTATTTTCAACCTTTTTTGTTTTTTCTTTCACAAATCATATAAACAAGCCTTAAGAAGAATATTCAAAACTTCAAATGAGAAATGATGTATGATGCTTGCAATTTAAAGTTCATTCATTTCAAACAAATTGAAAGTAAATACAAGGCTTAAAACAAGGTTAAGGATTGCCCCTGACTGGCATGCTACCCTGAGAACACATGATCCCTAACCCCATCATCCTTGATGAGCATCCATGAGCATTTTGAACTTTGTCAGGTTTACATCAATTACGGCCTGAACTTTGTCTTTGAATGCAGTGCAATTCTCCGTGGAATGCCTTTTAACCCCGTTGTGATACTCGCATGTGGTATTAGGATCATACCATTTCAGGTAAGGAGACTTCTTGGGCTTTGCAGGTACCACGAAGATCATTTGGCTTTGGACAAGCAATGAAAGAAGTTCTATGTAGGTCATTGGAATTGAATGGTACATCCTTGCCTTTTTTTTTTCTTACTGCTCTGAGAACGGACTAAACTAAACTCTAGATCATTTGGCATGACAAAATTCTGAGGTGATGTGAAAGGCTTTGAAGCATGATGATGACCGTGCTGAATCCAATGGTCAACATAGGATCGGGGATGTAAATAACCACCAAAAGGATCATCTTGCATTACACTGAACCCTCTTTTATTTCTGCCTTCAACATTTACGACTTGAACATGCCCCTTAGTAACATCATTTTTCTTTTCGAAAAACATTCCGGAATTAGTATCCACAATTTTCCCTTTCTTTATCCTATCCTCAATACTACGAACAATATATCTGCAAATTTTGAAAAGACATTGGCGATCAACTTGTCATAGTATGGATGTGGGAGGGTATCCGCAAACAAAGCATTCATTTCTCTATCAGTAAGAGGTGGTTGAACTTGCAAGGCCATATATTTCCATCTACGAGCATATTCTTTGTAGTTCTCATTGGGCTTCTTTTTAATGTTCTGGAGTGTCAAACGATCTAGAGCCATTTCCAACATATGCTCGTATTGTTTGAGGATTGCTTGGGCTAAGTCTCTCCATGTATTCACCTGGCCTTTTTTCAACTGACAATACCAATTAGATGCCCCTCCTGTTAGGCTATATTGAAAAACATGGATAAGCAATTTCTCATCATGTGCATGCCCTACCATCCTACTAAAATATGCAGACAAGTGGGTTTTGGGGTTTTTAAGTCCATCATACTTTTCGAATTTCGAAACCTTGAATTTTGGAGGGATAACCAGATCAGGGATCAAAATAAGCTCTCCTACACTTACTTCATCTCCACCTTCAACAACTTGAATCCTTTCCTCTAACAGCTGATACTTTCTTTTGGAATCTACCGACTAAGCCCCATTCGACTCAACCATTTTCAACTTTTCCTGTTCAGCTGGATCATCTAAGTTCAGGAAGTTACTGGAAATTAACTGTATTCTGGCCATCCAACATCATGACTTCAATCTAACCCTTTTGTTCCTCTAACCCTTCTCTGGCGACTAAGTCTTCAGAGTATCCCTTTTCCATGATTAAGGACATCAGCTCCATCAGTTTAGCCATCTGATCTCTAGATTTTGCTTGAGATTTTGCAAACTGTTCGTGCGATTCTTCTTGTGCCTTTTCTATTCTTTCTAATCGAGTAACTTGTTCATTCTCCATAGCACTAGCCTGTATTAAAAAAAGTACTCAGTTCTTCTTATACCTCTGATTTGAAATGGAAATTCTTTCAAAGATTCTTAAAGCCAAGCCAATTTTTGTTTTATTCTTCCAAATGTGTGACATGATGAATGAGCCAATGAATATCATTTAATGCAAAAAAATGATGCATGGACATACATAGTGGAAACATGCTGACCATGTATGTAATAAATGCAATGATGCCAACATGATGCAAGCAAAGAATAATAAAATCAATGCATGGATATATGCCATAAATGACTATGTATGTTCCAGATGCATTTTACAATGAATGACCCTATGAACGCAACACGATATAAATATAATGCATGTAAAGAATAGACAAATGAACATATACAGAGAAATCATGCTGACTATGTATGTCATGAATGCAACTTGATGCCACCAAAATGCATGTATGAATGAAATGTGTGGTATGATAAATAATTGATTGGATGCCAAAATGCAAAAGGGGAAGATATCACGGAGGAAATAAGAATCGGAGGAACTTAATCATCAACATCTCATAAATTTGAAACATAACCAATTCATTCCCATATCAATGTTCACAAGGTATAAACCATGTTTACAAAATCTAAGCAGTGATTAGAACTGTCTTTACAAGCACTTTATTTTTCCTAGCATCCTAAGGCTATAAGAGCCGACTACTAAAAAAGGTGAAATCCTACTTCATCATATCAGATCGAAGTTTTTCTACATCATTGCCGTAAATCTCCTAATCCTAATTACCCTTTCCCAGTCTTATATCAATCAGTGTCGTTGGATCCAACCACTTGGCATCTATAAGAGACTGTACTTTGTTCTTGAGTGCATTGCAGTGCTCAATGCTATGCCCAACAGTTCCACAGTGATAATCACATCTTTCATTCGGATTATACCACTTGGGGTATGGTGGTGACAGAGGTTTCAACGGCACATAGGCAACTAGGTGATTTCGGACCAACATAGAGAAAAGCTCTTGATAGCTGATTGGAATGGGATCAAAATGCCTTTGGGTTTTATCTCGGTTCTGTTTCTTAGTCATACATGGCCTAGGAATTAGGGCATTTGACGGTGGCAGTAAGGTTCGAACCAGAGTGTTTACATAAGGAAATGGCGGAATAACAAGGCGAGGGTATGGATTTGGACACGGGACCCTTGAAGGTTGTACATAGTTTGAGGTTCCTATCCCGGATGCTTGATAAGGTGCTTGATAAGGGAAGCAATACGAACTACCAATTAGTGGTGATGGAATAGGATTCAGGAATCCCGTAGTGGTCATCCTAGTGGATGATTGGACCACAGTAGGGTAGGGATTCTGGTTTAGACCTATAATAGTTTGCAGGTATGGTACAGGATCCGAGGCTTCTATTATTGGTATCAGGCTCTTAGGTTTAATCATTTTCAAGATTTTGTCCATAATTTCATCAGGATTGCAACCTTTGTGGCATTGACAAGTGCAGGATCCAACAAGAATTGTATGTTCTGGACTTCAAGGTTTTGGTTGATCCAAAAGTGATGAAGAACCCTGAGAAAATTCCCCCTTACTCTTACCCATATCCTAAAACATTTTCATCAATTAGGCGATTTGGTCTTTCAGTTCCCGGATTTCATTGCGTTATAAAGCATCCAACCGTTCCTCCGATTCTTTCCTCATATCTCGAACCCCTTTCATGCAAATGAAGATGTCATTATTATTAGATCAATAATAAAATTATGAATGTATATGCTCTGTTCACATATGCATGAATGTGATGATGATTGATGCATGAAATGTACAAAATGCGAAGATGTTTGAGGGGATGAATTTTCATATTTAGAACTGCTTGCATGTCATGCAAAAATGCAAATGAAAATATCAAGGAAAAGAAGATTCTAACATCACTTTTTTTTTTCTTCTTTTTTTTTTTTTTTTTTTAAATTTTCTTGACAACTATTTTTTTTGACATTTTTTCCTTTTCTCAAAGGTCTAAAACTAAAAGGAGACTTTTATTATCCTTACCTCACTACTCCACTACAAAAGAATTTTTTCATCATTTTCTCCTTATTTTTTATTTCCATTTTTTTTTACCTTTTAAAGAGGAAATATTTTTCTATCATCTTTTTTTTTTTCCAAATTCCTTGTAAAGCAATAAAAAGAGTGGAATAATTAATGCAAAGTAAGAAAATTAATGAACATGCCCCTCAACAGTATCTACTTGTTTAGGCATCACGGTGCCTTTGGGGCGGGGTATTAAGCTTATTACAAGCGATGTACGTTCATCGTTGTCTGACCTATAATGCTTATTCAGAATGTAGAAACAAATAGAAAAAGATCGGAAGCATTCCTCCATGTGTTCTTAGCTTTGGTGCATCTAACGAAAATCTGGCATGGCATCGCCTAGGTTCACTATATGAGGGTGAATCGGTTCTAAAGGCTTCGAATTGTTCCTCACTGTCGTCGGTGAAGGCTAGTAAGGCACCCTGATAAAAGCGGGTTCAATTCGTTAGAGTATATTTTCCTAAGCCCATACGGAGGATCATCACGAAGGCATTAGGTACTTTATACTTCGAAAGTGTTTCACTAGCCCATACTTAGGATCATCACGAAGCCGTAGTTACTTTACTCCCACTTAAAAGGACGGAACCCCGGTAAAGAGTTCATGTTATACAAATGCAAATATAGTTTGTGTGGAGGAACAACAAACCTTTCACCACCTATTCTACACCCCTTATCCTAAATACCCCAACAATTTATTAAAACAACAATCAAGAATAATGTAATGCATTAACCAACAAGCAATAGTAATATGCAATATTAAATAACTAGAAAACAATAATAAAATGCATGTGAATGAATATGAACAAATTTAAAACATTTTTTTATTTTCAAAATTCTCCTTTATTTTAAAAAAATGTGGGAATTAAAATTAAAAAAACCAATTAAACCAACAAAACTGAGACTTTGATAACACACGACTATTCTAGGCCCGACTCTTTAAGGTCCCCAGTGGAGTCGCCAAGCTGTCACAACCTAAGAAAATAATGACACAAATCCCATTGCAAGACTTTATTTTCGTTAAGCGTGACATTAAAAAAAATCGAGGAAAAGTCGACTTAATTCCTCTTAAAATGAAGGTTTTGAAAATGACCTTGAAAAAGATATGGAGTCGACACCAATCTTTTTTAGCTAGGTGTGATCGGCCATCTATTAAAACCGGTTTCATAAAACATTTTAAAATTAATTAAAACATTTTTAAAAACCAATTTCAAGTCTGCGTTATAAACCAGAGAAAATCGAAGAATCGGGTTTGGGATTCGGTTACGTGCGGGGAAAGATTAGCACCCCTACAACGCCCGTATAAAATGATACTTTATTAATCATGTGTTATCTCAAGTCTCGGTAAAAAGTCGATTTTTAATTTAGTATTTGAAGTTAATCCCCAATTTAAAGAAAATTAACTCCATTTTTAATTGAAAATGATCCGGAATTTATTAATTCAAAATTTTCCTATATTTCCCGACAAAATCGGCAATATATAGAAATTTTTATTTATTTGGAAAACTTTTCGAATCATTCTCGTTTTTGAAAGAAAGATATTCCTTTAAAACTGATAATTGATGATATTCCCTCCAGCAAACCCGGTAGAGAACTCATGAATTATTTAAGTTGAAATTTCTTTATTTTAATTGAAAATCATTATCCTTTTTTTTTATAAAAAAAAACATTTAAAAAAAAGAATATGAACATGTGTGACATAAATAAAATGACATAGCAAATTATAGTTATTATAATGCAACCTAAATGTTATGACATAATTCAAAAGGCATAGCATATTCTAAATGAGATGAAATGATTTAAATAACCTAATATTCTAAATGAAATGAAATATTCTAAATGAAATGAGATGTCCTAAATGACATAATATATTCTATATGAAAGGAAATAACCTAAGTAACATGGTATATTCTAAATTGAATAAAATGATTTAAATGACATGGCAAATGTAAATGATTAAACCTAAATGACATGGAATATAATCTAAATGAAATGAAATGACATGAAAAATAAAACAATGCTATCATGTAATATGCATGAAAACAGAAATAATAATGCATGAACATAGTATATGCTAAATAATGTGATGAAAATGAATAACTAAATAAAAAGCATAGAATAACATATAATATTCAAAGACATATAACAAACAACATAACACCATAAAATAAATCAAAATAATAACAATATCATAGAAATAATCAAAAATCACATATTATATAGTATGCATGGACATGGAAAATGCAATGCATGAAAATGTATTTTTTTCTTTTAATTAAGGAAATCCATATATCTAAAAAGATATCCGGCTACCTTAGGAAAATATGTCAAATTAAATTTTATAAAATCAAAATACTTTGTGATTGTTTGAAAACAATTTTGAAGATCTCAGATTAGAAATAAAACCCTAGCCAAACCCTTAAAATGGCTCTAATTTCCTAAGTTTAAAATCCTGGACTTGACCATCCTTAACCAGAGATTTATAAAATCATTTTTAAAGTTTAAAAAGGCTTAGAAACTATCCAAAGATAGTAGATAAAGCTTCTAACCAGCCCCCTCTAAATGCCTCAGCCAAATTCAACCATTATTTTTCTTTTGAATTCAAATCTGCCTCTAATGTCCGGTTTTGACACACAATTTTTTAGCCTATTTTTAAAATTTCAAAAAAAATCTAAAACAAATACTGGAGACTCACAACATGCAAAAATACAGGGAAAAATTGGCTTAATTTTCTGATTAAAGATTACTGCAGAAAAATCGGGAAAGTACGAGTACTGGGTGAAAAAACTATTTTGCCAAAACATTTTTTGCCTTTGATAAAATCATTTAAAAATCAAAGTAAAAATGTTGGATACTCTCCTAAAGACCCAAAAACAGTATCTAACACTTTTAAAAAGTTAGACAAAAATTGGCTAAGTAAAAAAAATCACAAAGGAAGAATAATCAATTTGACAACTCTTTAATTTTCCACAAGTATGCTCTAGTGAGCATGACTTCGAACTATTGATTGGTCTAAGTCATAAAGCATGTGTCAATGACATGGAATGCATGAACATACAGCAAATGAAATGTATGAAATGCATGGTCTAAAGCCTAAATGATAAAGGAAATACATGACAATTCAAAATAACCTAAATGCCTAGCATGAGTTTGCATGGCAACAAATGCTAACCTAACTTAATATGCATGAAATGCTTGATAATGCAAATGTGGCATAGACCTAATATGTTGTGAATGTGCATGAAAATACTAATGTGACCTAAGACCTAAGTAGCATAGTAATGCATGGCAATACTAATATAATTTAAGACCTAATATGCATGGCAATACCAATATGGCCTAGACCTGAAATGTAAAGAGAATGCATGTCAATACTATGAACATACAATGACCAATAAACCTAATACTAATGCTTGAACAAACAACAACTAATACACAATTTCATGGCATAATCCTAGCTAACATGGTACCTAAACAAAATGCAAATGCACACACAAGGCAAAGAATGCATGAAGAGGCCGAATAGTCACATGGTACTCTAATGCAACCCTATCTAGTAAATAACACAAGTACATGGCAAAACATATCAAGATACATAATGTCATGACATTTTCACAAGCATATGACGTACTAAAATCAAAATACACAAGCTCATGACATGGAAATGCAAACAAATCAAGAAGCAAGATGAAAATGCACATGCAAGGGAAGCAAAAATGGAGTATTCGAATGGTCATATGACCAAATATAAAATGCAAACATGTTTATAATGCAGGACATGATACATGAAAAAATGCACAATATGATCAAGATGAACACAAAGGCCGAATCTACAAGGAAAGATCATTGAGCATGAAAAAGAAATATAAAAGCAAATATAGCTTAGAAAATAATGTAAAGAACATGAACAAAAGAAGCATAGACATACAAAGAAAATAACAAGAAAAGCTAGTTAACAAAACAAGGAAAGTTAAGCTCCATGGTTGGTAAAAATGGGCATATCCTCTCCCCAAACCATAATCACTTGATCTAGTCAAGATCATGAAGCCTTTCCATTTCTTTTCCTTCATTTTTTTTTGTAAAAAATCAGAACCTTAAATACTTATATAAAGCTTCAAAAATCATATTTTTCATAACAACATGCAAAGAAAAAAAAGAAGAAAAAACCAAGGCAAACAAACATACCATTCGGCCATAGCAAAAATCTTTAAGAAAAATTTATTTTCAACCATTTTTTTGTAAAGAATAAGAGATGAAAACTTAAGTAAACATTTAAAACTTTGATTTCTATGAAAAATATAGTAGGAAAATGATAACTCGTATAATTATATAGTTCTTAGTTATGTTTTATTATTGTTTTGTGTCAAATACGAGTTATTATTGCTTAGTCTAATTGTGTTTATGATATTTTATATTTTTATGTAATTTGGTGTTTTTCACGAGTTTCTTTGAGTGATTTCAGATTACTAGGTTAAATCAACAATTAAGGGCAAATCCAGTTCAGTTCCAATTCCGACACCTTTTTCCATATCCGCTATATCTGGAGTTTCAATGAAGCATTAAGGCTGAAATTTTTACAGTGCATAGCTAAGAGGCATATCTATCGTTTTCATGTTTTACACTTCTTGAAACGGAGTCGTTTTCCCTAGCGAAATCGACCATCAAGTTGGCTGATGTGCAATGACGTCTGTGCTGACCTGTTTTGGTATTTTGACCATATCTTCCGATCCACATGAGAAAATGATCTGATTTCAACGGCTATGGATCCGTAACGGATAGGGGTATATTTTTCTAGAAGACCATTTGATCCGATCGAGCTTCCAACATTGACAAAATCGACCATCAAGCTGGCTGATCAGAATTGTCATACAACATGACGAAAATTGTTAGAAAAATGCACCACCTATTATACCTACCTTTGAAATTTATAAAGCTTGTCTCTTTTCATTTAGCTCTCCAAAATGTTTATAAATAGAGGGCCTTGGATGAGCATTAAAATAGATTGGTAGGATATTAGCCATTGTAATAAAATTCTCTAAGTTTTCTTCTTCTTTCCTTTCTCTAGTTTTCTTTTTTTATTTACTTATGCTTCTTACATTTCTTTTCATTTTATTCATATCTAGTATGTGTTGCTAATCATATTGTTGAGGTGATGAGGTAAAGCTTTTGGTAAATGCTAAGGTTAGTCTCTTAAACATGAGCTAAAATGAATCATCATTTATAAACACTAGTATAGATAATATTTTCTTTTGGTTTAAAATCATACTTGCAAAGTAGGGATCTTGATTCATTATTGACAATGAAAATGGCACAGTAAATGCTTGGTTTCATAACCTTGATTTGTTGTAGACATATACCTTGGCATAAGGAATGCTTGGACTCTTTTTATGAGTTTTGAGGACACCAAATGAACATAATATCATATGCTATGGACGTTGGACAATTTGGAGTGAATTGCTAAACCTTCCGATTGGAACCTCCTTTATGTGTGGATTTCAATTGTGTAATAAAACAAGATTAATCTTAGCATAACACCAAGAGTGGATTCTCTAACCTCAACATCTTTTCTTATTGTTTTTTATATCTTGTTTAATTTCTTTTATATTTTGTTCTCTAATATCTTGTTTATCTTATTTTGTTGTTGATTCCCTAATATCTTGTTTACTTTCTTTGTCTTATATATTTATAAACTTATACTTACTAATACGCTTCCCTTTGGTTCGACCTCAGACACCCGAGAATTTATTACTTGAACATAACCTGCACTTGGGTTTACAACTCTTAATTGAGTCTCCATCAAGTTTTTGGCGCCGTTGCCGGGGAGGCAATACTAAGTATATAAGTTTATAAGTATATTTATTTTTATTGGCTGGTTATACCGCCTAATTTTCTATATATTTATATTTATATTGTATATTAACTTTGTTTTATTTTTATTGGCTGGTTATACCGCCTAATCTGTATATTAACTTTGTTTTATGCTTGTTTGGTGATGCACCCAAAAGAGTGTATCTTATTTAACCTTGCACTAAAAAGATCAATTGTAAGTATAGTAGTTAGCAAGGGTCGAGTCCTCAGGGATTGGGTTTTAATTTATGAGTTATTAGTTTATAACTTACATTCAAAGCAAACAATAAAAGAAAAGGGGTTTTTTGAAGCCAGATTTAAACTAAAGTAAATAATAAGAATAAGATGCAAGGCGGTATAACCAGCCAATAAAAATATATACACTAAATTAGGCGGTATAACCAGCCAATAAAAATATATATACTAAATTAGGCGGTATAACCAGCCAATAAAAATAAAACAAAGTTAATATACAAATTAGGCGGTATAACCAGCCAATAAAAATAAATATACTTTTAAAAATAAGCAAACTAGAAAAGTAAGAAAACAAGTAAGTAAGAAGAATCAAATATGAAAAATATGGTTAAGGTTTCATTCTCCACCACTAGACATCATTAAGAATCAATTTCAGATCTATCAATATCAACCAACTATCAAAGTTAACAACCGTAGATAACAACAAGCTCTGTTATCCCAATCTTTCCTTAGTTTGTCGTTAAATAGAACAAGCTCTCTATTTAATCTCTAACCATCAAACAACCTAGAATAAGCTCTCTAGATTCAATTTAATGGCAGCTTTATGATGAGAAAGATAGGTTGATCTAAGCAACAAACACATAAGCTCGGATTGTTCAACTTAGGTTATGTTCCACTTTGCAATTATTGAAAACTTGACCATAATCATTAATCACAAATTGCCACTTATGAATAGGAAATCAAGACAATTACACGGATCAAGACTCCTAAACTAGCAATAGATAATTATCAAGATCTATCTAGTTGTACACCTAAACAAATCAAGACAACATCATGAACAATTCTTGTAGAAGAACATAAGCAACTTTGATAGAAAATTAATGATAGATAGAATCTGAAAATCAATTATAAAACATGTCTAGAGCTTTGAAATCACCCTTAACCAAATAGAAGTTTAGCCTAGCATAGGCATTGTAAACATAAACATAAAATTAAAGAAAATCTAAGAAGAAAATAAAAGAAAGAAAGAAGAAGAGGAAGAATATTAATTATCCAACCTCTTGCTCTCTCTAAAGAAAAAGAAAACTAGAGAAAAGAAAGAAAACTAGAGAAAAGAAAGAAGAAGAAAACTTAGAGAATTTTATTAAAATGGCTAATATCCTACCTATGTACAATATGATCCCTTACAATCATCCAAGGCCCTCTATTTATACACATTTTGGAGGGCTAAATGACAAGAGACAAGCTTTACAAATTTCAAAGGTAGGTATAATAGGTGGGTGCATTTTCTAACAATTTTCGTCATACATGACGATTTTGATCAGCCAACTTGATGGTCGATTTTGTCAATTTTGCAGGCCTTATCTGATCACATGGTCTTCTAGAAAAATGTTACCCTATCAGTTACTGATCCATAGCCGTTCGAATCAGCTCATTTGCTGATGTGGAGGAGAAGATATGGGCAAAATACGAAAACAGGTCAGCACAGACGTCATTGCACATCAGCCAACTTGATGGTCGATTTCTTCAATATTGGAGGCTTTATCTGATCACATGGTCTTCTAGAAAAATGTTGCTCTAGAAGTTAGTGATCCATAGCCGTTAGAATCAGCTCATTTGCTGATGTGGATCGGACGATATGGTCAAAATGCGAACACTGGTCAGCACAGACGTCATTGCACATCAGCCAACTTGATGGTTGATTTCGCTAGGGAAAACGACTCCGTTTCAAGAAGTGTAAAACATGAAAAAGATAGATATGCCTCTTAGATTTGCACGGATACAAATTTCAGCCTTATTGCTTCAGTGAAACTCGAGATATAGCTGATATGGCAAAAGGTGTCGGAACTGGAACTGAACTGGATTTGCCCTTAATTCTAGTAATCTGAAATCACTCAAAGAAACTTGTGAAAAACACCAAAATACATAAAAATATAAAAGATCATAAACACAATTAGACTAAACAATAATAACTCGTATTTGACACAAAACAATAATAAAACATAACTAAAAACTATATAATTATACGAGTTATCACACCCCCACACTTAGATTGTTGCTAGTCCCTAGCAACGACTCAATAAAAATAAAATAAGAAAATCTAATCTAATCCATTTTCGTAGGAAATCACGGTGGCACTTAGCATGTGACACAAGCCTTTAAACCCCTAGGTGTCCCTAGTGGACGAGTTTAGTCTCGTGAGGGTTTACTAGAACGATACCCACAAACATTGAAAAATTAAAATATCAATAAACTACATATACTAAAAATATTTACTCCTAATCCTTTCAATACAAATTAGAGACAATATTTGAACAAGTCTTATAAACTAATCAATAGCTTAAAGAATTTCACAAAAAATCATGCTTGAATGTAAATTGTTTGAGTTAAGCCAATATTAGCATAACATATCTCAATCAAAATAGTGCATGTTCAAATTTAATCTCAACTTCTCACATGGGATACCCTCATGATTTTCACTCTTTAAAGTAGTGGTGAAGTGTTTACACTCAATCAATCTCATGAAAACAGTTCTACCATATTCTTGCTTGTCCACCTATTCTCCACTATTTAGATCATACAACTTCATGAATCAAGAGGTCTTTAATCAAGGTTGTAATGGGGCCAAGGGGTTTGTAATGTGGTTGAAGAACAAAAGGATAAAGATATCACAAAGGTTCCAAAGAGTTCATAAAGTTTAGAGACATAAAAAGATTATACAAAGAAACTTCTCAAAACTCTTTACAAGTACATAGTCACCTAGGCCGGATATTCATGTTGGGCCTTTTCTTCATTCTAAACAACTTTGTAACATCTTTTTCCTTTTCCACAAATTCAAGAGATGATTCATATTTTTTTTTTTTTTTACATAGGAATGTATTTGCCAGTATTCCATTTCCTTTTCTCTTGACTTTTCTTTTCTTTCCCCCCCACACTTATTTCTTGTTTCTAACCCAAATTTTCAATAAATCTTCTTTGTCTTTGCAACTTGTCTCAAAATATGCTAATTCATCTTTGGAACAAAGGTAAAGATATAAGTATATTTAGGTTAGGGACAATTATGGTTACCAAAGAGATAGCTTATTCATGTAGGCTCAAATTGGTTCACTAAGGGTGTGTTCTCTTGGAACATTAATAATGGATGGCTGTTTGGCTCTGGTTATAATCCTAATGCCTCTATCATATTCATGTTGTCACATGTATCAATATAGTCTCAAACGGTTTAAAGCAAGTTCTAGAGAATCATGTAATCATAAGAGCACTCAAGAAAGAAATTAGATTGATTTGTATAATGCATCAATCATTATAGGCTCAAAAACTCACAAGGATGATTATACAAGTCAGATTAAGTCTAAAAATGCTTCTTTCTCAATCAACATATCATATTAACATTGGCTCATAAAAAGGTTGATATCAAGCTCAATTCTCATGAGAATCTTCTCACTAATAAATCTGTTTTAAACTTATGCAATTCATATCTCATCATTGTATTAACAAGGAACTAAAACACACTAAAAAAAATAATAATAATAATAAAGACTCATAAAAAAAATAGTAGACAAAAATAAAAGAAATCCTAAATCATTCCCCCCACACTTAATTCTTACATTGTCCTCAATGTAAGTCTATTAACCCAAATGAAAGAATCATGTGTAAGAGAAAAGAACTAATAACATAAGAATAGGAACAACTAAGACTCAAAACAAAACAAACTCATGCAACCTAAATAATCCTAAAATACTAAACAAAAATTAACAAGTAAACATAAAAAGATTAAAATCAAACTGACAAGATATGTCTCAAGTCTCCCTTACTCAGACCTTGTTCAGAATGAATACTTCTAAATTGCTTAAAACACAACAAACTTTTTTTTTTTTTTTGAAAAGAAGAAATCAAACTGACAAGGTATGTCTCAAGTCTCCCTTACTCAGACCTTGTTCAGAATGAATACTTCTAAATTGCTTAAAACACAACAAACTTTTTTTTTTTTTTTTAAGAAGGTAAAATTTAGGAGATATTACCTATAGAGGTTGCTAACCACTTATTATAACTGAGACACAACAAACAAAATGTTAGATAATGTCACAAAGACAAAGTGCAATCCACTCCTTGCTCGTCCATATCTCTTTTTCTTTTTCCGAGCGTTTGCGAAACAACCGTAGCAGATAAATACTCATAAGCTTGGAGCTTTTTGAGTAAATCTTCAATGGTTGTAGCAGAAATTATGGTTCTCCTTGCCTCTGAAAACATGAATCCATTATCCACAGCATTATCTAAATATGAAAGCAAATTACTAAAATAACCATTAATATTAAGCAAACCAATGGGTTTCTTATTTGTGACCAAAGATGACCAAGAAGCCACGCAAGCTATTTCTTCCAATGTACCCAGACCTCCTGGTAAAGCAATGAATGCATCGGCAGAATGGTACATGATTGTTATCCGTTCAGGGATACTCCAGACTTGTATTTCCTTACCCAAGGTAGGTCCACAAAAATCTGTGAATAGTTTTGGCACGATTCCTAGAACTGGACTTCCTCCGGCGTGTGCTGCTGTAGCGACTGCTCCCATTAAACCCGTACTACCGCCTCCATAAATCAAGTGGATCTTTTGTTGGGCAAGTATTACTCCAACTCTTATGGCTTCATCAGCGAATATGTTATTTTTCCCTGGATAAGCACCTCCAAAGACACAAATTTTTTTAATGCGCTGGGATGAAGTACTTTCCATTTTTTTTCTTTTTTTTTTTTTTTTTTTTCGAGTGCCTGAAAGAGAATGAGTACATGGTGTAATATATAGAGGACTGAGTAGTGAATCAGACAAGAGTAATAATGTCGCCGAAAGTGTATCTGACCTGTCAGAAGAAAATGTTAACCTAACAAAAGATTTTTGCGTGATTTCAGGAAGAAAATCAAAAAGAGAAGAAAAATCAACCATAAAAGACAAATAAAAAAAGAGAGAGAATAATTACACAAATCGAACAACACGTAAATTAAACCAAAATGAAGTTATTGCAAATCAAACCAAAAGCTGAGAAGTCATTTATTGTAGTTGTGATTGTGGCTCACATCTTCCTCTGGTTTTACGTCCAGAAACGGCTTAAACGCCTTCTATGAGTCGAGGATATGCTTCCCATCCAGTTTTCTTACAAGCTGGCAAACAGGGTCTTTTAACATCAGATTCCCAAGATGTTGCCATTCCCTTTGGAATTGCGGCCATAAATCAAGAATTTCTCTTTGTACGTCTCCACTAGGATGCGTCTCAAGAGAAAGTTGGATATTACCCAAATTCTCCTTACTCAGTCCATCCTTAATGAATTCAATTTTATCATCTCGATTAGAGGACGGAATCCCAATAGAACGACATTTACCGTTACACGTCCATCGTGCACATTTGTGGCAATTTGAACTCATGCGCTTTGCTCGTCGCTTCTTTGCAAAAGTGCTTCTACCTGTACCTGGTAAATGCAAAACAGGAAGATATTCATCTTCACGTACCTTGGCTTCAATTATCCAACGTATGTCGTCAGGAATCCCTTTGTGCATAAGCATTCTTAATCTTTCAAGTCGAACTTGGTAAAGCTTCAGTAAAATATTTCGAGGAAAAGGAGGAAATCGTTTCTGCAATCTTGTGAGAATATCATCCATCCTGAAAAAAAATGAAAAAAATTGAAAGAGAAATTGGAAGAGAAATTTATATACAATATCAGTTTTGTGGGTAGCTGATGGAACCGATTTAAATAATCACGGAGTACCGTTATCCGCCATTTAACCGGGGTAAAAAAAATAAAAATTATATTTACATCTAGTGTTTTTCAAAACAAGGATCAGAAAGAAAAACAACATAAAAAGACTCAAAAACAAAACACTCTAAATAAAATCCTAAATTCTTCCCCCCACACATAATTCTTACATTGTCATTAATGTAATGCTATTATCCCCCAATGCAAGAATTATATGTACGAGAAAAGAACTATTAAACAAAAGAAACTTATGCAGCCTAAATGAACTTAAAAACAGTAAACACAATTAACAAAGAAACATAAGAAATAAAAATAAAAACAATAAAAATAATAAAAGAAAAAGGAAAAGGAAAAGAAAGAGAAAGCAAATCTGAATATGGAAGGTTGGCAATTTCATCTTTAATTGGGCTGCCTTCCCAATTAACACTTGAGTTAGTGTTTTGAATCTAACCAACACCCCTTCTTGGCTTTTTAGGCTTGTCAGGCTCATACATGAAATTTCCCAAATTTATGCGTTTGAGAGGAAGCTTTCTTCGCACAACAGTGGATGCATTCTCCATTACAAGTATTATTCCATCATCCTTGGTGGTGCATATCTCATCGAGGAATGGTGCATCTTTTGGTACTTGTTGAATGACATCCATAAACAAACTATTTAAGGTTTCCAGCATGTCTTGTTCATGTTCATCCTCCTTGAACTTTGCGAATCTACTAGGAAAAGGTGGAGAAGAAACATTAGTAAAAATTGGAATCTCAAACGTTACCTCAGGTGCCGAAATACTCTTATTTGGATTATTGGCTTCATTATCCTCAAGAATAGAATTCATCTCTAATTTTGTCTCATCCTCATCTTGTTCCTCATTCCTCAAGGTCACAATAGTAGCATTCTCCTTTGGGTTAATCATCGTTTGGGCAGGGAGTTCTTCAGATCTTTGTGCTACCCATCCCACCATACTACTAGTCAATTGGATCATTTGCTTTTCCAAACTCTGGATGCTTGCCCTTGTTTCCTGTTGAAATTGCAATGTATCAGTAACAAGAGAATAGACAAGATCTTCTAAAGAAGTACCTGAGTTTTGAGTCATATGTGGTGGTTGAAAAAGATCTGGTTCTTGGGACCATGATTGATTGAAGCTAGATGGATGAGTGTAATTGGCATAAGGATCTACTTCTTGGTAATTTTTCGAGTAGCCATAATTAGTATGATCCCACCATCCCTCATGGTAAGTGTTTGAGTAATGATCATACTGTTGGTCTTGGAACACTTGATGGCCTTGACATCCTCCCATGGCCAATTGTTGAACTGGGAAGGTGAGATTGGCTTGTTGATTCTCCATGTTCATGTATGCCACCAACTCTTCAAGCGTTAGATTGCTCAATTCCATCGTTTTTTTTTTTTTTTGATAAGAAAAACTTGTATGTACAAGAAAATAGAACTAATTAGAACTGAAAATAAGAATAAACCAAGTAACAAATAAACTAAAGAAAACAATCCCCGGCAACGACGCCAAAAATTTGATGCACCCAAAAGAGTGTATCTTATTTAACCTTGCACTAAAAAGATCAATTGTAAGTATAGTAGTTAGCAAGGGTCGAGTCCTCAGGGATTGGGTTTTAATTTATGAGTTATTAGTTTATAACTTACATTCAAAGCAAACAATAAAAGAAAAGGGGTTTTTTGAAGCCAGATTTAAACTAAAGTAAATAATAAGAATAAGATGCAAGGCGGTATAACCAGCCAATAAAAATATATATACTAAATTAGGCGGTATAACCAGCCAATAAAAATATATATACTAAATTAGGCGGTATAACCAGCCAATAAAAATAAAACAAAGTTAATATACAAATTAGGCGGTATAACCAGCCAATAAAAATAAATATACTTTTAAAAATAAGCAAACTAGAAAAGTAAGAAAACAAGTAAGTAAGAAGAATCAAATATGAAAAATATGGTTAAGGTTTCATTCTCCACCACTAGACATCATTAAGAATCAATTTCAGATCTATCAATATCAACCAACTATCAAAGTTAACAACCGTAGATAACAACAAGCTCTGTTATCCCAATCTTTCCTTAGTTTGTCGTTAAATAGAACAAGCTCTCTATTTAATCTCTAACCATCAAACAACCTAGAATAAGCTCTCTAGATTCAATTTAATGGCAGCTTTATGATGAGAAAGATAGGTTGATCTAAGCAACAAACACATAAGCTCGGATTGTTCAACTTAGGTTATGTTCCACTTTGCAATTATTGAAAACTTGACCATAATCATTAATCACAAATTGCCACTTATGAATAGGAAATCAAGACAATTACACGGATCAAGACTCCTAAACTAGCAATAGATAATTATCAAGATCTATCTAGTTGTACACCTAAACAAATCAAGACAACATCATGAACAATTCTTGTAGAAGAACATAAGCAACTTTGATAGAAAATTAATGATAGATAGAATCTGAAAATCAATTATAAAACATGTCTAGAGCTTTGAAATCACCCTTAACCAAATAGAAGTTTAGCCTAGCATAGGCATTGTAAACATAAACATAAAATTAAAGAAAATCTAAGAAGAAAATAAAAGAAAGAAAGAAGAAGAGGAAGAATATTAATTATCCAACCTCTTGCTCTCTCTAAAGAAAAAGAAAACTAGAGAAAAGAAAGAAAACTAGAGAAAAGAAAGAAGAAGAAAACTTAGAGAATTTTATTAAAATGGCTAATATCCTACCTATGTACAATATGATCCCTTACAATCATCCAAGGCCCTCTATTTATACACATTTTGGAGGGCTAAATGACAAGAGACAAGCTTTACAAATTTCAAAGGTAGGTATAATAGGTGGGTGCATTTTCTAACAATTTTCGTCATACATGACGATTTTGATCAGCCAACTTGATGGTCGATTTTGTCAATTTTGCAGGCCTTATCTGATCACATGGTCTTCTAGAAAAATGTTACCCTATCAGTTACGGATCCATAGCCGTTCGAATCAGCTCATTTGCTGATGTGGAGAAGAAGATATGGGCAAAATACGAAAACAGGTCAGCACAGACGTCATTGCACATCAGCCAACTTGATGGTCGATTTCTTCAATATTGGAGGCTTTATCTGATCACATGGTCTTCTAGACAAATGTTGCTCTAGAAGTTAGTGATCCATAGCCGTTAGAATCAGCTCATTTGCTGATGTGGATCGGACGATATGGTCAAAATGCGAACACTGGTCAGCACAGACGTCATTGCACATCAGCCAACTTGATGGTTGATTTCGCTAGGGAAAACGACTCCGTTTCAAGAAGTGTAAAACATGAAAAAGATAGATATGCCTCTTAGCTTTGCACGGATACAAATTTCAGCCTTATTGCTTCAGTGAAACTCGAGATATAGCTGATATGGCAAAAGGTGTCGGAACTGGAACTGAACTGGATTTGCCCTTAATTCTAGTAATCTGAAATCACTCAAAGAAACTTGTGAAAAACACCAAAATACATAAAAATATAAAAGATCATAAACACAATTAGACTAAACAATAATAACTCGTATTTGACACAAAACAATAATAAAACATAACTAAAAACTATATAATTATACGAGTTATCATTTGGCGACGTGATTTTAGATCTCGTCGTTTAGTTAGATTTTATTGTGAAACTTTTTCAGGTAATCTTTCTAATACAACTCCTACCATGGCTGACAATGAAAGTGTTCATGCTGAAGATGAGAACAGACAAGTACGCACCATGCGTGAATACTTGCAACCAACTCGAAGCTCATCACCCACTTTTAATTTTTCCTCTCAATACAAACAACTTTCGTTTTAAACCAGGTATGATAGCTTTGCTTCCAAATTTCCATGGGTTAGAATCGGAAAGTGCTTACTCGTTTCTAAAAGACTTCGAAGATGTATGTGTCACCTTTAATGACCAACAATGTACAAATGAAATTGTCAAGCTAAAATTATTTCCTTTTTCTTTAAAAGATAAAGCAAAAATTTGGCTTCATAATTTAAAACCAAGGTCAATTGGCACATGGCAAGAATTACAAACTGAGTTTCTAAAGAAATTTTTCCCAGCACATAAAACTACTGCTTTGAAAAGACAGATTCAAAATTTCAATCAAAATCAAAATGAAGCATTTTTTCAGTGCTGGGAGCGTTTTAAAGATTTGTTAAGTTCTTGTCCACATCATGGTTTTGAAAAATGGCGTCTTATTAGTTTCTTTTATGAAAGTTTAACTCCCGAAACTAAACAATTTGTTGAAACAATGTGTAACGGTGAGTTTCTAGAAAAAGAACCTGAAGAAGCCTTTGACTACCTAGACCATTTGGCAGATAACTCTCAAGCCTGGCACACAGATAATTCCTCTGAAAGTTCCAATAGATCTAATCTTGTTTTTAACAGAGGTAAATATCATTTTAGTCAAGAAGATGAGATAAAAGCTAAAGTAGCTAATTTGGCTAGAAAGATTGAAGCCATGGAACTTAGAGAAGTAAAAGAAGTCAAAACGGTTAAAAATGAAGAAAGTTGTGGAATTTGTGAAATCATGGGACACCCCACTTCTGAATGTCCAAACATTCCCATTCTTAAAGAAGCGTTGCATGATCAAGTAAATTCCATAAACACATTTAAAAAGCCTTTTCCTTCTCCTTACTCTGAAACGTATAACCCTGAATGGAGAAGTCATCCCAACTTCAGTTGGCGGAATAATAATCATGTTCAGGTACCACAATCTCAAAAGCCGAGCAACACTTTTTCCTATCAACCTTCACGTGTACAAACCTTGGAAGAGACATTGCAAGCATTCATGCAAACACAAGCAAATGTGAATAACCGGACTTCACAGGACATCAATGAGATCAAAAAAACCTTGTCCACATTGACAGCTTCATTACGCACTCAAGAAAAAGGTAAGTTTCCTGCTCAACCTCAGCCTAACCCTTCTACTCAATGTTTTGTTTCTTGCTCCAATGAAACTCAACAGGAAAATGCCAGTTCTATCACAACTCTTCGAAGTGGAAAGGCAATTGACAAAAACATTCCATCAAAAGACCAAGATCCTCCTTCCCCTCTGAAAAGTAACGGTAAGGATGATGGTAAGTCTGAACTTCTTGAAAATTTGGACAAAGAAAAAGGTATGCATCCTGCTCCTTTTCCTCAAAGGTTGCAAACAATAAAGAATTTGAATCAAAATGCAGAAATTTATGAACTTTTCAAACAAGTTAAGATTAACATTCCTTTATTGGATGCAATCAAACAAGTTCCATCTTATGCTAAATTTTTGAAGGACATGTGCACATTTAAAAGGAAACATAATGTACAAAAGAAAGCATTTCTGACGGAAAGTGTGAGCTCAATCATTCAGCACCTTACTCCACCAAAATTCAAAGATCCTGGATGTCCAACAATCTCATGCATCATTGGAAACACTAGAATAGAACGTGCATTGCTTGATCTTGGTGCTAGTGTTAATCTTTTGCCTTTTTCTGTTTATCAACAGTTAGGTTTAGGTGAACTCAAGGAAACACCTGTTACACTTCAACTAGCTGATCGTTCTGTAAAAATTCCTCGAGGGATAGTTGAAGATGTTTTGGTTCAAATTGATAATTTTTACTTCCCTGTTGATTTTATTGTTTTGGACACACATCCTGTTTCAAATCCAAATGTTCAAATTCCTGTTATATTAGGCCGTCCATTTCTTGCAACTTCTAATGCTCTGATAAATTGCAGGAATGGTATTTTGAACATTTCTTTTGGAAATATGACTTTAGAATTAAATGTGTTCCACATTTGCAAGCAACCTGGTGATGATTCAGAAGTACATGAAGTGGATTTCATTGAAGAACTTGTTCATGAACATCTCACCACTACCACATTCCATGATCCTTTAGAAGCTTATTTAATTGAATGTGAGTTTGATAATGCTTCAGAAATTTCACACACCGATTCTTTGTTAAATTCTTTTCAGGATAAGCATCGTTGGAAACAAAAGTTTGAGGAACTCCCATCACTCACAAATGTCATTGTACCATCAACTATTGAACCGCCCAAGCTGGATTTAAAACCATTGCCATCCGAGCTAAAATATTCCTTTTTGGGAAAAATTCCTTCTCAATGGAGCCCCCAAGATAAAAGGAAGTTTCTGAATGAGGTAAAGAAGTTCTACTGGGATGACCCTTACTTGTTCAAATATTGTCCTTATCAAATTTTTCGAAGATGCATTCCCGACAATGAGGTAAGTAGTGTAATTAAGTTTTGTCATTCCGAGGCATGTGGTGGTCAATTTTCATCAAAGAAAACTGCTGCAAAAATTTTACAGTGTGGATTTTACTGGCCAACTTTATTCAAAGATGCATATGAGAATTCTAAAATTCATAAAGAAAGAACTAAAGCCTTTCATGACAAGTTAATTTCAAGAAAAACATTTGATGTTGGGCAAAAAGTTCTACTTTATAATTCTAGACTTCACATATTTCCTGGTAAGTTGAGATCAAGATGGACTGGCCCATTTGTGGTTAAGCATGTGTATCATTATGGAGCAGTTGACATTGAGAATCCTCAAAATGGTAACGTATTCAAGGTAAATGGACAAAGACTCAAACTCTTTTTGGAAAATCATGTTACTCAAGAAGAGGTTGTTTTTCTTTATGATCCTTGTTTTGAAAATAACTAGATGTAAATATAATTTTTACTAATCTTCAAAAAAAAAAAAAATACATTTTTTTTAACCCCGGTTAAATGGCGGATAACGGTACTCCATGATTATTTAAGTCGGTTCCATCAGCTACCCACAAAACTGATATTGTATATAAATTTCTCTTTCATTTTTTTTATTTTTTTTTTCAGGATGGATGATATTCTCAAAAGATTGCAGAAACGATTCCCTCCTTTTCCTCGAAATATTTTACTGAAGCTTTACCAAGTTCGATTTGAAAGATTAAGAATGCTTATGCACAAAGGGATTCCTGAAGACATACGTTGGATAATTGAAGCCAAGGTACGTGAAGATGAATATCTTCCTGTTTTGCATTTACCAGGTACAGGTAGAAGCACTTTTGCAAAGAAGCGACGAGCAAAGCGCATGAGTTCAAATTGCCACAAATGTGCACGATGGACGTGTAACGGTAAATGTCGTTCTATTGGGATTCCGTCCTCTAATCGAGATGATAAAATTGAATTCATTAAGGATGGGCTGAGTAAGGAGAATTTGGGTAATATCCAACTTTCTCTTGAGACGCATCCTAGTGGAGACGTACAAAGAGAAATTCTTGATTTATGGCCGCAATTCCAAAGGGAATGGCAACATCTTGGGAATCTGATGTTAAAAGACCCTGTTTGCCAGCTTGTAAGAAAACTGGATGGGAAGCATATCCTCGACTCGTAGAAGGCGTTTAAGCCGTTTCTGGACGTAAAACCAGAGGAAGATGTGAGCCACAATCACAACTACAATAAATGACTTCTCAGCTTTTGGTTTGATTTGCAATAACTTTATTTCGGTTTAATTTACGTGTTGTTAGATTTGTGTAATTATTCTCGTTTTTTTTTTTTTGCATTGGTCTTTTACGGTTGATTTTTCTTCTCTTTTTGATTTTCTTCCTGAAATCACGCAAAAATCTTTTTTTAGGTTAACATTTTCTTCTGACAGGTCAAATACACTTTCGGCGACATTATTACTCTTGTCTGATTCATTACTCAGTCCTCTATATATTACACCATGTACTCATTCTCTTTCAGGCACTTGAACAAAAAAATGGAAAGTATTTCGTCCAGCGCATTAAAAAAATTTGTGTCTTTGGAGGTGCTTATCCAGGGAAAAATAACATATTCGCTGATGAAGCCATAAGAGTTGGAGTAATACTTGCCCAACAAAAGATCCAGTTGATTTATGGAGGCGATAGTACGGGTTTAATGGGAGCAGTCGCTACAGCAGCACACGCTGGAGGAAGTCAAGTTCTAGGAATCGTGCCAAAACTATTCACAGGTTTTTGTGGACCTACCGTGGGTAAGGAAATACAAGTCTGGAGTATCCCTGAACGGATAACAATCATGTACCATTCTGCCGATGCATTCATTGCTTTACCAAGAGGTCTGGGTACATTGGAAGAAATAGCTTGCGTGGCTTCTTGGTCATCTTTGGTCACAAATAAGAAACCCATTGGTTTGCTTAATATTAATGGTTATTTTAGTAATTTGCTTTCATATTTAGATAATGCTGTGGATAATGGATTCATGTTTTCAGAGGCAAGGAGAACCATAATTTCTGCTACAACCATTGAAGATTTACTCAAAAAGCTCCAAGCTTATGAGTATTTATCTGCTACGGTTGTTTCGCAAACGCTCGGAAAAAGAAAAAGAGATATGGACGAGCAAGGAGTGGATTGCACTCTGTCTTTGTGACATTTTCTAACATTTTGTTTGTTGTGTCTCAGTTATAATAAGTGGTTAGCAACCTCTGCAGGTAATATCTCCTAAATTCTACCTTTAGTAGGGGGTAAGGGACATATTTTGCTAATTTAAAAAAAAAAAAAAAAGTTTGTTGTGTTTTAAGCAATTTAGAAGTATTCATTCTGAACAAGGTCTGAGTAAGGGAGACTTGAGACATACCTTGTCAGTTTGATTTTAATCTTTTTATGTTTACTTGTTAATTTTTGTTTAGTATTTTAGGATTAATTAGGTTGCATGAGTTTGTTTTGTTTTGAGTCTTAGTTATTCCTATTCTTATGTTATTAGTTCTTTTCTCTTACACATGATTCTTTCATTTGGGTTAATAGACTTACATTGAGGACAATGTAAGAATTAAGTGTGGGGGGAACGATTTAGGATTTCTTTTATTTTTGTCTACTATTTTTTTTATGAGTCTTTATTATTATTATTATTTTTTTAATGTGTTCCTTTTTAATACAATGATGAGATATGAATTGCATAAGTCTAAAACAGATTTATTAGTGAGAAGATTTTCATGAGAATTGAGCTTGATGTCAACCTTTTTATGAGCCAATGTTAATATGATATGTTGATTGAGAAAGAAGCATGTTTAGATTTAATCTGACTTGTATAATCATCCTTGTGAGTTTTTGAGCCTATAATGATTGATGCATTATACAAATGAATCTAATTTCTTTCTTGAGTGCTCTTATGATTACATGATTCTCTAGAACTTGCTTTAAACCGTTTGAAACTATATTGATACATGTGACAACATGAATATGATAGAGGCATTAGGATTATAACCAGAGCCAAACAGCCATCCATTATTAATGTTCTAAGAGAACATCCCCACTAGTGAGCCAATTTGAGCCTACATTAAATATGCTATTTTATTGGTAACCAGAACTTACACCTAGCCTAAATATACTTATATCCTTACCCTTGTTCTAAAGATGGATTATATATTTTGAGACATATTGCAAAAACAAGGGATACTTTTTGAAAATTTGGGTTAGAACGAAAGATAAGTGTGGGGGAGGAGAGAGGCAAAAGTCAAGAGAAAAAGAAAGGGATCATTGTCAAATACATTCCCATATTAAAAAAAAAAAAAAATCTTCTCTTGAACTTCTAGTTAAAGTAAAGAAAAAGATGTTACAAAGTTGGTTAGAATGAAGCAAAGGCTCAACATGAATATTTAGCCTATGTTATTATGTGCTTTATAAGAGTTTTGAGAAGTTTTATTCGTATGATCTTATTATGTCTCTAAACTCTATGAACTCTTTGGAACCTTTGTGATATCTTTATCCTTTTGTTCTTTAACCACATTATAACCCTTTGGCCCCATTACAACCTTGAAAAAAGACCTCTTGAGTTATGAAGTTGTATGATCTAAATAGTGGAGAATAGGTGGACAAGCAAGCATATGGTAGAACTGTTTTCATGAGATTGATTGAGTGTAAACACTTTACCACTACTTTAAAGAGTGAAAATCATGAGAGTATAGTGAGAAGTTGAGATTAAGTTGAATATGCACTATTTTGATTGAAATATGTTATGTTAATATTGGCTTAACTCATTTATTTACATTCAAGCATGAATTTTTGTGAAATTCTTTGAGCTATTGATTAGTTTATAAGACTTGTTCAAAGATTGTCTCTAATTTATATTGAAAGGATTAGGAGTAAATATTTTTAGTGTATGTAGTTTACTTATATTTTAGTTTTTCAATGTTTGTGGGTATCGTTCTGGCAAACCCTCACGAGACTAAACTCGTCCACTAGGGACACCTAGGGGTTTAAAGGCTTGTGTCACATGCTAAGTGCCACCGTGATTTCCAACGAAAATGGATTAGATTAGATTTTCTTATTTTATTTTTATTGAGTCGTTGCTAGGGACTAGCAACAATCTAAGTGTGGGGGTGTGATAACTCGTATAATTATATATTTCTTAGTTATGTTTTATTATTGTTTTGTGTCAAATACGAGTTATTATTGCTTAGTCTAATTGTGTTTATGATATTTTATATTTTTATGTAATTTGGTGTTTTTCACGAGTTTCTTTGAGTGATTTCAGATTACTAGGTTAAATCAACAATTAAGGGCAAATCCAGTTCAGTTCCAGTTCCCACACCTTTTTCCATATCCGCTATATCTGGAGTTTCACTGAAGCATTAAGTCTGAAACTTTTACAGTGCATAGTTAAGAGGCATATCTATCTTTTTCATGTTTTACACTTCTTGAAACGGAGTCGTTTTCCCTAGCGAAATCGACCATCAAGTTGGCTGATGTGCAATGATGTCTGTGCTGACCTGTTTTGGTATTTTGACCATATCTTCCGATCCACATGAGAAAATGATCTGATTCCAACGGCTATGGATCCGTAACTGATAGGGGTATATTTTTCTAGAAGACCATTTGATCAGATCGAGCCTCCAACATTGACAAAATCGACCATCAAGCTGGCTGATCAGAATTGTCATACAACATGACGAAAATTGTTAGAAAAATGCACCCACCTATTATACCTACCTTTGAAATTTATAAAGCTTGTCTCTTGTCATTTAGCTCTCCAAAATGTTTATAATTAGAGGGCCTTGGATGAGCATTAAAATAGATTGGTAGGATATTAGCCATTGTAATAAAATTCTCCAAGTTTTCTTCTTCTTTCCTTTCTCTAGTTTTCTTTTTTTATTTACTTATGCTTCTTACATTTCTTTTCATTTTATTCATATCTAGTATGTGTTGCTAATCATATTGTTGAGGTGATGAGGTGAAGCTTTTGGTAAATGCTAAGGTTAGTCTCTTAAACATGAGCTAAAATGAATCATCATTTATAAACACTAGTATAGATAATATTTTCTTTTGGTTTAAAATCATACTTGCAAAGTAGGGATCTTGATTCATTATTGACAATGAAAATGGCACAGTAAATGCTTGGTTTCATAACCTTGATTTATTGTAGACATATACCTTGGCATAAGGAATGCTTGGACTCTTTTTATGAGTTTTGAGGACACCAAATGAACATAATATCATATGCTATGGACGTTGGACAATTTGGACTGAATTGCTAAACCTTCCGATTGGAACCTCCTTTATGTGTGGATTTCAATTGTGTAATAAAACAAGATTAATCTTAGCATAACACCAAGAGTGGATTCTCTAACCTCAACATCTTTTCTTATTGTTTTTTATATCTTGTTTAATTTCTTTTATATTTTGTTCTCTAATATCTTGTTTATCTTATTTTGTTGTTGATTCCCTAATATCTTGTTTACTTTCTTTGTCTTATATATTTATAAACTTATACTTACTAATACGCTTCCCTGTGGTTCGACCTCGGACACCCGAGAATTTATTACTTGAACATAACCTGCACTTGGGTTTACAACTCTTAATTGAGTCTCCATCAGAAAACAAGATAGAAAATCAAGAAATCACCATGGAAAAAAAGAAGAAAACTACGCTAGAGCTAGGTAGAAATGGCTACCTTCAAGCTCTCTTAGAAAACTTTTTCTTCCTATCTTTCAAAAACCTTTTTTTTTCTAAATTAGCTCCAGACTTCCGGCCTTCAACCTCTTCCAAAATTGATTAGCCCCCTCCCCTAATGACTTGGCCGAATGGCATGCCCACCATTGGATGATTTTTGCACTTTTTCTCCTCCAATTTTGGCCCTTAGATTAAGATATTTTCATGAAAACATAAAAATGTCATCTTGCCAATTGATAGCAGCCCTTAAGATATGTACTCAGCCCTTGTAATAACCTCAGCCCTTAGATGAAAATGAGGACCAATCTGATGCACTCCCTTGCTTGGCCCTTTGAGTGCCTACCTTTGGATGAGTTGTGCTCTTCTATTCTTGGCCATTGGATGAGGACTCTTTCATGAAAACATAAAAATGTCATCTTGGCATTTTATCCCAGCCCTTGTACAAGGCCTAAGCCATTGGATGAAAAGGAACAATCCCATGCAGTTCCTTGCTTGGCCGAATGGATATCCACATTTGGATGAGTTGTGCTCTTCCATTCTTGGCCATTAGATGAGGGTTTTTTCATGACAAATAAAAATGTCATCTTGGCATTTAATCTTGGCCATTGAATGGTGTATTCAACTTTTCTACAAGGCACCTAAGCCATTGGATGAAGGGGGGACCATTTGCAAGGTACTAGTGGTAGCATGTGAGCTTGATAGTGACTAAGGAATTAAATTGATCAAGCTTCCTTCTTCTCCTCTATGCTGGCTGATCATAGGAGGTAAAATCCCAGCAATTCCTTCTTATTTCATATTTTTCTTAACTCCCTTTTCGGTTTCTTCTATAAAGTGACCTTTTTGACCCCCGAACCTAAATAAATAGCAAACAGACTCCAATTCAAATTTTATTTTTTCAATACTTCTGAAATAATAAAAAATTAAATTATGAAAGTTTTCAAAATTTTTCGAATCCATTTTCTATTTATTTGGATTTTTATTCCAAAATTGCCCTTTTGTGCACCCGAACTTTAACCAATTTTAAACGAGCTCCAAATCTAAATTTTGATTAACCAATCTCTTCCAAATAATTTAAAAGTGTGATCTGGAAGTTTTCATAATTTTTGGAACTCATTTGCTATTTTTTGGGGATTTATCTGCTTGAATTTTTGCATAGTGGACCCGACGGGATTTGGCCAATTTGCAAACGAACTCCGAATCAAGATTTTCTTTCACCAATCTCTTCCAAATAAGTAAGAATGAGATCTGCAAATTTTCAGAATTTTTGGAGCTCATTTATTATTTTTTTCGGGATTTATCCTTTTGAATTTCTGGATAGTCGACCCGGGATTTGGCCATTTTGCAAACGAACTCCGAATCAAGATCTTCTCACGCCAATCTCTTTGAAACGATTTAAGAATTAGATCTGCAAATTTTCAAAATTTTTGGAGTTGCTATTTTTCTCAAAATTTTCCAATTTTGCCCTTTTGCCTCCAAAGCCCGGTTTTGCTCAAAACAAGTTCGATTTTTAGATTTTCTTCAAACTGAGCCTTGGTCTATCCTTGTTTAATCACTCCTCATCAATTAGGGGCTTTAGTCTTACCGAATCGGGCCATTTCTATAATTCTTTCAAATTTAATTGAAATCCACCAAAAATCCTAATTCTCGATTTTATTCTGAATTGACTTTTCTTTCAGTTTTTCTTTCAAGTAGCTTCTCCATTACCCGTATTCAGTGCTTATCTTTCATTTGGAACCTTCAATTCCGACCAATTAGATCATTTAAGCACTTTTCCTTAAATTTCTCAAACTAGGGTTTCTTTTCTACTGAATCTCCGTAACACAACTTTCGAACTCCATATCTTTCAATATAGACCTAGGATTATCAAAATTCTTTCACCATTTTTCAATTGAACTTCAAATCTTGATTGTGAAAGTGGGTTTACTTTTTTAGTAGTTGACTTTTTGGGGTTGACATTTTTGGGGTTGACTTTTTCAAGTAAGACTTTTTTTGTCTGCTTTCTTAGACTAAGTCTCGGAGTACCACCTGCAGGATGAGAAAAGTCTTTTTGCATTTTGAAACATCAATTTAGGAAGAAAACATACCTGATTTAGTGGTCTGGACAAAATTAGGTGTCTACAAGCAGTAGAAGTGGTGTGATGCACGCTCAATGATTTCGGCTAAGATGGAAAGGTGTCTGCAAGAGAATGACCTGTTGAAAGCCAGATTGGGAAATGAGAGGGAAAAGACCTCCATGCTGCGCAATGAGAATGAGACGCTCCATGCGATCATTCAGACCTTAGACCTTATAGGGAAAAGTCCAAAGGGCTGACATCACTGCCATCATTTGGGAATGCCGAGAGAGGAAAATCAAGTGGAGCCAGGCAAATGTTTTAGCCGTAGATGCTAGTATGAGGTGGAAGACAAAAACTTTGGGGAGACAACAGTATATAGACCACTGACCAGGCAGATCCGCAAGGCTGTGATTAAGGCAAGAGAGATGGTGAAGAAAGTGAAGACTTTGAGACAAGATGTCAACCCGATAGGGAAACATGGACAATATTTGTTGAATTTCTTAGAGGAAGCACAAGACCAGTATGAGCAGATCAAATATTTCTATGTAACCCAAGATTGAGAGATGATATGTAACAAGTTTCTATGAATTAATGAAAAACCTTTGTGTTGGAATTTGATCTTAAGGCAAATACCGTTAGTTTCATATTTCATACCACATAATCATAGAAACATTCATTCATTCATTTGTTCAGTGATTCATCAAATCATTTATTCATTCATTCTTCTATTCAATATTAATAAAAAGGAATAATGTGTCATGAAATTCTAATCCCTAGTATTTACACTAAGGTATAAAAATTGGGCGTCCACCGAAACACCCAGAGAAAGTACCCCGCATCAGTATAATACTCGATCGCAAGTCAGGATCATGGAAAATGAATAAATCGCTCGAATAGAGAGAATGGAAAGGGCACAGGATGAGTTAAGGGAACAGTTGGCCAAATCTCAAGCCGAATCAAGAGATCGGATGAATAAGTTAATGGAACTAGTGTCCGCTGTAGTTAAAGGGAAGGGACACATGGATAATTTGACTTTAGGAGTAGAATCAAGAAGTCGAGGGGACAAAGAGGGTTAGCAAGAAGCCGTACTGACAAGTGGCCAATCCTCACAGAATACAAAAACTCTATCGTCGGCAGCTGCTATGCCTTTCGTGTATGTTCAACACAACACAGAGGCACAAAAACAAATGCCAATTGGGGTGAATCTTCGAGCAAGAAAAGATGAAAACGCAAGAGCTGGAAGTGGCTGAAATAGCTGAATCGCAAAAGAAGTATCAGCTATTAGAAGAAAGGCAGTTGGCCGTCGAAGGGGCCAAATTGTTTGGAAGCCTCGATTCTAAAGAGATGAGTTTAGTTTCCGACCTAGTAATCCCACTTAAGTTCAAAATGCCATATTTTGAGAAGTACAACGTGACCACCAATCCTTCCGCACACTTGACAAAGTATTTCCGGAAGATGACCAGATATGATAGTGATAAGAAATTGCTTGTCCATTACTTCCAAGACAGACTTACTAGGTCTGCAACTCGATGGTACAATCTGCTTACCCGAAGCAAGATCTGCTCTTGGACGAACTTGGCTAGGGCCTTTCTAGAACATTACAAACACGTGTCTGACATGGTACCTGACAGACTATCCCTGCAAAACATGGAGAAGAAAGCTACTGAAAGCTTCAAATAGTATGCACAAAAATGGAGAGACATGGCTACCCAGGTGCAGCCATCTTTGACCGATAAATAAATTATGGTTCTCTTTAACAATACTCTGAAGGCACCATACTATGAAAAATTGATGGGTAATGCCACCAAATTTTTTACAGGTATGGTCATATCTTGAGAGATGATTGAAACCGCTATTAAGAGCGGAAAAACGGAGAGTGGGGAGCAAGTCACCCCCAAGAAAGCAACTCTCGCCAAGAAGAAAGTAGGGGAGACTCATGTAGTCAGTTTCAATGACGATTTTTTTGCACCTCCAATACCCTATACACCTTACCCAACCTATAATCCATATTATCCAACTATAAACAGCCTCACTCAAAACCCTTTTCCCTATACAAGCATATTAGAACAACCATATCCGACTGGCATATCTCCTCAAATAGCCATTCCACCAAACACTCAAAGCATCACCCGAAATGATCAAAGACCTGTAAGGAATAATCCAAAGCCTCAATATGATCCTATCCCTACTACTTACAGTGAGTTATACCCAAAGCTTCTACAAGGGCAACTTGTCGTACCCGTCTATCTCCAACCTTTAAAACCTCTTTATCCCAAGTGGTACGATTCCAACACTCATTATGCATACCATGCAGGGATTCAAGGACACTCAATCAAGACTTGCACTGCTTTCAAGCGCAAGGTCCAGAGCCTTATTGATGCCAGAATTTTGAAATTCGAATTGAAAAATGGGCCTAATGTCATGGGTAACCTTTTGCCTAATCATACGAAGGCCAAGGTTAACGCAATCATGTCAGGAGAGGTTGAAAGGTAAAAGAGATGTCAGGAAGTAAAAACACCAATGATCAGAGTCTGGGTAGAGATGGTCAAGGCAGGCTTGATTCAGCCAAAATCGGATGTGAGGAAAATAACCAGCCAGTCAGAGGACTTTTGCCAATATCAGAAATGTAAGGGGCATGCCATTCAGGACTATGAAGAGCTTTTAGCAAAGGTTCAAAGGATGATGGATATGGGCAAGGCCCAATTTTCTAAAAAGATAGAAGATCCTGAAGTCAGTACGAATGAAACCGGTTATGGGGTGGATAGACCTCTAATCATATATTATGATGAGCTAGAGGTAAAGGCTATCCCAGTGGTCGAGGGACCCGCTCCAAAATTGATCATAGAATTGCCGTCACCTTTTCCTTACAAAAGTGACAAGACGATTCCATGGATCTATGAATGCAGTTTGACGACACCGGGAGCCTCAAACTATTAGACAACTGCTGTGGATGTAACTAGAGTGGGGCACGTAACACGAAGCGGTAGATGTTATACCCCGGGAACAGTTGAGCATAATCAAATAAGAAAGACAAAAGGACCTGATAAAGGGAAAATGATAATGGAACCGGACCCTATGGAGGTAGAACAGTCAAAAGAAGGGGAAAAAGATCCGACTCCGGTTAATAAAGTGAAATAGCCGATGAAAGAGAAGGAAGCCTGCTAGTTCTTAAAGTTCATCAAACACAGTTAGTACAGTGTAGTAGAACAATTGCACCGCCAACCAGTGAGGATTTCAGTTCTTTGATAAGTTCATAAAATACACATTTTATGCTCTTTCTATTCTTAGTTTTAGTTATGTTTTCGATATTTATCTTGATTACTTATGTTATGTTTTTAAATTTTAGGTATATTTAAGAGAATGAAGTGAAAAGATGTTAATTATAATGTTAAAGAGCTTACGAAATCATAATCACAAGATGGAAGAAGCTTTGGGAGTCAAAAAGATCAATTTCTTCTTGCTATGCAAGAAGGCAGAGTTGACATTCGGAGCTTGTTGCAAGGAAAACATGATGTTAAATTCTTTATTTAAAGAAAAATCCTCTTGAATTTTGTAGCTGACTTGAATACCTTTCCAAAGGTAGTTTATACGCCTAAATCGAATAAGAAATGGTCATCCAAATCATCCGAAAAAATACGAGATGATGCAGCAGCAAAATGGCTGGCATAAAGCCTGACGTCACGATGCCCAAGATTCGAGAAAACACGGGAAACCTGCCAAAAATGCAATTTCTGCCTCCTAACTTACTTGTGCGGCAAGGACTTGTTCCAGGGTTTTAAAGCTCTATAAATACAATCTTTTAAAACACAAACTAGACATCTTTTGAGGAGACTCAAAGATCATCATTAATTTTCTTCTTCTTCTCCATTCTTTTATTTTCTTTTTAGTTTTATGTATATATTATCTATGACTATGTTAGGCTAAACTTCTTTTTGGTTAAGGGTGATTTCAAATCCCTAGACATGTTCTGTAATTGATTTTCATAATCTATCTATAATTGGTTTTCTATCAAACTAGATATATCTTGATAATTATCTAATACTAGTTTAGGAGACATGATACGTAGCTTGTCTTGATTTCCTATTCAATAGTGGCAATTTGTGATTAATGATTATGGTCAAGTTTTCGCTAATTGCAAACTAGAACATAACCTAAGTTGAATGAATCCATGTTTATGTGTTTGTTGCTTAGATCAATCTATCTTTCTTATCATAAAGTTGCTATCACTTTGAATCTAATGATATTTGTAGCAACCTAAAAAATAACAAGTCTCATCGCGAGACTTTATATTAGTTAAGCGTGACATTGGAAAACAGAGGAAAAGTCGACTTAATTCCTCTTGAAATAAAATGAGGATTTGAATACAACCTCGAAAAAGACATGGAGTTGCCACCAATCTTTTTTAGCTAATCGGCCACCTATTAAAACCGGTTTTGTAAAACATTTTAAAATTAATTAAAACATTTTTAAAACCAATTTTAAGTCCGCGTTTTAAACCAGAGAAAATCAAAGAAACTAGTTCGGGACTCTGTTACGTACGGGGAAGGATTAGCACCTTTACAACGCCTGTATAAAATGATACCTTATTAATCGTGTGTTATCTCAAGTCTCGGTAAAAAGTCGGTTTTAAATTTAGTATTTCAAGTTAATTCCCAATTTAAAAAAAAAAATTCATTTTTAATTGAAAATGATCCGGAATTTATTAATTCAAAATTTTCTTATATTCCCTAACAAACAGGGCAAAATATAGAAATTTTTATCAATTTGGAAAATTTTCCAAATCATTCTCATTTTAAAGAAGATATTCTGTTATCAATGATAATTGATGATATCCTCCCCAGCAAACCCGGTAGAGAACTCATGAATTATTTTAACTCGGGAATATCTTTATTTTATTGAAAATCATTATCTTATTTTAAAACATGAATATGAATATGTATGCCATAACATGATCTAAATGATATGAAATAATTTAAATGAAATGATATAACCTAAGTGTCATAATATATTCTAAATGAAATGATATGTCCTAAGTAATATAATATATTCTAAATTAAATGATATGTCCTAAGTAATATAATATATTCTAAATGAAATGATATGACCTAATATGATTTAAATGACATAGCATATTTTAAATGACATGACATATTCTAAATAATATAATCTAGATGACATGGAATATAATCTAAGTGACATGAAATGATATGAAACGTAAAATAATGTTATCATGAAGTATGCATGAAAATAAAAATAATAATGCATGAACATAGTAGATGTTAAATGATGTGACAAAAATAAATGACTAAATAAAAAGCATAGGATAGCATGAAATATTCAAAACCATATAACAAACAATATAACACCATAAAATATAAATCAAAATAATAACAATACCATAGTAATATTCATAGCAAAAATCATATATCATATAATATGCATGAACATGGAAAATGCAATGCATGAAAGTGTATTTTTTGTTTAAATAAGAAAATCCGTATATCTAAAATGATATCCGACTACCTTAGGAAAAGGCATCAAATTAAATTTTCTAAAATAAAAATACTTTGTGATTGGTTTGAAAACAATTTTGAAAATCTTGGACAATAAAATGTCATGGCCGAATTCCCCTTTGAAAATAGCTCTATTTTCCTAAGTTTGAAAACCCGGACTTGACCACCCTTGACCCAAGCTTTATAAAATCATTTTTAAAGATTAAAATGGTCTAGAAACCAACCTAGGATAGTAGCTAAGGTTCCTAATCAACTCCTCTTAATGCCTTAGCCAAAAAACAGAAAATTATTTTTTCTTTGAATTCAAATCAGACTCTACTATCCAGTTTTAAAGCGTGATATTTTAATCTATTTTTAAAATTTCAAAAAATCTAAAAAAAATACTAGAGACTCAAAACATGTAAAAATATATGGGAAAGAAATGGCTTAATTTTTTGACTAAGGATAACTTCCCAGAAAAACCGTGAAAGTCAGAACACTGGGTGAAAAACTGTTTTGCCAAAACACATTTTTATGCCTTTGATAAAATCATTCAAAAATCATAACAAAAATATTGGAGACTCTTATAAGGACCTACAAACAGTACCTAAAATTTCTAAAAAATTGGACAAGATTTGCCTAAGTAAAAAAAAAAATCACAAAGGTAGAAAAATCAATTTGACAACTCTTTAATTTTTCACAAGTATGCTCATGTGAGCTTGACTTTGAGCCATTGATTGGCCTAAGTCAAAAATCAAGTGGTATGATATGATATGCATGAACAAACAACAAGTTAAATGCATGAAATGCATGATTTAAAACCTAAATGACATGGAAAATGCATGGCATAAAGAATATGATCTAAACCTAACATGAACTTTCATGGCAATAAATGCAACCAAGTCTAAACATGCATGAAATGCATGGCAATGCAAATGAGATCTAAACCTAAAAAATGCATGGAAATAATAGAAATACATAACATACTAAATCAAAATACACAAAATCTTGGAATGGAAATGCAAACCTATCTACTAGCAAGATGAAAATGCACATACATGACACAAAATGAAGGGTAGCCGAATGGTCATAGGCATAGAATGATGAAATTCTAGCATGGCATTTACACAAACATATGACATACTAAATGCGAGGCTAAAAAAGAAACATGCTAAACCATGCAAACATGAAGTAAAGGCATGAATATAGCTAGACATTTTCACAAACACATAGTATAGTAAAATGCAAATCATGAACAACTCAAACACGTTGAAAACAGAAAATTAAAAATAATGAACAAAGAAAGTAAACATGAAAACAAGATGATAAAATCAAAAATAGAGGTAAGTAAGTAAAAAGATTAAAACAAGCTCCATGTTTTGTGATTTTTAGAAAAATATAGAACATCAAAACATGCTAGACACCACAACCAACATGAAATAAAGATCAAACACCAACCATATTAAAAAAAGCATGACCATTTGGCCAACCTCCAAAAAGTAAAAAAAAAATATTGTTTTTTTTCAATATTTTTCAAGAAAGCATAAAAGAGGAGCTTGAAGAGAAAGTTTAAAAACACTTATTTCAAAATCAAAATCAATAGAAAATCACAAAATATCAAATGAAAACAGCAAATTAAGGATGAAAATGCAAAAAAAAATACAAGAGTAAGGTTCTTTTAGCTACCTCTAAAAGCTATTTTGTAAGCTTTTTTCTCTTCTTACTTTCTTTGTCTTTCAAAACTTTCTACTTGCTTTAAAAAATGGAGAGTAATCAGCCAAGAAGAAGTAGTGAAATGAAAAATATCCCCCCCTTAAGGTGGCCGAATGGCCCTTGGTATCCCTAGCAAGTTGTCATTTTTTTCAACCAATTTTGATCCAATGGCCTTTAATCCAAGATGCATTCTATGTAAAATTCTCATCTTTAGATTGGAATAATCAGAACTTAAATTATGATTTCATGAAGATGATGTCATAAATATAACATCATCCCTCTCCATCCATTGGTCCATGTGTTACAAATTCAAAGGCTTGATAAAAAAAATAACTACCTTCCTATCCACTCTTAGCCCTTGGATGCAATGGCTCAGCAAAATCACTCTCCAACATGGACTTGGCTGATTTACCTTTTAAAATCCAGCCCAATCTCCATTGCAAGGAAAGCCCTCTTCGGTTTCTTCGATAAAATGACAGTTTTGGCCCCCGAACCTAATTAAATAGGAAACGGACTCCAAATCCAAATTTTCCTTTTTCAAAACTTCCTAAATAATAAAAAAATTGAATTATGGAAGTTTTCATAATTTTTTGAGCCCATTTTCTATATTTTTTTTGGATTTTTCTTCCAAAATTGCCTCTTAATCTACCTGAACTTTTACCATTTTTTAAACAAGCTCTGAATCCAGATTTTTCTTCATCAATCTCTTCCAAATAATTTAAAATTGAGATCTAGAAGTTGTCATAATTTTTGAATCTCATTTGCTATTTTTTCGGGATTTATTTGCTTGAATTTCAGCTTAGTGGGTCCGAAATTTGCCATTTTACAAACGAACTATATCCGATTTTTATTTTGCCAATCTCTTCCAAATGATTTAAAAATGAGATCTGCATATTTTCAAAAAATTTGGAGCTCATTTGCTATTTTTTCGGGATTTATCTTTTTGAATTTCAACATAGTGGGCTCAAGATTTGCCATTTTGCAAATGAGCTCCGAATCCATATTTTTCTTCGCCAATTTCTTCCAAATGATTTAAGAATGAGATCCGAAAATTTTGGTAATTTTTGGAGCTTTTTTGCTATTTTTTTTGAATTTTCCAAGTTTGCCCTTTTGTCTCCAAAGCCCGATTTTGCTAAAAACAAGTCCGATTTTCAGATTTTCTTTTTCTGCACCTTTTTCATATATTGAATTGGAGTTGGTCTGAAAATGCCCAATTTTTACGATCAAATTCCCTTCCGATTTGATTTTTCCTGTTTTTTTTAGTATTGAGAATTTCCTCGTTTTTTCGTTTTTCTCCCATCGACTCTTTTCTTGGAATTACTTCAAACTGAGTCGTGGGCTATCCTAGTTTACTCATTCCTCATCAATTAAGGGCCTTAGTTTTACCTAATTGGGTCATTTCTACAAATTTTCCCAATTTCACCAAAATCCACCAAAAATCCTAATTTTCGATTTTCTTCCAAATTGACTTTTCCTTTAGTTTTGCTTCCTGGTGGTCTCTCCTTTGCCCGTAGTCATAGCTTATCTTTCATTTGGAACCTCCAATTTTGACCGATCTGATCGTTTAAGCATTTTTCCCAAATAATCTTAACTAAGGTTTTCTTTCTACTAAATCTCCGTAACCCATATTTCGGACTACATATCTTTCGTTGTAGACCTCGGATTATCAAAATTCTTTCACCGTTGTTCAATTGAACTTTGAATCTTGATTTTGAATGTGGGTTGACTTTTTCAGTAGTTGACATTTTGAGGTTGACTTTTCTAGAGTTGACTTTTTTAAGATTGACTTTTTATGTCTGCTTTCTTAAACTAAGTCTCAGAGTACCACCTGCAAGATGAGAAAATCCTTTTTTCATTCTCAAAACATCACTTTAGGAAGAGAACATACCTGATTTAGTGATCCGGACAAAATTAGGTGTCTACAAGTGCCCCTTTTTGGCTATTGCTGAGAATCAAGAATCAAGCAAAGATAAATAAACACTAATTTGTCCGGTTAGTGAAATCACATGTGAAGAAAATGAAGGAAAGCTTTCATTTTTTCCTTTTTTTTTTTTGTTGAAAAAGTTGTATATTGAAGATTTTGTCCTTAAATTGATTTCCCTGACTAATCAAGGCTCGATCCGTCTTAAGGAAACGGGTTCGATTTGCAAGAGAAGAAAAGACTTTGACGATTTTGTTGTTAAATTGAGTTCCTGACTAATCAAGGCTCGACCTGTCTTAAGGAAACGAGTTCAATTTTAAAACAAAATATTTGACTCATTTGAGAAGCAGAACGAGTTCGATTTTAAAACAAAAGAAAATACCTCGACGATGGTCTCGGGGCTCGACTCATTTGAGAAGCAGAACGAGTTCATGTTAAAACAAAAGGAAATACCTTGACGATGGTCTCGGGGCTTGACTCATTTGAGAAGCAGAACGAGTTCGATTTGAAACAAAAGGAAATACCTCGATGATGGTGTCGGGGCTCGACTTATTTGAGAAGCAGAACGAGTTCGATTTAAAACAAAAGGAAATGCCTGGGTTTGGTTCATTTGTAAAATAAATTTGACATTGAAAACTAAAGGAATATACCTCGACGGTGGTCTCGGGCTCGACTCATTTGAGAAACAGAACGAGTTCGATTTAAAAAACAAAAGGAAATACCTTGACGATGGTCTCGGGGCTCGACTTATTTGAGAAGCAGAACGAGTTTGATTTAAAAAAAAAAAAGAAAATACCTCGACGATGGTCTCAGGGCTCGACTCATTTGAGAATTAGAATGAATTCGATTTAAAACAAAAGAAAATACCTCGACGATGGTCTCGAGGCTCGACTCATTTGAGAAGCAGAATGAATTCGATTTAAAACAAAAGGAAATACCTCGACGATAGTCTCGGGGCGTGACTCATTTGAGAAGCAGAATGAGTTCGATTTTAAAAACAAAAGGAAATACCTCGACGATGGTCTCGGGGCTCGACTCATTTGAGAAGCAGAACGAGTTCAATTTAAAACAAAAAGAAATACCTCAATGATAATCTCGAGGCTCGACTTATTTGAGAAGCAGAATGAATTCAATTTGAAAAAAAAAATGGAAAATACCTCGACTATGATCTCGGGGCTCAACTCATTTGAGAAGTAGAACGAGTTTGATTTTAAAAACAAAGGGAAAACACCTCGATGATGGTCTCGGGGCTCGACTCATTTGAGAAAGAGAACGAGTTTGATTTTAAAAACAAAAGGAAAATACTAAGAATGATCCTGGGTTTGATTCATTTGGAAAAATAAATTTAACTTGAAAATGAAAGGAACATACCTCGACGGCGGTTTTGGGGCTCGACTCTTTTGAGAAGCAGAAAGAGTTCGATTTTAAAACAAAATTTTCCATGATTCCTACAATGTTAGCTAAATGCAATGATGAGAATGACATGCTTTGCAAAGGATGAATGCAATCAAATGATTGTGTTATGATTATTAACCCATGGTTTCTTTGAAGTTCAAGGACTATTTGACTTCATGACGGAGTCTTCAACTTTTCACTGATGCCCCACTTGTGGAACCTTCAATCAAGATAAATTGTCAAATAGTCCTTCTTGATGCAGATGTCTTGGATTGATGCAAATACTTCTTGGAATGATGCAGAATAAAATGCAAATGCTTCATGGTGCAAATGTAAATTCTTCAATTGATGCAACTACTTCTTAATGCAGATGCAGATATTAAGTAAGATGCAAATGCTTCATGGTGCAAATGCAAATGTCTTGAATTGATACAAATGATTCTTGATGCAGATGCAGATGTCTTGGATTGATGCAAATGCTTCTAAATGCAAATGCATATATTGAATAAGATGCAAATGCTTTATGGTGAAAATGCAAATGTCTTCAATTGATACAACTACTTCTTAATGCAGATGCAGATATTAAGTAAGATGCAAATGCTTCATGGTGCAAATGCAAATGCCTTGAATTGGTACAAATGCTTCTTGATGCAGATGCCCCTACGAATTGTGTTCAAGTAAGTAGTTCAAGAATGGTGTAATTGCAACTACAATGAAGATGCAATGATCCTAGAAATGATGCAATTTCTTGAGATGATGCGAATACAAATATTTATGAAGGATGTACTTGTAAAGGTAGAATGCAGATGCTCATGGAATAGTGCAAATGCAAATACCCATGAATGATGCAAATGCTTGCTGACACGGTGAAGATGCAAAGCTTAATAAAGAGATGAGTTCTCATGAGTGATGCAAATGCCCCTGATTGTTTTTCTAGACTTTGGCTTAGCCTTTCCCATTCATTTCAAATCAGAGTATATCTTCAACTTTTTTTTTTTCAATCTTTGGCTATTCTATTTGCCCCAACAGTTTTCAAACTCTTATAAACAAAAATCTTCTTGCCGAGTACTATTTCTTCTTCTCATATTTGGAAACCAAGGTTAACCCTAGTAGTTCCACACCTTTGGGTTAGAAAAACCCTTATCTCATGTCAACATCAAAAATATGCATTTCAAAAACATATTTGTTTTCCCTTTAAAAAAAAAACAATTTTGCTCATTTAATGAAAACTTCTAAGCCAAAAATATTAACCCCACAATGTGTGATGTACGAATTTTTTGAAGACTGATGATCATTGTTAGAAATTTCCCTAAGTGTCAATTTGGGTTTTTCAATTTGAATTGACAAGGCTTGGTATAACAAGATTTTGGTTGATCGAAGAAAACTTCGGTACAAAAATGTATGTCCCTTCTAGGCTCACAAATGGAATAGATTTTATAAATCATGAATTCGTTGAGAACCAAACAAATTCAACATTCTTTTAGTTTCCATATCAAGGCATTTTGACAAGCATCAAGATTGGCCGAGATGTTTAAACTAGAAGGTTGATTTTGGAGGGAAAAAGTCTCAGTTTTTGAAGTCAATCCTCCGAATGAGAGCTGACAATCTAGGAGGTTCAGGAATTCCTAGATGTTCCTCGATGACCATTTCTTTTGTTACCTTCTCTTATGTGGTATCGATATTATCATAGATGGCATCAAAAATTTCCATTTCACTCTAGACCATCTATTTTTGGGTTTTTGCCCTAGAGTCCCATTCTTTCCATTTTTTTCTTTCTTTTTTTGTTGTTCTACCATGCATTTGAGAATCCTAAATTCTTCCTTAGTGAAATGATAATTCGATGAGATGGGATAAAATCTGAGGAAAAACCGTTCAAGTTAAAAATTCATGCTTGATCAAAATGGACTTTTAAAACACGTAATGTAGGCCATGGTTCAAGGTTCAGAAAGAAAGGATAAATAGGCCCAAAATCTGTGTTTGAGGGTAATCAGATCAAGGATCATTTCTTGAGGAGGATTCCTTTTGAAATATTTGTCCCTTCTGGACTTTTTTTTTTTTTTTGACTTTTGCTCTTTTTCTTCCTTGCTTTTGGCTTTCATTTGCCATACTTTTTCACACTCTTTTTCTTTTTATTTTGCTTTTATTTTGTTATTGGCTTCCATTTCGTCATCTTTTCCTTTTTCTTCGACAGAGTGAGCTTGTATTTATTCGGGGTCTAATTTGCTTTGTATCTGTCTTTGAGCTAAGACTCATTCTTCTGTGATCTTTGAGAAGATCTTTCCTCGCATTTTCCCTCCAGTGTAGAGGGTGATCCTTGATCAGGGTTTAAAGAAAAAGAATTCCTTAAGCTCAAAAGGGTGACTACGGATAATTTCTTTTTGCGAAAGGGATATGAAAGATGGCCATTCATCATATCAAGCATGAATATTCTCATTGAAAAGCAATCCCCAAGGGAAATAGATAATCAAAGTTTCATTTTGCACTTTGGAATCATCCAAATTCTCCTATGCATGATATCACAATTTTTTTTTTTTTGCTTTCTTTTTTTGTCGCATGCCCCACTGATTCATGCGTTAGTTCCATCCTTTTTCATCATGTATCCATCATTTCCACATATGATGCCCCAATTTGATTAACCATGAGGATTTGTATCATTGCAAGGAACATCGTAAGTCTAGGTTTATATTGAAAATGCTGAGTTTCAATCTTGGGTTTGTTTGAAGTCCCAAGGAAAATATTACCCAAAAATATGTTTTCTCTAGGACATGGGATAATCTGGTTTGGTCATTGTGCCCCTAGGTATCAATCATGAAATAATGTTTGGGCAATTGATGTTTTATGGTCACTGGAAAAGGTCATGAATGGTTTTAGCACAATCGTGACACACATCGAATTACCAAAATCTAAATTCTTGGAAGAATGTCTCATTTGTTTGAATTTCAAGGAATTCAAAAAAAATTCAAAAAGTTCGTTCCTTTGTTCATAGCCTAGACTAGGATTTACATCTTTGCTTATTCTGCAATGACAATGGTTTTTATGAAATTTAATCATTCATATTTTTTTTGAAGCATTAGGTTTTTCAAGTGTTCTTGGTTTAAAGGATTTAGGTATAGGACAACCCAAAAGAGAGAGGGAAAGTATTGGTTCATTTCTAATAATGATCATCAATATTCTCGATAGTGCCCATTACTTCTTGTGAAAACCCCTTATTATTGTTTACCACAAATTTTCTCAAAGTTTCATTTGTTTTTGCAAATTCAAATTTATTGCTAAAATAAAATGAACAGATAACATTTAAATTCAAATTTTATTTATTTCATATAGATGTCAACATGAGACAAGTTCTTCTATCATCAAAGTGCATAGAACTACATGCATCAGAATGCTCCTATTGACATGCTTTCAAAGATAGTAATTTTCCTCTTTAAAACCCTACGAAGATACTGATTTATGGCAAAACGGACTTCCACTGTTTGATAAGCTTTGAAGTTAAAATGCCCTTGTGAAAAAAACCATCCACTATTTCCTTCAGTTGTTTGCATTCTTCAGTCGAATGCCCAATTGCACCCATGTGATACTCACACTTGCTGTTAGGGTCATAACTCTTTGCTGATGAGTTTGGAACTGCTTTCAAGGCATAGGGGGTAAGGTATTGATTTTTTATCAGTATTGACAATAGGTCAGGGATTGGGATCAAAATTGTCTCTTCGTTATCCCATGGTTGTTTTTGGGAAGGGGGTTTTTCATGACACTTGGGCTTCCCATCTTCAAAACTTATCGAACCAACCTTGATGAGATCCCTGACCTTGTATTTCAAAATGGGGCAGTTCTCCGTTGAGTGGCCTTGGTTGCCGAAAGGGTAATTGCAATGCATATTAGTGTTATACCAGCTCGGATAAGGGGGCTTCAGCGGCTCAAATTACATAGGTGTCACAAGGTGATTCTTGATGAGTTGAGGTAGCAGCTCACTGTATGATATAGGAATCGGGTCAACATGATTTCTTTCTTGCTTCATATACCCGTGTATACCTTTCTTTCCCATCTTGACACCCCCACTTGTCTTACCCTGAAAAAATAGTGGCTTCTTCCCATTATCTGACTTCTATTTCTTCTTAAAACCTAACACCCCATTACTGATTAACGCTTGAACCTTTCGCTTTAGAGACAAATAATTTTCTGTGGAATGACCTCGAATCCCGTAATGATAACCACAAAATGCATTTTCATCATACCAGTCTGGGTACGGGGTTGGATAGGTTTTACTGGCACTCGAGTGAGGAGTCGGTTTTCGACAAGCTGGGGTAACAACTCAGAGTAAGAGATGGCTAGTGGCTCAAACTCATCTCTTTTTCAAATATTCTTTGATTTTCCTTGGCTGGCCTGAGGTTGGAGATTTGTCAAATAATTACTTTGAGAGGACATCGGGTATAAGTAAGGATCTCGATACACATTATTCATGGAAGGGTAGAACTGATGGTACATGGGTTGTAGAGGATATGGGACAAATTTTTCCATCTGTTGCCCACCATAGGTTATAGACTGGATATCTTTTACTTTTCTTTGGAGTTCCCAATTTCCCTTGCTACATAATGTCTCCCCTACTTTGAGCTTTCCTTTCTTGTCTGTCTCCTTCATTATCTCTTTTGGAATTATCCTACCTTCGGAGTCCTTCGTGGCATTACCAACGAGCTTATCATAGCATGGAGCCTGCAACGTATTTGTAAATAGGACAACAACTTCTTTTTCAGTTAAGGGCGACAGCACCTGGGCCGCGCTATATCTCTCCATCTGCAAGAATACTCTTCGAAGCTTTCAGTGGCTGTCTTTCTCATATTTTGCAAAAAGAGACGATCCGGCAACATGTCAATCACATACTTGTATCGGTTATAAAAAGCCTTAACCTAATCGCTCCAGGAACAAATCTGATCCCTACTCAGCTGACTATACCATTTCCTTGCAGATCCTTTGAGGCTATCAAGAAAATAATGGATCAATAACTTATCATTATCCGCATGGCTCACCATCCTCCGGCAGAACATTTTGAGGTGGGTCATTGGATCAGTTGTCCCGTTATATATCTTGAAGCTAGTTGATAACTCGTATAATGATATAGTTCTTAGTTATGTTTTATTATTGTTTTGTGTCAAATACGAGTTATTATTGCTTAGTCTACTTGTGTTTATGATATTTTATATTTTTATGTAATTTGGTGTTTTTCACGAGTTTCTTTGAGTGATTTCAGATTACTAGGTTAAATCAAGAATTAAGGGCAAATCCAATTCAGTTCCAATTCCGAAACCTTTTTCCATATCAGCTATATCTGGAGTTTCACTGGAGCATTAAGGCTGAAACTTTTACAGTGCATAGTTAAGAGGCATATCTATCTTTTTCATGTTTTACACTTCTTGAAACGGAGTCGTTTTCCCTAGCGAAATCGACCATCAAGTTGGCTGATGTGCAATGACGTCTGTGCTGACCTGTTTTGGTATTTTCACCATATCTTCCGATCCACATGAGCAAATGATCTGATTCCAACGGCTATGGATCCGTAACTGATAGGGGTATATTTTTCTAGAATACCATTTGATCAGATCGAGCATCCAACATTGACAAACTCGACCATCAAGCTGGCTGATCAGAATTGTCATACAATATGACAAAAATTGTTAGAAAAATGCACCCACCTATTATACCTACCTTTGAAATTTATAAAGCTTGTCTCTTGTCATTTAGCTCTCCAAAATGTGTATAAATAGAGGGCCTTGGATGAGCATTAATGATACATTGGTAGGATATTAGCCATTGTAATAAAATTCTCTAAGTTTTCTTTTTCTTTCCTTTCTCTAGTTTTCTTTTTCTATATTTACTTATGCTTCTTACATTTCTTTTCATTTTATTCATATCTAGTATGTGTTGCTAATCATATTGTTGAGGTGATGAGGTGAAGCTCTTGGTAAATGCTAAGGTTAGTCTCTTAAACATGAGCTAAAATGAATTATCATTTATAAACACTAGTATAGATAATATTTTCTTTTGGTTTAAAATCATACTTGCAAAGTAGGGATCTTGATTCATTATTGACAATGAAAATGGCACAATAAATTCTTGGTTTCATAACCTTGATTTGTTGTAGACATATACCTTGGCATAAGGAATGCTTGGACTCTTTTTATGAGTTTTGAGGACACCAAATGAACATAATATCATATGCTATGGACGTTGGACAATTTGGACTGAATTGCTAAACCTTCCGATTGGAACCTCCTTTATGTGTGGATTTCAATTGTGTAATAAAACAAGATTAATCTTAGCATAACACCAAGAGTGAATTCTCTAACCTCAACATCTTTTCTTATTGTTTTTTTTTATATCTTGTTTAATTTCTTTTATATTTTGTTTATTTTGTTCTCTAATATCTTGTTTATCTTATTTTGTTGTTGATTCCCTAATATCTTGTTTACTTTCTTTGTCTTATATATTTATAAACTTATACTTACTAATACGCTTCCCTGTGGTTCGACCTCAGACACCCGAGAATTTATTACTTGAACATAACCTGCACTTGGGTTTACAACTCTTAATTGAGTCTCCATCACTGGTAACCTCAAATTTTGGTGGAATGGCTAAATGAGGGACCAAGCAAAGTTCTTTCGGATCTACGCTCCTAAATTCATTTGTGCTTTCTACTGCTCGGAGCCTTTCATTTGATAACTGATACCTCGTTGTATCTTGTGGTTGTATGCCTTGAGAATTCTGCCCTTTAATTGCTGTTACCTCACACGAGCAAGAGAGGCAATTCCTCGAATTTTTCCCAAGACTTTTGATTTTCCTTTTGCAGTAGAACTCTGAACCTGTCCCTTTTATTTGAAAATTAGCTCTATCAACTTAATATTTTGCTCTTGGATCTCTTTCTGAACTCTAATCATTTCTTCCTTCATCTCTTGCTGAACCTGTTCCATTCTCTCTATTCTAGCCAAGTTCTTAACCTTCATAGCTCTTTCTTTCTCAGCAGAGTCCTCCTCATGTCCTTTTTCTTTGACAAATAAGGGTATTAACTCCATCAACTTAATCGTTTGCTCTTGGATCCCTTCCTGAACTCTAATCACTTCTTCATTCATCTCTTGCTGAACCTGTTCCATTCTCTCTATTCTAGCCAAGTTCTTAACCTTCATGACTTTTTCTTCCTTAGCAGAGTCCTCAACATGCCCCTTTTCTTGCCTTTGACAGCGACGAACATCAATTCCATCATTTTAGCCATTTGTTCTCGGTAGTCTTTTCGATTTCTATTCAGCCTTTCTTGAGTTTCCTGCAGAGCCTATCTCATTCTTTCCATTTCATCCCAATTTCCTCCTTCCATGAATCCTGACAATGTTGAACAGATTCTTAATGACTCTTATACCTCTTATTTGAAAAAAGATCTCTTTGAAAGCTCTTGAAGCTAAGCCAATTTCTATTTCTTCTTATTAACGTATTTCATAATGAATGAGCCATGAATGTTATGAATATAACATGATGCCAATATAATGCATGCAAGTCAATGTACGGATATATACAATGATTTACCATGCATATTTCAGATGTATTTCCCAATGAATGATCATATACACTATGAATGCAACACGATGTCAATTATGATGCATGTAAACAATGAATGATTGACACAAAGTATATACAAAGAAAATCATGCTGACCATATGTGTCATGAATGCATCCCGATGTTAATATGACAAATTAATGCATGAGCATATCATGATGACTATGTATGCCAAGAATGCAACCCGATGTCAACATAATTTACATAAACAAATCAATGCATGTAAAGAGTAATTAAATTAATGCATGAACATATATATAACAAATAATGCTGACTATGTTTGTCATGAATGCGACCTGATGCTAACATGATGCATGTAATAAGCAAATTAACGCATGAACATATACAAAAAAATTATGCTGACTATGTTTGTCATGAATGCGACCTGATGCTAACATGATGCATGTAAAGAATGAATAAATTGATACATGGGTATATACAGATAATGACCATGTATGTCATAAATATATTTTACAATGAATAACCATGCATATTAAGACTGTAACATGATGTCCATATGATGCATGTAAAGAATAAATGAATTAACACAAAGATATATACAAAGAAATTAACCAATGATTCCACGAAATTGGTGGGACCAAATATTGATTACTCAAAAGCCTCATTATGCAAAATTTGCCTCCAAATTTAATCTATGATTTTTTTGATACATGTTCTCCATGGAAAACCAAACATATTATTTTTCAAACGAATTTCGGGGTAGTGGATCCTACTATGGTATAATGTCCAAATGTTCATTCAACATTACCGGTCTACAATTCTTATTCTACAAATGAATGTTTATGAAATCATCAAATGAGATTATTATTACCATTCTTTTATTGCAAAGAAATGAGATTAAAAATACCATCATAAATGTACATGCTCTATTCACATATGCATGAAATGTGCAAAATGCAAAATGCTTGAAAAAGAATTTTTATATTTACAACTTTCAAATAATATGCATGTTTATGCAAAAATATAAATGAAAGAATTAAGGAAAATAATATCCTAATATCACTTTTTATTTGATTTTTTCTTTATTTTCTTTTTTTTTTCAAAGAAGAAAATTTTTCATCGAATAAAACTAGTTTAGTTTTTTTATTTTGAAATATCTAAAAAGGTATATGTATAAAAAGAATTTTCAAAATATCCCAAAAACACTAGGTATTATTACAAATGATGTATGTGGAAAAGAAACAAAGCAAGTACAAGGGTACAATCATCAATTCAAAGTGAAAAAAGTTAATGAACATGTGCCCCAACAGTATCTTCTTCTATAGACATCACGATGCCTTTGGGCAGATTCTCACATTTATTATGGGCGATGTACTTTCATCATTGCCCGATCTACAATGCTTATTCAGAATGTGGGAATAAATGGCAAAAGATCAGAAGCATTCCTCCAAGTGTTCCTAGCTTCGGTACATCTAACGCAAATTCGGCATGGCTTCGCCTAGGTTCACTATATGAGGTTGAATCGGTTCTAAAGCCCCGAATTGTTCCTCACTGTCGTCGGTGAAAGCTAGTAAGGCACCCCGATGCGGGTTCAATTCGTTAAAGTCTATTTCCCTAGCCTATGCGAATTGTTAATCACGAAGGCTTAGGTAATTTAGTACTCCAGAAGTGTTTCACTAGCCCATGTGAATTGTTAATCACGAAGGCTTAGTTGCTTTGCTCCCACCTAAAAGGACGGAACCCGGGTATAGGGCTCATTATATGCAAATGCACGTGTAGTGTGTGAGGAGGAACAACAAACCTTTCACCACCTATTCTACACCCCTTATTCTAAATGCCCTAGCAATTTATTAAAAGAACATTCAAGAATAATGTAACGCATTAACCAACAAGCAATTATAATATACAATCATTAAATAACTAGAAAACAATAATAAAATGCATGTGAATGAATATGAACATATTTAAAACATTTTATTATTTTCAAAATTCTCCTTATTTAAAAAAAATGTGAGAATTAAAATTAAATACCAATCAAACCCGACAAAATCGAGACTTTCAATAACACGAGACTAATTCTAGGCCTGACACTCTAAAAGTCCCAATGGAGTCGCCAAGCTGTCGGAACCTAAAAAATAACAAGTCTCATCGCGAGACTTTATATTAGTTAAGTGTGACATTGGAAAACAGAGAAAAAGTCGACTTAATTCCTCTTGAAATAAAACGAGGGTTTGAAAGCAACCTCGAAAAAGACATGGAGTCGCCACCAATCTTTCTTAGCTAGGTGTGATCGGCCACCTATTAAAACCGGTTTTGTAAAACATTTTAAAATTAATTAAAATATTTTAAAAACCAATTTCAAGTCCGCGTTTTGAACCAGAGAAAAAAAAAAAAAAGGGTTCGGGACTTGGTTATGTGCGGGGAAGGATTAACACCCCTATAACGCCCGTATAAAACGGTACCTTATTAATCGTGTGTTATCTCAAGTCTCGGTAAAAAGTCGATTTTAAATTTATTATTTCAAGTTAAATCCTAATTTAAAGAAAAAAGAATTTCATTTTTAATTGAAAATGATCCAGAATTTATTAATTCAAAATTTTCCTATATTCCCCAACAAACGTGGCAAAATATAGGAATTTTTATTAATTTGGAAAAATTTCCGAATCATTCTCGTTTTAAAGAACATATTCCGTTATTAATGATAATTAATGATATCCTCCCCAGCAAACCCGGCAGAGAACTCATGAATTATTTTAACTCGGGAATATCTTTATTTAATTGAAAATCATTGTCTTATTTTAAAACATTTTTTTTAAAACATGAATATGAATATGTATGACATAGCATGATCTAAATGATATGAAATAATCTAAATGAAACGATATAACCTAAGTGTCATAATATGTTCTAAATGAAATGATATGTCTTAAGTAATATAATATATTCTAAATGAAATGATATGTCCTAAGTAATATAATATATTCTAAATGAAATGATATGACCCAATATGATTTAAATGACATGGCAAATTTAAATGACATAGCATATTTTAAATGACACGACGTATTCTAAATAATATAATCTAGATGATATGGAATATAATCTAAGTGACATGAAATGATCTGAAACGTAAAATAATGTTATCATGAAGTATGCATGAAAATAAAAATAATAATGCATGAATGTAGACACCTAATTTTGTCCGGACCACTAAAACATGTATGTTTTCTTCCTATATTGATGTTTTCGAGTGTAAAAAGACTGTTTTCATCTTGCAGGTGGTACCCCGAGACTTATTTTAAGAGGGCGAGCACAAAAAGTCAAACTTGAAAAAGTCAACCTCGAAAAAAGTCAACCTCGAAAAAGTATACCCCAGAAAGTCAACTACTGAAAAAATCAACCCACTTTCAAAATCAAGATTTTAAGCTCAATTGAAAAATGGCAAAATAATTTTGATAATCCGAGGTCTACATTGAAAGATATTGAGTTCGGAATTTGGGATTTGGAGATTCAGTAGAAAGGAAACCTTAATTCAGAAATTTTGGGAAAAAGTGCTTAAACGATCAAATTGGTCGAAATTGAAGGTTCCAAATGAAAGATAAGCACTGAATACGGGTAATGGAGAAGTCACTTGCAAGAAAAATCAAAAGAAAAGTCAATCCGGGAGAAAACCGAGAATTAGGGTTTTTAGTGGATTTCGGAGAAATCGGGAAGAATCACAGAAATGGCCCGACTTGGAAATACCAAAGCCCCCAATGGATGAAGAATGCTTAAAAAAGTATAGCCCAAGGCTCAGCTTGAAGAAAATCTGAAAATGGGACTTGTTTTGAGCAAAACCGGGTTTCGAAGGCAAAAGGGCAAAATTGGAAAATTTGGGAAAAATAGAAAATGGACTCCAAAAATTCTGAAAATTTGTCAATCTCATTCTTAAATCATTTGAAAGAGATTGGTAAAAGAAAATATTGATTCGGAGTTCGTTTCCAAAATGGCCAAAATCCCGAGCTTCTTTTGTAGTATTTCAAAAAGGAAAATCCCGAAAAAATAGCAAATGAGCTCCAAATCTTCTGAAATTTTGCAAATCTCATTTTTAAATTATTTTGAATATATTGACGAAATAAAATCTTGATTCGTAGTTTTTTTGCAAAATGGCCAAATCCCGGGCTTCTTATGTAGTAATTCAAAAAGAAAAATCCCGAAAAAATAGCAAATGAGCTCCAAATCTTCTAAAATTTTGAAAATCTCATTTTTAAATTATTTGGAAGAGATTGGCGAAAGAAAATCTTGATTCAGAGTTCGTTTGCAAAATGGCAAAATCCCGGGCCTCCCATGCAATAATTCAAAAAGATAAATCCCAGAAAAATAGTAAATGGATTCCAAAAATTCTAAAATTTTGCAAATATCAATTTTAAATTATTTGGCAGAGATTGGCAAAATAAAATCTTGATTCGGAGTCCGTTTGCAAAATGGCCAAATCCCGAACCTCCTCTGCAGTATTTCAAGCCGATAAATCCTGAAAAAATACCAAATGAACTCCAAAAATTATGAAAACTTCCAGATCACATTTTAAAATTATTTGGAAGATATTGGTGAAGAAAAATCTTGATTTGGAGCTCGTTTAAAAATGGTAAAATATAGGGGCATAAAAGGGCATTTTTGGAAGAAAAAATCCAAATAAATAGCAAACGGACTCGGATAATTTTGAAAACTTCCAGAACTCAATATTTTATTATTTTGGAAGTATTAAAAAATAAAAATTGAATTTGGAGTCCGTTTGATATTTATTTACATCCGGGGGTCAAATTGGTCATTTCACCCAAGCAACCGAAAAGTGCTTCTTTGGGCCTTTCAAAAAATCGAAGTTGGGCTGGAAAAGAGAAGTGCTGGCCTGCCCAAGCCCAAAGGAAGGAGGAAGCTTCTGATTTTTCAATCAAATGGCTAAAAATCAAGAGTTAGTTAGAGATTCTCTTTGATCAAGACATGGTGATTAAGCCACATAGGCCAATAGAGATGTTAACATTATTCTTTAACAGCTGTAATTTGAGAGAGATAAGATGCTAATCTAAAGGTGGTAGTTTCATGATTTTTCACCTTGAATCAATAGCCCTTGGATGGAAGTTGGTTGAAATCAAAATGACAACATCCTAGGGGAGGAGAGAGGTAAAATTCTGCCACCATCAAGGGGAGGTGCAGAATTTTTATTTTTCATCTTTATTTTGCTGAGTTCTTAGAGTTTTTACTTAGTTTTTCTCTTCTTGGTTGAGAGCAAAAAAGAAAAGTTTAGAAAAAAAAAGGAAAGTTTGAAGAGATAAAGCTTGAAAGATAGCTTCTTGAGGTTGCTCTTGAGCACCAACTCTTGCACTTTCTTGATTTTCTATTCTTGTTTTTGCTATTTTGATTTCTATTTGGTGAGTTTCCATTTTAAATAAATGTTTTTTATTGTTCTTTTCAAGTTCTTCCTTCATCTCCTTCTTAAGTATATTGTTTACATTTTATTTTTACAATAAACTCACCATGGCCAAATGGCCTACATTATTTATTTAAGTTGCTGTTTTGGTTTATTTTATCATATTGTTTATGTTATTTTCTTTGATTTTGATGTTTTAAATGTTATGTTACTTCATATTCTTGAGTTACATTTTAATTTGGTTGCTTTGTTTGTTGCCATTTATGTTTTAAATATCATGTTTTTGCATTTTTAATTTTCTGTTTTCATGTTGTTTAAATTTGAGCATGTTTTAGATTTAGTATATCAAGTGTTTGTGAAAATGCTTGTGTGGTCTTTGCATGATTTGAGTTTTATATCTTAGTTGAGCATGTTTTAGATTTAGTATATTAAGTGTTTGTGAAAATGCTTGTGTGGTTTTTGCATGATTTAAGTGTTATATTTTAGTGGAGCATGTTAGTATACCAAGTGTTTGTGAAAATGCCATGCTTGTTGGAGCTTGAGGCCATTTGGCTACTCCATGTGTTTTGCATTGTGTGTTACATTTTTTGCCATGTTAGTTGGTAGGTTTTTGCATTTACATGTCATTTGATTTAGTTTTGCATGCTAGTATACCAAGTGTTTGTTAAAATGCCATGTTTGCTAGTTACATTATGCTATTCGGCCCTCTTGGAATTTTTGCATTTTTTGTGCATTCTTGCCATGTTAGTTGATAGGCTAGCATTTGCATGATATTTGGTTGAGTTTTTGGTTTAAGCATGCTTTGTGTTTGTGAAAATGCCATACATATTTTAGTTATTAAGTTAGGTTTATTTTCCATGCATGTTCATGCATTTTAGGTATAGGTTGCATTAAATGCCATGCAAGTCCATTTAGGTCGAGGTCACTATATGAATGCCATGCATTTTTTCATGACATTTAGATTTAAGCTCATGCATTTCATGCATTATGTTTGCTGTATTGTTTCATGTATTTCATGTTCATGCCACTTGAATAATGACTTGAGCCAATTAATGGTTCAAAGTCATGCTCTCTTGAGCACACTGGTGGAAAATTAAGTTTGTCAAGTTGATTATTCTACCTTTGTGATTTTTTTTGCTTAGCCAATTTTTATCTAACTTTCAAAAAGTCCTAGCTACTGTTTGTAAGTCATTTTAGGAGTTTCAAGTATTTTTACTTTGATTTTTAAATAATTTTATCAAAGGCAAAAATGTGTTTTGGCAAAGCAATTTTTTTCACCCAAAACTCGTACATCTCTGATTTTTCTGGGAATTCATCTTTGATAAGAAAATTAAGCCGATTTTGTTTCGTGTATTTTTACATGCCCTGAATCTCCAGTACTTTTTTAAGAATTTTTTGAATTTTTAAAAATAGGGTAAAAATCGTGGCTTAAAACTGGACAGTGGAGTCAGAATTGAATTTAAAGAAAAATCATTTTTCTGTTTTGGTTAAGTTACTTAGAGTGGGCTGATTAGGAGGGTTAGCTACTGACTTAGGGTAGTTTCTAAGCCTTTTAAAACTCTAAAAATGGTTTTTCAAGTCTCGGGTTAAGGGTAGTCAAATCCGGATTTTTAAACTTAGGAAATTAGAGCCATTTAAAAAAAAAAAAGGATTTAGCCCAGTTTTTATTTTTAATTCAAGCTTTTCAAAATTGTTTTCAAACAATCACAAAGTATTTTGGTTTTAGAATATTTAATTTGACATATTTTCCTAAGGTAGCCGGATATCTTTTTAAATATACGGATTTCCTTAATTAAAGGAAAAAATACATTTCATGCATTGCATTTTCCATATTCATGCATTTTATATAATATTTGATTCTTGCTATGATAATTTCTATGATATTGATATGATTTTGAGTTATGTTATATTGTTTATTATATGATTTGGAATATTTCATGATATCCTATGCTTTTTATTTAGTTATTTTTTTTGTCATATTATTTAGCATATACTATGTTCATGCATTATTATTTTCATTTTTATTTCCATGCATATTATATGATAGCATCATTTTATGTTCCATGTCATTTAAATTATATGCCATATCATCCATATTTTCCATGTCATTTAAATTATGTCATTTCATATAGAATATATTATGTTACTTAGGTTATTTTATTTCATTTAGAATATATCATATGACTTAGGATATTACATTTCATATAGAATATATTATGTCACCTAGGTCATTTCATTTTGAATATGTCATATAACTTAGGATATTTCATTTCATTTAGAATATGCTAAGGCATTTAAATTATATTATATCATTTAGGATGCATTATATTATTTAGATTTTGCTATGTCATTTTATTTATGTCATGCATATACATATTCATATCTTTTAAAATGTTTTCAAAAGGATAATGATTTTTCAATAAAAAAAAATAAAGATATTCCCGAGTTAAAATAATTCATGAGTTCTCTACCGAGTTTGCTGGAGGGAATATCATCAATTATCATTAATAAAGGAATATCTTTCTTTCAAAAAACGAGAATGATTCGGAAAGTTTTCCAAATTAATAAAAATTTCTATATTTTGCCACGTTTGTTGGGGAATATAGGAAAATTTTGAATTTATAAATTCCGGATCATTTTCAATTAAAAATGAAATTATTTTACTTTAAATTGGGAATTAACTTGAAATACTAAATTTAAAACCGATTTTTTACTGAGACTTGAGATAACACACAATTAATAAGGTACCGATTTATACGGGCGTTGTGGGGGTGCTAATCCTTCCCCGCACGTAACCGACTCCCGAACCCGCTTCTTTTATTTCTCTGGTTTAAAACGCAGACTTGAAATTGATTTTTAAAATGTTTTAATTAATTTTTAAAATATTTTATAAAACTGGTTTTAATAGGTGGCCGATCACACCTAGCTAAAAAAGATTGGTGGCGACTCCATGTCTTTTTTAAGGTCATTTTCAAAACCTTCATTTTTAGAGGAATTAAGTCGACTTTTCCTCATTTTTTTTATTGTCACGCTTAACGAATAATAAAGTCTTGCGATGAGACTCGTTATTTTTTAGGTTGCGACAATGAACATAGTAGATGCTAAATGATGTGACAAAAATAAATGACTAAATAAAAAGCATAGGATAGCATGAAATATTCAAAATCATATAACAAATAATATAACACCATAAAATATAATCAAAATAATAACAATACCATAGTAATATTCATAGCAAAAATCATATATCATATAATATGCATGAACATGGAAAATGCAATGCATGAAAGTGTATTTTTTTCCTTTAAATAAGGAAATCTGTATATCTAAAAAGATATCCGACTACCTTAGGAAAAGACATCAAATTAAATTTTCTAAAATCAAAAAACTTTGTGATTGGCTTAAAAACAATTTTGAAAATCTTGGACAATAAAATGTCATGGCCGAATTCCCCTTTGAAAATAGCTCTATTTTCCAAAGTTTGAAAATCCGGACTTAACCACCCTTGACCCGAGCTTTATAAAATCATTTTTAAAGATTAAAATGGTCTAGAAACCAACCTAGGAAAGTAGCTAAGGTACCTAATCAGTTCCTCTTAATGCCTTAGCTAAAATACAGAAAACTATTTTTCCTTTGAATTCAAATCTGACTCTACTGTCCAGTTTTAAAACGTGATTTTTTAACCTATTTTTAAATTTTCAAAAACATCTAAAAAAAATACAGGAGACTCAAAACATGTAAAACTCTATGGGAAAAAATTGGCTTAATTGTTTTTACTAAGGATAACTTCCCAGAAAAATCGTGAAATTCAAAAAAAATGGTAAACAAAGAAAGTAAACATGAAAACAAGATGATAAAATCAAAAATAGAGGTAAAGTAAGTAAAAAGATTAAAACAAGCTCCATGTTTTTGTTATTTTTAGAAAAATATAGAACATCAAAGCATGCTAGACATCACAACCAACATGAAATAAAGATCAAACACCAACCATATTAAAAAAACATGACCATTCGGCCAACCTCCAAAAATTAAAAAAAAAAATATTGTTTTTTTTTCAATATTTTTCAAGAAAGCATAAGAGATGAGCTTGAAGAGAAAGCTTAAAAACACTTATTTCAAAATCAAAATCAATAGAAAATCACAAAATATCAAATGAAAACAGCAAATTAAGGATGGACAAGCAAAAAAAAGTGCGCTTTTAGCTACCTCTAAAAGCTATTTTGCAAGCTTTTTTCTCTTCTTACTTTCTTTACCTTTCAAAACTTTCTATTTGCTTTAAAAAATGGAGAGTAATCAGCCAAGAAGAAGTAGTGAAATGAAAAAATATCCCCCCCTTAAGGTGGCCGAATGGCCCTTGGTATCCCTAGCAAGTTGTCATTTTTTTTCAACCAATTTTGATCCAATGGCCTTTAATCCAAGATGCCTTCTATGTAAAATTCCCTACCTTAGATTGGAATAGTCAGCCCCTAAATTATGATTTCATGAAGATGATGTCATAAATATGATGTCATAAATATGACACCATCCCTCTCCATCCATTGGTCCATGTGTTACAAATTTAAAGGCTTGATCAAAAAAATAACTACCTTCCTATCCACTCTTAGCCCTTGGATGCAATGGCTCAGCAAAATCACTCTCCAACATGGGCTTGGCTGATTGACCTTTTAAAATCTAGCCCAATCTCCATTGCAAGAAAAGCCCTCTTCGGTTTCATCTATAAAATGATGTTTTTGGCCCCCGAACCTAATTAAATAGCAAATGGACACCAAATCCGAATTTTCTTTTTTCAAAACTTCCTAAATAATAAAAAATTGAATTCTTCAAGTTTTCATAATTTTTTGAGCCCAATTGCTATTTTTTCGGATTTATTTCCAAAATTGCCCCTTAATGTACCCGAACTTTTACCATTTTTAAACGAGCTCTGAATCCATATTTTTATTCACCAATCTCTTCCAAATAATTTAAAAGTGAGATCTGGAAGTTTTCATAATTTTTGGAGCACATTTGCTATTTTTTCGAGATTTATCTGCTTGAATTTTAACTTAGTGGGCTCGGAATTTGCCATTTTGCAAACGAACTCTGAATCTGAATTTTCTATTGCCAATATATTCCAAATGATTTAAAAATGAGATCTGGATATTTTCAAAAACTTTGGAGCTCATTTGCTATTTTTTCGAGACTTATCTTTTTGAATTTCATCATAGTGGGCCCGAGATTTGCCATTTTGCAAACGAGCTCTGAATCCGGATTTTTCTTTTCCAATATCTTCCAAATGATTTAAGAATGAGATCTGCAAATTTTGGTAATTTTTGGAGCTCGTTTGCTATTTTTCCCAAATTTTCCAAATTTGCCTTTTTGTCTCTAAAGCTCAATTTTGCTCAGAACAAGTCCAATTTTCATATTTTCTTTTTCTACACCTTTGTCATATATTGAATTGGAGTTGGTCCTAAAATGCAAAATTTTTACGATCAAATTCCCTTCCATTTTTTTTCAATATCGAGAATTTCCTCGTTTTCCATTTTCCTCTCATCGGCTCTTTTCTCAGAATTACTTCAAACTGAGCCTTGGACTATCCTAGTTTACTCACTCCTCATCAATTAAGGGCCTTAGTTTTATCGAATCGGGCCATTTCTATAATTTTCCCCAATTTCACCAAAATCCACCAAAAACCCTAATTCTTGGTTTTCCTCCAAATTGAGTCCTTCCGTTTTGCTTCATGGTGGTCTCTACTTTACCCGTAGTCATTGCTTATCTTTCATTTGGAACCTCCAATTTTGACCGATTTGATCTTTTAAGCACTTTTCCCCAAATTTCCCAAACTAGGGTTTTCTTTCTACTGAATCTCCATAACGCATCTTCTGGACTCCATATCTTTCGTTGTAGACCTCGAATTATCAAAATTCTTTCACCATTGTTCAATTGAACTTTGAATCTTGATTTTGAATATGGATTGACTTTTTCAGAGTTGACTTTCTGGGGTTGACTTTTTAGGGTTGACTTTTTCAAGATTGACTTTTTATGCCTGTTTTCTTAAACTAAGTCTCGGAGTACCACCTGCAAGATGAGAAAAACCTTTTTGCATTCTGAAAATCACTTTAGGAAGAGAACTTGATAAAATTAGGTGTCTACAATGTTTATCTTAGGTTATTTGATGGTTAGAGATTAAGTAGTGGCGTTCGTCCTATTTAACAACAAATTAAGGAAGAATTGGGGTAACACGGGAGGTTGTTATCTACGGTTGATAACTTTGATTGCTAATTGATGTTGATAGATATGAAATTGATTCTCAATGATGTCTAGTGGTGGCGAATGAAACCTTAGCCATATTTTTCTTATTTGATTTCATCTTACTTATTTGCTTTTTTACTTTTATTGTTTATTTTAAGTTTAAAATTACTTCAAAACCCCTTTCTTTTATTATTCTTGAATTTAAGTTTTAAACCTGTAATTTATAAACTAAAACCCAATCCATGTGGACTCGATCCTTGCTAACTACTATACTTACGGTTGATCATTCTAGTGCAAGGTTCAATAAGATATACTCTTTTGAGTGCATCAAGTTTTTGGCGTCGTTGCCGGGGATTGCTTTATTTAGTTTATTTGTTACTTGGTTTATTCTTATTTTTAGTTCTAATTAATTTTGTTTTTGTATATATAGGTTTTCTTTTCTACCCAATCAAAGAGAGATGGCATGGGCTACATCAAACATTCAAAACCAACTAGCCAATCTCACATCCATAGTTCAACAATTGGCCATGGGTAATGTTCAACAATCAAGGAAGTGTGGAGTGTGCTTTATGATGGATCATCCAACTAATCTGTGCCCATACTTCCGAGATGATAATTCTGAACAAGCCTACAATTTAGGAGGATGTCAAGGCCATTAAGGGTTCCAAGGACAACAGTATGATGCTTTCTCAAACACTTACAATGCAGGATGGTGGGATCATACCAATTATAGCTACTTGGGAAATTATCAAGAACTTGATCCTTATGTCAATTACAATCATCCATCTAGCTTCAATCAATCATGGTCTCAAGAACAAGATCTTTTTCAACCACCATATATGACTCAAAACTCAGGTACTTCTTTAGAAGATCTTGTCAATTCTCTTGTTAATAATACTTTGCAATTTCAATAGGAAAGAAGGGATCCATCTGTCCTCAAACAACCATGGGCTCAACAACAAGATCTTTTTGAGCAACCACCTATGACTCACAACTTAGGTACTTCTTTAGAAGATATGATCAATTCCTTTGCTACTAATACCTTGCAATTTCAACAAGAATTCCAGGCAAGTATCCAGAGTTTGGAAACGCAAATAAGCCAAGTGGCTAGTAGAATGGACAAATTGGAAGAATAAAGATCTAAAGAACTACATGAACAATTCTTTTCCCAAACTATGATTGATCCAAAGGAGAATGCTAGTCCTAAACAACAAGAGGATGAATCAAAATGTCCAAGGGAACCCGAGGATGAGAAAAAACTAAAGATGGAGTCAAATCTTGAGGATAATGAAGCTACAATTCCAATGGAGAATACTTCGGCACCTGAGGTAACTTTTATGGTTCCTATTTCTACTAATATTCCTTATCCACCTTTTCCTAGCAGGTTTGCCAAGTCTAAGAAGGAGGAACATGAAAAAAAAAGTCTAGAAACCTTAAACAAATTGCTTGTGGATGCCATTAAAAAAATACCAAGAGTTGCACAATTCCTCAAAGAGCTATGCACCACAAAGGATGATGAGATAATAAGTGTGAGGGAGAATGCATTGGCTGTTTGGAAAGAAAGCTTTCTCCAAAATGAAAAGATCCGGTAAGTTTCATGTCTGAGCCCAAAGATCCGAAAAAGCCAAGAAGGGGTATAGGCTAGGTTGAAGACAATCAACCAAGTGCTAATTGGGAGGCAGCCCAATTGACGAAGGCATTACCAACCCACCATACTCATATTTGCTTTCTTTCCCATTCCCATTCCCATTCCCATTCCTTTTCCTTTTCCCTTTCTCTTTTTATTATGTTTATTTGTTAGTTGTTTGTTTAGTGTTTTAGGATTATTTATGTTTTATTAATTTGTTTTGTTTTGAATTGTTAATATATATATATTTCTGTTTTTTTTAGTTCTTCTCTTTTACACATAATTCTTTCATGTGGGGTGATAGTATTACATTGAGGATAATATAAGAATTAAGTGTAGGGGGAATATTTTAGGATTTCTTTTTGTTATTATTTTTTATTTTTGTTTTTTGTGTTTTTTAGTTCCTTTCAATATAATGATGAGATATGAATTGTGTAGGTCTAAAACTAGTTTATTAGTGAGAAGAATTTTCATGAGAATTGAGCTTGATATCATTTTTCAATGAGCCAATGTTAATATGATATGCTGATTGAGGAAAAAGCATGTTTAGACTTGATATTGACTTGTATAAACATTCTTGTGAGTTTTTTAGCCTTTATGATTGATGCATTATACATATCAATCCAATTTCTTTCGTGTGTGTTCTTATGATTACATGTTTCTCTAGAACTTGCTTTAAACCGTTTGAGACTATATTGATACATATGACAACATGAATATGATAGAGGCATTAGGATTTTTACCAAGGCCAAATCAGCCATCCCTTATTGATGTTCCAAGAGAACATCCCCCTAGTGAGTCAATTTGAGCCTACATTGAATATTTTATTTCTTTGGTAACCACATCTTACACCTAGCCTAAATACACTTATATCTTTACCCTTGTTTTAAAGATGATTAGAATGTTTTGAGACATATTGCATATTGCAAGGGATATCTATTGGAAATTTGGGTTAGAAACAAAAGATAAGTGTAGGGGGAAGAAGGCAAAAGTCAAGAGAAAAAGAAAGGGAACATTGTAAAAATACATTCCCATATATATATATAAAAAAAATTGAATCATCTCTTGAGTTTATGGTTAAAGAAAAGATGTTACAAAGTTGGTTAGAATGAAGCAAAGACTCAACATGAATATTTAGCCTATGTTATGATGTACTTCTAAGGAATATTGAGAATTTTTTATTTGCATAAATCTGATTATGTCTCTAAATTCTATGAAGTCTTTGGAACCTTTGTAACATCTTTTATCTTTTATTCTTTAACCAAATTACAACCCCTTGGCCCCATTACAACCTGGAATAAAGACCTCTTGATTCATGAAAGTTGTATGATCTAAATAGTGGAAAATAAGTGGACAAGCAAGCATATGGTAGAACTGTTTTCATAAGATTGATTGAGTGTAAACACCTTACCACTACTATATTGAGTGAAAAACTGAAAATCTTGAGAGTATCCCATATGAGAAGTTGAAATTAAGTTTGAATATGCATTATTTTGATTGAGATATGTTATGTTATTGTTGGCTTAACTCAAACAATTTACATTCAAGCATGATTCTTTATGAAATTCTTTGAACTATTGATTAGTTTATAAGACTTATCCAATGATTTCCTCTAATTTATATTGAAAGGATTAGGAGTAAATTTTTTTAGTATATGTAAGTTTTTCTTATGTTTTCAATGTTTGTAGGTATTGTCCTGGTAAACCCTCACGAGACTAAACTCGTCCACTAGGGACACCTAGGGGTTTAATGGCTTGTGTCACATGCTAAGTGCCACTATGATTTTCTACGAAAGTGGATTAGATTCGATTTTCTTACTTTATTTGATTTTGTTTTGCTCGAGGACTAGCAAAAAGCTAAGTGTGGGGGTATTTTATAAGCTCATAAAATACACATTTTATGCCTTTTCTATTCTTAGTTTTAGTTATGTTTTCGATATTTATCTTGATTACTTATGTTTTGTTTTTTAATTTTAGGTATATTTAAGAGAATGAAGTGAAAAGATGTCAATTATGATGTTAAAGAGCTTACAAAATCATAATCACAAGATGGAAGAAGACTTGGGAGTCAAAAAGATCAATTTCTTGTTGCTATGCAAGAAGGCAGAGTTGACCTCTAGAGCTTGTTGCAAGGAAAACATGATGTTAAATTCTTTATTTAAAGAAACTTCCTCTTGAATTTTGAAGCTGGCTTGAATAACTTTCCAAAAGTAGTTTATAAGCCTAAATCGGATAAGAAATGGTCATCCAAATCAGCCGAAAAAATGCGAGATGATGCAGTAGCAAAATGGCTGGTAGAGAGCCCGACGCCGCGGCGCCCAAGATTCTGGAAAAACAAGGGAAAACCTGCCAAAAATGCAATTTCTGCCTCCTAACTTGTGCGGCAAGGACTTGTTCCTAGGGTTTTAAAGCTCTATAAATACCATCTTTGATGGAGACTCAATTAAGAGTTGTAAACCCAAGTGCAGGTTATGTTCAAGTAATAAATTCTCGGGTGTCCGAGGTCGAACCACAGGGAAGCGTATTAGTAAGTATAAGTTTATAAATATATAAGAAAAAGAAAGTAAACAAGATATTAGTGAATCAACAACAAAACAAGATAAACAAGATATTAGAGAACAAAATAAACAAAATAACATAAAAGAAATTAAACAAGATATAAAAAAAACAATAAGAAAAGATGTTGAGGTTAGAGAATCCACTCTTGGTGTTATGCTAAGATTAATCTTGTTTTATTACACAATTGAAATTCACACATAAGGGAGATTCCAATCGGAAGGTTTAGCAATTCAGTCCAAATTGTCCAACGTCCATAGCATATGATATTATGTTCATTTGGTGTCCTCAAAACTCATAAAAAGAGTCCAAGCATTCCTTATGCCAAGGTATATGTCTACAACAAATCAAGGTTATGAAACCAAGCATTTACTGTGCCATTTTCATTGTCAATAATGAATCAAGATCTCTACTTTGCAAGTATGATTTTAAACCAAAAGAAAATATTATCTATACTAGTGTTTATAAATGATAATTCATTTTAGCTCATGTTTAAGAGACTAACCTTAGCATTTACCAAAAGCTTCACCTCATCACCTCAACAATATGATTAGCAACACATACTAGATATGAATAAAATGAAAAGAAATGTAAGAAGCATAAGTAAATAAAAAAAAAAGAAAACTAGAGAAAGGAAAGAAGAAGAAAACTTAGAGAATTTTATTACAATGGCTAATATCCTACCAATGTATAATGATGCTAATACTCATCCAAGGCCCTCTATTTATACACATTTTGGAGAGCTAAATGACAAGAGACAAGCTTTATAAATTTCAAAGGTAGGTATAATAGGTGGGTGCATTTTTCTAACAATTTTCGTCATATTGTATGACAATTCTGATCAGCCAGCTTGATGGTCGCGTTTGTCAATGTTGGAGGCTCAATCTGATCAAATGGTCTTCTAGAAAAATATACCCCTATCAGTTACGGATCCATAGCTGTTGGAATCAGATCATTTGCTCATGTGGATCGGAAGATATGGTCAAAATACCAAAATAGGTCAGCACAGACGTCATTGCACATCAGCCAACTTGATGGTCGATTTCGCTAGGGAAAACGACTCCGTTTCAAGAAGTGTAAAACATGAAAAAGATAGATATGCCTCTTAACTATGCCCTGTAAAAATTTCAGCCTTAATGCTTCAGTGAAACTCCAGATATAGCTGATATGGCAAAAGGTGTCGGAACTGGAACTGAATTGGATTTGCCCTTAATTCTTGATTTAACCTAGTAATCTGAAATCACTCAAAGAAACTCGTGAAAAACACCAAATTACATAAAAATATAAAATATCATAAACACAATTAGATTAAGCAATAATAACTCGTATTTGACACAAAACAATAATAAAACATAACTAAGAACTATATAATTATACGAGTTATCACACCCCCACACTTAGATTGTTGCTAGTCCCTAGCAACGACTCAATAAAAATAAAATAAGAAAATCTAATCTAATCCATTTTCGTTGGAAATCACGGTGGCACTTAGCATGTGACACAAGCCTTTAAACCCCTAGGTGTCCCTAGTGGACGAGTTTAGTCTCGTGAGGGTTTGCTAGAACGATACCCACAAAATTGAAAAACTAAAATATAAGTAAACTACATACACTAAAAATATTTACTCCTAATCCTTTCAATATAAATTAGAGACAATCTTTGAACAAGTCTTATAAACTAATCAATAGCTCAAAGAATTTCACAAAAATTCATGCTTGAATGTAAATAAATGAGTTAAGCCAATATTAATATAACATATTTCAATCAAAATAGTTCATATTCAACTTAATCTCAACTTCTCACTATACTCTCATGATTTTCACTCTTTAAAGTAGTGGTAAAGTGTTTACACTCAATCAATCTCATGAAAACAGTTCTACCATATGCTTGCTTGTCCACCTATTCTCCACTATTTAGATCATACAACTTCATAAATCAAGAGGTCTTTTTTCAAGGTTGTAATGGGGCCAAAGGGTTATAATGTGGTTAAAGAACAAAAGGATAAAGATATCACAAAGGTTCAAAGAGTTCATAGAGTTTAGAGACATAACAAGATCATACGAATAAAACTTCTCAAAACTCTTATAAAGCACATAATAACATAGGCTAAATATTCATGTTGAACCTTTGCTTCATTCTAACCAACTTTGTAACATATTTTTCTTTACTTTAACTAGAAGTTCAAGAGAAGATTTTTTTTTTTTAATATGGGAATGTATTTGACAATGATCCCTTTCTTTTTCTCTTGACTTTTGCCTCTCTCCTCCCCCACACTTATCTTTCGTTCTAACCCAAATTTTCAAAAAGTATCCCTTGTTTTTGCAATATGTCTCAAAATATATAATCCATCTTTAGAACAAGGGTAAGGATATAAGTATATTTAGGCTAGGTGTAAGTTCTGGTTACCAATAAAATAGCATATTTAATGTAGGCTCAAATTGGCTCACTAGTGGGGATGTTCTCTTAGAACATTAATAATGGATGGCTGTTTGGCTCTGGTTATAATCCTAATGCCTCTATCATATTCATGTTGTCACATGTATCAATATAGTCTCAAACGGTTTAAAGCAAGTTCTAGAGAATCATGTAATCATAAGAGCACTCAAGAAAGAAATTAGATTGATTTGTATAATGCATCAATCATTATAGGCTCAAAAACTCACAAGGATGATTATACAAGTCAGATTAAGTCTAAACATGCTTCTTTCTCAATCCACATATCATATTAACATTGGCTCATAAAAAGGTTGACATCAAGCTCAATTCTCATGAAAATCTTCTCACTAATAAATCTGTTTTAGACTTATGCAATTCATATCTCATCATTGTATTAAAAAGGAACTAGAACACATTAAAATAATAATAATAATAATAATAAAGACTCATAAAAAAAAATAGTAGACAAAAATAAAAGAAATCCTAAATCGTTCCCCCCACACTTAATTCTTACATTGTCCTCAATGTAAGTCTATTAACCCAAATGAAAGAATCATGTGTAAGAGAAAAGAACTAATAACATAAGAATAGGAATAACTAAGACTCAAAACAAAACAAACTCATGCAACCTAATTAATCCTAAAATACTAAACAAAAATTAACAAGTAAACATAAAAAGATTAAAATCAAACTGACAAGGTATGTCTCAAGTCTCCCTTACTCAGACCTTGTTCAGAATGAATACTTCTAAATGGCTTAAAACACATCAAATTTTTTTTTTTTTTTTAAATTAGCAAAATATGTCCCTTACCCCCTACTAAAGGTAGAATTTAGGAGATATTACCTGCAGAGGTTGCTAATCACTTATTATAACTGAGACACACAACAAACAAAATGTTAGATAATGTCACAAAGACAGAGTGCAATCCACTCCTTGCTCGTCCATATCTCTTTTTCTTTTTCCGAGCGTTTGCGAAACAACCGTAGCAGGTAAATACTCATAAGCTTGGAGCTTTTTGAGTAAATCTTCAATGGTTGTAGCAGAAATTATGGTTCTCCTTGCCTCTGAAAACATGAATCCATTTTCCACAGCATTATCTAAATATGAAAGTAAATTACTAAAATAACCATTAATATTAAGCAAACCAATGGGTTTCTTATTTGTGACCAAAGATGACCAAGAAGCCACGCAAGCTATTTCTTCCAATGTACCCAGACCTCCTGGTAAAGCAATGAATGCATCGGCAGAATGGTACATGATTGTCATCCGTTAAGGGATACTCCAGACTTGTATTTCCTTACCCACGGTAGGTCCACAAAAACCTGTGAATAGTTTTGGCACGATTCCTAGAACTGGACTTCCTCCGGCGTGTGCTGATGTAGCGACTGCTCCCATTAAACCCGTACTACCACCTCCATAAATAAACTGGATCTTTTGTTGGGCAAGTATTACTCCAACTCTTATGGCTTCATCAGCGAATATGTTATTTTTCCCTGGATAAGCACCTCCAAAGACACAAATTTTTTTAATGCGCTGGGACGAAGTACTTTCCATTTTTTTTTCAAGTGCTTGAAAGAGAATGAGTACATGGTGTAATATATAGAGGACTGAGTAATGAATCAGACAAGAGTAATAATGTCGCCGAAAGTGTATTTGACCTGTCAGAAGAAAATGTTAACCTAACAAAAGATTTTTGCGTGATTTCAGGAAGAAAAGCAAAAAGAGAAGAAAAATCAACCGTAAAAGACCAATGCAAAAAAAAAAAACGAGAATAATTACAAAAATCTAACAACACGTAAATAAAACCGAAATGAAGTTATTGCAAATCAAACCAAAAGTTGAGAAGTCATTTATTGTAGTTGTGATTGTGGCTCACATCTTCCTCTGGTTTTACGTCCAGAAACGGCTTAAACGCCTTCTATGAGTCGAGGATATGCTTCCCATCCAGTTTTCTTACAAGCTGGCAAACAGGGTCTTTTAACATCAGATTCCCAAGATGTTGCCATTCCCTTTGGAATTGCGGCCATAAATCAAGAATTTCTCTTTGTACGTCTCCACTAGGATGCGTCTCAAGAGAAAGTTGGATATTACCCAAATTCTCCTTACTCAGTCCATCCTTAATGAATTCAATTTTATCATCTCGATTAGAAGACGGAATCCCAATAGAACGACATTTACCGTTACACGTCCATCGTGCACATTTGTGGCAATTTGAACTCATGCGCTTTGCTCGTCGCTTCTTTGCAAAAGTGCTTCTACCTGTACCTGGTAAATGCAAAACAGGAAGATATTCATCTTCACGTACCTTGGCTTCAATTATCCAACGTATGTCTTCAGGAATCCCTTTGTGCATAAGCATTCTTAATCTTTCAAATCGAACTTGGTAAAGCTTCAGTAAAATATTTCGAGGAAAAGGAGGGAATCGTTTCTGCAATCTTTTGAGAATATCATCCATCCTGAAAAAAAAAATAAAAAAAATGAAAGAGAAATTGAAAGAGAAATTCATATACAATATCAGTTTTGTGGGTAGCTGATGGAACCGACTTAAATAATCACGGAGTACCGTTATCCGCCATTTAACCGGGGTTAAAAAAAATGTATTATTATTATTATTTTTTTTTTTTTGGAAATTAGTAAAAATTATATTTACATCTAGTTATTTTCAAAACAAGGATCAGAAAGAAAAACAACCTCTTCTTGAGTAACATGATTTTCCAAAAAGAGTTTGAGTCTTTGTCCATTTACCTTGAATACGTTACCATTTTGAGGATTCTCAATGTCAACTGCTCCATAATGATACACATGCTTAACCACAAATGGGCCAGTCCATCTTGATCTCAACTTACCAGGAAATATGTGAAGTCTAGAATTATAAAGTAGAACTTTTTGCCCAACATCAAATGTTTTTCTTGAAATTAACTTGTCATGAAAGGCTTTAGTTCTTTCTTTATGAATTTTAGAATTCTCATATGCATCTTTTCTGAGTTCCTCAAGTTCATTTATGACTGGAAAAGTTTCATTCTCACCCAAAAAGGAATATTTTAGCTCGGATGGCAATGGTTTTAAATCCAGCTTGGGTGGTTCAATAGTTGATGGTACAGTGACATTTGTGAGTGATGGAAGTTCCTCAAACTTTTGTTTCCAACAATGCTTATCCTGAAAAGAATTTAACAATGAATCAGTGTGTGAAATTTCTGAAGCATTATCAAACTCACATTCAATTAAATAAGCTTCTAAAGGATCATGGAATGTGGTAGTGGTGAGATGTTCATGAACAAGTTCTTCAATGAAATCCACTTCATGTACTTCTGAATCATCACCAGGTTGCTTGCAAGTGTTGAACACATTTAATTCTAAAGTCATATTTCCAAAAGAAATGTTCAACATACCATTCCTGCAATTTATCAGAGCATTAGAAGTTGCAAGAAATGGACGGCCTAATATAACAGGAATTTGAACATTTGGATTTGAAACAGGATGTGTGTCCAAAATAATAAAATCAACAGGGAAGTAAAAATTATCAATTTGAACCAAAACATCTTCAACTATCCCTCGAGGAATTTTTACAGAACGATTAGCTAGTTGAAGTGTAACAGGTGTTTCCTTGAGTTCACCTAAACCTAACTGTTGATAAACAGAAAAAGGCAAAAGATTAACACTAGCACCAAGATCAAGCAATGCACGTTCTATTCTAGTGTTTCCAATGATGCATGAGATTGTTGGACATCTAGGATCTTTGAATTTTGGTGGAGTAAGGTGCTGAATGATTGAGCTCACACTTTCCGTCAGAAATGCTTTCTTTTGTACATTATGTTTCCTTTTAACTGTGCACATGTCCTTCAAAAATTTAGCATAAGATGGAACTTGTTTGATTGCATCCAATAAAGGAATGTTAATCTTAACTTGTTTGAAAAGTTCATAAATTTCTGCATTTTGATTCAAATTCTTTATTGTTTGCAACCTTTGAGGAAAAGGAGCAGGATGCATACCTTTTTCTTTGTCCAAATTTTCAAGAAGTTCAGACTTACCATCATCCTTACCATTACTTTTCGGAGGGGAAGGAGGATCTTGGTCTTTTGATGGAATGTTTTTGTCAATTGCCTTTCCACTTCGAAGAGTTGTGATAGAACTGACATTTTCCTGTTGAGTTTCATTGGAGCAAGAAACAAGACATTGAGTAGAAGGGTTAGGCTGAGGTTGAGCAGGAAACTTACCTTTTTCTTGAGTGCGTAATGAAGCTGTCAATGTGGACAAGGTGTTTTTGATCTCATTGATGTCCTGTGAAGTTTGGTTATTCACATTTGCTTGTGTTTGCATGAATGTTTGCAATGTCTCTTCCAAGGTTTGTACACGTGAAGGTTGATAGGAAAAAGTGTTGCCCGGCTTTTGAGATTGTGGTACCTGAACATGATTATTATTCCGCCAACTGAAGTTGGGATGATTTCTCCATTCAGGGTTATACGTTTCAGAGTAAGGAGAAGGAAAAGGCTTTTTAAATGTGTTTATGGAATTTACTTGATCATGCAACGCTTCTTTAAGAATGGGAATGTTTGGACATTCAGAAGTGTGGTGTCCCATGATTTCACAAATTCCACAACTTTCTTCATTTTTAACCGTTTTGACTTCTTTTACTTCTCTAAGTTCCATGGCTTCAATCTTTCTAGCCAAATTAGCTACTTTAGCTTTTATCTCATCTTCTTGACTAAAATGATATTTTCCTCTGTTAGAAACAAGATTAGAAATATTGGAACTTTCAGAGGAATTATCTGTGTGCCAGGCTTGAGAGTTATCTGCCAAATGGTCTAGGTAGTCAAAGGCTTCTTCAGGTTCTTTTTCTAGAAACTCACCGTTACACATTGTTTCAACAAATTGTTTAGTTTCGGGAGTTAAACTTTCATAAAAGAAACTAAAAAGACGCCATTTTTCAAAACCATGATGTGGACAAGAACTTAACAAATCTTTAAAACGCTCCCAGCACTGAAAAAATGCTTCATTTTGATTTTGATTGAAATTTTGAATCTGTCTTTTCAAAGCAGTAGTTTTATGTGCTGGGAAAATTTTCTTTAGAAACTCAGTTTGTAATTCTTGCCATGTGCCAATTGACCTTGGTTTTAAATTATGAAGCCAAATTTTTGCTTTATCTTTTAAAGAAAAAGGAAATAATTTTAGCTTGACAATTTCATTTGTACATTGTTGGTCATTAAAGGTGACACATACATCTTCGAAGTCTTTTAGAAACGAGTAAGCACTTTCTGATTCTAACCCATGGAAATTTGGAAGCAAAGCTATCATACCTGGTTTAAAACGAAAGTTGTTTGCATTGAGAGGAAAAATAAAACAAGAGGGTGATGAGCTTCGAGTTGGTTGCAAGTAGTCACGCATGGTGCGTACTTGTCTGTTCTCATCTTCAGCATGAACACTTTCATTGTCAGCCATGGTAGGAGTTGTATTAGAAAGATTACCTGAAAAAGTTTCACAATAAAATCTAACTAAACGACGAGATCTAAAATCACGTCGCCAAACAAGCATAAAACAAAGTTAATATACAGATTAGGCGGTGTAACCAGCCAATAAAAATAAAACAAAGTTAATATACAATATAAATATAAATATATAGAAAATTAGGCGGTATAACCAGTCAATAAAAATAAAACAAAGTTAATATACAAATTAGGCGGTATAACCAGCCAATAAAAATAAATATACTTATAAACTTATATACTTAGTATTGCCTCCCCGGCAACGGCGCCAAAAACTTGATGGAGACTCAATTAAGAGTTGTAAACCCAAGTGCAGGTTATGTTCAAGTAATAAATTCTCGGGTGTCCGAGGTCGAACCACAGGGAAGCGTATTAGTAAGTATAAGTTTATAAATATATAAGAAAAAGAAAGTAAACAAGATATTAGGGAATCAACAACAAAACAAGATAAACAAGATATTAGAGAACAAAATAAACAAAATAACATAAAAGAAATTAAACAAGATATAAAAAAAAACAATAAGAAAAGATGTTAAGGTTAGAGAATCCACTCTTGGTGTTATGCTAAGATTAATCTTGTTTTATTACACAATTGAAATTCACACATAAGGGAGATTCCAATCGGAAGGTTTAGCAATTCAGTCCAAATTATCCAACGTCCATAGCATATGATATTATGTTCATTTGGTGTCCTCAAAACTCATAAAAAGAGTCCAAGCATTCCTTATGCCAAGGTATATGTCTACAACAAATCAAGGTTATGAAACCAAGCATTTACTGTGCCATTTTCATTGTCAATAATGAATCAAGATCTCTACTTTGCAAGTATGATTTTAAACCAAAAGAAAATATTATCTATACTAGTGTTTATAAATGATAATTCATTTTAGCTCATGTTTAAGAGACTAACCTTAGCATTTACCAAAAGCTTCACCTCATCACCTCAACAATATGATTAGCAACACATACTAGATATGAATAAAATGAAAAGAAATGTAAGAAGCATAAGTAAATAAAAAAAAAAAAAAAACTAGAGAAAGGAAAGAAGAAGAAAACTTAGAGAATTTTATTACAATGGCTAATATCCTACCATTGTATAATGATGCTAATACTCATCCAAGGCCCTCTATTTATACACATTTTGGAGAGCTAAATGACAAGAGACAAGCTTTATAAATTTCAAAGGTAGGTATAATAGGTGGGTGCATTTTTCTAACAATTTTCGTCATATTGTATGACAATTCTGATCAGCCAGCTTGATGGTCGATTTTGTCAATGTTGGAGGCTCGATCTGATCAAATGGTCTTCTAGAAAAATATACCCCTATCAGTTACGGATCCATAGCCATTGGAATAAGATCATTTGTCATGTGGATCGGAAGATATGGTCAAAATACCAAAACAGGTCAGCACAGACGTCATTGCACATCAGCCAACTTGATGGTCGATTTCGCTAGGGAAAACGACTCCGTTTCAAGAAGTGTAAAACATGAAAAAGATAGATATGCCTCTTATCTATGCACTGTAAAAGTTTCAACCTTAATGCTTCAGTGAAACTCCAGATATAGCTGATATGGCAAAAGGTGTCGGAACTAGAACTGAATTGGATTTGCCCTTAATTCTTGATTTAACCTAGTAATCTGAAATCACTCAAAGAAACTCGTGAAAAACACCAAATTACATAAAAATATAAAATATCATAAACACAATTAGACTAAGCAATAATAACTCGTATTTGACACAAAACAATAATAAACCATAACTAAGAACTATATAATTATACGAGTTATCAATCTTTTATGCCACAAACTAGACATCTTTTGAGGAGACTCAAAGATCATCATTAATTTTCTTCTTCTTCTCCATTCTTTTATTTTCTTTTTAGTTTTATGTATACAATATCTATGACTATTTAGGCTAAACTTCTTTTTTGTTAAGGGTGATTTCAAAACTCTAGACATGTTTAGTAATTGATTTTCATAATCTATCTATCATTGGTTTTCTATCAAAGTTGCTTATGTTCTTCCATAAAAGTTGTTCATGATGTTGTCTTGATTTGTTTAGGGAGTATAACTAGATATATCTTGATAATTATCTAATGCTAGTTTAGGAGACATGATACGTAGCTTGTCTTGATTTCCTATTTAGTAGTGGCAATTTGTGATTAATAATTATGGTCAAGTTTTCGCTAATTCCAAAATGGAACATAACCTAAGTTGAATGAATCCATGTTTATGTGTTTGTTGCTTAGATCACCCTATCTTTCTTATCATAAAGCTGCTATAACTTTGAATCTAATGATGTTTATCTTAGGTTATTTGATGGTTAGAGATTAAGTAGTGGCGTTCGTCCTATTTAACAACAACCTAAGGAAGGATTGGGGTAACACGGGAGGTTGTTATCTACGGTTGATAACTTTGATAGCTAATTGATATTGATAGATATGAAATTGATTCTCAATGATGCCTAGTGGTGGCGAATGAAACCTTAACCATATTTCTCTTATTTGATTTCATCTTACTTATTTGCTTTTTACTTTTATTGTTTATTTTAAGTTTAAAATTACTTTAAAACCCCTTTTCTTTTATTGTTCTTGAATTTAAGTTTTAAACCTGCAATTTATAAACTAAAACCCAATCCCTGTGGACTCGACCCTTGTTAACTACTATACTTACGGTTGATTATTGTAGTACAAGGTTAAATAAGATATACTCTTTTGAGTGCATCATTGCATCATTCTTTCATTGCTATTAAACTCAAAGCCAGACCGAAACGCTCTATTGAGAATTTTGAACCAAGATTATGTGGCTAACAACATATTGGTGGAGAAGTTAGACCAATTGGTGGGGAACATCACAGCAGATGATTACATCTCTTTCAATTATGATGAGATATCGCCAAATGGAATAGGATCCACCAAGGCTCTTCATATCACCATTACCTGTAAGGGGCACATTCTACCACGAGTACTCCTCGAAAATGGATCCTCTCTAAATGTGATGCCATTGGCAACCTTGTCAAAACTGCCAATTGATATGACCTACATGCTGCCAAGCCAAACTGTTGTCAGAGCCTTTGATGGCACTCGTCGGGAGGTGATGGGAAACATTTAAATCCTGCTTCAGATATATCCTTATACCTATGAGGTTAATTTTCAAGTGATGGACATCACCCTATCTTACAACTGTTTGCTGGGGAGGCCATGGATTCACTCTGCCGGGGCTGTGACGTCATCTCTCCATCAAAAGGTAAAATTTGTGATGGAAGAACGCCGTTAGTGTGTCAGGAGAAGAAAATATTATAGCCTCTGCATCCACCGATTCCCCTTTATATAGAAGTGAATGAGGATGTCATAGAGTGCTCGTTCAAGTCGTTGGAGTTTGTCAACGCTGTATTCATCACCGAATGATATAAAATTCTAGAGCCGAGATTATCCAAGAATACCAGGTTAGGGGTGAAGACGACAGTTGAAAAAGGTTGCCCCGCAGGAAAAGGATTAGGAAAATACCTCCAAGGAATGGCAAGACCGATAGAAGTGGCCGAAAAGAAAGACCAATTTGGTCTTGGGTGCCTCCCTAAAGCCCATGAGAAAAAAAGACAAGTTAAGAAGAACAGAAAGAGGAGGATGGCCCGAATTTCTGGTGTGGATATGGAATGGGAGCCCATGACTTTCCCTCCAATCCTTCACATTTTTCGCTCAACAAGTTTCGAGTTTGGTGATAAGAATTTTGATGATGTGATGGTTATGTTGGAACAAGCTTTTGAGAAATTCTACGAGGTTGAAGATAAACAGCCACATGAAATGTTGGTCGGCATGGCCGAAACAGATGAGCTGGGAAATGAAAGCACAAATTGGATGGTACGCCTGTCGCAACCTAAATAATAACAATGTCTCATCGCAAAATTTTATTATTCTTTGTTAGGCGTGACATTAAAAAAAAACAAGGAAAAATCGACTTAATTCCTCTAGAAGCACGAATGAAGGTTTTGAAAATGACCTTGGAAAAGACATGGAGTCGCCACCTATATATTTTAGCTAGGTGTGATCGGCCACCTATTAAAACCGGTTTTATAAAACATTTTAAAATCAATTAAAACATTTTTAAAACCAATTTCAAGTCTGCATTATAAACCAGAGAAAATTGAAGAATCGGGTTCGGGACTCGGTTACATGCGGGGAAGGATTAGCACCTCCACAATGCCCATATAAAATGGTACCTTATTAATCGTGTGTTATCTCAAGTCTCGGTAAAAAGTCAGTTTTTAATTTAGTATTTCAAGTCAACTCCCATTTAAGAGAAAAATAATTCAATTTTTAATAGAAAATGATCCAGAATTTATTAATTCAAAATTTTCCTATATTCCCCAACAATCGTGGCAAAATATAAAAAATTTTATTAGCACAAAAAAATTTCCGAATCATTCTCGTTTTAAAGAAGATATTCTGTTATTAATGATAATTGATGACATCCTCCCCAACAAACCTGGCAGAGAACTCATAAATTATTTTAACTTGGTAATATCTTTATTTTATTGAAAATCATTATATTTTTCAAAACATTTTAAAACATATGAATATGAAAATGTGGCACATGAATAAAATGACATAGCAAAGTCTAGATAATATAATGCAACCTAAATGATGTGATATAATTTAAAAGGCATAGCATATCCTAAATGAAATGAAATATCCTAAGTATCATGATATTCTAAATGAAATGAATAAGATTTAAATAATATGTCAAATTTAAATGACATGGCATACTTTAAATGACATGGCATATTCTAGATAATTAAACCTAAATGGCATGGAATATAATCTAAGTGATATGAAATGACATGAAACATAAAATAATGCTATCATGGAATATGCATGAAAATAAAAATAATAATGCATGAATATAATATATGCTAAATGATGTGACAAAAATAAATGACTAAATAAAAAACATAGGATAACATGAAATATTCAAAATCATATAACAAACAATAACCATCATAAAAAGTGAATCAAAATAATAATAATACCATACAAAAATATCATAGCAAAAATCACATATTAAATAAAATGCATGAACATGGAAAATGCAATGCATGAAAATGTATTTTTTCCTCTAAATAAAGAAATCCGTATATCTAAAAAGATATCCGGCTACCTTAGAAAAATATGTCAAATTAAATTTTCTAAAAAAAAATTTGTGATTGTTTGAAAACAATTTTGAAGAAAAACTTGAATGAAGATTAAAGTCCCTACCAAACCCTTTTTAAATGGCTCCAATTTCCTAAGTTTAAAATCCCGGACTTGACCACCCTTAACCGGAGATTTATAAAATCATTTTTAAAGTTTAAAAAGACTTAGAAATAACCATCCTAAGACAATAGCTAAAGCTTCTAACCAACCCCCTCTAAATGCCTTAGCCAAATTCCACAATTGTTTTTCTTTTGAATTTAAATCTTCCCCTACTGTCCCGTTTTGATACACGATTTTTTAAAAATTCAAAAAAATCTAAAAAAACTAATGGGGACTCAAAATATGTAAAAATATATGAAAAACAATTGGCTTAATTTTCTGATTAAAAATGACTTCCCAGAAAAATCGGGAAAGTGCGAGTACTGGATGAAAAACTATTTCAGAAAAACACATTTTTTTTGCCTTTGATAAAATCATTTAAAAATCAAAGTAGAAATGTTAGAGACTCCCCTAAAAACCCACAAACAGTAGCTAACCCTTTTAAAAAATGAGATCAAAATTGGCTAAGTAAAAAAAATCACAAAGGTAGAATAATCAATTTGACAACCCTTTAATTTTCCACAAGTATGCTCAAGTGAGCATGACTTTGAGCCATTGATTGGACTAAGTCGTAAATCATGTGGCATGACATGGAATGCATGAAAATATAGCAAAGTGAATGCATGAAATGCATGGTTTAAAGTCTAGTGATATGGAAAATGCATGGCATAAATAACCTAAATGCCTACCATTAGTTTGCATGACAATAAATGCTATCCTAACTTAATATGCATGACCTAGTGTCTAAATGACATGGCAAATGACATGCAATAATGAAAATGGCCTAGTGCCTAAATGACATGGGAAATGACATGGCATATGAAAATGGCCTAATGTCTAAATGTCATAGAAAAACAACATGGCATATGAAAATAGCCTAATGCTTAAATGACATTTAAAATGACATGGAATAATAACAATGGCTTAAAGCTAAATGACATGTGAAATGACATGGCATATGAAAATGGCCTAATGTCTAAATGTCATGGAAAAATATCATGGCATATGAAAATGGCCTAATGCTTAAATGACATGTAAAATGACATGGAATATGAACATGGCTACCTTAACAAAAGCTTTATTTCTTTTTTTTTTCAAAAACCTTTTCTTTTCTCCATTAGCTACTGACCTTACCTCTCCAATGCTAAGCCACTTAAGCAAAAATAAGACATTCCCCACCTCTCTCATGCTTGGCCGATTGGCATGCCCACCATTGGATGATTTTTTGCACTTTTTCTCCTCCAATCTTGGCCCATAGATTAAGATATTTTCATGACAAAATAAAAATGTCATCTTGCCAATTGATAACAGCCCTTAAGATGTGTACTCAGCCCTTGTAATAACCTCAGCCCTTAGATGAAAAAGAGGGCCAATCCCATGCACTCCCTTGCTTGGCCCTTTGAGTGCCTACCCTTGGATGAGTTGTGCTCTTCTATTCTTGGCCATTGGATGTGGATTCTTTCATGAAAAAATAAAAATGTCATCTTGGCATTTAATCCCATCCCAATACATGTGTACTCAGCCCTTGTACATGGCCTAAGTCATTGGATGAAAAAGAACAATCCCATGCACTTCCTTGCTTGGCCGAATGGATGTCCACCTTTGGATGAGTTGTGCTCTTCCATTCTTGGTTATTAGATGAGGGTTCTTTCATGACAAATAAAAATGTCATCTTGGCATTTAATCTTGGCCATTGAATGGTGTATTCAACTTTTCTACAAGGCACCTAAGCCATTGGATGAAGGGGGGACCATTAGTAAGGTACTAGTGGTAGCATGTGATCTTGATAGTGACTAAGGAATTAAATTGATCAAGCTTCCTTCTTCTCCTCTATGCTGGCTGATCAAAGGAGGTAAAATCCGAGCAATTCCTTCTTCTTTGATATTTTTCTTAATTACAAATTTGCCCTTTTTGATTTCTTCGGTAAAATGACCTTTTTGACCCCCGAACCTAAATAAATAGCAAACGGACTCCAAATTCAAATTTTATTTTTTCAATATTTCCAAAATAATAGAAAATTGAATTCTGGAAGTTTTCAAAATTTTCCGAGTCCATTTACTATTTATTTTGGATTTATTTCCAAAATTCCCCTTTTATGCACCCGAACTTTACCATTTTTTAAACAAGCTCCGAATCCATATTTTTCTTCACCAATCTCTTTCAAATAATTTAAAAGTGAGATCTGGAAGTTTTCATAATTTTTGGAACTCATTTGCTATTTTTTTTTTGGATTTATCTGCTTGAGTTTCTGCATAGGGGACCCGGGATTTGGCCATTTTGCAAATGAACTCCGAATTCAGATTTTATTTTTCCAATCTCTTCCAAATAATTTAAGAATGAGGTCTGCAAATTTTAAAAAATTTTGGAACTCATTTGCTATTTTTTTTTAGATTTATCTCTTTGAATTTCTGCATAGTGGGCCCGGGATTTGGCCATTTTGCAAACAAACTTTGAATCCAGATTTTCTTTCACCAATCTTTCCGAAATGATTTAAGAATGAGATCTGCAAATTTTTAGAATTTTTGGAGCTCATTTGGTATTTTAATGAATTTTTCAGTTTTGCCCTTTTGTCTTAAAAGCCCGATTTTGCCCAAAACAAGTTCGATTTTTATGATCAAATTCCCTTCCGTTTTGATTTTTCCTCTTCTTAGTATCGAAAATTTCCTCGTTTTTTCGTTTTTCCTCCAATCGACTCTTTTCTCGGAATTACTTCAAACTGAGCCTATGGCTATCCTTATCTAACCATCCTCATCAATTAGGGGCTTTAATCTTACCGAATCAGGCCATTTTGCAATTTTCCCAAATTTCACCAAAATCCACTAAAAACCCTAATTTTCAGTTTTTTTTCGAACTGACTTTTCTTTCAGTTTTTCTTTAAAGTAGCTTCTCCATTACTCGTAGTCAGTGCTTATCTTTCATTTGGGACCTTCAATTTTGACCAATTCGATCGTTCAAGCACTTTTCCCCAAATTTCTCGAACTAGGGTTTTCTTTCTATAGAGATTCCGTAACCCAACTTCCAACCTCCATATCTTTCAATGTAGACCTCAGATTATCAAAATTCTTTCACCATCTTTCAATTGAACTTCAAATATTGATTTTAAAAATGGGTTGACTTTTTCAGTGGTTGACTTTTTGAGGTTGACTTTTTTAAGTTTGACTTTTTTTGTTTGCTTTCTTAGACTAAGTCTCGGAGTACCACCTGCAGGATGAGAAAAGCCTTTTTGCATTCTGAAACATCAATTTAGGAAGAAAACATACCTGTTTTAGTGGTCCAGACAAAATTAGGTGTCTACAGCTGCCCCTCTTTGGCTATTGCTAAGAATCAGGAATCAGGCAAAGATAAACAAACACTAATTTTGTCCGGTTAGTGAAATCACATGTGAAAGAAGGGAAAAGGAGTTTTCTTTTTTTTTTTCTATTTTTTATTTTTCATCATATTTTTTTTTTTGTTTTGAAAAAGCTATAAATTGAAGATTTTGTTCTTAAATTGAGTTCCCTGACTAATCAAGGCTCGACCCATCTTAAGGAAACGAGTTCGATTTTCAAAGTGAAAATTATGCCCGGAGGTCTTAAAAATAGTGCCCGGAGGTCTTATCCATGATTTAAAGAAAAATTATGCCCGGAGGTCTTAAAAGTGGTGCTCGGAGGCCTTATCCGTGATTTGGAAAAATGCGCTGTATGCGACTTTAAAAATGAAGCTCGGAGGTCTTAAGAATGGTGCTCGGAGGCCTTACCCTTGACTTGGAAAAAATCGTTGTATGCGACTTTAAAAATGATGCCCAGAGGTCTTAAGAATCGTGCCCGGAGGCCTTAACCGTGATTTGGAAAAATTCGTTGTATGTGACTTTAAAAATGATGTCCGAAGGTCTTAAGAATGGTGCCCGGAGGCCTTACCCTTGATTTGGAAAAATACGTTGTATGCGACTTTAAAAATGATGCCCGAAGGTCTTAAGAATGGTGCCCGGAGGCCTTACCCTGATTTGGAAAAATACGCTGTATGCGACTTTAAAATGATGCCCAGGGGTCTTAAGAATGATCTTTGAAGAATTGTTGAAAATTAACCTGAAGATTTTGAGAAGATGCGAATGCTTTTTGATTCTGGTGCAAATGATTAACAGGATGCACACACCTCATATTGCAAATGTAAATGTTTTGAATTAATGCAAATGTTTCTTGATGCAGACACAGATGTAGATAAGATATAGATGCTTCATGGTGTACATGCAAATAGCTTAGATTGATGCAAATGCTTATTGATACAGATGCAGATGTTGAATAAGATTCTGGGTATCTCCTCCAGAAGCTTCGGCTATCACAACCAAAGACTTGCTCATTTTTGAAACTGTAAAACTCTGGGTAACTCCTCCAGAAGAAGATTTCTCATTGTTCAAAATTATAAAACCCTGGATATCTTCACCAGAGGCTTCAGCTCTCACCACCAAAGACTTGTTCACTTTTAAAAATTCTGAATATCCCCTCCAGAAGCTTTGGCTATCACCACCAAAGGTTTGCTCATTTTAAAATTTTGGGTAACTCCTCCAGACGCTTCGGCTATCACCACCAGAAACTTTCTCATTTCAAAACTATTTAAAATTCTGGGTATCTCCTCAGAAGCTTTAGCTATCACCACCAAAGACTTGCTCATTTTTTGAAAAATCGTATTGAAAATTATACCCAAAAGCTTTGAGAGAGGATACGATGCAAATGTCTTTAACAAGATGCTATGCTTCATGGTGCAAATGTAAATGGCTTGGATTGATGTAAATGCTTCTTGGTGCAAATGCAAATGCCTTGGATAGATGCACATGCTTGCGGATGCAGATATTGAATTTGATGCAGATGCTTCAAAATGATGCAAATGCAAATGATCCTCAAATAACATAATTACTTCACAGAAGGATGAAAATGCAAAGGTCAACAATGTGCAAATACTTCTATATGATGCAAATGCAAAGATCGATAATGATGCAAACGCTTCGTGAAAAGACGTAAATGCCCCTGATCATTTTCTAGACTTTGTCTTAGCTTTTCCAATTCATTTTCTCTTTTCAAATCAGAGTATAACTTTAATTCATTTTCAATCTTTGGCTATTTATTTGCCCCAATAGTTTTCAAACTCTCATCAACAAAGGTTTGAAACGGGTTCTATTTCTTCTTCTCATATTTGGAAGTCAAGACCTATCTTAGCAGTTCCATACCTTTGGGTTAGAAAAACCTTTGTTTCATGTCAACATCAAGAATAGGTGTTTCAAAAAATATCTTTATTTGTTTTCTCATTTTGAAAACTTCTGAACAAAAATATTAACCCCACAGTGTGTGATGTACAAATCTTCTGAAGACTGATGATCACTGTTAGAAATTTCTCTAAGTGTCAATCTGGTTTTTTTTTTTTTTCAACTGAGATTGGCAAGGCTTGGTATAACAAGATTTTGGCTTTTCTAGGAAAACTTCATAACAAAAATGTATACCCTTTCTAGGCTCACAAATGGAACATGTTTTATAAATCATGAATTCATTGAGAACCAAACAAATTCAACATGCTTTTAGTTTCCATATCAAGGAATTTTGACAAGCGTCAAGATTGGCCGGGATGTTTAAACTGGATAGTTTAATTTTGGAGGAAAAAAGTTTCAGTTTTCGAAGACAATCATCCGAATAAGAGCTGTCAATTTGGGAGGTTCAAGAATTCCTAGATGTTCCTCGATGACCACTTCTTCAAGGTGACCTTTTCTTTTGTGGTATCGACACTATCATAGATGGCATCGAAAATTCTCATTTTACTCTAGATCGCTCGTTTTTGGGTTTTCGCCCTAGAGTTCCCTTCTTTCCTATTTTTCTTTTTATTTTATTTTACCATGCACTTAATAGTTCTAAATTCTTCCTTAGTGAAATGAGAATTCGATGAGATGGGATAAAATCTGAGGAAAAAACCCTTCAAGTTAAATATTCATGCCCGATCAAAATAGGATTTTAAAGCACGTGATGTAGTCCATGGCTCGAGGTTCAAAAAGAAAGGATAAATAGGCCCAAAATCTGTGTTTGAGGGTAATTGGATCAAGGATCATTTCCTGAGGAGAATTCATTCTTGAAACATTTGTCCCTTTTTTTTTGGACTTCTCTTTTTTCTTTTTCAATTTTTTTTTGATTGCTGCCTTTCATTTGCCATTCTTTGATTTCACATTTTCCAGTGGCTCTCTCTTTTTTTTGCCGTGATTTTTTATTATTTTTCCTCATATTAGCCCTCCAATATAAAGGGTGATCCTTGATCAGAGTTCAAAGAAAGAAATAATTCCTAAGGCTCAAAGGGGTAACTACGGATAATTTCTTCTTAGTGAAGGGGATATGAAAGATGGCCATTTATCATATCAAGCATAAATATTCTCATTGAAAAGCAATCCTCAGGGGAAATAGATAATCGAAATTTCATTTTGCAGTTTGGAATCATCCGAATTCTCATATGCATGATATCCCAATTTTTTTTAATCGCATGCCCCAATGGTTCATGCGTTAGTCCCATCCTTTTTCACCATACAACCATCATTTCCACATATGATGCCCCAATTTGATTAACCATGAGAATTTGTATCAACGAGGAACAAAGCAAGTCTAGGTCTATTTTGAAAAGGCTGAGTTTCAAATCTGAGTTCTTTGAAGAGAGAAGGAAAATATGACCCAAAAATGGGTTTTCTCTGGGACATGGGATAATCTAGTTTAATCATTATGCCTTAGGGTGTCAATCATGAAGTGATGTTTGGGCATTTAGTGTTTTGTGGTTATTGGAAAAGGCATGAATGGTTTTAGCACAATCTTGACACACACCAAATTACCATGATCTAAATTCTTGAAAGAATGTCTCATTTGTTTGAATTTCGAGGAGTTCAAAAAAAATTCAAAAACTTCGTTCCTTTGTTCATAGCTTAAAAAAATTTCAAAAAGTTCGTTCCTTTGTTCATAGCTTAGACTATGATTTACATCTTTCCTTATTCTACAATGACAATGGTTTATGAAGTTTAATTATTCATATTCCTTGAAGCATTAGGTTTCCCAAGTGGTATTGGTTCAAGGGATTTAGGCATAGAAAAAGACCCAAATGAGAGGGGAGAGGGTATTGGGTCATTTGTAACAATGATTATCAATATTCTCAAGACTATCCATTATTAAAACTTCCTTAATGCTTTTTTTTTTGCAAATTCAAATTATTGTTAAAACACAACAAACACAAAGCATTTAAAATTCAAAATTCATTTAATTCATATGAATGTCGACATGAGACAAGTGTTTCATCATAAGGTCTAAGACTACATGCATCAAAATGCTCCTATTGACATCCTTCAAGGGTAGTAATTCTCCTCCTAAAACCTGAAAGAAATTGATTTACGGCAAAGCGGCCTTCCACTGATTGATAAGCTCCAATGTCAAAATACCAGCGCGGATAAGACTCTCAATCCTTTCACTCAATTGTCAGCATTTTTCAGTTGAATGCCCAACTATCCCTAGGTGATAATCACACTTGCTGTCAGGGTCATAACTCCTTGCTGATGGATTCGGAGCTATTTTCAAAGGTATCGGGGTAAGGTACTGATTCTTTGTTAGTAATGGTAGCAGGTCAGAGATTGGGATTGGAATTCTTTCTTGGTTATTCCATGGTCATTTTCTGAGCATGCCTTGTAGCAAGGACTGGTATAGGATTAGGTGCTTGGGTTGGTAGGTAAAGATAAAGGCTTGGAGATACCTCAATAGGGTAACATGATTGGTATGAGGGAAATTGGGAATATGGGACAAAATCTCCCATAGCTTGGACATCTTCCTTTTTCTTTCTAGGTACCCTATTTCTCTCGGCATTGGATGTTCCTTCTCCTTCGAGTTTTCCATTCTTGATAGCATTCTCAATCATCTCCCTGAGATTACCATATCCACAAAATTCTTCGTGATGTTGCCGACAAGTCTATCATAGTACGGGGCCTGCAGTGTATTCACAAAAAGGATAGTGGTTTCCTTCTGTGTCAAAGGTGGTTGTACTTGGGTGGACATGTTCCTCCACCTCTGAGCATACTCTTTGAAGCTCTCAGTAGCTCTCTTCTCCATATTTTGCAAAGTGAGACGATCAAGTGTCATGTCGGTCATATGCTTGTACTGGTTTAGAAAAGCCCTAGCCAAATCATTCCAAGAGCAAATTTGATCCTTGCTCAACTAACTATACCACCTAATTGTGGACCAATTGAGGCTATACTAAAAGTAGTGAATCAGAAGCTTATCATTATCTATATGACTTGTCATCTTCCGGCAGAACATAGTGATGTGGGCTGACGGATCAGTCATCCCATCATATTTCACAAAGTCAGGGACCTTGAATTTAGGAGGAATGACTAAATTGAGGACCAAGCATCGTTCTTTCGCATCCACACTCCCGATATATCTGTATTTTCTACTGCCCGAAGCCTTTCATCTAGCAACTGATATTTTCCCCAGGAATCTATCAACTCTACCTCATTTACTGCAACCATTTTCTACTTTTCCTGTTCAGCTGGATCATATGAATTTAATACATTGATGGGGTTAACTGTGTTTTGGGCATCCATCATTACGACCTCATTCTGACCCTTTTGTGCCTCTAACCCTTCTCTGGCGGCCAAATTTTCAGTGTATCCCTTGATTGCGGTAGACATTATCAATTTAGTCATCTGATCCTTAGATTTTGCTTGAGACTTTGCCAATTGTTCTCGCAATTCTTCCTGTATCCTTTTTATTCTTTGCATTCGGGCAACTTGTTCATTCTCCAAAGCACTAGCTTGTATTGAAAAGGTACTCAGTACTTCTTATACCTCTGATTTGAAATGGAAATTCTTTCAAAGACTCTTAAAGCCAAGGCAACTTCTATTTTATTTCCCTAAATGTATGTCATGATGAAGGAACCATGAATGCAGTTTGATGCACGTGAAGCCTAAACAATATGATGTATGGACATATACAATGGAAACATGCTGACCATGTATGTAATAAATGCAATCACGATGCCAACATGATATAAGTAAAGAAAAACAACAACGCATGGATATATGCAATGAATGACAATGTATATTTCCTAATGAATGATCATATACACTATGAATGCAACACGATGTCAATTATGATGCATGTAAACAATGAATGATTGATACAGAGTATATACAAAGAAAATCATGCTGACCATGTGTGTTATGAATGCGACCTAATGGCAACATGATGTATGTAATACGAAAAATTAGTGCATGAACATATAGAGAAATCATGCTGACTATGTTTTTCATGAATACCACCTGATGCTACCAAGATGCATGTATGAATGTATGGTATGACAAATAAGTGATCGGATGCAAAATGCAAAGGGGAAGATATCATGGAGGAAATAAGAATCGAAGAAACTTAATCATTAACATCTCATAAATTTGAAGCACAACCAATTCATTCCCAAATCGACGTTCACAATGGTATAAACCATGTTTACAAAATCTGAGCAATGGTTAAAACTGTCTTTACAAGCACTTTATTCTTCCTAACATCCTAAGGCTAAAAGAGCCGACTACTGAAAAAGTGAAATCCTACTACACCCTATCAGACCGAAGTCTTTCTTCATCATTGCCATAAATCTCCCAGTCCTAATTACGCTTTCCCAGCCCTCTATCAATCAGTGTCATTGGATCGATCCACTTGATCTCTATAAGAGACTGTACTTTCTTTTTGAATGCTATACAGTCTTCAATGCTATGGCCAACAATTCCACAGTGATAATCACATCTTGCATTTGGATTATACCACTTTGGATATGGTGGTAACAGGGGTTTCAGCGGCACACAGGCAACCATGTGATTTTGGACCAGTCTAGGGAGAAGCTCTTATAGCTGATTGGAATGGGATCATACTGCTCTTGAGTCTTGTTTTTAGGTTGTTTCTTAGTCACACATGGCTTAGGAGTTGGGGCACTTAGTGGTGGCACTAAGGTCCGAACATGAGTGTTTACATAAGGAGATGGCGGAATAACAAGGCAAAGGTATGGATTTGGACATGGGACTCTTGGAGGTTGTACATAGTTCGAGGTTCCTATCCCGGGTGCTTGATAAGGTGCTTGATAAGGGAAGCAATACGAACTGCCAATTAGTGGTGATGGAATAGGATTCAAGAATCCCGTAGTGGTCATCCCAGTGGATGATTAGACCATAGTAGGGTGGGGATACTTGTTTGGACCTAGAACAGTTTGTAGGTATAGTACAGGATCCGAGGTTTCTATCTTTGGTATCAGGCTCTCGGGTATAATCATTTTCAAGATTTCATCCACAATTTCATCAGGACTATAACCTTTGTGGCATTGACAAGTGCAGGATCCAGCAAGGATTGTATGTTCTAGACCTAATGGTTTTGGTTGATCCGAAGGCGATGCAGAGCCCTGAGAAAGTTCCCCTTTACTCTTACCCATATCCTCAAACACTTTCAGCAATTTGGCAAGTTGTTCTTTCACTTCCCGGATTTCATGCCTAAATTCCTCTTGATTGCGTTCCAAAGCACCCAATCGTTCCTCCGATTCTTTCCTCATATCTCGAACCCCTTTCATGCAAATGAAAATGTCATGAGATCAAGAATACAATTATGAAGGTACATGCTCTATTTCTATTATGAATATACTGATGATTAATGCATAAACATATACAGAGAAATTATGATGACTATGTATGCCATGGATGCAATCTAATGTCAAACATGATGCATTTAAAAAATGAATAAATTGATGTGCATGTATATACAAATAATGAGCATGCATGTCATAAATGTATTCTACAATGAGTGACTATACATGCTATGACTGTAACATGATGTCAAAATGGTACATGCAAAGAATAAACGAATTAACACAAAGGTATATACAAAGAAAGAAAATGGTGGGACCTAAATCTTGATTATTCAAAAATCTCATTATGCAAGATTTGCCTCCAAATTTAATCTATGATTTTTTTTTAAAACATGTTTTCTCTATGAAAAACCAAACATATTATTTTTTCAAAAGAATTTCGGAATAATGGACCCTATATGGTACAATATGCAAATGTTCATGTAACACTATTGGTTTATGAAATCATCAAATGAGATTATTATTATCAACTGTTTATTGCAAAGAATGAGATAAAAAATACAACCATGAATGTACATGCTGTTTTCACACATGCATGAAATGTGCAAATTGCAAAATGTTTAAAAAAAAAATTATATTTACAATTTCAAAACGTTTATGAAAATTTGCCCTAACAGTATCAACTTATTTAGGCATCATGATGCCTTAGTGGTGGATTATCAAACTTATTATGGGCGATGTACATTCATCTTTTCCCAGTTTACAAAACTTATTTGAGATGTAAAATAGGTAATAAAAGGTTATAAGTATCCCTCCATGTATTCCTAACTTCGGTGCATCTAACGAAAATCCGGCATGGCTTTGCCTAGGTTTACTATATGAGGGTGAATCGGTTCTAAAGGCCCTGAACTGCTCCTCACTGTCGCTGGTGAAGGCAAGTAAGGCACCCCGATAAAAGCGGGTTCAATTCGTTAGAGTATATTTCCCTAGCCCATGCGGATTGCTAATCATTAAGGCTTAGGTAATTTAGTACTCCGAAAGTGTTTTGCTAACCCATGCGGATTGTTAATCACGAGAGCATAGCTACTTTACTTCCACTTAAAAGGACGGAACCCGGGTATAGGGCTCATGATATGCAAATGCAAGTGCAATGTGTGTGAGGAGGAAAAACAAACCTTTCACCACCTATTCTACAAACCTTATTCTAAATGCCCTAGCAATTTATTAAAATAACATTCAAGAATAGTGTAATGCATTAATCAACAAGCAATTATAATAGACAATCATTAAATAACTAGAAAACAATAATAAAATGCATGTGAATAAATATGAACGTATTTAAAACATTTTATTATTTTAATAATTCTCCTAATTTAAAAAAATGTGGGAATTAAAATTAAATGCCAATTAAACCAACAAAATCGAGACTTTGATAACACACGACTAATTCTAGGTCTGACTCTCTAAATATCCCCAGTGGAGTCGCCAAGCTGTCGCAACCTAAATAATAACAATATTTCATCACAAGACTTTATTATTCTTCGTTAGGCGTGACATTAAAAAAACCCGAGGAAAAGTCGACTTAATTCCTCTAGAAACATGAATGAAGGTTTTGAAAATGACCTTGAAAAAGACATGGAGTCGCCACCAATCTTTTTTCGCTAGGTGTGATCGGCCACCTCTTAAAACCGGTTTTATAAAACATTTTAAAATCAATTAAAATATTTTTAAAACCAATTTCAAGTCTGCGTTATAAACCAGAGAAAATCGAAGAATCGGGTTCAGGACTCAGTTACGTGCGGGGAAGGATTAGCACCCCCAAAACGCTCATATAAAATGGTACCTTATTAATCGTGTGTTACCTCAAGTCTCGGTAAAAATTTGGTTTTTAATTTAGTATTTCGAGTCAATTCCAAATTTAAAGAAAAATAATTTCATTTTTAATTGAAAATGATTTGGAATTTATTAATTCAAAATTTTTCTATATTCCCAACAATCGTGGCAAAATATAGAAATTTTTATTAGCACGAAAAATTTTCCGAATCATTCTTGTTTTAAAGAAGATATTCCGTTATTAATGATAATTAATGACATCCTCTCCAGAAAACCCGGCAGAGAACTCATGAATTATTTTAACTTGGGAATATCTTTATTTTATTGAAAATCATTATCTTTTTCAAAGCATTTTAAAACATATGAATATCAAAATGTGGCACATGAATAAAATGACATAGCAAAGTCTAGATAATATAATGCAACCTAAATGATGTGATATAATTTAAAAGGCATAGCATATCCTAAATGAAATGAAATATCCTAAGTATCATGATATTCTAAATGAAATGAATAAGATTTAAATAATATGGAAAATTTAAATGACATGGCATATTCTAGATAATTAAACCTAAATGGCATGGAATATAATCTAAGTGACATGAAATGACATGAAACATAAAATAATGCTATCATGGAATATGCATGAAAATAAAAATAATAATGCATGAATATAATATATGCTAAATGATGTGACAAAAATAAATGACTAAATAAAAAACATAGGATAACATGAAATATTCAAAACCATATAACAAACAATAACCATCATAAAAACTTAATCAAAATAATAATAATACCATAGAAAAATATCATAGCAAAAATCACATATTAAATAAAATGCATGAACATGGAAAATGCAATGCATGAAAATGTATTTTTTCCTCTAAATAAAGAAATCCGTATATCTAAAAAGATATCCGGCTACCTTAGGAAAATATTTCAAATTAAATTTTCTAAAAAAAACATTGTGATTGTTTGAAAACAATTTTGAAGAAACACTTGAATGAAGATTAAAACCCCTACCAAACCCTTTTAAAATGGCTCCAATTTCCTAAGTTTAAAATCTCGGACTTGACCACCCTTAACCCGAGATTTATAAAATCATTTTTAAAGTTTAAAAGGACTTAGAAATTATCCTAAGACAGTAGCTAAAGCTTCTAACCAACCCCCTCTAAATGCCTTATACAAATTCAACAATTGTTTTTTCTTTTGAATTCAAACCTGACCCTACTGTCCCGTTTTGATACATGATTTTTTAACCTATTTTTAAAAATTCAAAAACATTTAAAAAAAATGTTGGAGACTCAGAACATGTAAAACTACACGAGAAAAAATTGGCTTAATTTTTTGATTAAAGATGACTACCCAAAAAAATTGGGAAAGTGCGAGTACTGGATGAAAAACTGTTTTTCCAAAACACATTTTTTTTGCCTTTGATAAAATCATTTAAAAATCAAAGTAGAAATGTTAGAGACTCCCCTAAAGACCCAAAAATAGTAGCTAACCCTTGTAAAAAATTAGACCAAAATTGGCTAAGTAAAAAAAATCACAAAGGTAGAATAATCAATTTGACAACCCTTTAATTTTCCACAAGTATGCTCAAGTGAGCATGACTTTGAGCCTTGATTGGCCTAAGTCATAAATCATGTGGCATGACGTGGAATGCATGAAAATACAGCAAAGTGAATGCATGAAATGCATGGTTTAAGGTCTAGTGATATGGAAAATGCATGACATAAATAACCTAAATGCCTAGCATGAGTTTGCATTACAATAAATGCTATCCTAGCTTAATATGCATGACCTAGTGTCTAAATGACATGGCAAATGACATGGAATAATGAAAATGGCCTAGGGCCTAAATGACATGGGAAATGACATGGCATATGAAAGTGACCTAGTGCCTAAATGACATGGGAAATGACATGGCATATGAAAATGGCCTAATGTCTAAATGTCATGGAAAAACAACATGGCATATGAAAATAGCCTAATGCTTAAATGACATGTAAAATGACATGGAATAATAACAATGGCTTAAAGCTAAACGACATGTGAAATTACATGGCATATGAAAATGGCCTAATGTCTAAATGTCATGGAAAAATATCATGGCATATGAAAATGGCCTAATGCTTAAATGACATGTAAAATGACGTGGAATATGAACATGGCCTAAAGTTTAAATGGCATGTAAAATGACATAGAATAATAAAATGATCTAAACTTAAATGACATGGAATAATAAAAATGGCCTAAAGCTAAATGACATGTAAAATGATCTAGATGTCTAAATAAAATGGAAAATATCATGGCCTAGAAAAATGACCTAAAGCTTAGAAAAAATACACATGGCCGAATAGCCTAGGAACCAAAGTGTTGTGAGAAATGTCATGTAAAATGACCTAACTAAATGCTATGGAAATTGATATGAAAAATGGAAATGGCCTAAACTATATGACAATAGCCCCAAGATGCAAAAATATGACATAAGTCAAAAGAACAAGATGGTTAGCAAGAATATAAATATACATAAATATAAACAGTAATAGAAATAAGCAAGTTGAAGTAAGCAAATTAATAACAAAGAGATGAGCTCCATGGTTGGTACATTGGACAAGGCCCCCTAACCATTATCTCTTGATTTTCATCACGGTCATGAAGCCTTTTCAATCTCAAAATTATAAAAAATAACTAAGGCAAAAAAAATATGGAGATGAGCTCCATGGTTGGTATATTGGACAAAGCCCACCCTAACCATTATCACTTGATTTTCATCAAGATCATGAAGCCTAACCATTGTTTTATTTTTTTTTGAAAAGCAAGAACAACAAGAAAGATGTAAAAAAAAAAGTAGGAAATTACATGGAAAACAAGAAATAAAGCATGAGGAAGAAGAAGAAAAAATGTAGTAGCAATGGTAGAATGGCTACCTTAACAAAAGCTTTCTTTCTTTTTTTCAAAATTTTTTTCTTTTCTCCATTAGCAACTGATCTTCTCTCTCCAATACTCAGCCGCTTAAGGAAAAATAAAACATTCCCTCCTATCTCATGCTTGGCCGATTGGCATGCTCACCATTGGATGATTTTTTTGCACTTTTTCTCCTCCAATGTTGGCCCTTAGATTAAGATATTTTCATGACAACATAAAAATGTCATCTTGCCAATTGATAGCAGCCCTTAAGATGTGTACTTAGCCCTTGTAATAACCTCAGCCCTTAGATGAAAAAGAGGGCCAATCCCATGCACTCCCTTGCTTGGCCCTTTGAGTACTTACCCTTGGATGAGTTGTGCTCATCCATTCTTGGCCATTGGATGAGGATTCTTTCATGACAACATAAAAATGTCATCTTCGCATTTAATCCCAGCCCTTTACATGTGTACTCAGTCCTTGTACATGGCCTAAGCCATTGGATAAAAAGGAACAATCCCATGCACTTCTTTGCTTGGCCAAATGGATGTCCACCTTTGGATGAGTTGTGCTCTTCCATTCTTGGCCATTAGATGAGGTTTTTTTTTATGAAAAATAAAAATGTCATCTTGGCATTTAATCTTGGCCATTGAATGGTGTATTCAACTTTTCTACAAGGCACCTAAGCCATTAGATGAGGGGGACCATTTGCAAGGTACTAGTGGTAGCATGTGAGCTTGATAGTTATTAAGGAATTAAATTAATCAAGCTTTCTTATTCTCCTCTATGCTGGCTGATCAAAGGAGGTAAAATTCCAGCAATTCCTTCTTTCATATTTTTCTTAATTACAAATTTGCCCTTTTCGATTTCTTCGGTAAAATGACATTTTTGACCCCTGAACCTAAATAAATAGAAAACGAACTCCAAATTCAAATTTTATGCTTTCAATACTTTTGAAATAATAAAAAATTGAATTTTAGAAGTTTTCAAAATTTTCCGAGTCCATTTACTATTTATTTTGGATTTATTTCCAAAATTGCCCCTTTTATGCACCCGAACTTTACCATTTTTTAAACGAGCTCCGAATACAGATTTTTCTTCACCAATCTCTTTCAAATAATTTAAAAGTGTGATCTGGAAGTTTTCATAATTTTTGGAACTCATTTGCTATTTTTTTTTATTTATCTGCTTGTATTTCTACAAATAATTTAAGAATGAGATCTGAAAATTTTAAGAAATTTTGGAACTCATTTGCTATTTTTTCTGGATTTATCTCTTTGAATTTCTGCATAGTTGGCCCGAGATTTGGCCATTTTGCAAACGAACTCCGAATCTAGATTTTCTTTTGACAATCTTTCTGAAATGATTTAAGAATGAGATCTGCAAATTTTCAGAATTTTTGGAGTTCATTTGGTATTTTTCTCGAATTTTCCAGTTTTGCCCTTTTACCTCCAAAGCCCGGTTTTGCCCAAAACAAGTCCAATTTTTAGATTTTCTTTTCTTGGGTCTTTTTCCAATATTGAATTGGAGTTGGTCCAAAAACGTCCAATTTTTATGATCAAATTCCCTTCCGTTTTGATTTTTCCTCTTTTTAGTGTCGAAAATTTCCTCATTTTTCCTCTCATCGACTCTTTTCTCGGAATTACTTCAAACAGAGCCTTGGGCTATCCTTATCTAACCATTCCTCATCAATTAGGAGCTTTAATCTTACTGAATTAGGCTATTTCTGCAATTTTCCCAAATTTCACCAAAATCCACTAAAAACCCCTAATTCTCGGTTTTCTTCCGAATTGACTTTTCTTTCAGTTTTTCTTTCAAGTTGCTTCTCCATTACCCGTTGTCAGTGCTTATCTTTCATTTGGGACCTTCAATTTCGACCAATTTGATCGTTCAAGCATTTTTCCCCAAATTTCCTGAACTAGGGTTTTCTTTCTATTGAGATTCTGTAACCCAACTTTCGGCCTCCATATCTTTCAATGTAGACCTCAGATTATTAAAATCCTTTCACCATCTTTCAATTGAACTTCAAATCTTGATTTTGAAAGTGGGTTGACTTTTTTAGTAGTTGACTTTTTGAGGTTGACTTTTCGGGGTTGATTTTTTCAAGTTTGACTTTTTCTGTCTGCTTTTTTCGACTAAGTCTCGGAGTACCACCTGCAGGATAAGAAAAGCCTTTTTGCATTCTGAAACATCAATTTACGAAGAAAACATACATGTTTTAGTGGTCTGGACAAAATTAGGTGTCTACAACGCCCATGTCCCCTGGGTTACGAGTTGACAAATTGGAGTGTGACTGAACTTCCTTTAGTTTTTAGGTCTATTCCAGTGTAATGCTCTGAATCAATCTTAATTGCCTCTACCCAAGGGCATTAAGAATCCTTTTGTATGGGCTTATGTTTAAGACTTTTCATTCAATAAATGACAATCACAATGCATTTTCTTCATATTGATGTGTCCACATTCTTTCTTTCTTTCATTATTATTGCCTAAATTCCTTCCTATATTATTTCTTCCCCCACTTAATTATAGGTGCTTGGATACGAAATATGAAGACTGTCCTGTCAATAATTCTGAAATCAATTTTGAAAAACCCATTTGTGCAGGTGATTTCAACACTAACGAAGATGTCGAGGATTGTGATTCGCCTCCGGATCTGTTGAGAATAATAGAACAAGAAGAAAAACAAGTATTGCCTCATACAGAGCAGTTGGAAGTGATAACTTTGGGGGATAGGGAAAAAATAAAAGAAGTCAAGGTCGAGATTTCCATTTCACCATCGATAAGGTGAGAATTGATAATTCTACTCAAGGATTTCGTGGATGTGTTTGCGTGGTCGTACCAAGACATGCCTTGGTTGGACCCTGATATCGTGGTTCTCAAACTCCTATTGAAACCAGATTCCAAGCCAATTCAGCAAAAATTGAGAAGAATGAGGCTCGAAATGCTATTAAAAGTAAAAGAGGAAGTGAAAAAGCAATTCGATGCTGGATTTTTGGAAGTGGCAAAATACCCGGAGTGGGTAGCAAACATTATCCCAGATCCGTAAAAAGACGGCAAAGTACAAATGTGTGTCGATTACCGGATTCTGAATAGGGCAAGCCCTAAAGATAATGTCCCATTACCTCATATTGATACTCTGGTAGATAATACCACGAAGAATTCCATGTTTTCCTTCATGGATGGGTTCTCAGGGTATAATCAGATTAAGATGGCACCGGAGGATATGGAGAAAACCATATTCATGACGATGTGGGAAACCTTTTGCTATAAGGTGATGCCTTTCGGATTGAAGAATATTGGGGCAACATATCAAAGAGGCATGGTGACTTTGTTCCATGACATGATTCATAAAGGAATCGAAGTCTATGTCGATGATATGATCGCAAAGTCGCAAGGAGAGGATAAACACATTGTGAATCTTAAAAAGCTTTTTGAAAGGTTGAGAAAATTCCAACTTAAACTCAACCCGATAAAGTGTACTTTCAGAGTCTCTATAGGAAAGCTACTGCGTTTCGTTGTTAGCCAGAAAGGAATAAAAAAAAAATCTCCTTAAAGTGAAAGCTATTCAGAGCTTGCCTCCACCTCGTACTCAGAAAGAAGTAAAAAGCTTTTTGGGTAGGCTGAATTATATCGCTCGGTTCATTTCTCAACTGACCGATAAGTGTGACCAAATACTCAAGCTACTCTGAAAGCGAGATCTAGGAGAATAGGATGAAGGATGCCAGATAGCCTTTGATAAGGTCAAGCATTATCTGTCAAACCCACCGATACTAATGCCACCAGTCCCAGAAAAGCCGCTGGTATTGTATATGTCAGTATTTGAAATGTCCATGGGATACGTGTTGGGGCAACATGATGAAACCGGAAAGAAAGAATAGGCCATCTACTATCTCAGCAAGAAATTCACTGTGTACGAGTTGAAGTATTCATTGTTAGAAAGGCTTTGTTGTGCCCTAGCCTGGACCACCAAAAGGCTTAGACAATACATGTTGTATCACACTACATGGCTGATTGCAAAGTTAGATCCCCTCAAATACGTGTTCGAGACGACTTCATTGTCAGGAAGAACGGCGAGATGGCAAGTGTTGCTTTTCGAATATGATATTGTATATGTGAGCCAAAAGGCTATAAAGGGTAGCGCAGTAGCCGAATTCCTCGCAAGTCGAGCGGTGGAGGATTACAAGCCTCTGAACTTTGACTTCCTTGACGAAGATCTAATGTGTGTCTTGCAAGAAGAAGGGATCTCCTCTGAGAAGAAAACCTAGAAAATGTATTTTGATGGCGCATCTAATACCGTGGGGCACGGAATCGGTGCAGTACTTATATCCCCTGAGGAAGATTATTATCCTTTCACTGCCAGATTGGATTTTGATTGTAAAAACAATACCGCCGAGTATGAAGCATGTACTATGGGTCTTCGCGCCGCCATAGAAAGAAAGATCAAAACATTAGAGGTCTTCGGAGATTCAACCCTGGTGATATACCAACTGGGCGGAGAATAGGAAACCCAAGATGCAAAGTTAATCCGATATCAAGAGCTTATACTGAGCTTGATTGAGGAGTTCGAAGAAGTGGTTTTTAATTACTTGCCCCGAGAAAAAAATCGAATGGCGGATGCTTTAGCCACTTTATCATCAATGTTTAAGGTGAATGAAGGGGCCGAAGTTGTACCAATCAAGATGAGCATATATGAGTCTCCTGCTCACTACTGGAGTATTGAAGAAGAAGCAGATGGTCACACTTGGTATTACAACATCTTGCAATACATCAAGAGTCAATAGTACTCGGAGCAAGCAACAAAAAATGATAAGAGAACCCTGAGAAGAATGGCGATGGGTTTTGTCTTAGATGGTGAAATCCTTTACAAAAAAGGGAAAGACCAGGTTCTGTTGAGATATGTCATTTTCGCTAAAGCTCAGAGAATCCTCGAAGAGGTCCACAAAGAGATATGTGGCACTTACGCTAACGGCCATATGCTAGCTAAACAGATTATGAGGGTAGGATACTATTGGCTAACCATGGAAGGGGATTGAATTAATTATTCTCGGAAATGCCATAAATGCCAGATATATGCAAACAAGATTCATGTGCCGCCATCGTCGCTGCATGTCATGACGGCTCCATGGCCATTTTTAATGTGAGGAATGGATATGATCGGGCCCATTACCCCGAAAGCTTCGAACGAACACCGTTTCATCTTGGTGGCCATAGATTACTTCACAAAATGGGTAGAAGCTGCTTCTTATGCCAATGTAACAAAGTCAGTGGTGTGCAGATTCGTCAAGGAAGAGATTGTATGTCGATATGGACTTTTGAAAAGAATAATTTTGGACAATGCTCTCAACCTAAACAATAAGATGATGAGGGAAATATGTACCCAGTTCGAGATCAAGCGTCATAATTCGGCACCTTATCGTCCAAAAATGAATAGGGCAGTAGAAACAGCCAATAAGAATATCAAGAAGATTGTTGAAAAGATGACTGATGTGTACAAATATTGGCACGAGATCTTGCCTTTTGCTCTCCACGCATATCGTACCTCAGTTCGCACATCTACGGGTGCCACGCCATTTTCTCTGGTATACGAGATGGAGGCAATGCTGCCTATTGAGGTTGAAATCCATTCACTTCGTGTTTTGATAGAAGTTAGCCTAGAAGAGGTAGAATGGGTTAGAACTCGCTATGAACAGTTGAATCTCATCGAAGAGAAAAGGTTGAAGGCAATTTGCCATGGGCAGATGTATCAAAAAAGGATGATCCGAGACCATAACAAAAAGGTTTACCCCAGGCCATTTCGAGAGGGAGAGTTGGTACTAAGGAAGATTCTCCCTATCCTGAAAGATCCTCGCGAAAAATAGGCTCCGAATTGGGAAGGACCCTATATGGTGAAAAAAGCTTTTTCTGGAGGAGCATTGATCTTAACTTGAATGGACGGTGATGACTTGAGAAATCCCGTGAATGCCGACAAATTGAAGAAATACTATGCTTGAAGAAGAAAAAAAGAAAAAGAAAAATGTGATACTGTGCATATGCGAATTCTAATGATTCCAACTGCAAAAATGAAAATTCTATTTATCTACTTCCCCTGAGGATTGCTTTTCAATGAGAATATTCATGCTTGATATGATAAATGGTCATTTTTCATATTCTTTTCACGAAGAAAAAATTATCGCTAGTCAACCTTTTGAGCCTTAGGAATTCTTTCTTTCTTTGAACCTTGATCAAGGATCACCCTCTACACTGGAGGGCAAATGCGAGGAAAAATCTCCTTAAAAAAATCATCATGGCGAAAAGAGATATCGAAAATAAAAAAAAAGTAAAAGGAGAAAACAGACAAAAAAATATGTGAAAAATAATGGCAAATGAAAGTCGAGAATGAAAAGAAACAAAGTTCAAAAAGGGAGAGAAAAGTCCAAAAAAAGACGAAGTTTCAAAAATGAATCCTCCTCATGAAATGATCCTTGATCTAATCACCCTTACACACATTTTGGGCCTATTTATCCTTTCTTTCTAAACCCGAACCTTAGCCTACATTACATACTTTTAAAGTCCATTTTGATCAAGCATAGGTATTTAACTTGAAGGGTTTTTCTCGGATTTCATACCATCTTTTGAATTGTCATTTTTACCATGGAAGCATTTAGCTCAGATGAATAGTGGAACACAAAAAATAAAAATGAAAAAAGAATGTACAAGGAGAGGTTTAAGCCAAAAACCGAAAAGGGCTACTTAAAATCGAACGGGAGATACTTGGGTTGAAAACCCATAAAGGGTGGCCCAAGTAATGATCAAAGATTGAATCAATGCTCCGTGTAAAGGGGGAGAAAGTATCAGGAATTCAGAGAAAGGGGTAAAGCTCAATCTGAAGTAACAGGAAAGTCGAAGAGTCACCCAAGCAAATGGCTCGCTCAAAAGATATTTCAGAGGAACTAAATCAGGAAGGGTCCGGGAAATTCCGCATCTGGGGCATCTATACCTTTTTCTGTACATTTCCCTTTTTAATCCTTGATATTCATCTTTGTTATCTAAACCCTTTTGCAATGAACTCTTGTTGGCCCTTTCATGGCATTTGGCTATTTCATACCACCTTTCATATATGTTGTGATGCATTTTTTAGTGTTATCAAATTGAATGATGATTAGTAAAAATAAAAATCTTTAAATAAAAGGATTTCTTTGAATTATTGGGGAGTAGATTTAAATTTCAGAAGAGGTTTGGAAACCACTAAAATTTGGAGAAAACTCGCGACAATCCATAATGCTGAAAAGCTCATCAAGTGGGGCAACCATTAGATGGATTAAACACATTAATCCATGATACTGAAAAGCTCATCCAATAGAGCAAACCATGGATAGGTTGGAGACACTGTCACAGAGTCAGAAAACTTATGGATCATGGTGAAACCGTTAGGACAGAGCTCATCAAGTGGGGCAAACAGTAGATAGGTTGAAGACACTGTCACAAAATCAAGAAATTTATGAATCTCAGTGAGCCCATAACGATGAAAAGCTCATCAAAAAGAGCAAGCGAATGAGTTAAGAAGTCCGTGAACCTCAATGAAATCCTGGATTTAAAACACATGACAATCATGTAATTACATTTCATCCCTAGGGAAAATGCATCTTACAAGCATTTTGCAAAACCTATCATCAACATCACTACATTCGACTAACATTGCAGGAACTATAGAAAGTTTTCCTTTTTAAGTCCAATGTAGCTGGCATAAAAGGAAGAAAAAATCCTTTATATGAGCATCCCAGAGAAGACATCCAAACATCTTTTTGGACAAGACATCCAAATTTTTTTCGGACAGGACATCCAAATTATAATGTTATCCACAAAATTATATACAGGCTATGTGAAAAGATATTTTTCTAAAACTCTACCGGGTTGTCGGGGAGTTCGATATCCTAACACATGCCATTTATATAATTTCATACCAAGATAAGATAAGGCGCCAGGATTACCTTTGAGGTATTTTCTTTTCTAACAAAATTATTCGAACATGGTTTTCGTTCGTTCCAAAAATGTATACATGTCATGCGAAAAGATATTTTTCTAAAGCTTTACCGGGTTGCCGGGGAGTTCGGTGAAATATCCTGATACCATACCATTTATATAATTTCAGAAAATCATTTTGGACAAGACATCCAAATTTTCCTGGATAAGACAACCAGATTTTTGGACAAGACAACCAGATTTCTCGGACAAGACATCCAAATTTTCTTGGACAAGACAACCAGATTTCTCGGACAAGACATCCAAATTTTCCTGGACAAGACAATTAGATTTTTCATAGACAAAACATCCAAAATTTTTGCAAATTGAACTCGTTTCCTTAAGACGGGTCGAGCCTTGATAGTCAACGAACTTAATTTAAGGACAAATCTTATATCAGACAAAGCTTCACCAAGATGAGCTAAGGCCCCAGGATCTCCGCCGAGGTATTTTCTTCTCTTGCAAATCGAACTCGTTTCCTTAAGACGGGTCAAGCTTTGATTAGTCAGGGAACTCAATTGAAGGAAAAATCTTATGTTTCAAACAAAGCTTCACCAAGGGGTAAGGTAAGGCCCCGGGACTTCCGTCGAGGTATTTTTTTGTCTTGCAAATGGAACTCGTTTCCTTAAGACGGGTCGAGCCATGATTAGTCAGGGAGCTCAATTTAAGGACAAAACTCTTTTATTTTACAGTTTACAAAAATGAAAAAAAAAATCAAAATAAAAAAATGATGAATAAAAAATAATGGAAATTCCCCTTTCTGTCCATCACATGTGATTTCACTAACTGAACAAAATTATTGTCTATTTTATCTTTCCTGATTCTTGATTCTCAACAATAGTCAAAGAGGGGCAGCTGTAGACACCTAATTTTTTCCGGGCCCCTAAACAAGGAAAATTCTCCTTTCAACTTCTCGAAACGCAAAGAGACTTCCACCATTCCATAGATAGGTCTCCAAGACTCTGTTTCGGAGGTCCACACAAAAAGTCAACTAAAAAAAGTCAACACCAAAAAAGTAAACCCCAAAAAGTCAACCACTAAAAAAGACAACTCTCAGTCAAAATCAAGATTTGATGTTGAATTGAACAATGGTGAAGGAATTTTGATAATTTGAGGTCTACAACGAAAGATAGAGAGTTTGAAATACAGGTTGCAGAAATTCAGTGCAGAGAAAATACCTAATTTTGCAAATTTGGGGAAAAGTGCGTAAACGATCAAATTGGATGAAATTGGAGGATTCAAATAGAATAAGATCAATAAATATGGATATTGGAAGGTCCAATTTTGAAGCGGAGTTGAAGGAAGAATTGGTTTGAAGAGAAAAAGAAAAATAAGGATTTAATAAATAAATAAGAAATTCACAAATTTGGGGAAAACTGCAGAGATGACCCGATTTGGTGAAATTGAAGCCCCTAGTTGATAAAGGATAAATAAATAAAAATATCTCAAGTTCTAGTTTGAAGTGGATCCCAAGGAAGAGCCGGTTGGAGGAAAAAATAGAAAAACGAGAAAATTCACAATATTGAGAAAAGGGGAAAACTAAATCGGAGAGAATTTTGGGTATAAAAATTGGGCATTTTCTGACCAACTCCAATTCAATATATAACAAAGGCACTGGAAAAAGAAAATCCAGAAATTGGGCCCGTTTTGAGTAAAACCGAGGTTCGAGGGTTAAAGGGTAATTTTGGAAAATCCGAGAAAAATAGAATCTGAGTTCGAAAAATTATGAAAACTTCCAGATATGGGTTTTATATTAGATGGAAGGGATTGGATAAGAAAACTCCGGAATCGGAGCTCAAATGAAAAAAAGACAAAGTTTGGGTGCACTAATCCAAAATTCCAAGAGAAAATTCAAGGAAAAATATAAAACGAGCTCAAAAAATTATGAAAGCTTCCAGATTTGAGTTTTGCATTATATGGAAGGGATTGGAGAAAAAAAATCCAGAATCGGAGCTCAAATGAAAAAAGAAAAAGTTCGGGTGCACTAATCCAAAATTCCAAGAGAAAATTTTGGGAAAAATAGAAAACGAGCTCAAAAAATTATGAAAACTTCCAGATCTGAATTTTATATTTTATGGAAGGGATTGGAGAAGAAAAATCCAGAATTGGAGCTCAAATGAAAAAAGACAAAGTTCGGGTACACTAATCCAAAACTCCAAGAGAAAATTTCGAAAAAAATAGAAAACGAGCTCGAAAAATTATGAAAACTGGCAGATCTGAATTTTAGATTTTATGGAAGGTATTGGAAAAGAAAAATCCAGAATCGGAGCTCAAATGGAAAAAGACAAGGTTTGGGAGGCACTAAACCGAAACTTTAGAGAAAAACCCAGGAAAAATAGAATTTGAACTCGAAAAAATATGAAACCCTCCAGAACTGAGTTTTATATTATATGGGATGAATTGGAAAGATAAAATCTGAAATTGGGGTCTATTTTCAATTAAATTAAGTTTGGGGGCTAAAATGCAATTTTATCGAAGAAATCGAAAAGGGCCATTTTGCAAATAAAAAATAGGAATGGCCTGGAAATTTTCAGGCCATTTTTGGCTAGCCTGCTGATAAGAGTGAGAGGTGTGATCATCTTGGATTAAATGGCCAAGGTTAAATAGCAAGATGGCATTTTTAAAAGGACAATATTCTCCACTACTTTGCCTACATGGCATTTTAGGCCAATGGGAGGTCTCCAAATTGCAAAGCCATGTGAAGAGCATGTGAAGGCTATGAGATGATGCCAAATAGGATTAACAATGCCACCTAGGAAGATATTTTAATAGTAAGCCATATGATCATCACAACTGGTTTAGATATTTTGTAGAGATGGGAGACAAGAATAATCTATGTGGCATTGTTAGCCAATGAGAGGCTACGAAACCCTTAATTTAAGGGAAGCATCATGCAAATAGGAGATAACCACCTTTAATTTAAGAAAAGAATCATGCAAGGAGGGGACATATTTAGCCATGTGGCAAGGAATGTTGGGAGAGCATGCAAAGCATGACAAAGGCTAAAAAAATAAAAACACACTCCCCATAGGAATATGAGGGCCGGCCAACACAAGGGGAGGGAATTCATTTTTCCCAAGGCATTCTCATTACACTCTTGGAGGAGAAAATGAGAAAAAGAAAAAGAGCGAAAGAGGGAGAAGAAAGGAGAATTTTGAGAGCTTGATTTGGAAAGCAATTGCTAGGTAGCTATTCCCTCTCTTCTTCTTCATTTATTTTCTTTGATATCATGTTCATTTTCTTCTCTTTTTCCATGTGATTTGTTAACTTTTTGTTGAATAAAAGGTTTTCAAAAATAAATTTTAAAGGTTTTTCTCTCCTTTATTCTTTATTTATTCTTTATTCTTTACAAAATAACCAAGTTGACAATTTTTTTTTTACATATTACTTGCTTTGGTCGAAACCTAGGGGAGTTTTTGTGCTTGTTCTTGCTTGATTATTCTTGCTTGTTTGTTTGTTCATATTTTTAACTCATGGTTGATTCATTGTCATATGTTTGTTGGCTGTAAAATCATGCATTTCATGCCATCTTCAACTAGGTTTTGGCTAAGATCAACCAATGATCTCTAGCCAAAAACCCCTTGTCAATGCTAGTTGAAAGAGTGATAGTTTAGGTTGGATATTCTGACTTTGGGATTGTTTCTCACTACATATTTTTTGTCCAAAAAAAATGAATTTTTTACCACATGTAGTAGACCTTTAGAGGATACCCTGGTATTTTTTCCAATATTTTTAGATTTTTTTATCAAGATTGGAAAAATGGTTTTCTATAAAACAGTTTTTAGCTCACTGTTCTGACTTTGGTGAAAATTCGGTCAAGGCATCCTTGGTCCAAAAATTAAGTTGATTTTTTCCCATGGAGACCGTTATGTTCTAAGTCTACACTACGTTTTCCAGAAATTTTTGAATTTTTTATGAAGGGTAAAAAAATTGTTTTTCAAAACTGGTTTTGGGAGTCAGAATTGTTTTTTTAGAACTAATAATTTTTTGTTTTTATTTGTGTCGATACGTGATCCCGATCGCGGGGACCCCTTCGAGTGAGGGGGAACTAGAAGCAGAGGAAAAGACAACTTAATTCCACTAGTTTGAATAAAAGGTCGAAGGTATGAAAACGGCCTCGTAAAAAGACATGGAGTCGCCACCAATCTTTTTTAGCTAGGTGTGATCGACCACCTATTAATACCGGTTTTATAAAATATTTTAAAATACATTAAAACATTTTTAAAACCAATTTCAAGTCTGCGTTATAAACCAAAGAAAATTAAAGAATCGGGTTCGGGACTCGGTTACATGCGGGGAAGGATTAGCACCCCCACAACACCTGTATAAAACAGTACCTTATTAATCATGTGTTATCTCAAGTTTCGGTAAAAAAAGTCGGTTTTAATTTAGTATTTCAAGTTAATTCCCAATTTAAAGAAAAATAATTCCATTTTTAATTGAAAATGATCCAAAATTTATTAATTCAAAATTTTCCTATATTCCTCAACAAAATCGGCAAAATATAGAATTTTTTATTTATTTGGAAAACTTTCCGAATCATTCTCGTTTTTTGAAAGAAAGATATTCCTTTATTAATGATAATTGATGATATTCCCTCCAGCAAACCCGGTAGGGAGCTCATGAATTATTTTAACTCAGGATTTTTTTTTATTATTATTATTGAAAATCATGTGGCAATAACATGGAATGCATGAACATACAGCAAATGAAATGTATGAAGTGCATGGTCCAAAGCATAAATGGTAAAGGAAATGCATGACAATTCAAAATAACCTAAATGCCTAGCATGAGTTTGCATGGCAATAAATGCTATACTAACTTAATATGCATGCAATGCTTGATAATGAAAATATGAATTGGACCTAATATGTTATGAATATGCATGAAAATGCTAATGTAATAAGACCTAGATAGCATAGCAATGCATGGCAATACCAATATGATTTAAAACCCAATATGCATGGCAATACCAATATGGCCTAAACCTAAAATGTAATGAAATGCATAGCAATACTATGAACATACAATGACCAATGAACCTAATGCTAATGCTGGAATAAACAACAACTAATACACAATTTCAAGACATGATGATGCAAAGCATGTTACCTAAACAAAATGCAAATGCATGACAAGGCAAGGCAAGGAATGCATAAAGAGGCCAAATGCCCACATGGTACTATAATGCAATCCTATCTAGTAAATGACACAAATATATGACAAATCATATCAAGATGCATAATGTCATGACATTTTCACAAGCACATGACATACTAAAATCAAAATGCACAAGCTAATGGCATGGAGATGCAAACAAGTCAAGAAGCAAGATGAAAATGCACATGCAAGGCATACTAAATATCAAGATATGCTAACTCATGGCATGGAGATGCAAACAAGCCAAGAAGCAAGATGAAAATGCACATATAAGGCATAGCAACATGGAGTAGCCGAATGGCCAAATGACAAAATATAAAAATGCAAACATGTTTATAATATAAGACATGATATATGAAAAAAATGCACAATATGACTCAAATGAACAGAAAGGCCGAATCTACAAGGAAAAAATATCAAGCATGGAAATGAAATATAGAAACATGAACATTCTTTTTCAAATATGCTCTACTCACACATGCATGAAATATGTAAAATACAAAAATGTTTGAAAAAGAATGTTTTGATATTTTCAATTTTAAAAAGCTAGTGAACACTTGCCCCAATATTATTGACTCATCTAGGCATCACGATGCCTCCAGGGCGGGATATTAAACTTATTACGGGCGATGTACGTACATCGTTGCTTGATCTACAACCCTTATTCAGAGTGTAAAATAGGTAACAAAAGGTTGAGAAATGTCCCTCCATGTGTTCCTATCTTCGGTGTATCTAATGAAAATCCGGCATGGCTTCGCCTAGGTTCTCTATATGAGGGTGAATCGGTTCTAAAGGCCCCGAATTGCTCCTCACTGTCACCTGTGAAGGCTAGTAAGGCACCCCGATAAAAGCGGGTTCAATTCGTTAGAGTATTTATTAATAAGCCCATACGGAGGATCATCTCGAAGGCTTTAGGTACTTTATACTCCGGAAGTGCTTCAGTAGCCCATACGGAGGATCATCACGAAGGCGTAGTTACTTTACTCCCACTTAAAAAGACGAAACCCAGGTAGAGAACTCATGTTATGCAAATGCAAATATAGTGTGTGCAGAGGAACAACAAAATTTTCACCACCTATTCTACACCCCTTATCCTAAATACCCCAACAATTTATTAAAACAACGATCAAGAATAGTGTAACGCATTAACCAAAAAGCAATAGTAATATACAACATTAAATAACTAGAAAACAATAATAAAATGCATGTGAATGAATATGAACATATTTAAAACATTTTATTATTTTCAAAATTCTCCTTTATTTTAAAAATATGGGAATTAAAATTAAATACCAATTAAACCAACAAAATCGAGACTTTGATAACACATGACTAATTCTAGGCCTGACTCTCTAATATTTTCACAGTGGAGTCACCAAGCTGTCGATACGTGATCCCAATCGCGGGGACCCCTTCGAGTGAGGGGGAAATAGAAGCAGAGGAAAAGAAGACTTAATTCCTCTATATTGAAATAAAAGGTCAAAGGTATGAAAACAGCCTCGTAAAAGACATGGAGTCTCCACCAATCTTTTTTAGCTAGGTGTGATCGGCCACCTATTAAAATCGGTTTTATAAAACATCTTAAAATTAATTAAAACATTTTTAAAACCAATTTCAAGTTTGTGTTATAAACCAGAGAAAATCGAAGAATCGGGTTCGGACTCGGTTACGTGTAGGGAAGGATTAGCACCCCCACAACGCCCGTATAAAACAATACCTTATTAATCATGTGTTATCTCAAGTCTCGGTAAAAAAGTCAATTTTAATTTAGTATTTCAACTTAATTCCCAATTTAAAGAAAAATAATTCCATTTTTAATTGAAAATGATCCGGAATTTATTAATTCAAAATTTTCATATATTTCCTAACAAAATCAGCAAAATATAGAAATTTTTATTTATTTGGAAAACTTTTCGAATCATTCTCATTTTCTGAAAGAAATATATTCCTTTATTTATGATAATTGATGATATTCCCTCCAGCAAACCCAGTAGGGAACTCATGAATTATTTTAACTCAAGAATATTTTTATTTTTATTGAAAATCATTATCCTTTTAAAAATAAAAAATAAAAATTTATAAGATGAATATGAACATGTATGACATAAATAAAATGACATGGCAAAGTCTAGATAATATAAGCAACCTAAATGACATGACAAAATTTAAATGGCATAGTATATTCTAGATTAAATAAAAAATCCTAAGTATCATGGTATATTCTAAATAAAATAAAATGATTTAAATGACATGGCAATTTTAAATGATATGGCATATTTTAAATGACATGGCATATTATAAATAATATAACCTAAATGACATGGAATATGATCTAAGTGACAAGAAATGACATGAAACATAAAATAATGCTATCATAAAATATGCATGAAAATAAAATAAAAATACATGAACATAGTATATGCTAAATAATGTGACAAAAATAAATGACTAAATAAAAAGTATAGGATAGCATGAAATATTCAAAATCATATGGCAAACAATATAACATCATAAAATGTAAATCAAAGTAATAATAATACCATGGAAAATATAAAAACAAAAATCACATATTAAATAAAATGCAATGAACATGGAAAATGCAATGCATGAAAATGTATTTTTTCCTCTAAATAAAGAAATCCGTATATCTAAAAAGATATCCGGCTACCTTAGGAAAATTGTCAAATTAGATTTTGTAAAAAAAAACTTTGTGATTATTTGAAAACAATTTTGAGGAAAAACTTGAATAAAGATTAAAATCCCTACCAAACCCTTTTAAAATGGCTCTAATTTCCTAAGTTTAAAACCCCGGACTTGACCACCCTTAACCCGAGATTTATAAAATCATTTTTAAAGTTTTAAAAGGCTTAGAACCTACCCTAAGACAGTAGCTAAAGCTTCTAACCAACCCCCTCTAAATTCCTTAGCCAAATTGAAACATTATTTCTCTTTTGGTTTCAAATCTGCCTCTACTGTCCGGTTTTGACACACGATTTTTGAGCTTATTTTTAAAAATTAAAAAAAATCTAAAACAAATACTGGAGACCTTAAACATGTAAAAATACACGAAAAAAAATTGTCTTAATTTTTTGATTAAAAATGACTGCCTAGAAAAATCAGAGAAGTTTGAATACTGGGTGAAAAAACTATTTTGTCAAAACACATTTTTTGCCTTTGATAAAGTCATTTAAAAATCAAAGTAAAAATTGTTCGAGATCATCCTAAAGACCTAAGAGCAGTAGCTAAAACATTTAAAAACCTTGGACAAAAATTTGGTTAAGTAAAAAATCACAAAGGTAGAATAATCAATTTGACAACTCTTTAATTTTCCACAAGTATGCTCAAGAGAGCATGACTTTGAGTCATTGATTGGCCTAAGTCATAAATCATGGGGAAATGACATGGAATGCATGAACATACAGCAAATTAAATGTATGAAATGCATGGTCTAAAGCATAAATGGTAAAGAAAATGCATGACAATTCAAAATAACCTAAATGCCTAGCATTAGTTTGCATGGCAATAAATGCTATCCTAACTTAATATGCATGCAATGCTTGATAATGCAAATATGACTTGGACCTAATATGTTATGAATATGCATGAAAATTCTAATGTAACCTAAGACCTAAGTAGCATAGCAATGCATGGTAATACCAATATGATTTAAAACCCAATATGCATGGCAATACCAATATGGCCTAAACCTAAAATGTAATGAAAATTCATAGCAATACTATGAACATACAATGACCAATGAACCTAATGCTAATGCTGGAATAAACAACAACTGATACACAATTTCAAGACATGATGATGCAAAGCATGTTACCTAAACAAAATGCAAATGCATGACAAGGCAAGGCAAGGAATGCATAAAGAGGCCAAATGCCCACATGGTACTCTAATGCAATCCTATCTAGTAAATGACACAAATATATGACAAATCATATCAAGATGCATAATGTCATGACATTTTCACAAGCATATGACATACAAAAATCAAAATGCACGAGCTAATGGCATGGAGATGCAAACAAGTCAAGAAGCAAGATGAAAATGCACATGCAAGGCATACTAAATATCAAGATTGCTAACTCATGGCATGGAGATGCAAACAAGCCAAGGAGCAAAATGAAAATGCACATGTAAGGCATGGCAACATGGAGTAGCCGAATGGCCATATGATAAAATATAAAAATGCAAACATGTTTATACTATAAGACATGATATATGAAAAAAATGCACAATATGACTCAAAAGAACACAAAGGCCGAATCTACAAGGAAAAAATTTCAACCATGGAAATGAAATATAGAAACAAATATGTAGACACCTAATTTGGTCCGGACCATTAAAACAGGTATGTTTTCTTCCTAAATTGATGTTTCAGAAAGTAAAAAGACTTTTTTCATCCTGCAGGTGGTACTTCGGGACTTAGTCTAAGAGGGCGAGCATAAAAAGTCAAACTTGAAAAAGGTCAACCTCAAAAAGTCAACCCTAAAAAATCAACTACTAAAAAAGTCAACACACTTTCAAAATCAAGATTTGAAGTTCAATTGAATAATGGCGAAAGAATTTTGATAATCCGAGGTCTACATCGAAAGATATGGAGTTCGGAAGTTGGGTTATGGAGATTTAGTAGAAAGGAAACCCTAATCCAGGAAATTTGGGGGAAAATGCTTGAACGATCGAATTGGTCAAATTTGAAGGTTCCAAATGAAAGATAAGCATTGACTACGGGTAATGGAGAAGCCACTTGAAAGAAAAACGGAAAGCAAAGTCAATCCGAAAGAAAATCGAGAATTAGGGTTTTTGGTGGATTTCGGTGAAATTGGGAAGAATTACAAGAAATGGCCCAATTCGGTAGGAATAAAGCCCCTAATGGATGAGGAATGATTAAAAAAGGATATCCCAAGGCTCAGTTTGAAAAAAAATCTAAAAATCGGACTTGTTTTGAGCAAAACCGAGTTTCGGAGGCAAAAAGACAAAATTGAAAATTTTGGGAAAAATAGCTAATGAACTCCAAAAATTCTGAAAAATTTCAAATCTCATTCTTAAATCATTTGGAAAATATTGGCAAAAGAAAATCTTGATTCGGAGTTCGTTTGCAAAATGGCCAAATCCCGGGTCTCCTATGTAGAAATTCAAGAAGATAAATCCCGAAAAAATAGCAAATGAACTCCAAAAATTTTGAAAATTTAAAAATATCATTTTTAATTATTTGGAAGAGATTAGCAAAAGAAAATCTTGATTCGGAGTTCGTTTGGAAAATGGCCAAATCCTGGGCCCCCTATGCAATAACTCAAGCAGATAAATCCCAAATGAATTCCAAAAATTATGAAAACTTTTAGATCACACTTTTAAATTATTTGGAAGAGATTGGTGAAGAAAAATATAGATTTGGAGCTCGTTTAAAAAGTGGTAAAGTTTGGGGGCATAAAAGGGCAATTGTGGAAGAAAAAATCCAAATAAATAGCAAATGGACTCGAAAATTTTTGAAAACTTCCAGAATTCATTTTTTATTGAAAGTATTGAAAAAATAAAATTTGAATTTGGAGTCCGTTTGCCTTTTATTTATGCTCGGGGGCAAAAAGGTCATTTTAGTTAAGAAACCGAAAAGGGCTCTTCTTGCCTTTTAAAAAAATGAAACATGGGTTGGAAGAAGAGGGACTGGCCGACCAAGGCCCAAAGATGGGTAGGAAGTTTCTGATTTTTTAATCAAAAGGCCAACAATGAAGAGTTAGTTAGTGATTTTTTGATCAAGCCTTTGCAAATAAGCCACATGGACCAATGCATGAAGAGGGAGAGTTTCAACATAATGGCTTAAGATTCTTCAATAGCCCTTGGATGAAAATTGGTTGATAGAAAAATGACAATATCCTAGCCTAGAGGGGGTTTCGGCCACACTAAAGAAGGGCATTCTCTCTTTCATTTTCAGATACACTCACTCTCTGTTCTCTCTTGCTTTTGGCTGATTTTCTGTCCATGGTTGAAAAGCAAAAAGAAAAGTTTAGAAAAGAAAAGAAAGTTAAAAGAGAAAAAGCTTGAAAGATAGCTTCTAGAGGTTGCTTTTAGCACCATACTCTTGCACTTTCTTTGATTTTCTATTCTTGATTTGCTGTTTTAATTATTATTTTGGAATTTTATTTTGATTTTTCTTTTTAAATAACTGTTTTTAATGTTCTTCTTTAAGTTCCTTCTTCATCTTTTCTTATAAAAAGCTCTTGAAAATTTTTTTTCTTAGTTTTTGGATATGGCCGAATGGCCCAGTTTTTTTTTTTTTTTTTTTTTTATATTGTTGTTTGCTTTGTTATTTCATGTTATTTTTGATATTAAATAAGTCTTGATGCTTTAAATCTTCTTCTACTACATAGACTTGAAACTTGTTTTAATTTGGTTGCTTGCTTATTTCCATTTATGAGTCTATTATCATGTTTATTTTACTATTCTTGTATTTTTGATTTTCTGTTTTCAAAATGTTTAAGTTTGTTTATGTTTTATATTTTGTAATCCATGTGTTCGTGAAAATGCTTGTTGGTTTTCATGCCTCTAATTTATATTTGCATGATTTGATTGTTATTCTTTAGTTAAGTATGTTAGAATATCAAGTGTTTGTGAAAATGCCATGCTCATTTTGAACATGAGGCCATTCGGCCACCTCATTTTATTTGCTTTGTGTGTGCATTTTTGTTATGTTAGTTGATAGGTTTGCATTTTCATGACATTTGGTTGAGTATTTTGTTTAAGCATGCCTTGTGTTTGTCTTATTTCCATGCATATTTTAGATATAGGATTGGTTTGTTTTGCCATGCATATTCATGATTTTAGACATAGGTTGCATTAAATGCCATGCAAGTTCATTTAGGTCTAGGTCATTTTATTAATGCCATGCATTTTTCATGTCATTTAGGTTCTAAATCATGCATTTCATGCATCATATTTGCTGTATTTTTTATGCATTTCATGTCCATGCCACTTGACTTATGACTTAGGCCAATCAATGGCTCAAAGTCATGCTCACTTGAGCATACTTGTGGAAAATTAAAGAGTTGTCAAATTGATTATTCTACCTTTGTGATTTTTTACTTAGCCAATTTTTGCCTAACTTTTCAAAAGTGTTAGCTACTATTTGTAAATCTTTTAGAGAGTCTCTAATATTTTTACTTTGATTTTTAAATGATTTTGTCAAAGGCAAAAAAATGTGTTTTGACAAAACAGTTTTTTCACCAAGTACTTGTACTTTCTCGATTTTTTTGGGTAGTCATCTTTAATCAGAAAATTAAGAAAATTTTTTCCTGTGTATTTTTACATGTTCTAAGTCTCCAGTATTGTTTTTAGATTTTTTTGAATTTTTAAAAATAGGATAAAAAATCGTGCTTTAAAACTGGACAGTGGAATCAGAATTGAATTTGAAGGAAAATCATTTTTCTGTTTTGGTTAAGTTACTTAGAGTAGGCTGATTAGGAAGTTTAGCTACTGAGTTAGGATAGTTTCTAAGCCTTTTTTTAAACTCTAAAAATGATTTTTTAAGTCTCGGGTTATGGGTGGTGAAGTCCGGGATTTTAAACTTAGGAAATTAGAGCCATTTAAAAAAGGGTTTAGCTAAGTTTTTATTTTTAATCTAAGCTTTTTTAAATTGTTTTCAAACAATCACAAAGTATTTTGGTTTTAGAATATTTAATTTGATATATTTTCCTAAGGTAGCCGGATATCTTTTTAGATATATATTGATTTCCTTAATTAAAGAAAAAAAATACACTTTCATGCATTGCATTTTCCATATTCATGCATTTTATATAATATGCGATTTTTGCTATGATAATTTCTATGGTATTGTTATTATTTTGATTTATATTTTTGATGTTACATTGTTTATTATATGGTTTTGAATATTTCATGATATCCTATGCTTTTTATTTAGTTATTTTTGTCATATTATTTAGCATAGCTGTGTTCATACATTATTATTTTTATTTTTATTTTCATGCATATTATATGATAGCATTATTTTATATTTCATGTTATTTAGATTATATGCCATATCATTTATATTTGCCATGTTATTTAAATTATTTTATTTCATATAAAATATATTATGTTACCTATGTCATTTCATTTCATGTAGAATATATTATGTTACCTAGGTCATTTCATTTCATTTAGAATATATTATGTCACTTAGGATATTTTATTTCATTTAGAATGTATCATATGACTTAGGATATTACATTTCATATAGAATATATTATGTTACCTAGGTCATTTCATTTCATTTAGAAATATATCATATAACTTAGGACATTTCATTTCATTTAGAATATGCTAAGACATTTAAATTATATCATATCATTTAGGTTGCATTATATTATTTAGACTTTGCTATGTCATTTTATTTATGTCATACATTTTCATATTTTTTTTAAATGTTTTCAAAAAGGTAATGATTTTCAATAAAATAAAGATATTCTTGAGTTAAAATAATTCATGAATTCTCTGCCGGGTTTGCTGGGGAGGATATCACAAATTATCATTAATAACGGAATATTTTCTTTAAAATGAGAATGATTCGGAAAGTTTTCCAAAACTAATAAAAATTTCTATATTTTGCCACGTTTGTTGGGGAATATAGGAAAATTTTGAATTTATAAATTTCGGATCATTTTCAATTAAAAATGGAATTATTTTTCTTTAAATTTGCAATTAACTTGAAATACTAAATTTAAAACCGACTTTTTACCGAGACTTGAGATAACACATGATTAATAAGGTACTGTTTACACGGGCGTTGTTGGGGTGCTAATCCTTCCCCACACATAACCGAGTCCCGAACCCGCTTCTTTGATTTCTCTGGTTTAAAACACAGACTTGAAATTGATTTTAAAAAAATGTTTTAATTAATTTTAAAATTTTTTATAAAACTTGTTTTAATAGGTGGCCGATCACACCTAGCCAAAAAAAAGATTGGTGACGACTCCATGTCTTTTTCAAGGTCATTTTCAAAACCTTCATTTTTTCAAGAGGAATTAAGTCGACTTTTCCTCAATTTTTTTGTAATGTCACGCTTAACGAAAATAAAGTCTTGCGATGAGACTTGTTATTTTTTTTAGGTTGCGACAAAATATAGTATAGAAAATAATGTAAAGAACATATATAAAATTAAACATAGACATGCAAAGCAAATAATAAGGAAAACTAGTAAATAAAACAAGGAAAGTTAAGGTCCATGGTTGGTATAAAATGGGCATAGCCTCTCACCTAACCATAATCACTTGGTCTTGCCAAGATCATGAAGCCTTTCCATTTCAAAAATCAAAAATTAAACCATGCTAAACAGCAAAATTAAGGTGAGCTTCATGGTAGGTGAAAATAGGCATAGCCTCTCCCCTAACCATGGTCACTTGGTCTTGCCAAGATCATGTAGCCATTTCAACCTTTTTTGCTTCATCTTTTTGTAAAAAATCAAAATATAAAATACTTTAAACAAACCTTCTAAAAATCATTTTTCTCACAACAACATGCAAGGAAGAAAAAAGAAAAGACCAAGGCCAACAAACATGCCAGCCTGTGGGAAATGAACTTTTGACTGGAGCAGCATCCTATATTTACATCCAACCAGATGCCGAAGCACAGAATTTTGGTCCTAAAAGGGGTAATATTGGGGTTGATCCGATTGATGTGGAAGTTCCAGACTTTGAACAAATGGCTGAAAAGGAAAGGGCAAAGATGACTGAGCTGAAGAGGGTTGAAATGGCAGAATCCCAGAAAAAATATCAGTTACTGGAGGAAAGGTTGAGGGCAGTTGAAGGGGCGGAGCTATTTGGCAGTCTAGATGCCAAAGAGATAAGTTTAGTGCACGGTCTGGTGATTCCTCCAAAGTTCAAAGTACCAGACTTTGAAAAATATAGCGGAACTACCAACCCATTAGCGCATCTGACCATGTATTGCCGGAAGATGATAGGACATGATGAAGACGACGAATTGCTCATCCATTGTTTCCAAGATAGCTTGATAGGGTCCGCAACTCGGTGGTATAACCAGCTTACCTGTTCTAAGATCCGTTCCTGGATGGATCTAGCCAAAGCTTTCATGGAACAGTACAAGCATGTGACAAACATGGTGCCTGACCATCTAACTCTCCAGAACATGGAAAAGAAAGCTACTGAAAGCTTTAAAGAATATCCTCAAAGATAGAGAGACTTGTCTACACAAGTGCAACCCCCTTTAACCAACAAGGAAACTATAGTACTTTTCATCAATACCCTGAAAGCACTTTATTATGATAAATTGGTGGGAAGCGCCACCAAGGACTTTGCAGATATGGTGATATCTGGGATGATAGAGTCCTCTATTAAGAATGGAAAAATGGAAGGGGGTGAGTCTACTACCCCGAAAAAGTTTTTCCTGCAAAGAAGAAGGAGGAGACACATGCAGTCAGTTTCAATCAGTACCCCTATACATCTCCTACACCATACACACCTCCAAGGCCTTATACTCCTTCCACATCTTATGCACCTCCGGCACCTTACACACCTTACCCGGGGTATAATCCTTACTACCCCAATGTGAACCACCTTACCCAAAATCCATTCCCCTATACCAATATACCACAACAGCCATTCCCAACTGGTATATCCCCACAAATAACCTTTCCTCAAAACACTGCCCCAAACACCCAAGGTCCCATTCGCAATGACTATCATTCACCAAGGAATGATCAAAAACCCCAGTTTGATCCCATTCCTACCACCTATGGTGAGCTATATCCTAAACTACTACAAGGCCAACTTGTCGCGCCCGTATATCTTAAACCTTTGAACCCACCATACCCAAGATGGTACAATGCAAATACCAACTATGCATATCATGCAGGAATTCAGGGGCATTCAACGGAGGATTGAATTGCTTTCAGGAAAAAAAAAGTCCAAAGTTTAATCAATACCGGAGTTGTGCAGTTTGGTCAAAGAATGGGCCGAATATAGCGGGAAAACCATTGCCCTATCATGCTGAGAATCGGGTAAATGCAGTATTGACAGGGGAGGTCAGAAGGTTAAAAAGGGATGTCAGGAAAGTCAACACTCCAATGTTAACAGTATGGGTCGAGATGGTTAAGGCAGGAATGGTGAAGGATGCAAACATTTTAAAAATAGTAGCAAAGAGGGTACAGAATTGGTGCCCGTTCCATAAATGTTCAAATCATATCATACAAGACTGCTGGGACTTTTTCGCTAAGGTCTAAAAGATGATGGATAATAGAGAGGCCCAGTTTTACAAGGAGACAGAGGAGGAAGTATAGGTTATTGAGAATGCGGCTGGCTATGAAATAGGAAGACCTTTGATCATCTATTATGATGAACCAGAGAAGACTATCCCGGTAATTGAGAAAATTGCGCCCAAGCTAATCATAGATTTACCTTTTTTCTTTTCATACAAGGAAAGAAAAACTACACCCTGGAAATATGATTGTAGCATGGTTAGGCCCGGGTCATCAAGTCAGCAAGACATTACAGGTGTAGGGCACTTAACACGAAGTGGAAGATGTTATGCCCCTGAGGTTGTTGAATAGGGATCAGCAAGAAAAGATTAAGGACTGGACAAGGGGAAGAAAGTAGTTGAACCAATCCATATTGAGATAGATTTGTCAAAAGAAGCAGAGAGGGGATCAGCCCCGGTAAACAGGATAAAGGAGCCGGTAAAAGAGAAGGAGGCCTGCGAGTTTTTGAAATTCATAAAACATAGTGAGTATAGTGTGGTTGAGCAATTGCAGCGTCAGCCAGTAAGAATCTCCATATTATCTTTGCTATTAAACGTAGAGCCATACAAAAATGCCCTGTTAAGAGTGTTGAATCAGACATACATGGCTAACAACATATTAGTAGAAAAGTTAGATAGGCTGCTGGGAAACATTGCGGGAGATGGCCATATATTTTTCAGTTATGATGAAATACCACCTGCAAAGGCTCTTCACATAACAACCACCTGCAAGGGGCATATACTACCTAGGGTGCTCCTAGACAATGGTTCTTCATTAAATGTAATGCCCTTGGCAACCCTATCCAAGTTGCCAGTGGATATGTCTTATACGTTACCGATTTGCACAGTAGTCAGGGCTTTCGATGGTACTAGGAGAGAGGTAATGGGAACTATTAAGCTTCCTCTGGAGATAGGCCCATGCACTTATACGGTGAACTTCCAGGTCATGGATTTTAATTCGTCTTGTAATTGCTTGTTGGGAAGGTCATAGATACATTCAGCAGAGGCTGTACCCTCGTCTCTCCACCAAAAGCTGAAATTTATGATGGAGGGCCGTTTGATCACTGTATCAAGAGACCGAAGACATAATAGCCTTCTCATCTACTAAATCTCCTTATGTTGAACCCAATGAAGTTGCCATATAATATTCTTTCCGGTCTTTGGAATTCGTAAATGCAGTTTTCGTCGCTGAAGGACGAAAAATTCCAAAACCAAGGTTGTCCAAGAACACAAGGCTGGGAGTAAGAACCACAGTGGGAAAGGGCTGCAGGGCTGGAAAAGGTCTTGGGAAATATCTTCAAGGGATGGCTCGAGCAATGGAAGCAGTGGGAGAGAAAGACCGGTTTGGCTTAGGGTATCTTTCGAAGGCCCATGAGAGGAGGAAACAAGTTGAAAGGAACAGACAAAAGAGGATGGCCCATCTCATGGGTATGGATATTGAATGGGAACCCATGACTTTCCCATCAACCCTTCACAACTTCCGCTTTGCTGGTTTTCTATTCGGAGAAAAGAATTCAGAGGATGTACTTGTAATGATCGAGCAAGCTTTTGAAAAATTCCATGTCAATAAAAGGGAGCAGATTCAGGATATGGTGATTTGCATGGCCGGGAAAGAAGGGATGAAAAGTGACAATGTGAACTGGATGGTGCGACCTTGTCCACCAGGATATAGACTAACCAATTAGAGTGCGACTGAGTCGCCCACAGTTTTTAAGTTTATTCCAACATAATACTTTAAAAAACAATCTTAATTATCTTTACCCAGAGATATTAAGAGTTTTTTCTGTAATGGGCTTTTTGTTTAAATATTTTCATTCAATAAATAACAAGCACAATGCATTTTATCCATATTGATGTGTCCATATTGTAGACACCTAATATTGTCCGGACCACTAAAACAGGTATGTTTTCTTCCTAAATTGATGTTTCAGAATGTAAAAAGATTTTTTTTCATCTTGCAGGTGGTACTCCGAGACGTAGTTTAAGAGAGCGAGCATAAAAAGTAAAACTCAAAAAAAGTCAACCCCATAAAAAGGCAACCTCAAAAAAAGTCAACCGCAAAAGTCAACTACTGAAAAAGTCAACCCACATTCAAAATCAAGATTTGAAGTTCAACTACAAAATGGTGAAAGAATTTCGATAATCCGAGGTCTTCATCGAAAGATATGGAGTTTCGAAATTGGGTTTTGGAGATTTAGTAGAAAAGAAACTCTAATCCGGGAAATTTGGGGAAAAGTGCTTAAACAATCGAATTGGTCAAAATTGAAGGGTCCAAATGAAAGATAAGCACTGACTACGGGTAATGGAGAAGCCATTTGAAAGAAAAACTGAAAGAAAAGCCAATCCGGGAGAAAATCGAGAATTAGGGTTTTTGGTAGATTTCGATGAAATTAGGAAGAATTACAGAAATGGTCTGACTTGGTAAGACCAAAGCCCCTAGTGGATGAGGAATGATTAAAAAGGGATAGCCCAAGGCTCAGTTTGAAGAAAATCTGAAAATCGGACTTGTTTTGAGCAAAACCGGGTTTCGGAGACAAAAGGGCAAAATTGGAAAATTTGGGAAAAATAGCAAATGAACTCCAAAAATTCTGAAAAATTGCAAATCTCATTCTTAAATCATTTGGAAGATATTGGCGCAAGAAAATCTTGATTCGAAGTTCGTTTACAAAATGGCCAAATCCCGGGTCTCTTATGTAATAACTCAAGAAGATAAATCCCGAAAAAATAGCAAATGAGCTCCAAATCTTCTGAAAATTTGTAAATCTCATTTTTAAATTATTTTGAAGAGATCGGAGAAAGATAATCTTGATTCAGAGTTTGTTTTCAAAATGGCCAACTCCCGGGTCTCCTATGTAGTAATTCAAGAAGATAAATCCCGAAAAATTAGTAAATGGACTTGAAAAATTTTGAAAATTTACAAATATCATTTTTATATTATTTGGAAGAGATTGGAAAATGAAAATCTTGATTCGGAGTTCGTTTGCAAAATGGCCAAATCCTGGGACCCTTATGTAGTAATTGAAGCAGATAAATCCCGAAAAAATACCAAATGAGTTCCAAAAATTATGAAAACTTCCAAATCACACTTTTAAAATATTTTTAAGGGATTGGTGAAGAAAAATCTTGATTTGGAGCTCGTTTAAAAAATGGTAAAATGTGGGGGCATAAAAGGGCATTTTTGGAAGAAAAAATCCAAATAAATAGCAAACGGACTCAAAAAATTTTGAAAACTTCTAGAATTCAATATTTTATTATTTTGAAAGTATTCAAAAAATTAAAATATGAATTTGGAGTCCGTTTGCCATTTATTTGCATTTGGGGGGCCAAAAGGTCCTTTTACCCAAGAAACCGAAAAGGGCTTCTCTTGCCTTTCAAAGAAATCAGATTTGGGCTGGAAGAGGGAGTGCTGTCTGGCCAAGGCCCAAGGAAAGGAAGGAGTTTCTGATTTTTCAATCAAAAGGCCAAAAATTAAGAGTTAGTTAGTGATTGTTTTTTATCAAGCCATTGCAAATAAGCCACATGGGCCAATGCATGAAGAGGGAGAGTGTCAACATTATTCTTGAACAGCCGTAATTATGGATAGCTGATGGCCTAATATAAGGTGATAATTTCATATTTTTTCACCTTGAATCACTAGCCCTTGGATGGAAATCGGTTGGAGGAAAAATGACAACATCCTAGTGAGGAGAGAGGGAAGTTTCGGCCAGCCTAAAGGGGAGGGTTTTCTTTCATTTTCAACAATCTCATTTTTCATTTTTCTCTCTTGTTTGGCTGAGTTTTCTCTCCATTTTTGCAAAGCAAAAAGAAAAGTTTTGAATAGAAAATAAAAGAAAGTTTGAAGAGAAAAAGCTTGACAGATAGCTTCTAGAGGTTACATTTAGCACCAACTCTTGCACTTTCTTGATTTTCCAATCTTGTTTTCTCTATTTTGATTATTATTTTGGTGAGTTTTCTTTTGATTTTACTTTTTAAAGAAGTGTTTTTTAATGTTCTTTTTAAGTTCTTTCTTCATCTTTTCTTTAAAAAAGAGTTCTTACAAAAAAAAATTTCTTGATTTTCTTACCATGGCCGAATGGCCCATATTTTTTGTTGTTGCTATTTTGCTTTGATTTTTCATGTTATTTTTGTTATTTTTTTTAGCTTTGATGCTTTAAATCTTCTTCTACTACATATACTTGAAGCTTGATTTAAATTGGTTGCTAGTTAATGGCTATTTATGAGTTTATTATCATGTTCTTGCATTTTTAATTTTTTGTTTTCATAATGTTTAAATTTGTTGATGTTTTATATTTAGTATATCAAGTGTTTGTGAAAATGTTTGTTAGTTTTAATACCTCTATTTTATATTTGCATGATTTGAGTGTTATATTTTAAGTTGAGTATGTTAGTATATCAAGTGTTTGTGAAAATGCCATGCTTGTTTAGAGCTTGAGGCCATTTGGCCACTTCATGTTATTTTGCTTTGTATGTGCATTTTTGCTACGTTAGTTAATAGGTTTGCATTTGCATGATATTTGATTAAGTATTTGGTTTAAGCATATCAAGTGTTTGTGAAAATGCCATTCTGGTTTGGAGCTTGAGGCCATTCAGCCACTTCATGTTATTTTGCTTTGTATGTGCATTTTTGCTATGTTAGTTGATAGGTTTGCATTTTTATGACATTTGGTTGAGTTTTTGGTTTAAGCATGCTTTGTGTTTGTGTTATTGCCATGCATATTTTAGATGTTAGGTTTGGTTTAGTTTGCCATGCATGTCCATGCATTTTAGACCTAGGTTGCATTAAATGCCAGGCATGTTCATTTAGGTCTAGGTCACTTTATTGATGCCATGCATTTTCCATGACATTTAGGTTTAAACTCATGTATTTCATGCATCATATTTGCTTTATTTTTTCATGCATTTCATGTCCATGCCACTTGACTAATGACTTAGACCAATTAATGGTTCAAAGTCATACTCTCTTGAGTATACTTGTGGAAAATTAAAGAGTTGTCAAATTGATTATTCTACCTTTGTGATTTTTTTTTTTACTTTAGCCAATTTTTGTCTAACTTTTTTAAAGTCCTAGCTACTGTTTGTGAGTCATTTTGTGAGTCTTAAATATTTTTACTTTGATTTTTAAGTGATTTTATCAAAGGCAAAAAATGTGTTTTGGCAAAACAGTTTTTTCACCCAGTACTCGTACTTTCCCGATTTTTCTGGGCATTCATCTTTAATCAAAAAATTAAACCGATTTTTTTCCATGTAGTTTTACATGTCCTGAGTCTCCAGTATTTTTTTTAGATGTTTTTAGAATTTTTAAAAATAGGATAAAAAATCATGGCTTAAAATTGGACAGTGGAGTCAGAATTGAATTTGAAGAAAAATTATTTTTCTGTTTTGGTTAAGTTACTTAGAGGGGGCTGATTAGGAAGTTTAGCTACTGACTTAGGCTAGTTTCTAAGCCTTTTTAAACTCTAAAAAATATTTTTTAAGTCTCGGGTCAAGGGTGGTCAAGTCCGGGATTTTAAACTTAGGAAATTAGAGTCATTTAAAAAAGGGTTTAGCCAAGTTTTTACTTTTAATCTAAGCTTTTCAAAATTGTTTTTAAACAATCACAATGTATTTTGGTTTTAGAATATTTAATTTGATATATTTTTCTAAGGTAGCCTAATATCTTTTTAGATATACGGATTTCCTTAATTAAAGGAAAATATACATTTTCATGCATTGCATTTTCCATATTCATGCATTTTATATAATATGTGATTTTTTGCTATGATAATTTCTATGGTATTGTTATTATTTTGATTTATATTTTTTGATGTTATACTATTTTATTATATGGTTTTGAATATTTCATGATATCCTTTTTTTTTAGTTATTTTTTGTTATATTATTTAACATATACTATGTTCATGCATTATTATTTTCATTTTTATTTCCATGCATATTATATGATAGAATTATTTTATATTCAATGTCATTTAAATTATATGCCATATCATTCATATTTGCCATGTTATTTAAATTATTTCATTTCATATAGAATATATTATGTTACTTAGGTCATTTCATTTCATGTAGAATATATTATGTTACATAGGTCATTTCATTTCATTTAGGATATATTATGTCATTTAGGATATTTCATTTCATTTAGAATATATCATGTGACTTAGGATATTTCATTTCATTTAGAATATACTAAGACATTTAAATTATATCATATCATTTAGGATTGCATTATATTATTTAGACTTTGCTATGTCATTTTATTTATGTCATGCATATACATATTCATTTCTTTTAAATGTCTTCAAAAAAAGGTAATGATTTTCAATAAAATAAAGATATTCCCGAGTTAAAATAATTCATGAGTTCTCTGTCAGGTTTGCTGGGGAGGATATCATCAATTATCTTTAATAACGGAATATCTTCTTTAAAATGAGAATGATTCGGAAAGTTTTCCAAATTAATAAAAATTTCTATATTTTGCCACGTTTGTTGGAGAATATAGGAAAATTTTGAATTTATAAATTCCGGATCATTTTCAATTAAGTAATGGAATTATTTTTCTTTAAATTGGGAATTAACTTGAAATATTAAATTTAAAACCAACTTTTTACCGAGACTTGATATAACACACGATTAATAAGGTACCGTTTTATACGGGCGTTGTAGGGGTGCTAATCCTTCCCCGCACGTAACCGAGTCCCGAACCCGTTTCTTTGATTTCTCTAGTTTAAAATGCAGACTTAAAATTGGTTTTAAAAATGTTTTAATTAATTTTTTAAAATATTTTATAAAATCAGTTTTGATAGGTGGCTGATCACACCTAGCTAAAAAAGATTGGTGGTGACTCCATGTCTTTTTCAAGGTCATTTTCAAAACCTTCCTTTTCCTATAGGAATTAAGTCGACTTTTCCTCGGTTTTTTTTAATGTCACGCTTAACGAATAATAAAGTCTTGCGATGAGACTTGTTATTTTTTTAGGTTGCGACAGCTTGGCGACTTCGCTGGGAACAATTAGAGTCGGCCTAGAATTAGTCATGTGTTATCAAAGTCTCAGTTTTGTTGATTTAATTTTAATTCCCACATTTTTAAAAAAATAAGGATAATTTGAAAAATAATAAAATGTTTTTAAATATGTCCATATTCATGTGCATACATATTGTAATTGTTCTCTGGTTATTTTGGTGCATATGTTCATTTATTTATTAATTGATGATTTATGTTGTTTAATCTTGTTGGGGCATTTAGAATAAGGAATATAGAATAGGTGGTGAAAGGTTTGTTATTTCTCCTCACACACTACACGTGCATTTGCATATCATGAATCTTATACCCGGGTTCCGTCCTTTTAGGTGGGAGCAAAGTAACTAAGCCTTCGTGATTAACAATCCGCATAGGCTAGGGAAATAGACTCTAACGAATTGAACCCGCTTTTATCGGGGTGCCTACTAGCCTTCACCGGCGACAGTGAGGAACAATTCGGGGCTTTTAGAACTAATTCACCTTCATATAGTAAACCTAGGCGAAGCCATGCCAGATTTCCAATTAGATATCCCAAAGTTAAGAACACATGGAGGAATATTTCCAATCCTTTTACCTTTTATTCTACTTTCCAAATGAGTTTATTTTTGAAAATTGGACAATGATGAACGTACATCACAATGCCCGTAACAAATGTTGATATTTCATCCCAGAGATGTTATGATGCCGAAATTTTGTTGGCAACCTTAGGGATAATTATCATTTTGAATTATATGTTTTTTTGTATTATTCGTATTTATTTCCGTTACTAATTCATTTTCTTTTTGTTGTTGTTTTTTTGTTTTTTGCATTCTTGTCATCATTTTTGCACATTTGAAGGTTATTGATCTTGGGATATTATTCAACCAAAAGGGATTTCATGGAGGGTCAGAGTGTCTTAGTGGTCGAGAAGCATTTAGAGGTTAGGAAACAGTTTGAGAAAAGTCAGCAGGATAATGGGGATTGTTTGAAGATGGGATATGTGTCAGCATTGCCAGTCGAGATTGATCTTATTATCAAGCAAAATGATCTCCGAGAATTGATGGATATATGGAATTAGTGGAACATATCAGAAAAAGAAGCCTTCACTCAGACTTATGGGGATATAGCACTGTTAGTTCAGGTTAAGGTCAGTGGTGAGGTAATCCGGGCTATGGTACAATTCTGGAACCCAGCTTATCGGTGTTTTACCTTCAACCGAGAGGATATGACTCCAACCATAGAGGAATATTCAACCTTGCTGCATATTGAGAATATTATTCCTAATCGTATTTATTTGAAGGATACAAAGACGTTGGGTTTCAAGAAAAAAGTGTCTAAAATTCTGGGAGTAGAAAGAAATTGGGTAGAAAGCCATGTTGTCCGAAAAGGGGTAAGCTATTGTATATCATGGGACATTTTACGGACCTTAACCCATAGCCATTCAAGTAAGGAGACAGTTAGGAATATTTTTGCTTTGGCTATCTATGGTTTAGTTATCTTCCCGAAGACATTAGGGTATGTGGATGTGGCGATATTTGATGTTTTTGAGAGGCTTGAGCAAAGGATAAACCCAACCCCGACAATTATAGTAGAAACAATCCGATCCCTAAATTTCTGTAGACAGGAAGGAAAAGGACATTTTCTAGGTTGTCTACAGCCCCTTTACATATGGGTTCAGAGCCATTTTTGTAAATAGAAGAATTTCCCTCTTCGCTCATATTGGAAATCTTTTGCACCAATTGGTGAATTTCTTAAGAGGGATTGGTTTGAAAATAGGACTAAAGAACAATGGACCAACATATTCCATAATATCAGGGCTGAAATGATAATTTGGAGAGCTCCATGGATAGCTCCTATGCCGACATTGTACAAATGTGGAGATAAAGCTTCCGTTCCATTATTGGGAGTATGGGGAGGAGTGAGCTATGCACCACTACTAGTACTGAGGCAATTAGAATCCCGTCAGTTTACTCCTATGACCCATGACCTTAATAATTTGGAATTTGCTTATGGGGAAGATGGATATTCGGGAAAGGTTCGTGAGATTTTAGTAGCATGGAAAGAAACTCATCGAGTGGAGGTAGCTAGATATGCCGACATCATCACACTTGATTACCTGACATGGAGGGAATTGAGGGTTAATGATAGGTTGTTGATATCAGATGGAGAAGAAGTTCAGCATCTGAGTTCACCGTCCAAGGAAGTGCCATCGGAGTTAGAAATCGCAAGTGCAGAATTTGAAAAGGAAAAGGCCCAAATGAGCAAGGAAATTGCCCGATTGCAAAAAGAGCTTGAGGATATGAAAAATAGGGAATGAGCCCGAGAAAGAGAAAAGGAAAAGATCAAGATAGAGCAGGACACTATTAAAAGTGATCTTCAAGAATTACACTTGGAGAACAAGAGGTACTGTTTCGAGCTCAAATTCGAGGGGACTCTCAAGACTTCCGGGGAATGGGAACAAGAAGTCAGAAACCTCAAGAAGGAGAAGAACTATTGGGCAGAAAAAGCAAAACATGAGGAAGCCCGAGCAAATCAACTGGAGAAACAAGCTAGGGAAAGCTTACACGGTGATGCTTCTGCTGACACGTCAAAGGGTCGTGAACAAGTAGGGATCAGATGGAAGAGCAAGGCAGTCAAAAGAGGACAGTGAAAAAGGTCCAGGATCCGAGGGAGTTACTATAGGACCAGTATTTTGTAATAGCATTTTTTTAGGATTATCATATTGTCTTAAGCAGGAATCTTTTCTTTGATGTATTTAGTTTTAGGAAATCAATGAAAGACCGTTTGGTTGGAATTATCCTGGGGCCAATACTTTTAAATGCATTCATCATTCATTTGTTCTTTCTTTTATATATTTTATTTTATTTGTTCATTCATTTATATTCATAATCATTCATTCATTTATTCTTTATAAATTGTTCATGCACTTAGTCATTTATTTATTTGTCCATTCATTTATTCTTTATAATTAGTCATTTAAGTTCATACACTTAGTCATTTACTTAGTTGTTCATTCATTAACATTTAATCATTCATTCATTCATTTTAAATAAAATAAAATAAGAAATATGTCAATAATTTCTAATCCATGGTTTTTAAAACTAAAGGTATAATTGGTCGCACTCAGAAAGAATCAGACCTTTGACACCCTTACAATACTCGATCTCAGGCAAGAGCTATGGAGAATGATCTGCTTGCTAGAATTGAAAGGATGGAAAGAATTAAGAAAGAATTTCAGGAACAGTTAACTAAGTCTCAAGAGGAGACACGGGAACAAATGACCAAACTCATGGAAATGATGAGTACCATGATGAGGCAGAAATGGCCAGGAGAAATTTCAGTTATCGGAATGGGGGTAGTGAACCAGGAAGATCGACCAGAAGTGGTACAGAAAAATGGCCAGGCATCCCAACCTATGGGAAATGAACTTCCAACTGGGGCAGCATCCTATATTTATATCCAACCAGCAGTCGAAGCACAAAATTTCGATCTTAAAAGGGGTAATATCGGAGTTGATCCAATCGAGGTCGAAGTTGCAGACTTTGAAGAAATGGCAAAAAAGGAAAGGGCAAAAATGATTGAATTGAAGAGGGTTGAAACTACTGAATCGTAGAAAAAATATCAGCTACTAGAAGAAACGTTAAGGGCAGTTGAAGGGGCAGAGTTATTTAGCAGACTGGATGCCAAAAGGATGAGCTTGGTACGATCTAGTAATTCCCCCAAAGTTCAAAGTACCAGACTTTGAAAAGTATAATGGGGCTACCAACCCATCAGCACATCTGACCATGTACTGCAGAAGGATGACGGGGCATGATGATAATGAGAAACTGCTTATTCATTGTTTCCAAGATAGCTTGACAGGGTCAGCAACCCGATGGTACAACCAAATGAGTCGTACCAAGATTCGTTCATGGATGGATTTAGCCAGGGCTTTCATGGAATATTATAAGCATGTGTCTGACATGGTACCTGATAGGCTGTCGTTACAGAATATGGAAAAGTGGTACAATGAGAGCTGTAAAGAATACTCGCAGAGGTGGAGGGATCTGGCCACACAAGTGCAACCCCCTTTAATCAACAAGGAAACCATGGTGCTTTTTGTCAACACCTTGAAAGCACCTTATTATGACAAATTGGTGGGAAGCGCCACCAAGGACTTTGCAGATATGGTAATATCTTGGGAGATGATAGAGTCCGCTATTAAGAACGAGAAGATGAAAGGGGGTGAGTCTGCTACCCCGAAGAGAGTTTTTCCTGCAAAGAAGAAGGAGGAGACACATGCAGTAAGTTTCAGCCAATACCCATATACACCTCCTACACCATACACACCACCAAGGCCTTATACTCCTACCACATCTTATACACCTCCGACACCTTACACACCTTTCCCGAAGTATAATCCTTATTACCCCAATGTGAACCACCATACCCAAAATCCATTCCCCTATACCAATATACCGCAACAGCTGTTCCCGACTGGTATATCCCCACAAATAACCCTTCCTCGAAATACTGTCCCAAACACTCAGGGTCTCGTGCGCAATGACCAACGTTCGCCAAGAAACGATCAAAAACCATAATTTGATCCAATTCCTACTACCTATGGTGAGCTATATCCTAAACTATTGCAGGGTCAACTTGTTGCACCCGTATACCTCAAATCTCTGACACCTCCATATCCAAGGTGGTACAATGCAAACACTAACTGCGCATACCATGCAAGAATTCAAGGACATTCAACTGAAGATTGCCTGGCCTTTAAAAAGAAAGTCCAAAGCCTGATCAATGTTGGAGTTGTGAAGTTTGGGGCAAAGAATGGGCCGAATGTAGCAGGAAACCATTGCCTGATCATGCTGGGAATCGGGTAAATACAGTATTGACAGGGGGAGCCAGAAGGTTAAAAAAGGACGTCAGGGAAGTCAAGACTCCGATGTTGACAGTATGGGTTGAGATGGTCAAGGCAGGAATGGTGGAAGATACGGACAATCTGAAAATGATGGCAAATAGGGTGCAGAATTGGTGCCCATTTCATAAGTGTGAAGGTCATGTCATACAAGACTACGGAGATTTTCTAGTTAAAGTCCAAAAAATGATGGATAATGAAAAAGCCCAGTTCTATGAAGAGACAGAGGAGGAAATATGAGTTATTGAAAATACAGTTGGCTACAGGATAGGAAGACCCTTGATCATCTATTATGATGAACCAGAGCAGAAAGTTATGCCAGTCATTGAGGAAAGTACACCCAAGTTAATCATTGATTTGCTTGTTTCCTTTTCATACAAGGAAAACAAAGCTGCACCATGGAAATACGACTGCAGCATGGTTATGCCTGGGTTTTCGAGTCAGCAAGATATCACAGGCATGGGGCATTTTACCCGAAGCGAAAGGTGTTATGCTCCTAAAGCTTCTGAACAGGGGTTAACAAGGAAAGACAGAGGAGTAAACAAAAGGAAAAAAGTAGTTGAACCAATCCATATTGAGATGGATTTGTCAAAAGAAACAGAGAGGGGATCAGCCCTGGTTAACAGAATAAAAGAATCGGTAAATGAGAAAGAAGCCTGTGAGTTCTTAAAATTCATAAAGCATAGTGAGTATAGCATGGTTGAACAACTGCAATGTCAACAGCTAGAATTTCAATCTTATCTTTGATTTTGAATTCAGAGCCACACAGAACTACCCTGTTAAGAGTGTTGAATCAGGCATACGTGGCTAATAACATATCAGTAGAAAAGTTGGACAGGCTGGTGGGAAACATCGCAGCGGACGACTATATATTTTTCAGCTATGAGGAGATACACCCAATGGTATTGGGTCAACGAAAGCTCTCCATATAACTACCACTTGTAAGGGGCACATATTACCAAGGGTCCTTTTGGACAATGGTTCTTCATTAAATGTGATGCCCTTAGCAACCCTATCCAAGTTGCCAGTGGATATATCTTATATGATACCGAGTTGCACAGTGGTTAGGGCTTTCGATGGAACAAAGAGAGAGGTTATGGGAACTATTGAAGTTCCTTTGGAGATAGGCCCATGCACTTATACGGTGAACTTCCAGGTCATGGATATTAATTCGTCTTATAATTGCTTGTTGGGAAGGCCATGGATACATTCAGCTGGGGCTGTACCCACGTCTCTCCACCAAAAGCTAAAATTTGTGGTGGAAGGTCGTTTGATCACTGTATCAGGAGAAGAAGACATAATAGCCTCCGTATCTACTGAATCTCCTTATGTCGAGCCTAATAAAGATGCCGTAGAATGTTTTTTTCGGTCTTTGGAATTTGTAAATGCAATTTTCATCGCTGAAGGACGAAAAATTCCGAAACCAAGGTTGTCCAAGAACACAAGGCTGGGAGTAAGAACCGTAGTGGGAAAAGGCTGCAGGGCTGGAAAAGGTTTGGGGAAATATCTTCAAGGGATGGCTCGAGCAGTGGAAGTAGTGGGAAAGAAAAATCGGTTTGGCTTAGGGTATCTTCCGAAAGCCCATGAGAAGAGGAAACCGATTGAAAGGAACAGACAAAGGAGAATGGCCCGTCTCACGGGTATGGATATTGAATGGGAACCCATGACTTTCCCACCAATCCATCATAGCTTCCGCTCTGCTGGTTTTTTATTTGGTGAAAAGAATTCAGAGGATGTGCTTATAATGATAGAGCAAGCTTTTGAAAATTTCCATGTGAATAAAGGGGGACAGATTCAAGACTTGATGATTTGCATGACCGAGAAAGAAGGGATGGAAAGTGGCAGTGCGAATTGGATGGTGCGACCTTGTCCACCAAGATATAGACTAACCAATTGGAGTGCGACTGAGTTGCCCATAGTTTTTAAGTCTATTCCAACGTAATACTTTTAAAAAGCAATCTTAATTATCTTTACCCAGAGATATTAAGAGTTTTTTTTTTCTGTAATGGGCTTTTTGTTTAAACATTTTCATTCAATAAATAACAAGCACGATGCATTTTATCCATATTGATGTGTGCATATTCTTTCATTTTTGTTATTTATTTTGTTTTCATTATATATATTTTCCTATATTGTTTCTTCTCCACTTATTTACAGGTGCACGGATACGGAATATGAGGACCTTCCTGTCAGTAAGTCTGAAATTGATTTTGAAAAACCCATTTGCACGGGTGATTTGGAGGCTAACGAAGATACTGAAGATTATGGTCTACCTTCGGATCTATTAAGGAAAATAGAAGAAGAGGTGAAACAAGTACTTCCTCATAAGGAATTATTGGAAATGATAAACCTGGGAGATGGTGAAGAGATAAAGGAAGTCAAAATCGGGACTTCATTGTCATCATCAATAAAGGGTGAATTGATAGCCTTGCTCCAGGAATATGTGGATGTATTTGCATGGTCTTACCAAGACATGCCACGGTTGGATCCGGATATTGTGGTTCATAAGCTCTCTTTAAGGCCAGAATGCAAGCTAATTCAGCAAAAGTTGAGAAGAATGAGGCCAGACATGCTGTTAAAGGTAAAAGAGAAGGTTAAGAAGCAATTTGATTCTGGATTCTTAGAGGTGGCAAAATATCCATAATGGGTGGCAAATATTGTTCCAGTACCAAAAAAGGATGGCAAGGTGCGGATGTGCGTTGATTACCGAGATTTGAACAAGGCCAGCCCTAAAGATAATTTCCCTTTGCCCCATATTGATACTATGGTGGATAATATGACGAAAAGTTCTTTATTTTCTTTCATGGACGGATTCTCAAGATAAAATCAGATCAAGATAGCACCGGAAGATATGGAGAAAACCATATTGGTTACAATGTGAGGAACCTTCTGCTACAAGGTAATGCCATTTGGGTTGAAGAATGCTGGGGCAACATACCAAAGAGCCATGGTGACCTTGTTTCATGATATGATGCATAAAGGAATTGAGGTCTACGTTGATGATATGATTGCAAAGTCATAAGGAGAAGAAGAGCATATTACGAATCTTATGAAGCTCTTTGAACGACTAAGGAAATTTACACTCAAGCTAAATCCGGCAAAATGCACTTTTGGAGTCACCTCGGGAAAATTGTTGGCTTTTGTCGTCAGCAAAAGAGGAATTGAAATTGACCCAGATAAAGTGAAGGCCATTCAGAATTTGCCACCACCTCGTACTCAAACGGAAGTAAGAGGCTTTCTGGGGAGATTGAATTACATTGCTCGACTTATTTTTCAATTAACCGACAAGTGTGATCTAATATAAGGTACTTCGAAAACGTGATCCAGGAGAATGGGATGAAGGTTGTCAGATTGCATTTGAAAAGGTTAAACATTATCTATCCAACCCACTAGTATTAATGCCACATATTTTGGATAAACTAATGATACTGTATTTATCAATATTTGAGAGATCCATGGGTTGTGTTTTGGGGCAGCTTTATGAAACTGGAAAGAAGGAACAGGCAGTTTACTACCTCAGCAAGAAGTTCACAAATTATGAGTTTAAATATTCGTCGGTAGAAAAGTTATGTTGTGCTTTACCTTGGACTGCTTGAAGACTCAGATAGTACATGTTGTACCACACAACGTGGTTGATTGCCAAGCTGGATCCAGTCAAGTACATGTTGGAAGCACCTATTTTATTAGGAAGGACGGCAAGATGGTAGGTTTTATTGTCAGAGTACGACATTGTATATGTAAGTCAAAAAGCTATCAAGGGCAATGCAATAGCTGAATTCTTAGCAAGTCGGGCAGTGGAAGATTATGAGCCATTGAACTTTGACTTCCCGAATGAAGATTTGATGTATGTGTCGCAAGCAGACGAGATTCCCCTGAAAAAGAAAGTATGGAAAATGTACTTTGATGGTGCATCTAATGCCATGGGGCATGGAATTAGTGCAGTGCTTATATCCCTAGAAGAATATTATTATCCTTTCACTGCCATATTGGATTTTGGTTGTACAAACGATACTGTCGAGTATGAAGCATGTACTATGGGCCTTCGTGCTGCAGTGGACAAAAAGATCAAAGTATTGGAAGTTTTCAAAGACTCAGCCTTAGTGATTTACCAGCTACAAGGAGAATGGAAAACCCGAGATACAAAACTAATCCGATACCGAGAACTCATACTGAGTTTATTGGAAGAGTTTGAAGAAGTGAATTTCTATTACATTCCTCGAGAAGAAAATCGGATGGCAGATGCTCTGGCTACTTTATCATCAATGTTTAAAGTGAATGAAGGGGCTGAAGTTGTGCCAATAAAGATGCGTATATATGAGTCTCCTGCCCACTGTCTGAGTATTGAAGAAGAAGCAGATGGCTTTCCTTGGTATAACGACATCTTGCAGTACATCAAGAGTCAACAGTATCCAGAACAAGCAACAGAGAATGACAAGAGGACTCTGAGAAGGCTAGCAATGGGTTTTGTTCTGGACGGTGAGATTCTCTACAAGAAAGGAAAAGACCAAGTCTTATTGAGATGTGTCTGATCTGTTGAAGCTCAAAGAATTATAGAAGAGGTCAGGTTATGAGGGCAGGTTACTATTGGTTGACGATGTAAGCAGATTACATCAGTTATTCCCGGAAGTGCCATAAATGCTAGATATATGCAGATAAATTCATGTGTCGCCATCGCCATTACATGTCATGACTGCACCATGGCCTTTTTCAATGTGAGGAATGGATATGATTGGGCCTATTACCCCGAAAGCTTCAAATGGACATCGTTTAATCTTGGTGGCCATAGATTATTTCACAAAGTGGGTAGAAGCTGCTTCCTATGTGAATGTAACAAAGTCGGTGGTATGCAGATTCCTTAAGAAAGAAATCATATGTCGTTACGGGTTGCCAGCAAGAATTATTTTGGATAATGCTCTCAATTTGAACAATAAGATGATGAGAGAAGTGTGTACTCAATTCAAGATCACACATCATAATTCGGCACCTTACCGTCCGAAGATGAATGGCACAGTAGAAGCAGCTAACAAGAATATCAAGAAGATTGTTGAGAAGATGACCAATGTGTACAAAGATTGGCATGAGATCTTGCCTTTTGATCTTCATGCATATCGTACTTTGGTCCGCACATCTACAGGGGCAACGCTATTTTTTTTGGTATACGGGATGGAAGCAGTGTTACCTATTGAAGTTGAGATCCCTTCACTTCGGGTTTTGATGGAAGTTGGCCTAGAGGAAGCAGAATGGGTTAGAGCTCGTTATGAACAGTTGAATCTCATCGAGGAGAAAAAATTGAAAACAATTTGTCACGGGAAGTTGTATCAGAAAAGGATGATTCGAGCCCACAACAAGAAAGTTCATCCCAAACAGCTCCGAGAAGGGGAGTTGGTACTAAGGAAAATTCTCCCTATAGTGAAAGACTCGAGAGGAAAATGGGCTCCGAATTGGGAAGGATCCTATATGGTAAAGAGAGCTTTTTCTGGAGGAGCATTGATTTTAACTAGAATGGATGGGGAGAATTTCAGAAATCCTGTGAATGCCGATGAACTGAAGAAGTATTATGCTTGAAAAAAAAATGTGTAATGCTGTGCACATGGAAATTCGAATGATTCCAAGTGTAAAAATAGAAACTCTATATATCTATCTCCCCTGAGAATTTCTTTTCAAAGAAAATATTCATGTGTGATATGATGAATGGCCATCTTTCATATTCCTTTCACTAAGAAGAAATTATCTTTAGTCACCCCTTTGAGCCTTAGGAATTATTTCTTTCTTTAAACCTTGATCAAGGATCACCCCCGGGCAAATGCGAGGAAAAATAATCAAAAAATCATGGCAAAAAGAAAGCCATCGAAAAATGTGGCAAATGAAATCCAACAAAGCAAAAAAAAATGTCCAAAAGGGACAAATGTTTCAAGAATGAGTTCTCCTCAGGAAATGATCTTTGATCCAATCACCCTTAAACACATTTTAGGCCTATTTTATCCTTTCTTTCTAAACCTAAAACCTTGGCCTACATTATGTGCTTTAAAAGCCCATTTTGATCAAGCATGGATATTTAATTTGAAAAATCATTCTCAGAATTCATTCCATCTTTTGGATTGATATTTTTACCTTGGAAGCATTTAGAATTCTCAGATGCATGGTAGAGTACAAAAAAAAAATGGAAATGATAAAAGATTGTAAAAGGAGAGGTTTAAGTTGAAAACCCGCAAAGGGCGACTTAATACTGAATGGAGGACACTTGAGTTTAAAACCTGCAAAGGACGGCTCAAGTACTAATCAAAGTTCGAATCAATGCTCCGTGTAAAGAGGGAGAAAGTATTTGACAATCAGAGAAAAGGGGAACAACTCAGTCTGATGTAACTACGGAAGCTAAAAGGTTACCCAAGTAAATTCCTCGTTCAAAAGAAATTTCAGATGGTTTGAAAATGAGGGGTACAAGATATTCCACATCCGGGGCATCTACAATCTATAACCTTACATTTGTTTTTTATATCCTTGATATTTATGTTTACTATTTTGAAATATTTCTTGCAATAAATTTTTGTTATCCTTTTCATGACAATTTTTGTTTGATTCATGTTTTCTTTCATACATTTTTGAGATGCATTATGATTGTTATTAAATTGAATGATGATTAGTAATAAAAAAAATATTTAACTAAAAAGATTTCAAAGTATTACTAAGGAATAGATTTAAATCTTGGGAAAGGTTTGGAAAGTTCACCAAGAAAAGAAAACAGTGAACGTGGTGGGAACTCCATCACGAAGTCAAAAAAAAAAATATGTGAATTTTAGCGAAAGCCAGAAACTGAGACTGATTGACAAGATATCTTGAATGGGGCATCAATGAACAAATTGAAGACTCTGTCATGAAGTCGGATAATTTGTGAACCTCAAAGAAACCATGCATTAGAAATCACGACACAATCATATGATTGCATTTATTCTTAGGAAACGTACAAGCATTTGCAAAGCATGTCATTCTCATCATTGCATTTAGCTAACAATGCAGAAATCAGGAAAACTTGGACTTCCCCAAAGTGAACTCGTTCTATTTTTCAAATGAGTTGAGCCCCGAGATCACCGTCGAGGTACGTTTCCAAATCGAGCTCATTTTGCTCCTCAAATAAGTCGAGCCCCGAGACCGTCATTGAGGTATGTTCCTTTCATTTTCAAGTTAAATTTATTCTTTAACAAATGAACCAAACCCCAAATCATTCTTAGTATTTCCTTTTGTTTTAAATCGAATTCATTCTGTTTTATCAAATGAGTCGAGCCTTGAGACCTCCGTCGAGGTATTTCTTTTTGTTTTAAATCGAATTCATTTTGTTTTATCAAATGAGTCGATCCTTGAGACCTCCGTCGACGAGGTATTTCCTTTTGTTTTAAGTCGAATTCATTCTGTTTTATCAAATGAGTCGAGCCTTGAGACCTCTGTCGAGGTATTTTTTTTTTTAAATCGAATTCATTCTGTTTTACCAAATGAGTCGAGCCTTGAGACCTCCATCGAGGTATTTCCTTTTGTTTTAAATCGAATTCATTCTATTTTATCAAATGAGTGAAGCCTTGAGACCACCGTCGAGGTATTTCCTTATGTTTTAAATCGAATTCATTCTGTTTATCAAATGAGTCGAGCCTTGAGACCGTCGTCAAGGTATTTTTAAATCATGGGTAAGGCCTCCGGGCACCATTCTTAAGACCTCCAGGCATAATTTTTCATCAAGGGTAAGGCCTTCGGGCACCAGTTTTAAAGACCTTCGGGCACCATTTTAAAGACCTCTGGGCACCATTTTAAAGACCTCCGGGCACCATTTTAAAGACCTCCGCTCATAATTTTTCGTCACGGGTAAGGCCTCCGGGCACCATTTTGAAGACCTTCGGGCACCATTTTTAAGATCTTCCTGCACTATTCTTAAGACCTTCAAGCACAATTTTTTCTTTTGAAATCAAACTCATTTCCTTAAGACGGGTCAAGCCTTGGTTAGTGAGGGAATTCAATTTAAGGACAAAATCTTAAATTTACAGCTTTTTTTAAATAAATAAAAAAAAAAGAACAAAAAATGAAAAAATTAAATAAAAAAGAAAACCCTTTTCCCTTTCCTTCACATGTGATTTCACTGACCGTACAAAATTAGTTTTTGTTTATCTTTGCCTGATTCCTGATTCTCAGCAATAGCCAAAGAGGGGCAGCTGTAGACACCTAATTTTGTCCAGAACACTAAAACAGGTATGTTTTCTTCCTAAATTGATGTTTCAGAATGTAAAAAGATTTTTTTTTTCATCCTGCCGGTGGTACTCTGAGACTTAGTTTAAGAGGGAGAACATAAAAAGTCAAACTCGAAAAAAGTCAACCCCAAAAAGTCAACTACTAAAAAAGTCAACCCACCTTCAAAATCAATATTTGAAGTTCAATTGAAAAATGGTGAAAGAATTTTGATAATCCGAGGTTTTCATCAAAAGATATGTAGTTCGGAAGTTGGGTTATGGAGATTCAGTAGAAAAGAAACCCTAATCCGGGAAATTTGGGGAAAAGTGCTTAAACGATCGAATTGGTCAAAATTGAAGGGTCCAAATGAAAGATAAGCACTGACTACGGGTAATGGAGAAGCCATTTGAAAGAAAAACTGAAAGAAAAGTCAATCCGGGAGAAAACCGAGAATAAGGGTTTTTGGTGGATTTCGGTGAAATTGGGAAGAATTAAAGAAATGGCCCGACTTGGTAAGACCAAAGCCCCTAATGGATGAGGAATGATTAAAAAGGGATAACCCAAGGCTCAGTTTGAAGAAAATCTGAAAATCGGACTTGTTTTGAGCAAAACCGGGTTTCGGAGGCAAAAGGGCAAAATTGGAAAATTTGGGAAAAATAGCAAATGAACTCCAAAAATTCTGAAATGTTTAAAATCTCATTCTTAAATCATTTGTAAGAGATTGGCAAAATAAAATCTTGATTCGGAGTTCGTTTGCAAAATGGCCAAATCCCGGGTTTCTTATGTAGTAATTCAAGAAGATAAATCCCGAAAAAATAGCAAATCAACTCCAAATCTTCTGAAAATTTTCAAATCTCATTTTTAAATTATTTGGAATAGATTGGCAAAATAAAATCTTGATTCCGAATTCGTTTACAAAATGGCCAAATCCCAGGTCTCCTATGTAGTAATTCAAGAAGATAAATCCCGAAAAAAATAGCAAATGGACTCCAAAAATTCTGAAAATTTGCAAATCTCATTTTTAAATTATTTGGAAGATATTAGCAAAATAAAATCTTGATTCGGAGTTCGTTTGCAAAATGGCCAAATCCCGGGCCCCTTATGTAGTAATTCAAGCAGATAAATCCCGAAAAAATACCATTTGAGTTCCAAAAATTATGAAAACTTCCAGATCACATTTTAAATTATTTGGAAGGGATTGGTGAAGAAAAATCTTAATTTGGAGCTCGTTTTAAAAATGGTAAAATATGGTGGCATAAAAGGGCATTTTTGGAAGAAAAAATCCAAATAAATAGCAAACGGACTCGAAAATTTTTGAAAACTTCCAGAATTTAATATTTTATTATTTTGAAAGTATTAAAAAAATAAAATTTGAATTTGGAGTCCGTTTTCCATTTATTTGCATCCAGGGGGCAAAAAGTCATTTTACCCAAGAAACCGAAAAGGGCTTCTCTTGCCTTTCAAAAAAATCAGACTTGGGCTGGAAGACGGAGTGCTGGCTGGCCAAGGCCCAAGGAAGGGAAGGGAAGGAGTTTCTGATTTTTCAATAAAAAGGCCAAAAATTAAGAGTTAGTTAGTGATTTTTTTTTTATCAAGCCATTGCAAATAAGCCACATGGGCCAATGCATGAAGAGGGAGAGTGTCAACATTATTCTTGAACAACTGTAATTATGGAAAGCTGATGGCCTAATCTAAGGGTGATAATTTCATGTTTTTTCACCTTGAATCACTAGCCCTTGGATGAAAATTGGTTGGAGGAAAAATGACAACATCCTAGTGAGGAGAGAGGGGAGTTTGGGCCAGCCTAAAGGGGAGGGTTTTCTTTCATTTTTAGCACTCTCATTTTTCATTTTTTATCTCTTGTTTGGCTGAGTTTTCTCTCCATTGTTTCAAAGCAAAAAGAAAAGTTTAGAAAAGAAAAGAAAGTTTGAAGAGAAAAAGCTTGAAAGATAGCTTCTAGATTTTGCTTTTAGCACCAACTCTTGCACTTTCTTGATTTTCCATTCTTGTTTTTGCTATTTTGATTATCATTTTGGTGAGTTTTCTTTTGATTTTACTTTTTAAATAAGTGTTTTAATGTTCTTTTTAAGTTCTTTCTTCATCTTTTGTTTAAAAAAGAGTTCTTACAAAAAAAAAAAATATTTCTTGATTTTCTTACCATGGCCGAATGGCCCATATTTTTTGTTGTTGCTGTTTTGCTTTAATTTGTCATGTTATTTTTGTTATTTTTTTAGCTTTGATGCTTTAAATCTTCTTCTACTACATATACTTGAAGCTTGTTTTAATTTGGTTTCTAGTTTATGGCTATTTATGAGTTTATTATCATGTTCTTGCATTTTTAATTTTCTGTTTTCATAATGTTTAAATTTGTTGATGCTTTATATTTAGTATATCAAGTGTTTGTGAAAATGTTTGTTAGTTTTAATACCTCTATTTTATATTTGTATGATTTGAGTGTTATATTTTAAGTTGAGTATGTTAGTATATCAAGTGTTTGTGAAAATGCCATGCTTGTTTGGAGCTTGAGGCCATTCGGCCACTTCATGTTATTTTGCTTTGTATGTGCATTTTTGCTATGTTAGTTGATAGGCTTGCATTTGCATGATATTTGATTAAGTATTTGGTTTAAGCATATCAAGAGTTTGTGAAAAATGCCATGCTTGTTTGGAGCTTGAGGCCATTCGGCCACTTCATGTTATTTTGCTTTGTATGTGCATTTTTGCTATGTTAGTTGATAGGTTTGCATTTTTATGACATTTGGTTGAGTTATTGGATTAATCATGCCTTGTGTTTGTGTTATTTCCATGCATATTTTAGATGTTAGGTTTGGTTTATTTTGCCATGCATGTCCATGCATTTTAGACCTAGGTTGCATTAAATGCCAGGCAAGTTCATTTAGGTCTAGGTCACTTTATTGATGCCATGCATTTTCCATGACATTTAGGTTTAAACTCATGCCTTTCATACATCATATTTGCTGTATTTTTTCATGCATTTCATGTCCATGCCACTTGACTAATGACTTAGACCAATTAATGGTTCAAAGTCATACTCTCTTGAGTATACTTGTGAAAAATTAAAGAGTTATCAAATTGATTATTCTACCTTTGTGATTTTTTTTTTTTACTTAGACAATTTTTGTCTAACTTTTTTAAAGTCCTAGATACTATTTTTGAGTCATTTTGTGAGTCTTAAATATTTTTACTTTGATTTTTAAGTGATTTTATCAAAGGCAAAAAATGTGTTTTGACAAAACAGTTTTTTCACCCAGTACTCGTACTTTCTCGATTTTTCTGGGAATTCATCATTAATAAAAAAATTAATCCAATTTTTTCCCGTGTCGTTTTACATGTCTTGAGTCTCCAGTATTTGTTTTAGATTTTTTAGAATTTTTGAAAATTGGATAAAAAATCGTGGCTTAAAACTGGATAGTGGAATCAGAATTGAATTTGAAGAAAAATTATTTTTCTGTTTTGGTTAAGTTACTTAGAGGGGGCTGATTAGGAAGTTTAGCTACTGACTTAGGGTAGTTTCTAAGCCTTTTTAAACTCTAAAAAAGATTTTTTAAGTCTCGGGTTAAGGGTGGTCATGTCCGGGATTTTAACTTAGGAAATTAGAGTCATTTAAAAAAGGGTTTAGCCAAGTTTTTACTTTTAAGTTTTAACCTAAGCTTTTCAAAATTGTTTTCAAACAATCAAAAAGTATTTTGGTTTTAGAACATTTAATTTGATATATTTTCCTAAGGTAGCCGGATATCTTTTTAGATATACAGATTTCATTAATTAAAGGAAAAAATACATTTTCATGCATTGCATTTTCCATACTCATGCATTTTATATAATATGTGATTTTTTGCTATGATAATTTCTATGGTATTGTTATTATTTTGATTTATCTTTTTTGATGTTATATTATTTTATTATATGGTTTTGAATATTTCATGATATCCTTTTTTTTATTTAGTTATTTTTTGTTATATTATTTAGCATATACTATGTTCATGCATTATTGTTTTCTTTTTTATTTCCATGCATATTATATGATAGCATTATTTTATATTCCATGTCATTTAAGTTATATGCCATATCATTCATATTTGCCATGTCATTTAAATTATTTCATTTCATATAGAATATATTATGTTACTTAGGTCATTTATTTCATATAGAATATATTATGTTACTTAGGTCATTTCATTTCTTGCAGAATATATTATGTTACCTAGGTCATTTCATTTCATTTAGGATATATTATGTCATTTAGGATATTTCATTTCATTTAGAATATATTATGTGACTTAGGATATTTCATTTCATTTAGGATATATCATATAACTTAGGATATTTCATTTCATTTAGAATATACTAAGACATTTAAATTATATCATATCATTTAGGATTGCATTATATTATTTAGACTTTGCTATGTCATTTTATTTATGTCATGCATATACATATTCATTTCTTTTAAATGTTTTCAAAAAAAGGTAATAATTTTCAATAAAATAAAGATATTCTCGAGTTAAAATAATTCATGAGTTCTCTGCCGGGTTTGCTGGAGAGGATATCATCAATTATCATTAATAACGGAATATCTTCTTTAAAATGAGAATGATTCAGAAAGTTTTCCAAATTAATAAAAGTTTCTATATTTTGCCACGTTTGTTGGGGAATATAGGAAAATTTTGAATTTATAAATTCCGGATCATTTTCAATTAAAAAATGGAATTATTTTTCTTTAAATTGGGAATTAACTTGAAATACTAAATTTAAAATCAACTTTTTACCGAGACTTGAGATAACACACGATTAATAAGGTACAATTTTATACGGGCGTTGTGGGGGTGCAAATCCTTCCCCGCACGTAACCGAGTCTCGAACCCGTTTATTTGATTTCTCTTGTAGACACCTAATTTTGTCCGGACCACTAAACAGGTATGTTTTCTTCCCATATTGATGTTTTCGAGTATAAAAAGATTGTTTTCATCCTACATGTGGTACTCCGAGACTTAGTTTAAGAGGGCGAGCACAAAAGGTCAAACTTGAAAAAAAGTCAACCCCGAAAAAGTCAACACCAGAAAGTCAACTACTAAAAAAGTCAACCCACTTTCAAAATCAAGATTTTAAGTTCAATTGAAAAATGGTGAAAGAATTTTGATAATCCGAGGTCTACATTGAAAGATATGGAGTTCGGAAGTTGGGATTTGGAGATTCAGTAGAAAGGAAACCCTAATCCGAGAAATTTGGGGAAAAGTGCTTAAACGATCAAACTGGTCGAAATTGAAGGTTCCAAATGAAAGATAAGCACTGACTATGGGTAATGGAGAAGTCACTTGCAAGAAAAACCGAAAGAAAGGTCAATCCGGGAGAAAACCGAGAATTAGGGTTTTTAGTGGATTTCGGTGAAATTGGGAAGAATCACAGAAATGGCCCGACTTGGTAAGACCAAAGCCCCCAATGGATGAGGAATGATTAAAAAGGATGGCCCAAGGCTCAGATTGAAGAAAATCTGAAAATCGGACTTGTTTTGAGCAAAACCGGGTTTCGGAGGTTAAAGGGCAAAATTGGAAAAATTTGGGAAAATAGCAAATGGACTCCGAAAATTCTGAAAAATTTGTCAATCTAATTCTTAAATCATTTGAAAGATATTGGTAAAAGAAAATCTTGATTCGGAGTTCGTTTGCAAAATGGCCAAATCCCGGGCTTCTTATGCAGTAATTCAAAAAGAAAAATCCTGAAAAAATAGCAAATGGACTCCAAAAAATCTGAAATTTGGCAAATCTCATTTTTAAATTATTTGGAAGAGATTGGCGAAAGAAAATCTTGATTCCGAGTTCGTTTGCAAAATGGCCAAATCCCGGGCCTTCTATGCAGTAATTCAAGCCGATAAATCCCGAAAAAATACCAAATGAGCTCCAAAAATTATGAAAACTTCCAGATCACACTTTTTAATTATTTTGAAGAGATTGGTGAAGAAAAAGCTTGATTTGGGGCTCGTTTAAAAAATGGTAAAAAGTAGGGGCATAAAAGGACATTTTGGGAAGAAAAAATCCAAATAAATAGCAAACGGACTCGGATAATTTTGAAAACTTCCAGAACTCAATATTTTATTATTTTGGAAGTATTAAAAAAAGTAAAATTGAATTTGGAGCCCGTTTGATATTTATTTTGCATCCGGGGGGCAAAATGGTCGTTGCACCCAAGCAACCGAAAAGGGCTTCTTTGGGCCTTTCAAAAATCAGAGATGGGCTGGAAAAGAGAAGTGCTGGCCTGCCCAAGCCCAAAGGAAGGAGGAAGCTTAGGATTTTTTCAATCAAGTCATTAAAAATCAAGAGTTAAGTTAGAGATTTTCATTTTTGAGCCTAAGTCCCAATCCCACATCCCTTTGTAATGTCAAGCCAAGGAGGTGCTCACCTTATAAATAAGGGGTCTTGGCCTTTGGTTGAAATCACCCACTACCCCTTGTGAGATAGTCTATACACTTGTATTAGGATTATCCGGGTGGTGAGTCATAGTGTTTTTGTTGAGAGGGTTTGTAGCTTAATCCGTTCAAAAGCTACTCTGAGGGTTTGTAGCTTAATCCGTTCAAAAGCTACTCTGAGGGTTTGTAGCTTAATCCGTTCAAAAGCTACTCTGAGGGTTTGTAGCTTAATCCGTTCAAAAGCTACTCTGAGGGTTTGTAGCTTAATCCGTTCAAAAGCTACTCTGAGGGTTTATAGCTTAATCCGTTCAAAAGCTACTTGTGAGAGGGTTTGTAGCTTAATCCGTTCAAAAGCTACTCTGAGGGTTTATAGCTTAATCCGTTCAAAAGCTACTTGGTGAGTTTTCATTTTAAAATAATGTTTCTTGTTCTTCCTTCATTTCCTTTCTTAAGTATATTTTTCTTACATTTTGTTTTTACAATAAACTCACCATGGCCAAATGGCCTACATTATTTATTTTAAGTTGTTATTTTTGATTCATTTTACCATATTGTTTATGTTATTTTCTTTATTTTTGATGTTTTAAATATTATGTTATTTCATGTTCTTAAGTTATATTTAATTTGGTTGCTTTGTTTGTTGCCATTTATGTCTTAGATATCATGTTTTTACATTTTTAATTTTATGTTTTCATGTTGTTTAAATTTGAGCATGTTTTAGAGTTAGCATATTAAGTGTTTGTGAAAATGCTTCTGTGATTCTTTGCATGATTCTTGTTTTATATCTTAGTAAGCATGTTTTAGATTTGGTATATTAGGTGTTTGTGAAAATGCTTGTGTGATTTTTGTGTTATGACTTAGTTTTTCATGCTAGCATACCAAGTGTTTGTGAAAATGCCATGCTTGTTGAAGCTTGGGGCCATTTGGCTACTCCATGTGTTTTGCATTGTGTGTTGTATTTTTGTCATGCTAGTTGTTAGGTTTTTGCATTTGCATGATATTTGGTTGGATTTTTGAATTAAGCATGCCTTGTGTTTGTGAAAATGCCATGCATGTCTTAGGTCTAGGTTACATTAAATGTCATGCAAGTTCATGTTAGGTCTAGGCCATATTATTTGTGTCATGCATTTTCCTTACATTTAGGTTTAGATCCATGCATTTCATGCATTATGTTTGCTGCATTGTTTCATGCATTTCATGTTCATGCCACTTGAATAATGACTTGAGCCAATTAATGGTTCAAAGTCATGCTCTCTTGAGCACACTTGTGGAAAATTAAGTGTCAAATTGATTATTCTACCTTTGTGATTTTTTTTACTTAGCCAATTTTTATCTAACTTTCAAAAAGTCCTAGCTACTGCTTTCAAGTCATTTTATGAGTTTCAAATATTTTTATTTTTATTTTTAAATGATTTTATCAAAGACAAAAAAATGTGTTGGCAAAGCAGTTTTTTTTTTCCACCCAAAACTCGTACATCTCTGATTTTTCTGGGAATTCATCTTTGATAAGAAAATTAAGTCGATTTTTTTCCGTGTATTTTTACATGTCCTGAGTCTCCAATAATTGTTTTAGAATTTTTGGAATTTTTAAAAATAGGGTAAAAAATCGTGGATTAAAACTGGACAGTGGAGTCAGGATTGAATTTAAAGAAAAACAAAGCAGTTTTTTCTCCTCCAAAAACTCGTACATCTCTGGTTTTTCTGGGAATTCATCTTTGATCAAAGAATTAAGCCGATTTTTTCTCGTGTAGTTTTACATGTCCTGAGTCTCCAATAATTTTTTCAGAATTTTTGGAATTTTTAAAAATAGGATAAAAAATCGTGGATTAAAACTGGACAGTGGAGTCAGAATTGATTTTAAAGAAAAACAAAGCAGTTTTTTCTCCTCCAAAAACTCGTACATCTCTGGTTTTTCTGGGAATTTGTCTTTGATCAAAAAATTAAGCCGATTTTTTCTCGTCTAGTTTTACATGTCCTGAGTCTCCAATAATGTTTTCAGAATTTTTGGAATTTTTAGAAATGGGATAAAAAATCGTGGATTAAAACTGGACAGTGGAGTCAGAATTGATTTTAAAGAAAAACAAAGCAGTTTTTTCTCCTCCAAAAACTCGTACATCTCTGGTTTTTCTGGGAATTCATCTTTGATCAGAAAATTAAGTCGATTTTTTTCCGTGTATTTTTACATGTCCTGAGTCTCCAATAATTTTTGCAGAATTTTTGGAATTTTTAAAAATAGGGAAAAAAATCGTGGATTAAAACTGGACAGTGGAGTCAGAATTGAATTTAAAGAAAAACCAATTTTCTGTTTTGGTTAATTTACTTAGAGTGGGCTGATTAGGAGGGTTAGCTACTGACTTAGGGTAATTTCTAAGCCTTTTTAAACTCTAAAAATGGTTTTTCAAGTCCCGGGTTAAGGGTAGCCAAGTCCGAATTTTTTTTAAACTTAGGAAATTAGAGTCATTTTAAAAATTTTAGCCCAGTTTTTATTTTTAATTCAAGCTTTTCAAAATTGTTTTCAAACAATCACAAAGTATTTTGGTTTTAGAATATTTAATTTGACATATTTTCCTAAGGTAGCCGGATATCTTTTTAGATATACGGATTTCCTTAATTAAAGGAAAAAATACATTTCATGCATTGCATTTTTATATTCATGCATTTTATATAATATGTGATTCTTGCCATAATAATTTCTATGTGTCATGACATTTAGGTTGCATTATATTATTTAGATTTTGCTATGTCATTTTATTTATGTCATGCCTATACATATTCATTTCTTTTAAATGTTTTCAAAAAAGATAATGGTTTTCAATAAAAATAAAGATATTCCCGAGTTAAAATAATTCATGAGTTCTCTACCGGGTTTCCTGGAGGGAATATCATCAATTATTATTAATAAAGGAATATCTTTCTTTCAAAAAGAAAGAGAATGATTCGGAAAGTTTTCAAAAACTAATAAAAATTTCTATATTTTGCCACGTTTGTTGGGGAATATAGGAAAATTTTGAATTTATAAATTCCGGATCATTTTCAATAAAAAATGGAATTATTTTTCTTTAAATTGGGAATTAATTTGAAATACTAAATTTAAAACCAACTTTTACCGAGACTTGAGATAACACACGATTAATAAGGTACCGATTTATACGGGCGTTGTGGGGGTGCTAATCCTTCCCCGCACGTAACCGACTCCCGAACCCGCTTCTTTGATTTCTCTGGTTTAAAACGCAGACTTGAAATTGGTTTTTAAAATGTTTTAATTAATTCTTAAAATATTTTATAAAACCGGTTTTAATAGGTGGCCGATCACACCTAGCTAAAAAAGATTGGTGGCGACTCCATGTCTTTTTTTAAGGTCATTTTCAAAACCTTCATTTCTAGAGAAATTAAGTCGACTTTTCCTCGGTTTTTTCTTTAAATGTCACGCTTAACGAATAATAAAGTCTTACGATGAGACTCGTCGTTATTTTTTTAGGTTGCGACATCTCTGGTTTAAAACGCAGACTTGAAACTAGTTTTAAAAATGTTTTAATTAATTTTTTTTATAAAACCGGTTTTGATAGGTGGCCGATCACACCTAGCTAAAAAAGATTGGTGGCGACTCCATGTCTTTTTCAAGGTCATTTTCAAAACCTTTTTTTTTTCTAGAGGAATTAAGTCGACTTTTCCTCTTTTTTTTTTTTAATGTCACGCTTAACGAATAATAAAGTCTTGCGATGAGACTTGTTATTTTTTTACGTTGTGACACATATTCTTTCATTTTTGTATTTTATTTTGTTTTCATTATATATTTTTTCCTATATTGTTTCTTCTCCACTTATTTATAGGTGTACGGATGCAGAATATGAGGACCTTCCTGTCAGTAATTCTGAAATTGGTTTTGAAAGACCCATTTGCACAAGTGATTCTGAGGCTAACGAAGATACTGAGGAGTATGGTCTACCTCCGGATCTATTAAGGAAAATAGAACAAGAGGAGAAACAAGTACTTCCTCATAAGGAATTATTGGAAATGATAAATTTGGGAGATGGTGAAGAGATAAAGGAAGTCAAAATCGAAACTTCATTGTCTTCATCAATAAAGGGTGAATTGATAGCCTTGCTCCAGGAATATGTGGACGTATTTGCATGGTCTTACCAAGACATTCCAGGGTTGGATCAGGATATTGTGGTTCATAAGCTCCCTTTAAGGCCAGAATGCAGGCCAATTCAACAAAAGTTGAGAAGAATGAGGTCGGACATGCTGTTAAAGGTAAAAGAGGAGGTGACGAAGCAATTTGATGCTGGATTCTTAGAGGTGGCAAAATACCTAGAATGGGTGGCAAACATTGTTCCAGTACCAAGAAGGATGGCTAGGTGCAAATGTGCTTTGATTACCGAGATTTGAACAAGGCTAGCCCTAAAGATAATTTCTCTTTGCCCCATATCGATACTCTGGTGGATAATACGGCAAAAAGTTCTTTATTTTCTTTCATGGACGGATTCTCAAGATACAATCAGATCAAGATGGCAGCGGAAGATATGGAGAAATCCATATTTGTTACAATGTGGGGAACCTTCTGCTACAAGGTAATGCCATTTGGGTTGAAGAATGCTAGGGCAACATATCAGAGAGCCATGGTGAACTTGTTTCATGATATGATGCATAAAGGAATAGAGGTCTATGTTGATGATATGGTCACAAAGTCACAAGGAGAAGAGAAGCATATTGCGAATCTTAAGATGCTCTTCGAACGACTAAGGAAGTTTAGATTCAAGCTAAATCCGGCAAAATGCACTTTTGGAGTCAACTCTGGAAAATTGTTGGGTTTTGTCGTTAGCAAAAGAGGAATTGAGATTGACCCGGATAAAGTGAAGGCCATTCAGAATTTGCCACCACCTCGTACTCCAAAGGAAGTAAGAGGCTTTCTGGGGAGAGTGAATTACATTGCTCGGTTTATTTCTCAATTAACTGACAAATGTGATCCAATATTTAAGTTACTTCGAAAACGTGATCTAGGAGAATGGGATGAAGGTTGTCAGATTGCATTTGAAAAGGTTAAACATTATCTATCCAACCCACCAGTACTAATGCCACTTGTTCCGGATAAACCAATGATACTGTATTTATCAGTATTTGAGAGATCCATGGGTTGTGTTTTGGGGCATCTTGATGAGACTGAAAAGAAAGAACAGGCAATTTACTACCTAAGCAAGAAGTTCACAGATTATGAGTTGAAATATTCGTCGGTAGAAAAGTTGTGTTGTGCTTTAGCTTGGACTGCTCGAAAACTCAGACAATACATGTTATACCACACAACGTGGTTGATTGCCAAAGCTGGATCCAGTCAAGTACATGTTGGAAGCACCTTCTTTATCAGGGAGAACAGCAAGATGGCAGGTTTTATTATCAGAGTACGACATTGTATATGTGAGTCAGAAAGCTATCAAAGGCAGTGCAGTGGCTGAATTCTTAGCAAGTTGGGCAGCGGAAGATTATGAGCCGTTGAACTCTGATTTCCCGGATGAAGATTTGATGTATGTTTCACAAGTAGATGAGATTCCCCTAAAAAAGAAAGTATGGAAAATGTACTTTGATGGCGCACCTAATGCCATGGGGCACGGAATCGGTGCAGTCTTCATATCCTTAGAAGAAGATTATTATCCTTTCACTACTAGATTGGATTTTGATTGTACAAATAATACTGCCGAGTATGAAGTGTGTACTATGGGCCTTCGTGCTGCAGTGGACAGAAAGATCAAAGTATTGGAAGTTTTCGGAGACTCAGCCTTAGTGATATACCAGTTACGAGGAGAATGGGAAACCCGATATACAAAGTTAATCCGATGCCGAGAACTCATACTGAGTTTGTTGGAGGAATTTGAAGAAGTGAATTTCAATTACTTTCCTCGAGAAGAAAACTAAATGGCAGATGCTCTGGCTACTTTGTCATCAATGTTTAAAGTGAATGAAGGGCTGAAGTTGTGCCAATAAAGATGAGTATATATGAGTCTCCTGCCGACTGTCTGAGTATTGAAGAAGAAGCAGATGGCCTCCCTTGGTATAACGACATCTTGTAGTACATCAAGAGTCAACAGTTTCCAGAACAAGCAACAGAAAATGACAAGAGGACTCTGAGAAGGCTAGCAATGGGTTTTGTGCTAGACAGTGAGATTCTTTACAAGAAAGGAAAAGACCAAGTCTTATTGAGACGTGTCGGATCTGCCAAAGCTCGAAGAATTATAGAAGAGGTCCATGAAGGGGTATGTGGTTTTGAAAATGACCTTGAAAAAGACATGGAGTCGCCACCAATCTTTTTTAGCTAGGTGTGATCGGCCATCTATTAAAACCGATTTTATGAATATTTCAAAAATTAATTAAAACATTTAAAAAACCAATTTCAAGTCTGCGTTTAAAACCAGAGAATTCAAAGAAACGGGTTCGTGACTCGATTACGTATGGGGAAGGATTAGCACCCCCAAAACGCCCGTATAAAATAGCACCTTATTAATCGTGTGTTAGCTCTAATCTCGGTAAAAAAGTCGGTTTTAAATTTAGTATTTCAAGTTAATTCCCAATTTAAAGAAAAATAATTCCATTTTTAATTGAAAATGATCCGGAACTTATAAATTCAAAATTTTCCTATATTCTCCAATAAACGAGGCAAAATATAGAAATTTTTATTAATTTGAAAAACTTTTCGAATCATTCTCATTTTAAAGAAGATATTCCGTTATTAATGATAATTGATGATATCATCCCCAACAAACCCGGCAGAGAACTCATGAATTATTTTAACTTGGGAATATCTTTATTTTATTGAAAATCATTATCCTTTTTTTTTAAAACATTTAAAAGAAATGAATATGTATATGCATGACATAAATAAAATGACATAGCAAAATCTAAATAATATAATGCAACCTAAATGATATGACATAATTTGAATGCCCTAACATATTCTAAATTAAATGAAATGACCTAGGTAACATAATATATGCTATATGAAATGTAATATCCTAAATCATATGATATATTCTAAATGAAATGTAATATCCTAAATGACATAATATATCCTAAATGAAATGACCTAGGTAATATAATATATTCTACATGAAATGAAATGGCCTAAGTAACATAATATATTCTATATGAAATGAAATAAATTAAATGACATGGCAAATATGAATGATGTGGCATATATTTTAAATGACATGGAATATAAAATAATGCTATCATATAATATGCATGAAAATAAAAATGCAAATAATAATGCATGAACATAGTATATGCTAAATAATATAACAAAAAATAATTAAATAAAAAGCATAGGATATCATGAAATATTCCAAATCATATAATAAACAATATAACATAACTCAAAATCATAACAATATCATAGAAATTATCATAGCAAAAATCACATATTATATAAAATGCATGAATATGGAAAATGCAATGCATGAAAATGTATTTTTTCCTTTAATTAAGGAAATCCGTATATCTAAACAGATATCCGGCTACCTTAGGAAAATATGTCAAATTAAATATTCTAAAACCAAAATACTTTGTGATTGTTTGAAAACAATTTTGAAAATCTTAGATTAAGAATAAAAAGTGGGCTAAATCTTTTTTAAATGGCTCTAATTTCCTAAGTTTAAAATCTCGGACTTGACCACCCTTAACTCGAGACTTAAAAAATCATTTTTAGAGGTTAAAAAGGCTTAGAAACTACCCAAAGTCAATAGCTAAACTTCCTAATCTGCCCCCTCTAAGTAACTTAACCAAAACAGAAAAATGATTTTCCTTTAAATTCAATTCTGACTCCACTGTCCAGTTTTAAGCCACGATTTTTTACCCTATTTTTAAAAAATCAAAAATTTCTAAAACAAATACTGGAGACTCAGGACATGTAAAAATACACGGGAAGAAATCAGCTTAATTTTTTTGATTAAATATGAATGCCCAAAAAAATCGGAAAAGTACGAGTACTGGGTGAAAAAATTGTTTTGCCAAAATACAATTTTTTGCCTTTGATAAAATCATTTAAAAATCAAAGTAAAAATATTTAAGATAAAATGACTCACAAACAGTAGCTAGGACTCGTTGAAAGTTAGATAAAAATTGGCTAGTAAAAAAAATCACAAAGGTAGAATAATCAATTTGAAAAACTTTAATTTTCCACAAGTGTGCTCAAGAGAGCATGACTTTGAACCATTAATTGGCCTAAGTCATTAGTCAAGTGGCATGAACATGAAATGCATGAAAAATTACAGCAAATATGATGCATGAAATGCATGAGTTTAAACCTAAATGTCATGAAAAAATGCATGGCATTCATATAGTGACCTAGACCTAAATGAACTTGCATGACATTTAATGCAACCTAGGTCTAAAATGCATGAACATGCATGGCAAATAAATCAAACCTAATAACTAAAATATGCATGGCATTTTCACAAACACAAAGCATGCTTAAACCAAAAACTCAACCAAATATCATGCAAATACTAACCTATCAATTAACATAGCAAAAATGCAACACATGATGCTAAAATACAAGGGGTGGCCGAATGGCCTATGGTTCCTAACAAACATGGCATTTTCACAAACACTTGGTATACTAACATGCAAAATGATGGAGACTCAATTAAGAGTTGTAAACCCAAGTGCAGGTTATGTTCAAGTAATAAATTCTCGGGTGTCCGAGGTCGAACCACAGGGAAGCGTATTAGTAAGTATAAGTTTATAAATATATAAGACAAAGAAAGTAAACAAGATATTAGGGAATCAACAACAAAATAAGATAAACAAGATATTAGAGAACAAAATAAACAAAATATAAAAGAAATTAAACAAGATATAAAAAAAACAATAAGAAAAGATGTTGAGGTTAGAGAATCCACTCTTGGTGTTATGCTAAGATTAATCTTGTTTTATTACACAATTGAAATTCACACATAAGGGAGATTCCAATCGGAAGGTTTAGCAATTCAGTCCAAATTGTCCAACGTCCATAGCATATGATATTATGTTCATTTGGTATCCTCAAAACTCATAAAAAGAGTCCAAGCATTCCTTATGCCAAGGTATATGTCTACAACAAATCAAGGTTATGAAACCAAGCATTTACTGTGCCATTTTCCTTGTCAATAATGAATCAAGATCCCTACTTTGCAAGTATGATTTTAAACCAAAAGAAAATATTATCTATATTAGTGTTTATAAATGATGATTCATTTTAGCTCATGTTTAAGAGACTAACCTTAGCATTTACCAAGAGCTTCACCTCATCACCTCAACAATATGATTAGCAATACATACTAGATATGAATAAAATGAAAAGAAATGTAAGAAGCATAAGTAAATAAAAAATAAAAAAAAAAAACTAGAGAAAGGAAAGAAGAAGAAAACTTAGAGAATTTTATTACAATGGCTAATATCCTACCAATGTATAATGTATCCTTAATACTCATCCAAGGCCCTCTATTTATACACATTTTTGAGAGCTAAATGACAAGAGACAAGCTTTATAAATTTCAAAGGTAGGTATAATAGGTGGGTGCATTTTTCTAACAATTTTCGTCATGTTGTATGACAATTCTGATCAGCCAGGTTGATGGTCGATTTTGTCAATGTTGGAGGCTCGATCTGATCAAATGTTCTTCTAGAAAAATATGTCCCTATCAGTTACTGATCCATAGCCGTTGGAATCAGATCATTTGATTATGTGGATCGGAAGATATGGTCAAAATACCAAAACGGTGCAGAACAGACGTCATTGCACATCAGCCAACTTGATGGTTGATTTCGGTAGGGAAAACGACTCCGTTTCAAGAAGTGTAAAACATGAAAAAGATAGATATGCCTCTTAACTTTGCACTGTCAAAATTTCAGCCTTAATGCTCCGGTGAAACTCCAGATATAGCTGATATGGCAAAAGGTGTCGGAACTGGAACTGAATTGGATTTGCCCTTAATTCTTGATTTAACCTAGTAATCTGAAATCACTCAAAGAAACTCATGAAAAACACCAAATTACATAAAAATATAAAAGATCATAAACACAAGTAGACTAAGCAATAATAACTCGTATTTGACACAAAACAATAATAAAACATAACTAAAAACTATATAATTATACGAGTTATCACACCCCCACACTTAGATTGTTGCTAGTCCCTAGCAACGACTCAATAAAAATAAAATAAGAAAATCTAATCTAATCCATTTTCGTAGGAAATCACGGTGGCACTTAGCATGTGACACAAGCCTTTAAACCCCTAGGTGTCCCTAGTGGACGAGTTTAGTCTCGTGAGGGTTTGCTAGAACGATACCCACAAACATTGAAAAACTAAAATATAAGTAAATTACATACACTAAAAATATTTACTCCTAATCCTTTGAATATAAATTAGAGACAATCTTTGAACAAGTCTTATAAACTAATCAATAGCTCAAAGAATTTCACAAAAATTCATGCTTGAATGTAAATAAATGAGTTAAGCCAATATTAACATAACATATTTCAATCAAAATAGTGCATATTCAACTTAATCTCAACTTCTCACTATACTTTCATGATTTTCACTCTTTAAAGTAGTGGTAAAGTGTTTACACTCAATCAATCTCATGAAAACAGTTCTACCATATGCTTGCTTGTCCACCTATTCTCCACTATTTAGATCATACAACTTCATAAATCAAGAGGTATTTTTTCAAGGTTGTAATGGGGCCAAAGGGTTATAATGTGGTTAAAGAACAAAAGGATAAAGATATCACAAAGGTTCCAAAGAGTTCATAGAGTTTAGAGACATAATAAGATCATACGAATAAAACTTCTCAAAACTCTTATAAAGCACATAATAACATAGGCTAAATATTCATGTTGAGCCTTTGCTTCATTCTAACCAACTTTGTAACATCTTTTTCTTTACTTTAACTAGAAGTTCAAGAGAAGATTTTTTTTTTTTTTTAATATGGGAATGTATTTGACAATGATCCCTTTCTTTTTCTCTTGACTTTTGCCTCTCTCCTCCCCCACACTTATCTTTCGTTCTAACCCAAATTTTCAAAAAGTATCCCTTGTTTTTGCAATATGTCTCAAAATATATAATCCATCTTTAGAACAAGGGTAAGGATATAAGTATATTTAGGCTAGGTGTAAGTTCTGGTTACCAATAAAATAGCATATTTAATGTAGGCTCAAATTGGCTCACTAGTGGGGATGTTCTCTTAGAACATTAATAATGGATGGCTGTTTGGCTCTGGTTATAATCCTAATGCCTCTATCATATTCATGTTATCACATCTATCAATATAGTCTCAAACGGTTTAAAGCAAGTTCTAGAGAATCATGTAATCATAAGAGCACTCAAGAAAGAAATTAGATTGATTTGTATAATGCATCAATCATTATAGGCTCAAAAACTCACAAGGATGATTATACAAGTCAGATTAAGTCTAAACATGCTTCTTTCTCAATCAACATATCATATTAACATTGGCTCATAAAAAGGTTGACATCAAGCTCAATTCTCATGAAAATCTTCTCACTAATAAATCTGTTTTAGACTTATGCAATTCATATCTCATCATTGTATTAAAAAGGAACTAGAACACATTAAAAAAATAATAATAATAATAAAGACTCATAAAAAAAAAATAGTAGACAAAAATAAAAGAAATCCTAAATCGTTCCCCCCACACTTAATTTTTACATTGTCCTCAATGTAAGTCTATTAACCCAAATGAAAGAATCATGTGTAAGAGAAAAGAACTAATAACATAAGAATAGGAATAACTAAGACTCAAAACAAAACAAACTCATGCAACCTAATTAATCCTAAAATACTAAACAAAAATTGACAAGTAAACATAAAAAGATTAAAATCAAACTCACAAGGTATGTCTCAAGTCTCCCTTACTCAGACCTTGTTCAGAATGAATACTTCTAAATTGCTTAAAACACAACAAACTTTTTTTTTTATTTTAAAAATAGCGAAATATGTCCCTTACCCCCTACTAAAGGTAGAATTTAGGAGATATTACCTGCAGAGGTTGCTAACCACTTATTATAACTGAGACACAACAAACAAAATGTTAGATAATGTCACAAAGACAAAGTACAATCCACTCCTTGCTCGTCCATATCTCTTTTTCTTTTTCCGAGCGTTTGCGAAACAACCGTAGCAGATAAATACTCATAAGCTTGGAGCTTTTTTGAGTAAATCTTCAATGGTTGTAGCAGAAATTATGGTTCTCCTTGCCTCTGAAAACATGAATCCATTATCCACAGCATTATCTAAATATGAAAGCAAATTACTAAAATAACCATTAATATTAAGCAAACCAATGGGTTTCTTATTTGTGACCAAAGATGACCAAGAAGCCACGCAAGCTATTTCTTCCAATGTACCCAGACCTCCTGGTAAAGCAATGAATGCATCGGCAGAATGGTACATGATTGTCATCCGTTCAGGGATACTCCAGACTTGTATTTCCTTACCCACGGTAGGTCCACAAAAATCTGTGAATAGTTTTGGCACGATTCCTAGAACTGGACTTCCTCCGGCGTGTGCTGCTGTAGCGACTGCTCCCATTAAACCCGTACTACCGCCTCCATAAATCAACTGGATCTTTTGTTGGGCAAGTATTACTCCAACTCTTATGGCTTCATCAGCGAATATGTTATTTTTCCCTGGATAAGCACCTCCAAAGACACAAATTTTTTTAATGCGCTGGGACGAAGTACTTTCCATTTTTTTTCGAGTGCCTGAAAGAGAATGAGTACATGGTGTAATATATAGAGGACTGAGTAGTGAATCAGACAAGAGTAATAATGTCGCCGAAAGTGTATCTGACCTGTCAGAAGAAAATGTTAACCTAACAAAAGATTTTTGCGTGATTTCAGGAAGAAAATCAAAAAGAGAAGAAAAAATCAACCGTGAAAGACAAATAAAAAAAAAACGAGAATAATTACACAAATCGAACAACACGTAAATTAAACCGAAATAAAGTTATTGCAAATCAAACCAAAAGCTAAGAAGTCATTTATTGTAGTTGTGATTGTGGCTCACATCTTCCTCTGGTTTTACGTCCAGAAACGGCTTAAACGCCTTCTATGAGTCGAGGATATGCTTCCCATCCAGTTTTCTTACAAGCTGGCAAACAGGGTCTTTTAACATCAGATTCCCAAGATGTTGCCATTCCCTTTGGAATTGCGGCCATAAATCAAGAATTTCTCTTTGTACGTCTCCACTAGGATGCGTCTCAAGAGAAAGTTGGATATTACCCAAATTCTCCTTACTCAGTCCATCCTTAATGAATTCAATTTTATCATCTCGATTAGAGGACGGAATCCCAATAGAACGACATTTACCGTTACACGTCCATCGTGCACATTTGTGGCAATTTGAACTCATGCGCTTTGCTCGTCGCTTCTTTGCAAAAGTGCTTCTACCTGTACCTGGTAAATGCAAAACAGGAAGATATTCATCTTCACGTACCTTGGCTTCAATTATCCAACGTATGTCTTCAGGAATCCCTTTGTGCATAAGCATTCTTAATCTTTCAAATCGAACTTGGTAAAGCTTCAGTAAAATATTTCGAGGAAAAGGAGGAAATCGTTTCTGCAATCTTGTGAGAATATCATCCATCTTGAAAAAAAATGAAAAAGAAATTGAAAGAGAAATTTATATACAATATCAGTTTTGTGGGTAGCTGATGGGACCGACTTAAATAATCACGGAGTACCGTTATCCGCCATTTAACCGGGGTTAAAAAAAATTATATTTACATCTAGTTATTTTCAAAACAAGGATCAGAAAGAAAAACAACCTCTTCTTGAGTAACATGATTTTCCAAAAAGAGTTTGAGTCTTTGTCCATTTACCTTGAATACGTTACCATTTTTAGGATTCTCAATGTCAACTGCTCCATAATGATACACATGCTTAACCACAAATGGGCCAGTCCATCTTGATCTCAATTTACCAGGAAATATGTGAAGTCTAGAATTATAAAGTAGAACTTTTTGCCCAACATCAAATGTTTTTCTTGAAATTAACTTGTCATGAAAGGTTTTAGTTCTTTCTTTATGAATTTTAGAATTCTCATATGCATCATTTCTGAGTTCCTCAAGTTCATTTATGACTGGAAAAGTTTCATTCTCACCCAAAAAGGAATATTTTAGCTCGGATGGCAATGGTTTTAAATCCAGCTTGGGTGGTTCAATAGTTGATGGTACAGTGACATTTGTGAGTGATGGAAGTTCCTCAAACTTTTGTTTCCAACAATGCTTAACCTGAAAAGTATTTAACAAAGAATCAGTGTGTGAAATTTCTAAAGCATTATCAAACTCACATTCAATTAAATAAGCTTCTAAAGGATCATGGAATGTGGTAGTGGTGAGATGTTCATGAACAAGTTCTTCAATGAAATCCACTTCATGTACTTCTGAATCATCACCAGGTTGCTTGCAAATGTTGAACACATTTAATTCTAAAGTCATATTTCCAAAAGAAATGTTCAAATTACCATTCCTGCAATTTATTAGAGCATTAGAAGTTGCAAGAAATGGACGGCCTAATATAACAGGAATTTGAACATTTGGATTTGAAACAGGATGTGTGTCCAAAACAATAAAATCAACAGGGACGTAAAAATTATCAATTTGAACCAAAACATCTTCAACTATCCCTCGAGGAATTTTTACAGAACGATCAGCTAGTTGAAGTGTAACAGGTGTTTCCTTGAGTTCACCTAAACCTAACTGTTGATAAACAGAAAAAGGCAAAAGATTAACACTAGCACCAAGATCAAGCAATGCACGTTCTATTCTAGTGTTTCCAATGATGCATGAGATTGTTGGACATCCAGGATCTTTGAATTTTGGTGGAGTAAGGTGCTGAATGATTGAGCTCACACTTTCCGTCAGAAATGCTTTCTTTTGTACATTATGTTTCCTTTTAACTGTGCACATGTCCTTCAAAAATTTAGCATAAGATGGAACTTGTTTGATTGCATCCAATAAAGGAATGTTAATCTTAACTTGTTTGAAAAGTTCATAAATTTCTGCATTTTGATTCAAATTCTTTATTGTTTGCAACCTCTGAGGAAAAGGAGCAGGATGCATACCTTTTTCTTTGTCCAAATTTTCAAGAAGTTCAGACTTACCATCATCCTTACCATTACTTTTCGGAGGGGAAGGAGGATCTTGGTCTTTTGATGGAATGTTTTTGTCAATTGCCTTTTCACTTTGAAGAGTTGTGATAGAACTGGCATTTTCCTGTTGAGTTTCATTGGAGCAAGAAACAAGACATTGAGTAGAAGGGCTAGGCTGAGGTTGAGCAGGAAACTTACCTTTTTCTTGAGTGCGTAATGAAGCTGTCAATGTGGACAAGGTGTTTTTGATCTCATTGATGTCCTGTGAAGTTTGGTTATTCACATTTGCTTGTGTTTGCATGAATGCTTGCAATGTCTCTTCCAAGGTTTGTACACGTGAAGGTTGATAGGAAAAAGTGTTGCCCGGCTTTTGAAATTGTGGTACCTGAACATGATTATTATTCCGCCAACTGAAGTTGGGATGATTTCTCCATTCAGGGTTATACGTTTCAGAGTAAGGAGAAGCAAAAGGCTTTTTAAATGTGTTCATGGAATTTACTTGATCATGCAACGCTTCTTTAAGAATGGGAATGTTTGGACATTCAGAAGTGGGGTGTCCCATGATTTCACAAATTCCACAACTTTCTTCATTTTTAACCGTTTTGACTTCTTTTACTTCTCTAAGTTCCATGGCTTCAATCTTTCTAGCCAAATTAGCTACTTTAGCTTTTATCTCATCTTCTTGACTAAAATGATATTTACCTCTGTTAGAAACAAGATTAGATCTATTGGAACTTTCAGAGGAATTATCTGTGTGCCAGGCTTGAGAGTTATCTGCCAAATGGTCTAGGTAGTCAAAGGCTTCTTCAGGTTCTTTTTCTAGAAACTCACCGTTACACATTGTTTCAACAAATTGTTTAGTTTCGGGAGTTAAACTTTCATAAAAGAAACTAATAAGACGCCATTTTTCAAAACCATGATGTGGACAAGAACTTAACAAATCTTTAAAACGCTCCCAGCACTGAAAAAATGCTTCATTTTGATTTTGATTGAAATTTTGAATCTGTCTTTTCAAAGCAGTAGTTTTATGTGCTGGGAAAAATTTCTTTAGAAACTCAGTTTGTAATTCTTGCCATGTGCCAATTGACCTTGGTTTTAAATTATGAAGCCAAATTTTTGCTTTATCTTTTAAAGAAAAAGGAAATAATTTTAGCTTGACAATTTCATTTGTACATTGTTGGTCATTAAAGGTGACACATACATCTTCGAAGTCTTTTAGAAACGAGTAAGCACTTTCCGATTCTAACCCATGGAAATTTGGAAGCAAAGCTATCATACCTGGTTTAAAACGAAAGTTGTTTGCATTGAGAGGAAAAATAAAACAAGAGGGTGATGAGCTTCGAGTTGGTTGCAAGTAGTCACGCATGGTGCGTACTTGTCTGTTCTCATCTTCAGCATGAACACTTTCATTGTCAGCCATGGTAGGAGTTGTATTAGAAAGATTACCTGAAAAAGTTTCACAATAAAATCTAACTAAACGACGAGATCTAAAATCACGTCGCCAAACAAGCATAAAACAAAGTTAATATACAGATAATATATTTATATAAATATAAACTTTACAATATAAATATAAATATATAGAAAATTAGGCGGTATAACCAGCCAATAAAAATAAATATACAAATTAGGCGGTATAACCAGCCAATAAAAATAAATATACTTATAAACTTATATACTTAGTATTGCTTCCCCGGCAACGGCGCCAAAAACTTGATGGAGACTCAATTAAGAGTTGTAAACCCAAGTGCAGGTTATGTTCAAGTAATAAATTCTCGGGTGTCCGAGGTCGAACCACAGGGAAGCGTATTAGTAAGTATAAGTTTATAAATATATAAGACAAAGAAAGTAAACAAGATATTAGGGAATCAACAACAAAATAAGATAAACAAGATATTAGAGAACAAAATAAACAAAATATAAAAGAAATTAAACAAGATATAAAAAAAACAATAAGAAAAGATTTTGAGGTTAGAGAATCCACTCTTGGTGTTATGCTAAGATTAATCTTGTTTTATTACACAATTGAAATTCACACATAAGGGAGATTCCAATCGGAAGGTTTAGCAATTCAGTCCAAATTGTCCAACGTCCATAGCATATGATATTATGTTCATTTGGTATCCTCAAAACTCATAAAAAGAGTCCAAGCATTCCTTATGCCAAGGTATATGTCTACAACAAATCAAGGTTATGAAACCAAGCATTTACTGTGCCATTTTCCTTGTCAATAATGAATCAAGATCCCTACTTTGCAAGTATGATTTTAAACCAAAAGAAAATATTATCTATATTAGTGTTTATAAATGATGATTCATTTTAGCTCATGTTTAAGAGACTAACCTTAGCATTTACCAAGAGCTTCACCTCATCACCTCAACAATATGATTAGCAATACATACTAGATATGAATAAAATGAAAAGAAATGTAAGAAGCATAAGTAAATAAAAAAAAAAAAGAAAACTAGAGAAAGGAAAGAAGAAGAAAACTTAGAGAATTTTATTACAATGGCTAATATCCTACCAATGTATAATGTATCCTTAATACTCATCCAAGGCCCTCTATTTATACACATTTTGGAGAGCTAAATGACAAGAGACAAGCTTTATAAATTTCAAAGGTAGGTATAATAGGTGGGTGCATTTTTCTAACAATTTTCGTCATGTTGTATGACAATTCTGATCAGCCAGCTTGATGGTCGATTTTGTCAATGTTGGAGGCTCGATCTGATCAAATGGTCTTCTAGAAAAATATGTCCCTATCAGTTACTGATCCATAGCCGTTGGAATCAGATCATTTGATTATGTGGATCGGAAGATATGGTCAAAATACCAAAACGGTGCAGAACAGACGTCATTGCACATCAGCCAACTTGATGGTTGATTTCGGTAGGGAAAACGACTCCGTTTCAAGAAGTGTAAAACATGAAAAAGATAGATATGCCTCTTAACTTTGCACTGCCAAATTTCAGCCTTAATGCTTCGGTGAAACTCCAGATATAGCTGATATGGCAAAAGGTGTCGGAACTGGAACTGAATTGGATTTGCCCTTAATTCTTGATTTAACCTAGTAATCTGAAATCACTCAAAGAAACTCATGAAAAACACCAAATTACATAAAAATATAAAAGATCATAAACACAAGTAGACTAAGCAATAATAACTCGTATTTGACACAAAACAATAATAAAACATAACTAAAAACTATATAATTATACGAGTTATCACAAAACTAAATCAAATGTCATGCAAATGCAAAAATTTACCAACTAACATGGCAAAAATGCAACACACAATGCAAAACACATAGAGTAGCCGAATGGCCTCAAGCTCCAACAAGCATGGCATTTTCACAAACACTTGATATACTAACATGCTCAACTAAAATATAAAACTCAAATCATGCAAACACAACACAAGCATTTTCACAAACACTTGATATACTAACATGCTCAACTAAAATATAAAACTCAAATCATGCAAACACAACACAAGCATTTTCACAAACACTTGATATGCTAATTATAAAACATCAACAAATTTAAACATTATGAAAACAGAAAATTAAAAATGCAAGAACATGATATTTAAATCATAAATGGAAACAAACAAAGCAACCAAATTAAAATATAACTCAAGTATATGAAGTAGAATAACACTTAAAATATCAAGATCAAAGAAAATAATAATAATAACATGATAAAATAAACAAAACAGCAACTTAAATAAAGAATGTAGGCCATTCGGCCATGGTGAGAAATTGTAAAAAAACAAAATTGTAAAAAATATATTTAAGAAAAAGATGAAGAAAGAACTTAAGAAGAACAATAAAAAAAATTTATTTAAAAAAAGAAACTCACCAAATAGTAATCAAAATAGCAAAAACAAGAATGGAAAATCAAGAAAAGTGCAAGAGTTGGTGCTCAAGAGCAACCTCAAGAAGCTATATTTCAAGCTTTATCTCTTCAAACTTTCCTTTCTTTTCTAAAATTTTTCTTTTTGATTTCAACCAAAGAGAGAAAAAATAAGCAAAAACAAGAGAAATCAGCAAAAAATGAAGTGTGAAAATGAAATTCTACCTCCCGCCTTAAGCTGGCCGAATGGCCCTCTCTCTCCTCCAAAAATGTTGTCATTTTTTTCCAACCAATTTTCCATCAAATGGCTAATAATTGAAGGTGAAAAAATCATGAAATTATAACCCTTAGATTAGTATATCAGCTTTCCCAAATTACAGCTGTTCAAGAATAATGTTGACACTCTCTCTTGGCCTATGTGGCTTAATCACCATGGCTTGATCAAAGAGAATCTCTAACTAACTCTTAATTCTTGGCCATTTGATTGAAAAAATCAGAACCTTCCTCCTTCCTTTGGGCCTTGGAAGGCCAACACTTCTCTTTTCCAGCCCAAGTCTGATTTTCTGAAAGGCCCAAAGAAGCCATTTTCGGTTGCTTGGGTGAAATGACCGTTTTGCCCACCGGATGAAAATAAATATCAAACGGACTCCAAATTCAAATTTTATTTTTTAATACTTCCATAATAATAAAACATTGAGTTCTGGAAGTTTTCAAAAATTTTCGAGTACGTCTGCTATTTATTTGGATTTTTTCTTCCAAAAATGCCCTTTCATGCCCCTACATTTTACCATTTTTTAAACGAGCTCCAAATCAAGATTTTTCTTAAACAATCTGTTCCAAATAATTTAAAAGTGTGATCTGGAAGTTTTCATAATTTTTGGAGCTCATTTGGTATTTTTTCGGGATTTATCGGCTTGAATTACTTAAGAGGCCCAGGATTTGGCCATTTTGCAAACGAACTCCGAATCAAAATTTTATTTCGCCAATATCTTCCAAATAATATAAAAATGATATTTGCAAAATTTCAGAATTTTTGGAGTCCATTTGCTATTTTTTCGGGATTTATCTTATTGAATTATTGCATAGGAGGCCCGGGATTTGGCCATTTTGCAAACGAACTCCGAATCAAGATTTTCTTTTTTCAATCTCTTTCAAATGATTTAAGAATGAGATTTGCAAATTTTCAGAATTTTCGGAGTTCATTTGCTATTTTTCTCAAATTTTCCAATTTTTCCCTTTTTGCCTTCGAAACCCGGTTTTGCTCAAAACAAGCCCGATTTTCAGATTTTCTTCAAGCTGAGCCTTGGGCTATCCTTTTTTAATCATTCCTCATCCATTGGGGGCTTTGTTCTTACCAAGTCGGGCCATTTCTATGATTTTTCCCTATTTCACCGAAATCCACCAAAAAACCCTAATTCTCAGTTTTCTCCCGGATTAACTTTTCTTTCGGTTTTTCTTTCATGTGGCTTCTCCATTTCCCATAGTCAGTGCTTATCTTTCATTTTGAACCTTCAATTTCGACCAATTCGATCGTTTAAGCACTTTTCCCCAAATTTCTCGGATTAGGGTTTTCTTTCTACTTAATCTCCAAATCCCAACTTACGAACTCCATATATTTCGATGTAGACCTCGGATTATCAAAATTCTTTCAGCATTTTTCAATTGAACTTAAAATCTTGATTTTGAAAGTGGGTTGATTTTTTTAGTAGTTGACTTTTTCGGGGTTGATTTTTTTTCGGGGTTGACTTTTTTTGAGTTTGACTTTTTATGCTTCCATCTTAAACTAAGTCTCGGGGTACCACCTGCAGGATGAAAAAAGTCTTTTTACATTCTGAAACCTCAATTTAGGAAGAAAATATACCTGTTTTAGTGGTCCGGACAAAATTAGGTGTCTACAGTCACATGCTTGCTAAGCAGATTATGAGGACGGGGTATTATTGGTTGACAATGGAAAGAGATTGTATCAGTTATTCTCGAAAGTGGCATAAATTCCAGATATGCAAATAAGATTCATGTGCCGCCATCGCCATTACATGTCATGACTGCACCATGGCCATTTTCAATGTGGGGAATGGATATGATCGAGCCTATTACCCCGAAAGCGTCAAATGGATATCGTTTCATCTTGGTGGCTATAGATTATTTTACAAAGTGGGTAAAAGCTGCTTCATATGCGAATGTAACAAAGTCGATGGTAAGTAAATTTGTCAAGAAAGAAATCATATGCCGTTACAGGTTGCCAGCAAGAATCATTCCGAATAATGCTCTCAATTTGAACAATAAGATGATGAGAGAAGTGTGTATTCAGTTCAAGATCACACATCATAATTCGGCGCCTTACCGTCCGAAGATGAATGGGGCAGTAGAAGCAGCTAACAAGAACATCAAGAAGATTGTTGAAAAGATGATTGATGTGTACAAGGATTGGCATGAGATCTTGCCTTTTGCTTTTCATGCATATCGTACTTCGATCCGTACATCTACAGGGGCAATGCCATTTTCTTTGGTATACGGGATGGAAGCAGTGCTACCTATTGAAGTTGAGATCCCTTCACTTCGGGTTCTGATGGAAGTTGGCCTAGAGGAAGCAGAATGGGTTAGAGCTCGTTATGAACAGTTGAATCTCATCAAGGAGAAAAGATTGAAAGCAATTTGTCACGGGCAGTTGATCAAAAAAGGATGATTCGAGCCCACAACAAGAAGGTTCGTCCTAGACAGTTCCGAGAGGGGGAGTTGGTACTGAGGAAAATTCTCTCTATAGTGAAGGACCCGAGAGGAAAATGGGCTCCGAATTGGGTAGGACCCTATGTGGTAAAAAGAGCTTTTTCTGGAGGAGCATTGATTTTAACTAGAATGGACGAGAAGGATTTCAGAAATCCCGTGAATGTTGATGAACTAAAGAAGTATTATGCTTAAAAAAAAAAGTGTGATGCTGTGCACATGGAAATTCGAACGATTCCAAGTGTAAAAATGGAAATTCTATATATCTATCTCCCCTGTGAATTGCTTTCCAAAGATAATATTCATGCTTGATATGATGAATGGCCATCTTTCATATTCCTTTCACTAAGAATAAAATTATCCTTAGTGACCCTTTTGAGCCTTAGGAATTATTTCTTTCTTTAAACATTGATCAAGGATCACCCTCTACACTGGAGGGCAAATGCGAGGAAAAATAATCAAAAAAATCATGGAGAAAAGAAAGCCATCGAAAAATGTGGCAAATGAAAGCCAATAAAGCAAAAAAGAAAAAAAAAAAAGAAAAGAAAGTCCTAAAAAGGGACAAATCTTTCAAGAATAAGTTCTCCTTAGGAAATGATCCTTGATCCAATCACCCTTAAACACACTTTGAGCCTATTTTATCCTTCCTTTCTAAACCTGAACCTTGGCCTAAATTACATGCTTTATAAGCCCATTTTGATCAAGCATGGATATTTAATTTAAAAGGATATTCTCAGGATTCATCCCATCTTTTGAATTGATATTTTTACCTTGGAAGCATTTAGAATTCTTTGATGCATAGTAGAATACAAAAAAAATGGAAATGAAAAAAGAATGTAAAAGGAGAGGTTTAAGCCAAAAACCCACAAAGGGTAACTTAATACCGAATGGAGGACACTTGAGTTGAAAACCCGCAAAGGGCGGTTCAGGTATTGATTAAAAGTTCAAATCAATGCTCCGTGTAAAGGGGGAGAAAGTATCTAAAAATCAAAAGAAGGGGGAACAACTCAGTATGATGTAATTACGGAAGCCGAGAGGTTACCCAAGTAAATTGCTTGTTCAAGAGAAATTTCAGATGGTTTGAAAAGGAGGGGTCCAAGATATTCCACATTCGGGGCATCTACAACCTCTAACCTTACATTTGTTTCTTATATCCTTGATATTTATTTTTACTATTTTAAAACATTTCTTGCAATAAATTCTTGTTATCCTATTCATGACAATTTTTGCTTGATTCATATTTTCTTTCATACATTTTTGAGATGCATTATGATTGTTATTAAATTAAATGATGATTAGTAATAAAAATATTTAAATAAAAAGGATTTCAGAGTATTACTAAGGAATTTATTTAAATTTTGGGAAAGGTTTGGAAAGTTCACCAAGAAAACAAAACAGTGAACGTGTTGGAGACTCCATCACGAAGTCAGAAAATCTGTGAATTTCAGCGAAAGTCAGAAATTGAGACTGTTTGACAAGTTATCTTGAGTGAAGGATTCCTTAAGTGGGGCATCGGTGAACAATTGAAGACCCCGTCATGAAGTCGGATAATCTGTGAACCTCAAAGAAACCATGGATTAGAAATCATGACACAACCATTTGATTGCATTCATTCTTAGGAAACATACAAGCATTTGCAAAGCATGTCATTCTCATCATTGCATTTAGCTAACATTGCAGAAATCAGGAAAACTTGAACTTCCCTAAAGTGAACTCGTTCTGTTTTTCAAACGAGTCAAGCCCCGAGATCACCGTCGAGGTACGTTTCTTATCCAAATCGAACTCATTTTGCTTCTCAAATAGGTCGAGCCCCGAGACTGCCGTCGAGGTATTTCCTTTTGTTTTAAATCGAATTCATTCTATTTTATCAAATGAGTCGAGCCTTAAGACCACCGTCGAGTTATTTCCTTTTGTTTTAAATCGAATTCATTCTGTTTTATCAAATGAGTCGAGCCTTGAGACCACCGTCGAGGTATTTCCTTTTGTTTTAAATCGAATTCATAATGTTTTATCAAATGAGTCGAGCCTTGAGACCACCATCGAGGTATTTCCTTTTATTTTAAATCGAATTCATTCTGTTTCATCAAATGAGTCGAGCCTTGAGACCACCATCGAGGTATCTCCTTTTGTTTTAAATCAAATTCATTATGTTTCATCAAATGAGTCGAGCCTTGAGACCACCGTCGAGGTTCCTTTTGTTTTAAATCAAATTCATTCTGTTTATCAAATGAGTCGAGCCTTGAGACCGTCGTCAAGGTATTTTCAAATCACGGGTAAGGCCTCCGGGCACCATTCGTAAGACCTTCGGGCACCATTTTTAAGACTTCTGGGCATTATTTTTGAAGCCGCATACAACGCATTTTTTTAAAAAAAATCAGGTAAGGCCTTCGGGCACCATTCTTAAGACCTCCGGGCATCATTTTTAAGACCTCTGGGCAACATTTTTTAAAGCCACATACAGCACATTTTTTTCAAAATCACGGATAAGGCCTCCGGGCACCATTCTTAAGACCTCCGGGCATAATTTTTCAAATCACGGGTAAGGCCTCCGGGCTGCATTTTTAAGATCTCCGGGCATCATTCTTAAGACCTCTGGGCATAATTTTTTCTTGCAAATCGAACTCATTTCCTTAGGACGGGTCGAGCCTTGATTAGTCAGGGAATTTCATTTATGGATAATATCTTCTATTTACAGCTTTTTTTAAAAAAAATGAAATGAAATGAAAAAAGAAAAAACCCCTTTCCTTTCTCTTAAGATGTGATTTCACTAACCGGACAAAATTAGTGTTTATTTATCTTTGCCTGATTCCTGATTCTCAGCAATAGCCAAAGAGGGGCAGCTGTAGACACCTAATTTTGCCCAGACCACATCGAAAGATATGGAGTTCGGAAGTTGGGTTATGGAGATTCAGTAGAAAGAAAACCCTAATCCGGGAAATTTAGGAAAAAATGCTTAAACGATCGAATAGGTCAAAATTGAAGGTTCCAAATGAAAGAGAAGCACTGACTAAGGGTAATGGAGAAGCCACTTGAAAGAAAAACTGAAAGAAAAGTCAATCCGGAAGAAAACTGAGAATTAGTGTTTTTGGTGGATTTCGGTGAAATTGGGAAGAATTACAAGAAATGGCCCTATTGGGTAGCAATAAAGCCCCTAATGGATGAGGAGTGGTTAAAAAAGGATAGCCCAAGGCTCAATTTGAAGAAAATCTAAAAATCGAACTTATTTTGAGCAAAACCGGGTTTCGGAGGCAAAAGGGCAAAATTGGAAAATTTGGGAAAAATAGCAAATGAACTTCAAAAATTCTAAAAAATAGAAAATATCATTCTTAAATCATTTGGAAGATATTGGTGAAAGAAAATCTTGATTCGGAGTTCGTTTTCAAAATGGCCAAATCCCGGGTATCCTATGCAGAAATTCAAGAAGATAAATCCCAAAAAAATAGAAAATGAACTCCAAAAATTCTGAAAATTTGCAAATCTCATTTTTTATTTATTTGGAAGAGGTTGGTAAAAGAAAATCTTGATTCAGAGTTCGTTTGCAAAATGGCCAAATCTCATGCCCCTAATGCAGTAATTCAACCAGATAAATCCCGAAAAAATACCAAATGAGTTCCAAAAATTATGAAAACTTCCAGATCACACTTTTAAATTATTTGGAAGCGATTGGGGAAGAAAAATCTTGATTTTGAGCTTGTTTAAAAAATGGTAAAGTTTGGGGGCATAAAAAGAGCAATTTTGGAAGAAAAATCCAAATAAATAGCAAATGGACTCGGAAAATTTTGAAAACTTTCAGAATTCAATTTTTTATTATTTTGAAAGTATTGAACAAAGAAAATTTGAATTTAGAGTCCGTTTTCCATTTATTTGTGCTCGGGGGGCAAAAAGGTTATTTTACCCAAGAAATCGAAAAGGGGTCTTCTTGCCTTTTAAAAAAATGAAACATGGGCTGGAAGAAGAGGTGCTTGCCAGACAAGGCCCAAAGATGGGTAGAAAGTTTTTGATTTTTTAATCAAAAGGCCAACAATGAAGAGTTAGTGATTTTTTGATCAAGCCTTTGCAAGATTTTTTTATCAAGCCCTTGCAAATAAGCCACATGGACCAATGCATGAAGAGGGAGAGTGTCAACAAAATGGCTTAAGATTCTTGAACAGCTGTAATTGTGGATAGCTGATAGCCTAATCTAGGGGTGATAATTTCATGTTTTAAACATCTTGGATAAATAGCCCTTGGATGAAAATTGGTTGATGGAAAAATGACAATATCCTAGCCTAGATAGGGGGTTTCGGCCATACTAAAGAAGGGAATTCTCTCTTTCATTTTCAGCTACACTCGCTTTCTATTCTCTCTTGCTTTTGGCTGATTTTCTCTCCATTGTTGAAAAGCAAAAAGAAAAGTTTAGAAAAGAAAAGAAAGTTAGAAGAGAAAAAGCTTGAAAGATAGCTTCTAGAGATTGCTTTTAGCACCATACTCTTGCACTTTCTTTGATTTTATATTCTTGATTTGTTGTTTTGATTATTATTTTGGTGAGTTTCTTTTGATTTTTCTTTTTAAATAAGTGTTTTTAGTGTTCTTCTTTAAGTTTCTTTTTCATCCTTTCTTATAAAAAGCTCTTGAATTTTTTTTTCTTAGTTTTTGGATATGGCCGAATGGCACAGTTTTTTTTTAGTTGCTATTTACTTTGTTATTTCATGTTATTTTTGATTTTAAATAAATCTTGATGCTTTAAATCTTCTTCTACTACATAGACTTGAAGCTTGTTTTAATTTGGTTGCTTGTTTATTTCCATTTATGAGTCTATTATCATGTTTATTTTACTATTCTTGAATTTTTGATTTTCCATTTTCAAAATGTTTAAGTTTGTTTATGTTTTATATTTTGTAATCCATGTGCTTGTGAAAATGCTTGTTGATTTTCATGCCTCTACTTTATATTTGCATGATTTGATTGTTATTCTTTAGTTAGGTATGTTAGTATATCAAGTGTTTGTGAAAATGCCATTCTCATTTTGAACATGAGGCCATTCAGCCACCTCATTTTATTTGCTTTGTGTGTGCATTTTTATTATGTTAGTTGATAGATTTGCATTTTCATAACATTTGGTTGAGTATTTTGTTTAAGCATGCCTTGTGTTTGTGTTATTGCCATGCATATTTTAGATATAGGATTGGTTTGTTTTGCCATGCATATTCATGCATTTTAGACATAGGTTGCATTAAATGCCATGCAAGTTCATTTAGGTCTAGGTCATTTTATTGATGCCATGCATTTTTCATGTCATTTAGGTTTTAAATCATGCATTTCATGCATCGTACTGTTGTATTTTTCATGCATTTCATGTCCATGCCACTTGACTTATGACTTAGGCCAATCAATGGCTCAAAGTCATGCTCACTTGAGCATACTTGTGGAAAATTAAAGAGTTGTCAAATTGATTATTCTACCTTTGTCATTTTTTACTTAGCCAATTTTTGCCTAACTTTTCAAAAGTGTTAGCTACTGTTTGTAAGTCTTTTAGAGAGTCTCTAATATTTTTACTTTGATTTTTAAATGATTTTATCAAAGACAAAAAAATGTGTTTTGACAATACAGTTTTTTCACCCAGTACTCGTACTTTCCCGATTTTTATGGGAAGTTATCTTTAATCATAAAATTAAGACGATTTGTTCCCGTGCAGTTGTACATGTTCTGAGTCTCCAGTATTTGTTTTAGATCTTTTTGAATTTTTAGAAATAGGAAAAAAATCGTGTTTTAAAACTAGACAGTGGAGTTAGAATTGAATTTGAAAGAAAATCACTTTTCTGTTTTGGTTAAGTTACTTAGAGAGGGCTGATTAGGAAGTTTATCTACTGACTTAGGATAGTTTCTAAGCCTTTTTAAACTCTAAAAATGATTTTTTAAGTCTCGGGTTATGGGTGGTCAAGTCCGAGATTTTAAACTTAGAAAATTAGAGCCATTTAAAAAAGGGTTTAGCTAAGTTTTTATTTTTAATCTAAGCTTTTTAAAATTGTTTTCAAACAATCGCAAAGTATTTTGGTTTTATAATATTTAATTTGATATATTTTCCTAACGTAGCCGGGTATCTTTTTAGATATACAGATTTCCTTAATTAAAGGAAAAAATACACTTTCATGCATTGCATTTTCCATATTCATGCATGTCATATAATATGTGATTTTTTCTATGATAATTTCTATGGTATTGTTATTATTTTCATTTATATTTTTGATGTTATATTGTTTATTATATGGTTTGAATATTTCATGATATCCTATGCTTTTTATTTAGTTATTTTTGTCATATTATTTAGCATATGCTATGTTCATGCACTATTATTTTTATTTTCATGCATATTATATGATAGCATTATTTTATATTTCATGTCATTTCGATTATATGCCATATCATTTATATTTGCCATGTTATTTAAATTATTTCATTTCATATAGAATATATTATGTTACCTAGGTCATTTCGTTTCATGTAGAATATATTATGTTAACTAGGTTATTTCATTTCATTTAGAATATATTATGTCACTTAGGATATTTTATTTCATTTAGAATGTATCATATGACTTAGGATATTACATTTCATATAGAATATATTATGTTACCAAGGTCATTTCATTTCATTTAGAAATATATCATATAACTTAGGACATTTCATTTCATTTAGAATATGCTAAGACATTTAAATTATATCATATCATTTAGGTTGCATTATATTATTTATACTTTGCTATGTCATTTTATTTATGTCATACATATTCATATTTTTTTTAAAATGTTTTCAAAAAGGTAATGATTTTCAATAAAATAAAGATATTCTCGAGTTAAAATAATTCATGAATTCTCTGCCGAGTTTGCTGGGGAGGATATCATCAATTATCATTAATAACGGAATATCTTCTTTAAAATGAGAATGATTTGGTAAGTTTTCCAACCTAATAAAAATTTCTATATTTTGCCACGTTTGTTGGGGAATATAGGAAAATTTTGAATTTATAAATTCCGGATCATTTTCAATTAAAAATGGAATTATTTTTCTTTAAATTGAGAATTAACTTGAAATACTAAATTTAAAACCGACTTTTTACTGAGACTTGAGATAACACATGATTAATAAGGTACCATTTTATAAGGGCGTTGTGGGGTTTCTAATCCTTCCCCACACGTAACCGAGTCCCAAACCCACTTTTTTGATTTCTCTAGTTTAAAACACCGACTTGAAATTGGTTTTAAAAATATGTTTTAATTAATTTTAAAATGTTTTATAAAACCGGTTTTAATAGGTGGCCGATCACACCTAGCCAAAAAAAAAGATTGGTGGCGGCTTTATGTCTTTTTCAAGGTCATTTTCAAAACCTTCATTTTTCAAGAGGAATTAAGTCGACTTTTACTCTTCTTTTTTTTAAATGTCATGCGTAACGAAATTAAAGTGTTGCGATGAGACTTGTTATTTTTTTTAGGTTGTGACAAAATATAGTATAGAAAATAATGTAAAGAACATATATAAAATTAAACATAGACATGCAAAGCAAATAATAAGCAAAACTAGTAAATAAAACAAGGAAAGTTAAGCTCCATAGTTGGTATAAAATGGGCATAGCCTCTCACCTAACCATAATCACTTGGTCTTGCCAAGATCATGAAGCCTTTCCATTTCAAAAATCAGAAAATAAACCATGCTAAACAGCAAAATTAAGGTGAGCTTCATGGTAGGTAAAAATATGCATAGCCTCTCCCCTAACCATGGCCACTTGGTCTTGCCAAGATCATGTAGCCATTTCAACCTTTTTTGCTTCATCATTTTGTAAAAAATCAGAATATAAAATACTCTAAAGAAACCTTCTAAAAATCATTTTTCTCACAACAACATGCAAGGCATAAAAAAGAAAATACCAAGGCCAACAAACATGCCAAATTCGGCCAAGGCAAGAACTATGTAAAAAAAAAAAATTGTTTTCAACCGTTTTGATGAAGAAGAAGAGATGAAAACTTAAGTAAACATTTAAAAAACTTTATTTCTACGAAAAATGTAGTAGGAAAACAAAATAGAAAATTAAGAAATCACCATGGAAAACAAGAAGAAAGCTATGCTAGAGCTTGGTAGAGATGACTACCTTCAAGCTCCTCTATTGAAAACTTTTTTTTTTCTTTCTTTCAAAACCTTTTTCTTTCTAAATTAGCTACTGACTTCAGCCAAAAAACTTGTGAAAAAAAAATGCTCAGCCCCCCTCCCTCAGCCTTGGCCGAATGGCTTCTCCACTATTGGATGGAATTTGCACTTTTTCTCCTCCAATCTTGGCGCTTAGATTAAGATATTTATTTTTCAATACTTTCTTGCCAATCTTGGCCCTTAGATTAAGAATGGCCTCTCCATTTGATTTTTTTTTTCAATACATTTGAAATAATAAAAAATTAAATTCTGGAAGTTTTCAAAATTTTTCGAGTCCATTTGCTATTTATTTCGAATTTATTTCCAAAATTGCCTCTTTTATGCACTCGAACTTCACCATTTCTTAAACGAGCTCTGAATCCAGGTTTTTCTTCACCAATATTTTCCAAATAATTCAAAAATGTGATCTGGAAGTTTTCATAATTTTTGGAGCTCATTTGCTATTTTTTCGAGATTTATCTGCTTGAATTACTATGTAAGGGACCCAGGATTTGGCCATTTTGCAAACGAACTCCGAATCAAGATTTTCGTTTGCCAATATTTTTCAAATAATTTAAGAATGAGATTTGTAAATTTTCATAATTTTTGGAGCTCATTTACTATTTTTTCGGGATTTATCTGCTTGAATTACTACATAGGGGACCCGGGATTTGGCCATTTTGCAAACGAACTCCGAATCAAGATTTTCTTTCTCCAATATCTTCCAAATAATTTAAGAATGAGAATTTCAAGTTTTCAGAATTTTCGGAGTTCATTTGCTATTTTTCCTAAATTTTCCAATTTCGCCCTTTTGCCTATGAAACCCGGTTTTGCTCAAAACAAGTCCGATTTTCAGATTTTCTTCAAACTAAGCTTTGGGCTATCCTTGTTTAATCACTCCTCATCAATTAGGGGCTGTAGTCCTATCGAATTGGGTCATTTCTGTAATTCTTCCAAATTTCACCGAAATCCATCAAAAACCCTAATTCTCGGTTTTCTTCCGAATTGACTTTTCTTTCAGTTTTTCTTCCAAGTAGCTTCTCCGTTACCCGTAGTCAGTGTTTATCTTTCATTTGGGACCTTCAATTTTGACCAATTTGATCGTTCAAGTATTTTTTTCCCAAATTTCCTGAACTAGGGTTTCCTTTCTACTGAATTTTCTTAACCCGACTTCTGAACTCCATATCTTTCAATGTGGACCTCGAATTATCAAAATTCTTTCACCATCTTTCAATTGAACTTCAAATCCTGATTTTGAAAGTGGGTTGACTTTTTTAGTAGTTGACCTTTTTGGGGTTAATTTTTTTGGGGTTGACTTTTTTCAAGTTTGACTTTTTTGTCTGCTTTCTTAGACAAAGTCTCGGAGTACCACTTGCAGGATGAAAAAAGCCTTTTAGCATTTTGAAATATCAATTTAGGAAGAAAACATACCTATTTTAGTGGTTCAGTCAAAATTAGGTGTCTACAATTTGTATACAAAGAGGGGGCTAATTTGGGTCATTAGCTACTGTCTTAGGTTGATTTCCATGTCATTTCAAGGATAAAAATTGATTTTGCGAAAATTAGGTCTAGGTGGTCAACCCGGGTTTCAAAAATTAGGGAAACTAGAGCCTTTTTGAAGGAGTATTCGGCCATGAGGCCTTTTTCATCCCAAAAATTCCAATTTTTTTAAATCCGAGCCCAAAGTCTTTTGGTTTTGAAAATCCAATTTAAGTTTCTTTCAAAGGTAGTCGAATACCTTTTTTAGGTATATGGATGTCCTTACTTCAAGAGAGAATTACACCTTCATGCATTGCATGTTTTAAAATGTTTTTTTATTTATTTTAATTTGACATAAAACATATGTTTCGTTCTCCTAAACATTTGGCGAGAATTAGTTCCTAATCTTTGCCGAGTTCCGAAGAGGTTAGGAAATTGTTCAACGCACGTGTTTGTGGAATAGAAAGATATTGGATTTTTTTTTATTCGAAATCAGATAAATGTAATAAGAAAGAATTATTTTCCAAGCTTTGCCGGGTTTGCCGGAGAGTGTGGTAATATTTTTCAATATATGCTATTTGTATGATTCCTCACATGAAAATTCTATATCCATGAATGTTCCATGTTGATGTCATTTTATATTCATGTTGCCATAATTAGATTTTTCCATGTCATTCATTCATGTGCCATGTTATTCATATGCCATGTCATGTCATTCATGTGCCATGTCATTCATACGCCATGTCATCCATTCACATGCCATCTCATCTAGGTTGTGCCATGTCATTCATATGCCATGTCATCCATTCACATGCCATGTTATTCATTCATGTGCCATGTCTTTCATATGCTATGTCGTCCATTCACATGCCATGTCATCTAGATTGTGCCATGTTATTCATATGCCATGTCATTCATTCATGTGCCATGTCATCTAGATTATGCCATGCCATTTATTCATGTGCCATGTCATTCATATGCCATGCCATTCATTCATGTGTCATGTAATCTAGACTACGCCATGTCCTTTATTCATGTGCCATGTCATTCATATGCCATGTCATTCATTCATATGCCATGTCATTCATTCATGTGCTATGTCATTCACATGCCATATCATTCATTCACATGCCATGTCATTTGAATTATGCCATGTCATTCATTCATGTGCCATATCATTCATATGCCATGTCTTTGATTCATATTCCATGCCATTCATTCTTTTGGCTATATCATTTAAATTTTGTCTTGTTATAGTAAATTGCTTGCCATGCCATGTTAATTATGCATGTTATACATTCATGTTTTAATGATAATTTATACATTCATGCACATTTAAACTTTTGAAAATTGATATTTTTTAATAAAATAAGACAATATTCCGAGTTATGAATTCTCCTCCGGGTTACCGGGGAGTCTTCATCAATTATATTAACGAAGGAATACATTTCTAAAAGAGAATGTGGAGATTTTCTAAAACAACAAAAATTCTATATTTTTGCCAATTTGCCGGGGAATATAGAAAATTTTTGTAATAACAAATTTCGGATCATTTCCAAAAAAAAAAAATAGGATTGTTTTTTAAAATGGAAATTATTTTCAAATACCAAATCTAACATTGACTTTTCACCGAGACTCGAGATAACACATGACTAATAAAGTACTATTTTATACGGGCATTGTATGGGTGCTAATCCTTCTGATAAGTGTTTATATTCATGTATTTTCATATATCAATTCCTTATATTTTATGCTTAGTTCCTTGAAAATCCTTGATAGTTACTATGGTTTTATGTTTTGTAGGTCTTTTGGAAGATAAAGATTGCTATGGAGTTGAAAAGAGTGAATTTGGACAAGAAATGAAGTTTCAAGCACAAAGGAAAGCTGACTGCTCATCAAGGAGACACTATGTGGCTAAACCTAACCTAAACCTTCTATAAATAAACTAGTGGCTTATCATATACTCTTTATCCATAAAAACCCTAGTTGAAAAACCTACTCCCACACCAAAATGAGCACTAGCGCCAACTTTTATTTCCTTGTTAAGTTGTTCAGCCGCCACCTCCTTTTTGTAATGTCATGACTGCCCTAATTCTTCCTTTATAGAATACCCTAGCTGACTTACATGTTCTCCTAGTCAAACAACGACCAACGTCAAAAAACAATTTAGGTTAAAAAGATGTCAGCCGCCAACCCCTTTATAGACACCATGGGCTGCCTTAAATTATCCTTTGTTGAATAACCTAGTTGAAACATATGCTTCTCCTTGTCAAAGTATGATTAGTGGCTGTCAACTTTTAAATTTGCTATGACTTTCCTTATTTCTACATACCTTGGCTGCCAAGTTTGATTTCTTTCCTTAAACATATTAAGTCAGCCGCAAGTCACCAAACTTTCCTTATTTTGAAGAAACCTTGGCTGCCACTCAACATTAAATGCTCATTAAATGCTCAAGACCTAGAGGCTGCCTATAAATAGAGACATAAGGGGGAGTTGATCTCTACACAATTCCAAACAAGAGTCTTCTAATTTTCTTCTTTTCTTAGAGAGTTTGAGAGAGCAAGAGGCTGAATAGCCAATATGCCTCTTCTTCTTCTTCTTCTTCTTCTTCTCCATTCTTCTAGTTTTCTTCTTGTTTTCTCTTTTAATTATATGTTTATGTTAGCAATGCCTATGCAAGGCTAAACTTTTCTTTGGTTAAGCGTGATTTCAAAGCCCTAGACATGTTATGTAATTAATTTTCAAATTCTATCATATATTATTTTTCTAACAAAGTTGTTTATGTTCTTCTACATGAATTGTTTATGATTTTTATCTTGATTTGTTTAGGATGCATACTAGATAGATCTTGATAATTATCTAGTGCTAGTTTATGAGTCTTGATACGTAGCTTGTCTTGATTTCTAGTCAATAGTGGCAATTTGTAATTAATGATTATGTTAAAGTTTTCACTAATTGTAAAGTAGAACATAACCTAAGTTGCAAAGTTAAACAATTCATGTTCATGCTTTTGTTGCTTAGATCAACCTATCTTTCTCATCTTAAAGCTACTATTAAATTAAATTTAGAGATGTTTTCCTTGGTTGTTTGATAGTTAGAGATTAAGTAGTGGAATTTGTCCTGCTTAACGATGAATTAAGGAAGGATTGGGGTAACATGGGAGGTTGTTATCTACGGTTGTTAACTTAGATAGATAATTAATATTGCTAGGTCTGAATTCGATTCATAATGATGTCTAGTGGTGGAGAATGAACCTTTAGCCATATTCCTCATATCTTATTACTTCTTATTTACTTACTTTATTACTTTTATTGTTTGCTTTAGTTTAAATTGATTCCAAAACCCCTTTTACTTTTGTTTTCTTGTTTTTAAGTGATAAACTATTAACTTATAAAACTAAAACCCAATCCATGAGGACTCGACCCTTGCTCACTACTTATACCTAACAATTGATTTTTTCTAGTGAAAGGTTTTAATAATATACACTCTTTTGGGTGCATCAAGTTTTTGGCACCGTTGCCGAGGATTGCTTCCATTAGTTTATTGGTTTATTCTTATTTTCTGTTCTAATTAGTTTATTTTCTTGTTTTCTTTTTTCAGTAAATGTTTCAAACCTCCGAAGAAGACGAAAATTACTTAAGACTTAGGAGAATTCGGGAATTCATAACTTCTTAACAACAACCAAACGAGGAGTTGATCCAAACCATCCAAGAGGAACAAGGAAAGATGGCAGCAAACAACCGAACTCTTAAAGAGCTAGCCAGTCTGGACTTGGATCAACAACTATTGTGCATAGAGTATTCTACTCTTCAGGTAGCATTTGAATTAAAATCTAGTTTGACTGATCTTCTTCCAACTTTTCATGGTTTTGTAGGAGATGATCCAAATAAGCACCTCAAGGAGTTCCATGTAGTATGTTCTAGCATGAGACCGACCGGGGTCACGAAAGAGCAAATAAAGTTGAGAGCCTTGCCATTCTCTGTAGCTGATTCGGCAAAGGAATGGCTCTACTACCTACCATCCAGGTCCATCACTACATAGAATGGGATGAAGAAAACATTCTTAGAAATATATTTCCCAGCATCTAAGGCTACCAACATCAGAAAAGAGATATGTGGGATTCGGCAATACAATGGAGAATCCTTGTACGAATATTGGGAGAGGTTCAAGAAACTTTGTGCATCATGTCCACACCATCAAATAAGTGACAACTTCTCATCCAATATTTCTATGAAGGTCTCTTGCCCATGGAGAGATGCATGATAGATGCAACAAGTGGGGGAGCGTAGTTGATAAAACTCCAGAAGCTACTAGACTTCTTATCTCCAACAGAGTAGCCAACTCACAATAATTCACCATGAGAAATGAACTACCACCACAACAAAAAAAGTGAATGAGGTAAGTATATCATCCCTTGAAAAAAAATTTGATAAACTAAATTCTCTTGTGCAACAAATAGCTGCAGGTCAATTGCAGCAAATTAAGGATTGTGGTATATGTTCAAACGTGGGGCACCAAACTGATATGTGCCCAACACTTCAAGATGATCCAAATGAACACGTAAATGCTATGGGTGGATTTTCGGGCCAACCATAAAAGTATGATCCCTATTCAAACACTTACAATCCAGGATGGAGGGATCATCCAAACTTTAGATATGGAGGGAATCAATCACAAGTTGCTCCTTCACCCATTGACAATAGACCATCGGGTTTTTAGCAAAGAATGCAACAACCATACCAAACCCGACAATACGGACCACCACCACAAGATTCAGGTGATCTAGTAGATCTTGTCAAATCCCTTACTACTAGCCAATTGCAAATGCAACAGGAAACAAGGGAAGCAAAGACAAGCATTCATGAGACAAAAAGGCAAATGAGAGAAATGGAAACAATGATGAGTCAATTGCAGACTCAAATAGGACAAATGGCAACAGCGATAAACCAATTGCAAGCACGGGATTTCGAGAAATTACCTTCTCAAACTATAGTGAATCCTAGAGAAAACACAAATGCCATAACTTTAAGAAGTGGGAAACAACTTGAGACACCACAAAAGGATAATGCTCAAAGAGAGGACAACACCAATGCATCATCTTCACAACCCGATGAGCCACATGTTAAGGTAACTCCTAAACCATCTTTTCCTTCTTATATAGCTCTTCCCCCCTTTTCCAAGCAGGTTAGCAAAGTCCAAAAAAGAGGAACAAGAGAAGGAAATTTTGGAGACTTTTCGAAAAATTGAGGTAAACATTCCTCTACTAGATGCCATAAAGCAAGTGTCACGATATGAAATTTTTTTGAAACAATTGCACACTTCTAAGAGGAAGCTCAAAGGGAATGAAAAGGTAAGTGTGGGAGAAAATATTTCAGCTGGTCTTCAAAAGAAACTCCAATCTAAATGCAAGGATCCAGGTATGTTCACCATTCCTTGTAAAATAGAAACACCAGGTTTGAACGTGCTATGCTAGATTTAGGAGCATCCAATAATGTTATGCCATATTCAATTTATGCTTCATTAAATCTAGGACCATTAGAAGAAATCGGTGTTATAATACAACTCGTTGATCGCTCTAATACTTATCCAAGAGGAGTTATAGAAGATATTCTTGTACAAGTTAATGAACTGGTTTTTCCCCCTAACTTTTATGTTCTTGAGATGGAAGATGAGATGTCTTTTAATCCCACACCTATTCTATTAGGGAGACCATTATTGAAAATAGCAAAAACTAAAATAGATGTGCATGATGGAACTTTAACTATGGAATTTGATGGCAAGATAATTTGCTTTAATATTTTTGACGCCATGAGATACCCTAGTGATGTACACTCTATTTTTACTATTGATATAATTAATTCTTGAGTGCAGCAGGCTTATGAGTTAGATGGTGAAAATAGTTTGGAAACAGCCATTAGCCACACTTACCTTTCAACTTCCGTTTAGAAGTGCATAATTCTTTTAGAAACTTGGCTTATCTTGGCACTTGCTTAATAGCATCTAGTAAAGGAATGTTTACCTCTACTTTCTGAACGGTTTCCAAAATTTCCTTCTCTTGCTCTTACTTCTTGGACTTTGCTAACCTGCTAGGAAAAGGTGGAGGAGTTACACAAGAAGGAAAAGAGGGTTTAGGAGTTACCTTTTCTAGTGGCTCATTGAGATGTGAAGATAATGTCATGGTGTTATCGCACTATCCTTTTGTGGTGTTTCAAGTTGTTTCCCACTTCTTAGAGTGATAGCATTGGCATTCTCTCTTGGATTCACTATGGTTTGGGAAGGTAATTTCCCGAAATCCCTTGCTTGTGATTGACTCATGATTGTTGCCATTTGTACCATTTGAGTCTCTAAATTGCGGAGACTTGCCTTTGTGTCCCTTGTTTCCTGTTGAAGTTGCAATACATTAGTAGTAAAGGATTTGACAAGATCTGCTAGAGACTCACCTAAATTTTGTGGTGGTGGCACTTGTTGTCGAGATTGGAATGGTTTTTGCATTCTTTGCTGAAAACCCGATGGTCTATTCTCAATGGGTGCGAGCAACTTGTGATTGGTTCCCTCCATAATTAAAGTTTGGATGATCCCTCCATCCTGGATTGTAAGTGTTTGAGTAGGGATCATACTTCTTGGTTGGTTCTGAAATCCACCCATGGCAATCACATGTTCATTGGTGTCCTCTTGAAGTGTTTGGCACATATCAGTTTGATGCCCCATAGTAGAACATATGCCACAAGCCTTAATTTATTGTATATTACCTACAGCCAATTGTTGAACAAGAGAAGTCAGTTGATAAATTTTTTGTTCAAGGGATGATGTACTTACCTCATTGACTTTCTTGGGTTGTGGTGGTGGATCATGTCTTATTGAGAATTGTTGGGAATTTGCTGCCATGTTGGAGATGAGAGCTTTAGCAGCTCCGGAAGTCTTATCAACTAAAGCTCCCCCACTTGCGGCATCTATCATACTTCTCTCCATGGGCATGAGACCTTCATAGAAATATTGGATGAGAATTTGTTCACTTATCTGATGGTGTGGACATGATGCACAAAGTTACTTGAACCTCTCCCAATATTCATACAAGGCCTCTCCATTGTATTGCCGAATCCCAGATATCTCTTTTCTAATGTTGGCAACCTTAGATGCTGGGAAATACCTTTCCAATAATGTTTTCTTCATACCATTCCTTGTATTTATGGTCCTAGATGGTAGATAGTAGAGCCATTCCTTTGCCGAATCAGCTAAAGAGAATGGGAAGGCTCTCAACTTAAATTGCTCTTCCATGACCCCAGTTGGACTCATTCTTGAGAAAACTACATGGAATTTCTTGAGGTGCTTATTTGGATCCTATCCTGCAAAACCATGAAAAGTTGGGAGAACATGAATTAAATCAGATTTTAATTCAAAATCTACCTCAAGATTAGCATATTCAATTCATAATGGTTGTTGACCCAAGTCCGGAGAGCTAGCTCTTTGAGAGTTTGTTGTCAGCAGCCATCTCTCCTTGTTCCTCTTGGATGTCTTGGATCAACTCTTCACTTGAATTTTTGTATGAAGCAAAAAATTCCAAGATTCTCCTAAGTCTTAAGTCTTCTTCGGGAGCTTAGAACATTCACGGAAAAACAAAAACAAGAAAGTAACTAATTAGAACTGAAAGTAAGAATAAATCGAACAACAAATAAACTAAAAGAAGCAATTCCCGGCAACGGCGCCAAAAACTTGATGCACTCAAAAGAGCGTATCTTATTTAACCTTGCACTAAAAATATCAATTGTAAAGTATAGAAATAAGCAAGGGTCGAGTCCACAGGGATTGGGTTTCAATTATAAGTTTATTGGTTCAAAACTTTAATTCTAAGAAAAAAAATAAAAGAAAGAAAAAGGGGGTTTTGAATTAAGTGAGAGTAAAACAAATTAGAATAATAAGAGTGCAAGTAATTAAATAGAAGGAATCAAATATGAGAAAAGTAGGGTTAAGGTTTCATTCTCCACCACTAGACATCATTAAGAATCAATTTCATATCTATCAACATCAATTAACTATCAAAGTTAACAACCGTAGATAACAACAAGCTCTGTTACCCCAATATTTCCTTAGTTCATTGTTAAATAGAACAAGCTCTCTATTTAATCTCTAACTATTAGACAACCTAGAATAATTTCTCTAGATTTAATGTAATAGCAGCCTTAAGAAGAGAAAGATAGGTTGATCTAAGCAACAAACTCATAAGCTCGGATTGTTTAACTTATTTATGTTCCATATTGCAATTCTCGAAAACCCAACATAATCATGAATTACAAATTGCTACCATTGAATAGGAAATCAAGACAATTACACGGATCAAGATTCCTAAACTAGCATTAGATAATTATCAGGATATATCTAGTTGTACACCTAAACAAATTAAGACATCATCATGAACATTTTTAATGGAAGAACGTGCTTAACTTTGATAGAAAACAATGATAGATAGATTCTGACAATTAATTAATTACAAAACATGTTTAGGGCTTTGAAATCATCCTTAACCAAATAAAAGTTTAGCCTAGCATAGGCATTGTTAACATAAACATAAGATTCAAAAGAAAAAAAAAACTAAAGAAAGAAAGAAAGAAGAAGAAGAAGAAGAAGAAGAAGAAGAAGAATATTAATTATTCAGCTTCTAGTTCTCTCAAACAAAGAAAAAATCAGAATATTGTAGCTTGGAGAATTGTAGAGATCAGCTCCCCTTTGTGTCTTTATTTATAGGTAGCCTCTAGGTCTTGAGCATTTAATAAGCATTTAATGTTGAGTGGCAGCCAAGGTTTCTTCATAATAAGGAAAGGTTGGTGACTTGCAGCCAAAGGATATTTAAACAAGGAAATATGCTTTACTTGCAGCCAAAGCATGTAGAAATAAGGAAAGTCATAGCTGATTTAAATCTCCTACTTTGATAAGGATTAGCTTTAAGGAAAGATTCTTGCAATTGATGCAATTAATGCAAGTTAGCAGGCACTAATCCTACTTTGACAAGGAAAGACATATATTTTGGCTAGTTTATTTATCAAAGGACAAATTAAGGCAACCATATTGTTTAAATAAAGGGTGGCGGCTGCACAAATTCACAAGGAGAAATAAGTTGCCACTAGCCCTAATTTAACCATGGGAGTGGATTTTTCAACTAGGGTTTTTAGGAATGAAAAGTATATAATAAGCCACTAGTTTATTTATGGAAGGTTTAGGTTAGGTTTAGCCACATAGTGTCTCCTCGATGGGCAGTCAACTTTCCTTTGTGCTTGAAGCTTCATTTCTTGTCCAAATTCAGTATTTTCAACTCCATAGCAATCCTTATCTTCCAAAACAGCTACAAAACACAAAATCGTAGCAACTATCAAGGATTTCCAAGAACTAAGTGTCGCAACCTAAAAAATAACGAACTTCTCATCGCAAGACTTTATTATTCGTTAAGCGTGACATTAAAAAAAGAGGAAAAGTCGACTTAATTCCTCTAGAAAAACGAAGGTGTCGATACGTGATCTCGATCGCGGGGACCCGTTCGAGTGAGGGGAAACAGAAGTAGAGGAAAAGATGACTTAATTCTTCTAGATTGAAATAAACGGCCGAGGGTATGAAAACAGCCTCGTAAAAAGACATGGAGTCGCCACCAATCTTTTTTTAGCTAGGTGTGATCGGCCACCTATTAAAACCGGTTTTATAAAACATTTTAAAATTAATTAAAATATTTTTTAAAACCAATTTCATGTCTGCGTTATAAACCAGAGAAATCAAAGAAGCGGGTCCGGGAATAGGTTACGTGCGGGGAAGATTAGCACCCCCACAACGCCCGTATAAATCGATACCTTATTAATCGTGTGTTATCTCAAGTCTCGTTAAAAAGTTGGTTTTTAATTTAGTATTTCAAGTTAATTCCCAATTTAAAGAAAAACAATTTCATTTTTAATTGAAAATGATCCGGAATTTATTAATTCAAAATTTTTCTATATTCCCCAACAAAATCGGCAAAATATAGAAATTTTTATTTATTTTGAAAACTTTCCGAATCATTTATAGAAAGAAAGATATTCCTTTATTAATGATAATTGATGATATTCCTTCCAGCAAACCCGGTAGAGAACTCATGAATTATTTTAACTCGGGAATATCTTTATTTTTTTTATTGAAAATCATTATCTTTTTCAAAACATTTAAAATTATGAACATGAACATGTATGACATAAATAAAATGACATGGCAAAGTCTAGATAATATAATGCAACCTAAATGATATGAATAATTTAAATGACATGGTACATTCTAGGTAAAATGAAAAATCCTAAGTATCATGGTATATTCTAAATGAGATAAAATAATTTAAATGACATGGCAATTTTAAATGATATGGCATATTTTAAATGACACGACATGTTATAAGTAAAATAACCTAAATGACATGGAATATGATCTAAATGACAAGAAATGACATGAAATTAAAATAATGCTAACATATAATATGCATGTAAATGAAAATAAAAATAATAATGCATAAACATAGTATATGCTAAACAATATGACAAAAATAACTAAATAAAAAACATAGGATATCATAAAACTATAAAAATAATATGGCAAACAAATATAAGATCATAAAATGTGAATTAAAATAATAATAATATCATGGAAAATATCATAGCAAAAATCACACATTTAAATAAAATGCATGAACATAGAAAATGCAATGCATGAAAATGTATTTTTTTTCTTTAATTAAAGAAATCCGTATATCTAAAAGGATATCAGGCTACCTTAGGAAAATATGTCAAATTAGATTTTCTAAAAAACACTTTGTGATTGTTTGAAAACAATTTTGAGGAAAACTTGAATAAAAATTGAAATGGTTACCAAACCCTTTTAAAATGGCTCTATTTTTCTAAGTTTAAAATCCCAAACTTAACCACCCTTAACCCGAGATTTATAAAATCATTTTTAAAGTTTAAAAAGGCTTAGAAGCTACCCTAAGACAGTAGCTAAATCTTCTAACCACCCCCCTCTAAATGCCTTAGCCAAATTCAACCATTATATCTCATTTGATTTCAAATCTACCTCTACCGAATTTATCACACGATTTTTTTGCCTATTTTTAAAAATAAAATAAAAAATCTAAAAAAAATACTGGAGACTTAGAACATGTAAATATACACGAGAAAAAATTTTCTTAATTTTTTGACTAAATATGGTTGCCCAAAAAAATCGAAGAAGTTCGAGTACTGGGTGAAAAAAACTGTTTTGTCGAAACACATTTTTTGCCTTTGATAAAATCATTCAAAAATCAAAGTAAAAATTGTTGGAAATCATCCTAAAGACCTAAGGACAGTAACTAAACATTTAAAAACCTTGGACAAAAATTGGCTAAGTAAAAAAAAATCATAAAGGTAGAATAATCAATTTGACAATTCCTTAATTTTCCACAAGTATGCTTTAGAGAGCATGACTTTGAGCCATTAATTGGCCTAAGTCACAAATCAAGTGGCAATGACATGGAATGCATGAACATACAGCAAATGAAATGTATGAAATGCATGGTCTAAAGGTCTAAATGGTAAAGGAAATGCATGACAATTCAAGACAACCTAAATGCCTAGCATGAATTTGCATGGCAATAAATGCTATCCTAACTCAATATGCATGCAATGCTTGATAATGCAAATACGATTTGGACCTAATATGTCATGAAAATGCTAATGTGACCTAAGACCTAAACAACATAGTAATGCATGAAAATTCCAATGTGATTTAAGACTCAATATGCATGGCAATACCAAGATGGCCTAGACCTAAAATGTAATGAACATTCATAGCAATACTATGAACATACAATGACTCATGAAACTATTGTCAATGCTGGAACAAACAGCAACTAATACACAATTTCAAGATATGATAATGCAAAGCATGTTACCTAAACAAAATGCAAATGCATGACAAGGCAAGGGATGCATGAAGAGGCCAAATGATCACATGAGACTCTAATGCAATCCTATTTAGTAAATGACACAAGTACATGACAAAGATGCATAATGTCATGACATTTTCATAAGCATATAACATACTTAAATCAAAATGCACAAGCTCATGGCATGGAAATACAAACAAGTTAAGAAACAAAAGGAAAATGCACATGCAAGGCATACAAAAATGGAAGTGCCGAATGGTCAAGAAAATGATGGCATTTTATCATAGCATTTTCATGAGCACATGGCATACTAAAATCAAAATGTACAAGTTCAAGGCATGGAGATGCAAACAAGTTAAGAAGCAAAAGGAAAATGCACATGCAGGGTGATGGAAACTCAATTAAGAGTTGTAAACCCAAGTGCAGGTTATGTTCAAGTAATAAATTCTCGGGTGTCCGAGGTCGAACCACAGGGAAGCGTATTAGTAAGTATAAGTTTATAAATATATAAGAAAAAGAAAGTAAACAAGATATTAGGGAATCAACAACAAAACAAAATAAACAAGATATTAGAGAACAAAATAAATAAAATAACATAAAAGAAATTAAACAAAATATAAAAAACAATAAGAAAGGATGTTGAGGTTAGAGAATCCACTCTTGGTGTTATGCTAAGATTAATCTTGTTTTATTACACAATTGAAATCCACACATAAGGGAGGTTCCAATCGGAAGGTTTAGCAATTCAGTCCAAATTGTCCAACGTCCATAGCATATGATATTATGTTCATTTGGTGTCCTCAAAACTCATAAAAAGAGTCCAAGCATTCCTTATGCCAAGGTATATGTCTACAACAAATCAAGGTTATGAAACCAAGCATTTACTGTGCCATTTTCATTGTCAATAATGAATCAAGATCTCTACTTTGCAAGTATGATTTTAAACCAAAAGAAAATATTATCTATGCTAGTGCTTATAAATGATGATTCATTTTAGCTCATGTTTAAGAGACTAACCTTAGCATTTACCAAGAGCTTCACCTCATCACCTCAACAATATGATTAGAAACACATACTAGATATGAATAAAATGAAAAGAAATGTAAGAAGAAAAAGAAGACTAGAGAAAGGAAAGAAAAAGAAAACTTAGAGAATTTTATTACAATGGCTATCCTACCAATGTATCATGTATCCCAATACTCATCCAAGGCCCTCTATTTATACACATTTTGGAGGGCTAAATGACAAGAGACAAGCTTTACAAATTTCAAAGGTAGGTATAATAGGTGGGTGCATTTTTCTAACAATTTTCGTCATATTGTATGACAATTCTGATCAGCCAGCTTGATGGTCGATTTTGTCAATGTTGGAGGCTCGATCTGATAAAATGGTCTTCTAGAAAAATATACCCCTATCAGTTACGGATCCATAGCCGTTGGAATCAGATCATTTGCGCACGTGGATCGGAAGATATGGTCAAAATACCAAAACGGTGCAGAACAGACGTCATTGCACATCAGCCAACTTGATGGTCGATTTCGCTAGGGAAAACGACTCCGTTTCAAGAAGTGTAAAACATGAAAAAGATAGATATGCCTCTTAGCTTTGCAGGGATACAAAGTTCAGCCTTATTGCTTCAGTGAAACTCAAGATATAGCTGATATGGCAAAAGGTGTCGGAACTGGAACTGAACTGGATTTGCCCTTAATACTAGTAATCTGAAATCACTCAAAGAAACTTGTGAAAAACACCAAATTACATAAAAATATAAAAGATCATAAACACAATTAGACTAAACAATAATAACTCGTATTTGACACAAAACAATAATAAAACATAACTAAAAACTATATAATTATACGAGTTATCACACCCCCATACTTAGATTGTTGCTAGTCCCTAGCAACGACTCAATAAAAATAAAATAAGAAAATCTAATCTAATCCATTTTCGTAGGAAATCACGGTGGCACTTAGCATGTGACACAAGCCTTTAAACCCCTAGGTGTCCCTAGTGGACGAGTTTAGTCTCGTGAGGGTTTACTAGGACGATACCCACAAACATTGAAGAAATAAGAAAAACTAAAAATAATAATTATAACTAATCCTTCCAATATAAATTAGAGATAATCATTGGACAAGTCTTAAAAACTAATCAATAGCTTAAAGAAATTCACAAAAAATCTTGCTTGAATGTAAATAGTTTGAGTTAAGCCAATAATAACATAACATATTTCAATCAAAATAGTGTATATTCAAACTTAATCTCAACTTCTCACATGGGATACTCTCTTGATTTTCACTCTTTAAAGTAGTGGTAAAGTGTTTACACTCAATCAATCTCATGAAAACACTTCTACCATATGCTTGCTTGTCCACCTATTCTCCACTATTTAGATCATACAACTTCATAAATCAAGAGGTCTTTATTCAAGGTTGTAATGGGGCCAAAGGGTTATAATGTGGTTAAAGAACAAAAGGATAAAGATATCACAAAGGTTCCAAAGAGTTCATAGATTTTAGAGACATAATAAGATCATACAAATAAATCTTCTCAAAACTCTTATAAAGCACATAATAACATAGGCTAAATATTCATGTTGAGCCTTTGCATCATTCTAACCAACTTTGTAACATCTTTTTCTAGAAGTTCAAGAGAAGATTTTTTTTTTTTTTTTTTAATATGGGAATGTATTTGACAATGATCCCTTTCTTTTTCTCTTGACTTTTTCTTTTCTTTTCTTCCCCCACACTTATCTTTTGTTTCTAACCCAAATTTTCAAATAAAAATATCCCTTGTTTTTTTTGCAATATGTCTCAAAATATAAAATTCATCTTTAGAACAAGGGTAAGGATATAAGTATATTTAGGCTAGGTGTAAGTTGTGGTTACCAATAAAACATCATATTTAATGTAGGCTCAAATTGGCTCACTAGTGGGGATGTTCTCGTAGAACATTAATAATGGATGGCTGTTTGGCTCTGGTTATAATCCTAATGCCTCTATCATATTCATGTTGTCACATGTATCAATATAGTCTCAAACGGTTTAAAGCAAGTTCTAGAGAATCATGTAATCATAAGAGCACTCAAGAAAGAAATTAGATTGATTTGTATAATGCATCAATCATTATAGGCTCAAAAACTCACAAAGATGATTATACAAGTCAGATTAAGTCTAAACATGCTTCTTTCTCAATCAACATATCATATTAACATTGGCTCATAAAAAGGTTGACATCAAGCTCAATTCTCATGAAAATCTTCTCACTAATAAATCTGTTTTAGACTTATGCAATTCATATCTCATCATTGTATTGAAAGTAACTAAAAAAAACACACTAAGTCTAAACATGCTTTTTTTTTTTTTTTTTTTTTTTCTTTTTTTTTTTTTTTTGAAAGAAGAAGATTAAATCAAACTGACAAGGTATGTCTCAAGTCTCCCTTACTCAGACCTTGTTCAGAATGAATACTTCTAAATGTCTTAAAACACAACAATTTTTTTTTTTTTTTTTTTTTTTTTTTTTTTGAAGAAGAAGATTAAATCAAACTGACAAGGTATGTCTCAAGTCTCCCTTACTCAGACCTTGTTCAGAATGAATACTTCTAAATGTCTTAAAACACAACAATTTTTTTTTTTTTTTTTTAAGCAAAATATGTCCCTTACCCCCTACTAAAATATGACATTGTCCCCAATGTCAAATTTTAAAGGTAGAATTTAGGAGATATTACCTGCAGAGGTTGCTAACCACTTATTATAACTGAGACACAACAAGCAAAATGTTAGATAATGTCACAAAGACAAAGTGCAATCCACTCCTTGCTCGTCCATATCTCTTTTTCTTTTTCCGAGCGTTTGCGAAACAACCGTAGCAGATAAACACTCATAAGCTTGTAGCTTTTTGAGTAAATCTTCAATGGTTGTAGCAGAAATTATGGTTCTCCTTGCCTCTGAAAACATGAATCCATTATCCACAGCATTATCTAAATATGAAAGTAAATTACTAAAATAACCATTAATATTAAGCAAACCAATGGGTTTCTTATTTGTGACCAAAGATGACCAAGAAGCCACGCAAGCTATTTCTTCCAATGTACCCAGACCTCCTGGTAAAGCAATGAATGCATCGGCAGAATGGTACATGATTGTTATCCGTTCAGGGATACTCCAGACTTGTATTTCCTTACCCACGGTAGGTCCACAAAAATCTGTGAATAGTTTTGGCACGATTCCTAGAACTGGACTTCCTCCGGCGTGTGCTGCTGTAGCGACTGCTCCCATTAAACCCGTACTACCGCCTCCATAAATCAAGTGGATCTTTTGTTGGGCAAGTATTACTCCAACTCTTATGGCTTCATCAGCGAATATGTTATTTTTCCCTGGATAAGCACCTCCAAAGACACAAATTTTTTTAATGCGCTGGGACGAAGTGCTTTCCATTTTTTTTTTCTTTTTCGAGTGCCTGAAAGAGAATGAGTACATGGTGTAATATATAGAGGACTGAGTAGTGAATCAGACAAGAGTAATAATGTCGCCGAAAGTGTATTTGACCTGTCAGAAGAAAATGTTAACCTAACAAAAGATTTTTGCGTGATTTCAGGAAGAAAATCAAAAAGAGAAGAAAAATCAATCGTAAAAGACCAATGCAAAAAAAAAAACGAGAATAATTACACAAATCGAACAACACGTAAATTAAACTGAAATAAAGTTATTGCAAATCAAACCAAAAGCTGAGAAGTCATTTATTGTAGTTGTGATTGTGGCTCACATCTTCCTCTGGTTTTACGTCCAGAAACGGCTTAAACGCCTTCTATGAGTCGAGGATATGCTTCCCATCCAGTTTTCTTACAAGCTGGCAAACAGGGTCTTTTATCATCAGATTCCCAAGATGTTGCCATTCCCTTTGGAATTGCGGCCATAAATCAAGAATTTCTCTTTGTACGTCTCCACTAGGATGCGTCTCAAGAGAAAGTTGGATATTACCCAAATTCTCCTTACTCAGTCCATCCTTAATGAATTCAATTTTATCATCTCGATTAGAGGACGGAATCCCAATAGAACGACATTTACCGTTACACGTCCATCGTGCACACTTGTGGCAATTTGAACTCATGCGCTTTGCTCGTCGCTTCTTTGCATAAGTGCTTCTACCTGTACCTGGTAAATGCAAAACAGGAAGATATTCATCTTCACGTACCTTGGCTTCAATTATCCAACGTATGTCTTCAGGAATCCCTTTGTTCATAAGCATTCTTAATCTTTCTAATCGAACTTGGTAAAGCTTCAGTAAAATATTCCGAGGAAAAGGAGGAAATCGTTTCTGCAATCTTTTGAGAATATCATCCATCCTGAAAAAAAATGAAATAAAATAAAATGAAAGAGAAATTTATATACAATATCAGTTTTGTGGGTAGCTGATGGAACCGACTTAAATAATCACGGAGTACCGTTATCCGCCATTTAACCGGGGTAAAAAAAAAAATTATATTTACATCTAGTTATTTTCAAAACAAGGATCAGAAAGAAAAACAACCTCTTCTTGAGTAACATGATTTTCCAAAAAGAGTTTGAGTCTTTGTCCATTTACCTTGAATACGTTACCATTTTGAGGATTCTCAATGTCAACTGCTCCATAATGATACACATGCTTAACCACAAATGGGCCAGTCCATCTTGATCTCAACTTACCAGGAAATATGTGAAGTCTAGAATTATAAAGTAGAACTTTTTGCCCAACATTAAATGTTTTTCTTGAAATTAACTTGTCATGAAAGGCTTTAGTTCTTTTTTTATGAATTTTAGAATTCTCATATGCATCATTTTTGAGTTCCTCAAACTTTTGTTTCCAACAATGCTTAACCTGAAAAGAATTTAACAAAGAATCAGTGTGTGAAATTTCTGAAGCATTATCAAACTCACATTCAATTAAATAAGCTTCTAAAGGATCATGGAATGTGGTAGTGGTGAGATGTTTATGAACAAGTTCTTCAATGAAATCCACTTCATGTACTTCTGAATTATCACCAGGTTGCTTGCAAATGTTGAACACATTTAATTCTAAAGTCATATTTCCAAAAGAAATGTTCAACATACCATTCCTGCAATTTATCAGAGCATTAGAAGTTGCAAGAAATGGACGGCCTAATATAACAGGAATTTGAACATTTGGATTTGAAACAGGATGTGTGTCCAAAACAATAAAATCAACAGGGAAGTAAAAATTATCAATTTGAACCAAAACATCTTCAACTATCCCTCGAGGAATTTTTACAGAACGATCAGCTAGTTGAAGTGTAACAGGTGTTTCCTTGAGTTCACCTAAACCTAACTGTTGATAAACAGAAAAAGGCAAAAGATTAACACTAGCACCAAGATCAAGCAATGCACGTTCTATTCTAGTGTTTCCAATGATGCATGAGATTGTTGGACATCCAGGATCTTTGAATTTTGGTGGAGTAAGGTGCTGAATGATTGAGCTCACACTTTCCGTCAGAAATGCTTTCTTTTGTACATTATGTTTCCTTTTAACTGTGCACATGTCCTTCAAAAATTTAGCATAAGATGGAACTTGTTTGATTGCATCCAATAAAGGAATGTTAATCTTAACTTGTTTGAAAAGTTCATAAATTTCTGCATTTTGATTCAAATTCTTTATTGTTTGCAACCTTTGAGGAAAAGGAGCAGGATGCATACCTTTTTCTTTGTCCAAATTTTCAAGAAGTTCAGACTTACCATCATCCTTACCATTACTTTTCGGAGGGGAAGGAGGATCTTGGTCTTTTGATGGAATGTTTTTGTCAATTGCCTTTCCACTTCGAAGAGTTGTGATAGAACTGGCATTTTCCTGTTGAGTTTTATTGGAGCAAGAAACAAGACATTGAGTAGAAGGGTTAGGCTGAGGTTGAGCAGGAAACTTACCTTTTTCTTGAGTGCGTAATGAAGCTGTCAATGTGGACAAGGTGTTTTTGATCTCATTGATGTCCTGTGAAGTTTGGTTATTCATATTTGCTTGTGTTTGCATGAATGCTTGCAATGTCTCTTCCAAGGTTTGTACACGTGAAGGTTGATAGGAAAAAGTGTTGCCCGGCTTTTGAGATTGTGGTACCTGAACATGATTATTATTCCGCCAACTGAAGTTGGGATGATTTCTCCATTCAGTGTTATACGTTTCAGAGTAAGGAGAAGGAAAAGGCTTTTTAAATGTGTTTATGGAATTTACTTGATCATGCAACGTTTCTTTAAGAATGGGAATGTTTGGACATTCAGAAGTGGGGTGTCCCATGATTTCACAAATTCCACAACTTTCTTCATTTTTAACCGTTTTGACTTCTTTTACTTCTCTAAGTTCCATGGCTTCAATCTTTCTAGCCAAATTAGCTACTTTAGCTTTTATCTCATCTTCTTGACTAAAATGATATTTTCCTCTGTTAGAAACAACATTAGATCTATTGGAACTTTCAGAGGAATTATCTGTGTGCCAGGCTTGAGAGTTATCTGCCAAATGGTCTAAGTAGTCAAAGGCTTCTTCAGGTTCTTTTTCTAGAAACTCACCGTTACACATTGTTTCAACAAATTGTTTAGTTTCGGGAGTTAAACTTTCATAAAAGAAACTAATAAGACGCCATTTTTCAAACCCATGATGTGGACAAGAACTTAACAAATCTTTAAAACGCTCCCAGCACTGAAAAAATGCTTCATTTTGATTTTGATTGAAATTTTGAATCTGTCTTTTCAAAGCAGTAGTTTTATGTGCTGGGAAAAATTTCTTTAGAAACTCAGTTTGTAATTCTTGCCATGTGCCAATTGACCTTGGTTTTAAATTATGAAGCCAAATTTTTGCTTTATCTTTTAAAGAAAAAGGAAATAATTTTAGCTTGACAATTTCATTTGTACATTGTTGGTCATTAAAGGTGACACATACATCTTCGAAGTCTTTTAGAAACGAGTAAGCACTTTCCGATTCTAACCCATGGAAATTTGGAAGCAAAGCTATCATACCTGGTTTAAAACGAAAGTTGTTTGCATTGAGAGGAAAAATAAAACAAGAGGGTGATGAGCTTCGAGTTGGTTGCAAGTAGTCACGCATGGTGCGTACTTGTCTGTTCTCATCTTCAGCATGAACACTTTCATTGTCAGCCATGGTAGGAGTTGTATTAGAAAGATTACCTGAAAAAGTTTCACAATAAAATCTAACTAAACGACGAGATCTAAAATCACGTCGCCAAACAAGCATAAAACAAAGTTAATATATAAATTAGGCGGTATAACCAGCCAAACAAAATAAATATACTAAATTAGGCGGTATAACCAGCCAAACAAAATAAATATATACAAAATTAGGCGGTATAACCAGCCAATAAAAATAAATATACTTATAAACTTATATACTTAGTATTGCTTCCCCGGCAACGGCGCCAAAAACTTGATGGAAACTCAATTAAGAGTTGTAAACCCAAGTGCAGGTTATGTTCAAGTAATAAATTCTCGGGTGTCCGAGGTCGAACCACAGGGAAGCGTATTAGTAAGTATAAGTTTATAAATATATAAGAAAAAGAAAGTAAACAAGATATTAGGGAATCAACAACAAAACAAAATAAACAAGATATTAGAGAACAAAATAAATAAAATAACATAAAAGAAATTAAACAAAATATAAAAAACAATAAGAAAGGATGTTGAGGTTAGAGAATCCACTCTTGGTGTTATGCTAAGATTAATCTTGTTTTATTACACAATTGAAATCCACACATAAGGGAGGTTCCAATCGGAAGGTTTAGCAATTCAGTCCAAATTGTCCAACGTCCATAGCATATGATATTATGTTCATTTGGTGTCCTCAAAACTCATAAAAAGAGTCCAAGCATTCCTTATGCCAAGGTATATGTCTACAACAAATCAAGGTTATGAAACCAAGCATTTACTGTGCCATTTTCATTGTCAATAATGAATCAAGATCTCTACTTTGCAAGTATGATTTTAAACCAAAAGAAAATATTATCTATGCTAGTGCTTATAAATGATGATTCATTTTAGCTCATGTTTAAGAGACTAACCTTAGCATTTACCAAGAGCTTCACCTCATCACCTCAACAATATGATTAGAAACACATACTAGATATGAATAAAATGAAAAGAAATGTAAGAAGAAAAAGAAGACTAGAGAAAGGAAAGAAAAAGAAAACTTAGAGAATTTTATTACAATGGCTATCCTACCAATGTATCATGTATCCCAATACTCATCCAAGGCCCTCTATTTATACACATTTTGGAGGGCTAAATGACAAGAGACAAGCTTTACAAATTTCAAAGGTAGGTATAATAGGTGGGTGCATTTTTCTAACAATTTTCATCATATTGTATGACAATTCTGATCAGCCAGCTTGATGGTCGATTTTGTCAATGTTGGAGGCTCGATCTGATAAAATGGTCTTCTAGAAAAATATACCCCTATCAGTTACGGATCCATAGCCGTTGGAATCAGATCATTTGCGCACGTGGATCGGAAGATATGGTCAAAATACCAAAACGGTGCAGAACAGACGTCATTGCACATCAGCCAACTTGATGGTCGATTTCGCTAGGGAAAACGACTCCGTTTCAAGAAGTGTAAAACATGAAAAAGATAGATATGCCTCTTAGCTTTGCAGGGATACAAAGTTCAGCCTTATTGCTTCAGTGAAACTCAAGATATAGCTGATATGGCAAAAGGTGTCGGAACTGGAACTGAACTGGATTTGCCCTTAATACTAGTAATCTGAAATCACTCAAAGAAACTTGTGAAAAACACCAAATTACATAAAAATATAAAAGATCATAAACACAATTAGACTAAACAATAATAACTCGTATTTGACACAAAACAATAATAAAACATAACTAAAAACTATATAATTATACGAGTTATCACAGGGCATACAAAATGGAGTTGCCAAATGGTCATGAAACAAAACCAAGGAAATGCAAATATGTAAGACATGATACAAAAAAAAAAAAAAAAAAAAAAAAAAAACACAACATGAGCATATGAACAACAATAGCCGAATATGCAAGGATACAATATCAAGCATGTAAATGAAATATATAAGTAAATATAGCATAGAAAATAATGTAAAGAACATATATATATATATATATATATATAAGATTTAACATAGACATGCAAAATAAATAACAAGCAAAACTAGTAAGCAAAACTAGGAAAGTTAAGCTCCATGGTTGGTATCAAATGGGCATAGCCTCTCACCTAACCATAATCACTTGGTCTTGCCAAGATCATGAAGCCTTTCCATCTCAATAAAATAGAAAATAAACCATGCAAAACAGAAAATAAGGTGAGCTTCATGGTAGGTAAAAATGGGCATAGCCTCTCTCCAAACCATGGTCACTTGGTCTAGCCAAGATCATGTAGCCATTTCAACCTTTTTACTTCATATTTTGTAAAAAATAAGAACCTTAGAATACTCTAAAAACCTTGTAAAAATCATTTTTCACAACAACATGCAAGGAAAAAAAATACAAGGCAAGTAAATGTGCCATATTCGGCCATAGCATGAAACCATAGAAAAAAAATTGTTTTCCACCATTTTAATGAAGAAGAAGAGATGAAAACATAAGTAAACATTAAAAAAACTTTATTTCTATGAAAAATGTAGTAGGAAAACATGATAGAAAAATCAAGAAAACACCATGGAAATCAAGAAGAAAGCTATGCTAGAGCTTGGTAGAGATGACTACCTTCAAGCTCTCTATTGAAAACCTTTTTTTTCTTTCTTTCAAAACCTTTTTATTTTCCAAATTAGCTACTGTTTCCAGCCAAAAAACCTCTGAAAAAAATGAAATCATCCTCCTCCCTTTAGCCTTGGCTAAATAGCCCTCAAACCCTTGGATGGGAATTGCACTTTTTCTCCTGCAATCTTGGCCTTTAGATTAAGATATTTTGATGACAACATAAAAATGTCATCTTGCCAATTGATAGAAGCCCTTAAGATATGTACTCAGCTCTTGTAATAACCTTAGACCTTAGATGCAAAAGAGGGCCAATCCCATGCACTCCCTTGCTTGCCCCTCTTGAGTGCCTACCCTTGGATGAGTTGTGCTCTTCCATTCTTGGTCATTGGATGAGGACAACATAAAAATGACATCTTGTAGATTAAATCCAGCCCTCAACATGTGTACTCAGCCCTTGTAGATGGCCTAAGCCATTGGATGAAAGAGATAATCCCATGCACTCCCTTGCTCAACCGAATGGATGCTCACCCTTGGATGAATTGTGCTCATCTTTTTTCTTCCATTATTGGCCATTAGATGAGGGTATTTTATGACAAATAAAAATGTCATCGTGGCATTTAAATTGGCCATTGGATGATGCATTCAACTTTCCTACAAGGCTCCAAAGCCATTAGATAAAGGGGAGACCATTTGCAAGGTGTTAGTGGTAGCATGTGGCTTGATAGTGACTAGGGAATTAAATTGTTCAAGCTTCCTTCTTATCCTCTATGTTGGCTGACCAAGGGAAGAAAAAAATCCCAGCAATTCCTTCTTCTTTCATATTCATCAATTACAAATTTGCCCTTTTTGGTTTCTTTGGTGAAATAACCTTTTTGCCCTCCGAACTTAAATAAATAGCAAACAGACTCCAAATTCGAATTTTCTTTTTTCAATACTTTCGAAATAATAAAAAATTGAATTCTGGAAGTTTTCAAAATTTTTCGAGTCCATTTGCTATTTATTTCGGATTTATTTCTGAAATTACCCTTTTATGCATCCAAACTTTACCATTTTTTAAACGAGCTCCGAATCCAGAGTTTTCTTCACCAATATATTACAAATAATTTAAAAATGTGATCTAGAAGTTTTCATAATTTTTGGAGCTCATTTACTATTTTTCAAGATTTATTTGCTTGAATTACTACATAGGGGACCTGGGATTTGGCCATTTTGCAAACGAACTCTGAATCAAGATTTTATTTTTCCAATCTCTTCCAAATAATTTAAAAATGAGATTTGCAAAATTTCAAAATTTTTGGAACTCATTTTCTATTTTTTCGAGATTTATTTGTTTGAATTACTGCATAGGAGACCCGATATTTGGCCATTTTACAAACGAACTCCGAATCAAGATTTTCTTTCACCAATCTCTTCGAAATGATTTAGAATGAGATTTGCAAATTTTCAAAATTGTTGGAGTTCATTTGCTATTTTTCCCAAATTTTCCAATTTTACCCTTTTGCCTCAAAAACTCGATTTTTCTCAAAACAAGTCTAATTTTCAGATTATCTTCAAACTGAGCCTTGGTCTATTCTTGTTTAATCATTTCTCATCAATTAAGGGCTTTATATCTTTCGAATCAGACCATTTCTGTAATTCTTCCAAATTTCACCAAAATCCACCAAAAAACCCTAATTCTCGGTTTTCTTCCGAATTGACTTTTCTATTAGTTTTTCTTCCAAGTAGCTTCTCCATTACCCGTATTCAGTGCTTATCTTTCATTTGAGACCTTCAATACTGACCAATTTGATCGTTTAAGCATTTTTCCCCAAATTTCCTGAATTAGGGTTTCCTTTCTACTGAACCCCATAACCCAACTTTCGACCTTCATATCTTTCAATGTAGACCTCGGATTATCAAAATTCTTTCACCGTCTTTCAATTGAACTTCAAATCTTGATTTTGACAGTGGGTTGACTTTTTTAGTAGTTGACTTTTTTGGGGTTGACTTTTCAAGTTTGACTTTTTCTGTCTGCTTTCTTAGACTAAGCCTCGGAGTACCACCTGTAGGATGAGAAAAGCCTTTTAGCATTCTGAAACATCAATTTAGGAAGAAAATGTATCTGATTTAGGGGTCCGGGCAAAATTAGGTGTCTACACTAAGCATAAAATATAAGGAATTGATATATGAAAATACATGAATTTAAACACTTATCAAATTCCCCCGCACTTAGACTTTTGCTAGTCCTCGAGAAAAATCAAATAGAGACAAACTAAGAAAACTGAATCTAGTTCACTTTCAAGAACAATTAGAGGTAATCATTGGATAAGTCTTATAAACTAATCAATAGCTTAAAGAGTTCATAAAGAATCATGCTTGAAAGTGAAAAAAAAAATTGAGTTAAGCCAATATTAACATAACATATCTCAATCAAAATAATGCATGTTCAAACTTAATCTCAACTTCTCACATGGGATACTCTCATGATTTTCACTCTTTTAAAGTAATGGTAAAGTGTTTACACTTAAATCTCATGAAAACAATTCTACCATATGCTTGCTTGTCCACATATTCTCCACTATTTAGATCATACAACTTCATAAATCAAGAGGTCTTTATTCAAGGTTGTAATGGGGCCAAGGGGTTATATGTGGCTAAAGAATAAAAGATAAAGGATATTACAAAGGTTCCAAAGATTTCATAGAATTTAGAGACAAAATAAGATTTTGCAAATAGAACTTTCTCAATATTCTTTAGAAGTGCATAATCATATAGGCTAAATATTTCATGTTGAGCTTTTGCTTCATTCTAATCAACTTTGTAACATTTTTTCCTTTCTTTTCCCAAAAGTTCAAGAGATGATTCATATTTTTTTATTTTTTTATGAGAATGTATTTTTTACAATGTTCCCTTTTCTTTTTCTCTTGACTTTTGCCTTTCTCCTCCCCCACATTTATCTTTTGTATCTAACCTAACTTTTCAATAAGAATCTCTTGTTTTTGCAATATGTCTCAAACATTCTAATCAGCTTTAGAACAAGGGTAGAGATATAAATGTGTTTAGGCTAGGTGTAAGATATGGTTACCGAAGAAATAGCTCATTGAATGTAGGCTCAAATTAGCTCACTAGGAGGGATGTTCTCTTGAAACGTCAATAGGGGACGGCTAATTTGGCCCTGGTTAAAAATCTTAATGCCTTTATCATATTCATGTTGTCATATGCATCAATATAGTCTCAAACGGTTTAAAGCATGTTCTAGAGAAACGTGTTATCATAAAAGCACACAAGAAAGAAATTGGATTGATATGTATAATGCATCAATCATATAGGCTCAAAACTCACAAGGATATTTATACAAGTCAATATCAAGTCTAAACATGCTTCTTTCTCAATCAACATATCATATTGACATTGGCTTATAGAGAAAATATAGTATCAAGCTTAATTCTCATGAAATTCTTTTCACCAATACACTAGTTTTAGACCTATTCAATTCATATCTCATCATAGTATCGAAAGTAACTAAAACACACTAAAAACAAACTAAAAATAACTTAAAAAGAAAGAAAACTAAAGGAAATCCTAAATTCTTCCCCCCCACACTTAATTCTTACATTGTCCTCAATGTAATGCTATTATCCCCAATGCAAGAATCATGTGCAAAAGAAAAGAACTAATAAACAAAGCAAACTAAAGAAAAACAATAAAAGATAGAATGATGGAGAGTAAGGAATAGCAAATCTGATTATAATATGTGCTCTCCATCTTTTTGGGTTGCCTCCCAATAAGTGCTTAGTTTATTGTCCTTAGCCTGACTTAGACCCATGCCTTCATTATTCAACATAATTTGGCTCATAAAGTGGTAACTCCTCTACATCTTGTATTGGAAAGTTCTCATAATAAGGCTTCAATCTATGGCCATTCACCTTGAAAGCTTTATCTGTGAGTAAACACATTAGTAATAACAAAAGGTCCAACCCAACGAGAACGTAACTTACCTAAATACAACTTAAGGCGTGAATGGAAAAGAAGAACTTTTTGTCCAACAACAAAGTTTGTTCTTGATATCATCTTGTCATGGAACGCCTTGGTCTTTTCTTGTAAATCCTAGATTTCTCATATGCATCATTCCTTATCTCCTCAAGTTCTTGTAAATGAAGTTTTCTTTGCTTACCTACCTCATCCATCTCCAGTTCCATTGTTTGATAGCCCAATATGCTTTATGTTCTAATTCAACGAGAAGATGACAAGGCTTACCATAAACAAGTCGATAAGGAGACATACCAATGGGTGTCTTATATGCCCAAAGTGCATATCAAGTAGTAAACTCCAATCTTTTCGATTTGGATTAACTGTCTTTTCAACCATGGACTTTACCTCTTGATTTGATACTTCAACTTGCCCACTAGTTTGAGGATGATATGAGGTGGAGACTGTCGACACGGGATGCCGTCGCAGGGACCCGCTCGAGTGAGTTGAGGAAAAACAAAACAGGCAGAGGAAAAGACGACTTAATCCCTCTTGAAAATAATGGATGAGGGTTGTGAAAATGATCTCAAAAAAGAAATGGAGTCGCCACCAATCTTTTTTGGCTAGGTGTGATGGGCCACCTATTAAAATAGATTTTTATAAAACATTTTAAAATTAATTAAAAAATTTTTAAAACCAATTTCGAGAGTTTGCACTTTTAAACCAGAGAAATCAAAGAAGCGGGTTCGGGAGTTGGTTACGTGTGGGGAAGGATTAGCACCCCCACAACGCCCGTATAAAACCGTACCTTATTAATCGTGTGTTATCCTGAGTCTCGGTAAAAATAGGTTTTGAAGTTGATATGTTTTTTAAAATAAATGCCATTTTTAAAGAAAAATAATCCCATTTCTAATTGAAAATGATCCGAAATTTATTAACTTAAGATTTTCCTATATTCCCCAGCAGACCAGGCAAAACATAAAAATTTGTATTTACTTAGAAAATCTACGCATCATACTCTTTTTAAAAGGTTATTCCTTTGTTAATATAGTTGATGAAGACTCCCCGGCATCCCAGATGAGAATTCATGAACTATAATAACTCGAGGATATTGCCTTATTTTATTTTAAAAATCTCAATTTTCAAAAAGTTGGATGATCATGAATGTGCAAATTAAAATAAAAACTTGGAGGTATAACATGCATGATTAACATGGCATGGCAAATAAGTAATTATGACATGACAAAATTTAAATGGCATAGCCAAAGAATAAATGACGTGAAATATGAATGACATGGCATAATGAATGACATAGCAATATGAATGACATGGCATATGAATGACATGGAAACTGAACGACATGAAAAAATGAATGACATAGCATGGCATGTGAATGACATGGCAAAATGAATGACATGGCATAATGAATGACATATGAATGACATAGCGTAATAAGTTATAGCATGGTTATAAATGTCATGCGAATGAAATCGACATGGCAAACCCAAATGAGATAAACATAATTACATGACAAACCAAGTGACATGGCATGAGAATGTCGTGTCATGAAAATAGAATGACATGAATGAAATGTCATGGTGACCGAATGGACATGGTAATGACATGGATGGCATGACATACTTAATCATGGTTTAAAATGAGCTCAAACACTAAATGACATGGCAAATGACATGCTATATGAATCATATGGCATAAATGACGTAGACCATAATAAAATGTCATGGTGGCCGAATGGCATGGCGATGGCATATGAATGGCCGAATGCATGGTGATAACATATGGATGACATAGCATAATGATGATATGGCATGTGAATGACATGGAATGACATGGAATATGAATGACATAGCATATGGATGACATGGCAATATGAATGACATGGCAATATGGATGACATGGCATGCGAATGACATGGCAATATGGATGACATGGCATAATGGATGACATGGCATAATGAATGACATGGCATATGAATGGCATGGAAAATGAATGGCATGGCATATGAATGACATGACAAAATGAATGACTTGGCATGTGAATGACATGGCATAATGAATGACATGGCATATGAATGACATGGCATGTGAATGAATGACATTGCAAAATCACAAAATGATATCATCATAAAATATTAATAATCACAACATGATCACATGCACAAAACATTACTTGGAATGTATTATTTGTGTGAGGAATCATATAAATAGCATATGTCAAAAAATATTACCGTGCTTCTCGGCAAACCCGGCAAAGCTTGGAAAATAATTCTTTCATATGATATTTACATGATTTCGAGTAAAACGAAAACCATACGTTTCGATTCCATAAACACGTACATTGAATAGTTCCCTAACCTCCCCGGTAAACCCAGCAAAGATCGGGAACTAATTCACGCCAAATGTTCAATAAACCAAAAAATACGTTTTTATGACAAATTAAATAAAAACATTTATTTTAAAATGCAATGAATGGAAATGTATTTCTTCCTTAGAGTAAAGACATCCGTATACCTAAAAAGGTATCCGACTACCTTAGGAAGAGACCTAAATCGGATTTTCAAAATCAAAAGACTTTGGGCTCGATTTTAAATGTAATTTTTGGATGAAAATGGCCTATTGGCCGAACCCCTCATTTAAAAAGGCTCTATTTTCCTAGTTTCGAAATCCAGGTTGACCGCCCTTGACTCGGCTTTTATAAAATCAAATTTTGTCATTGAAATGACTTGGAAATTAACCTAAGACAGTAGCTAATGCCCCAAAAAAGCCGCCTTTTAATATCCTAACCAAAACAGAAAATTAGTATTTCTTAAAAACAAAACTGGGTCTCACTGGCAGTTTTGGAAACCCATTTTTTTCCCCTCCAAAAAATTTGAAAAAATTCTAAAAAATTTATGGGAGACTTATAATATGTCAAACTCAATGGGAAAAAATTATCTTAATTTTTGGAGCATGGATACTATGACCGATTTTTACCCAAAATCAAGATAGTGAGTTAAAAACTGTTTTGTCAAAATCCATTAGGCAGTTTTGAAAACCTATTTTTTTCCCTCCTAAAAAATTTCAAAAAATTATAAAAAAAATTAGGGTAGACCTAGGACATGTTTACCTCTATGGGAAAAAATCAGCTTAATTATTGGAGTATGGATACTATGACCGAATTTCACCCAAAATCAAGACGGTGAGTTTAAAACTGTTTTGTCAAAATCTATTGTTAAACCTTTGATAGAAAAATCCAAAAATCAAAACAAAAATACTAGAGGGTCCTTAAAGGGTCTGCAACCTGTGGTTAAAAAATCTTTAAATTGGAAAAGGAATACATGGTGACAAAAATCAGAAAATCCAAGTTGCACAACTTTGCATTTTTCCACAAGCATGCAAATAAGAGCTTGGCTTTGAGCCATTGGTTGGCTTAAGTCAAAAATCAAGTGGGGATGAGATGAATGCATGAACATGAAGCAAAAAATAGGGGGATCTATCCTACCACAACCAAGCAAGAACAAGCACAACAACACAAGCTAGGTTTCGGCTAGTGTGAAAAACATGTAGAAAAAGTTTGACAACTTAGTTATTTGATGAAAAAAAGAAGAAATCTTTTGGAACTTGTTTTGACAAACAATTCTATTTCATGAAAAAATATATATATATATATATATATGAAAATCATAAAGGAATAACAAAATCATATGAACAAAGCATGGAGGAGAGCATGGATGAAAATAGCTACCTTGCTTTAGCTTTCCAAATCAAAGGGTAGAAAGAAAATGCCTTATTTTTTCCTTCTCTTTTCTTTTTTTCTCTCCTTTCTTGCTACTGCCTTGAAAAATCTGACCCCTCCTCTTAGAGTGGTCGGCTGCCCTATTTTGAAATGTGAGAATGTGCTATTTTTTTTTTTGCACCATTGGATGAGATATCCTTATATTTTTTTCCAACAATCCAAGCCATTGGATGGAAGATATTTTCATGACAATAAAAATATCATCTTGTTATTTGATCTTGGCCATTGAAAAATGTACTCATCTTTCTACCAAGCACCTAGGCCATTGGATGTGTAGACACCTAATTTTGTCCGGACCACTAAAACATGTATGTTTTCTTCCTAAATTGATGTTTCATAATGTAAAAAGACTTTTTTCATCCTGCAGGTGGTACTCCGAGACTTAGTCTAAGAAGGCGAGCGTAAAAAGTCAAACTTGAAAAAGTCAACCTCGAAAAGTCAACCTTGAAAAGTCAACCCACTTTCAAAATCAAGATTTGAAGCTCAATTGAAAAATGGCGAAATAATTTTGATAATCCGAGGTCTACATTGAAAGATATGGAGTTCGAAAGTTGGGTTACAGAGATTTAGTAGAAAAAAAAACCCTAGTTCGAGAAATTTGGGGAAAAGTGCTTAAACGATCAAATTAGTCAAAATTGAAGGCTCCAAATGAAAGATAAGCACTGACTACGGGTAATGGAGAAGCTACTTGGAAGAAAAACTGAAAGAAAAGTCAATCCGAAAGAAAACTGAGAATTAGGGTTTTTGATGGATTTCGGTGAAATTTGGAAGAATTACAGAAATGGCCCGATTCGGTAAGACTAAAGCCCTTAATGGATGAGGAGTGATTAAAAAAGGATAGCCCAAGGCTAAATTTGAAGAAAATCTAAAAATCAGACTTGTTTTGAGCAAAATCGGGTTTCGGAGGCAAAAGGGCAAAATTGGAAATTTTGGGAAAAATAGCAAATGAACTCCAAAAATTGTGAAAAATTTAAGATCTCATTCTTAAATCATTTTGAAGAGATTGGCGAAGAAAAATCTTGATTCGGAGTTCGTTTGTAAAATGGCCAAATCCCGGGTCCCCTATGTAGAAATTCAAGAAGATAAATCCCGAAAAAATAGCAAATGAACTCCAAAAATTCTAAAAATTTGTAGATATCATTCTTAAATTATGTGGAAGATATTGGCGAAAGAAAATCCAGATTCGGAGTTCGTTTGCAAAACGGCCAAATCTCGGGCCCACTATGTAGTAATCCAAGCAGATAAATCCTGAAAAAATACCAAATAAGTTCCAAAAATTATGAAAACTTATAGATCATACTTTTAAATTATTTGGAAGAGATTGGTGAAGAAAAATCTGGATTTGGAGCTCATTTAAAAAATTGGTAAAGTTTGGGAGCACAAAAGGGCAATTTTGGAAGAAAAAATCCAAATAAATAGGAAATGGGCTCGAAAATTTTTGAAAACCTCCAGAATTCAATTTTTTATTATTTTGGAAGTATTGAACAAAGAGAATTTGAATTTGGAGTCCGTTTACTATTTATTTATGTTTGGGGGCAAAAAGGTCATTTTACCCAAGAAATCGAAAAGGGTTTTTCTTGCCTTTTAAAAAAATGAAGCATGGGCTGGAAGATGAGGGGTCAGCCGGCCAAGGCGCAAGGGTGGGCAAATATTTTCTGATTTTTAATCAAAAGGCCAACAATGAAGAGGAAGATAGTTAATTTTTTATCAAACCTTTGTAATTAAGCCACATGGACCAATGCATGAAGAGAGAGAGTGTCAACATAATGGCTTAAGATTCTTGAATAGCTGTAATTGTGGATAGCTGATTGCCTAATCTAAGGGTGATAATTTCACATTTTAAACATCTTAGATCAATAGCCTTTAGATCAAAATTGGTTGAAGAAAAGATGACAACATCCTAGCAAGAGAAGGGCCATTCGGCCACTACTAGGGAGGGTCTCTCTCTTTTCATTTTCAGCTATTCACTCTCTATTTCACTCTTGTTTTTGGCTGATTTTCTCTCCATTGCTAAAAGGCAAAAAGAAAAGTTTAGAAAAGAAAAGAAAGTTAGAAGAGAAAAAACTTGCAATATAGCTTCTAGAGGTTGCTTTAAGCACCATACTCTTGCACTTTCTTTGATTTTCCATTCTTGATTTGCTATTTTGATTACTATTTTGGTAAGTTTCTTTTGATTTTTCTTTTTAAAATAAGTTTTTTTAATATTCTTCTTCAAGTTCTTCTTTATACTTTCTTGGAAAAAGCTTTGAGAAATTTTTTTCCTTTTGTTTTTGGGGTGGCCGAATGGCTTGTTTTTTAGTATAGTTGCTGTTTTCATTTTTTATTTCATGTTATTCTTGATATTTAACAAGTTTTGATGCTTTAAATCTTCTTCTAATACATAAACATGAAACTTGTTTTAATTTGGTTGCTTGCTTGTTTCCATTTTTGAGTCTATTATCTTGTTATCATGTTTATTTTACTTGTCTTGCATTTTTGATTTTCCCGTTTTCAAAATGTTTAAGTTTGTTTATGTTTTAGATTTTGTAATCCATGTATTTGTGAAAATGCCTATTGGTTTTCATGTCTTTACTTTATATTTGCATGATTTGAGCATTATTCTTTAGCTATGCATGTTAGTATATCATGTGTTTGTGAAAATGCCATGCTCATTTTAAGCATGAGACCACTCGGCCAGCCTCATGTTGTATGCTTTGTGTGTGCATTTTTGTTATGCTAGTTGATAGGTTAGCATTTTCATGATATTTGGTTGTGTATTTTGTTTAAGCATGCCCAATGTTCGTGTTATTGCCATGCATTCTTCAGGTTTAGGATTGGTTTGCTTTGCCATGCATATTCATGCATTTTATACCTAGGTTGCATTAAATGCCATGCAAGTTCATTTAGGTCTAGGTCATTTTATTGATGCCATGCATTTTTCATGTCATTTAGGTTTTAGATGCTTTTCATGCATCATATTTGCTGTATTTTCATGCATTTCATGTCATAGCCACTTGATTTATGACTTAGACCAATCAATGGTTCAAAGTCATGCTCATTTTGAGCATACTGTTGTCAAATTGATTATTCTACCTTTGTGATTTTTTTTTACTTTAGCCAATTTTTGCCCAACTTTTCAAAAGTGTTAGCTAATGTTTGTGAGTCCTTAGGAGATTCTCTAACATTTTTACTTTGATTTTTAAATGATTTTATCAAAGGCAAAAATATGTGTTTTGGCAAAATAGTTTTTTCACCCAGTACTCGTACTTTCCCGATTTTTTTGGGTAGTCATCTTATATCAGAAAATTAATCCGATTTTTTCCTGTGTAGTTTTACATGTCTTGAGTCTCCAGTAGTTTTTTTAGATTTGTTTGAATTTTTAAATATAGGGTAAAAAATCGTGCTATAAAACTGGACAGTGGAAGCAGAATTGAATTTGAAGGAAAACCATTTTTCTGTTTTGGTTAAGTTACTTAGAGGGGGCTGATTAGGAAGTTTAGCTACTGACCTAGGGTAGTTTCTAAGCCTTTTTAAACTCTAAAAATAATTTTTTTAAATCTCGGGTTAAGGGTGGTCAAGTCCGGGATTTTAAACTTAGGAAATTAGAGTCATTTAAAAAGGGTTTAGCTAAGTTTTTATTTTTAATCTAAGCTTTTCAAAATTGTTTTCAAACAATCACAAAGTATTTTGGTTTTAGCATATTTAATTTGATATATTTTCCTATGGTAGCCAGATATCTTTTTAGATATACAGATTTTCTTATTAAAGGAAAAAATACATTCTCATGCATTGCATTTTCCATATTTATGCATATTATATAATATGTGATTTTTGCTATGTTAATTTTCATGATGGTGTTATTATCTTTGATTTAAATTTTTGATATTATATTAAATGTTATATGGTTTTGAATATTTCATGATATCCTATGCTTCTTATTTATTTATTTTTGTCATATTATTTAGCATATACTATGTTCATGCATTATTATTTTTATTTTTATTTTCATGCATATTATATGTTAGCATTATTTTATGTTTCATTTTATTCCATATCATTTAGATTATATGCCATATCATTTATATTTGCTATGTCATTTAAATCATTTTATTCCATTTAGAATATATCATGTGACTTCGGATATTACATTTCATATTGAATATATCATGTTACCTAGGTCATTTCATTTCATTTAGAATATATCATATGACTTAGGATATTTCATTTTATTTAGAATATGCTATGACATTTAAATTATATCATACCATTTAGGTTGCATTATATTATCTAGACTTTGCTATGTCATTTTATCTATGTCATACATATTCATATTTTTTTTTAAATGTTTTGGAAAAGGTAATGATTTTCAATAAAATAAAGATATTGCTGAGTTAAAATAATTCATGATTTCTCTACCGGGTTTGCTGGGGAGGATATCATCAATTATCATTAATAACGGAATATCTTCTTTAAAACGAGAATGATTCGGAAAGTTTTTTCAAACTAATAAAAATTTCTATACTTTGCCACGTTTGTTGGGGAATATAAAAAAAATTTGAATTTATAAATTCCAGATCATTTTCAATTAAAAATGGAATTATTATTTTTTTTAAATTGGGAATTAACTTGAAATACTAAATTAAATATCAACTTTTTATCGAGACTTGAGATAACACATGATTAATAAGGTATCGTTTTATACGGACATTGTGGGGGTGCTAATCCTTCCCCACACGTAATCGAGTCCCGAATCCGATTGTTCGATTTTCTCTAGTTTAAAACGCAGACTTGAAATTGGTTATAAAAATGTTTTAATTAATTTTAAAATGTTTTATAAAACCGTTTTTAATAGGTGGTCGATCACACCTACCTAAAAAAGATTGATGGCGACTCCATGTCTTTTTCAAGGTCATTTTCAAAACCTTCATTTTTCAAGAGGAATTAAGTCGACTTTTCCTCGGTTTTTTTTTAATGTCACGCTTAACGAATAATAAAGTCTTGTGATGAGACTTGTTATTTTTTAAGTTGTGACAGCTTGGCAACTCTACTGGGACTTTTAGGGAGTCAAGCTAGAATTAGTCATGTGTTATCCAAGTCTCGATTTTTGTTGGTTTATCCTGTATTTAATTTTAATTCCCATTTTTTTTTTAAATAAAGGAGAATTTTGAAAATAATAAAATGTTTTAAATATGTTCATATCCATTCACATGTATTTTATTTGTTTTCTAGTTATTTAATGTTGTAAATTACTATTGCATACTTGTTGGTTAATGAGTTACACTATTCTTGATCTTTGTTTTAATAAGGCATTTAGAATAAGGTTTGTAGAATAGGTGGTGAAAGGTTTGTTGTTCCTCCACACACACCACACGTGCATTTGCATATCATGAGCCCTATACCCGAGTGTCATCCTTTTAGGTGGGAGCAAAGTAACTAAGCCTTCATGATTAACAATCCGCATAGGCTAGTGAAACACTTCCGGAGTAATAAATTACCTAAGCCTTCTTGATTAACAATCCACATGGGCTAGGGAAAAAGACTCTAACGAATTGAACCCGCTTTTATCGGGGTGTCTTACTAGACTTCACCGGCAACAGTGAGGAGCAATTCGAGGCCATTAGAACCGATTCACCCTCATATAGTGAACCTAGGCGAAGCCATGCTGGATTTTCATTAGATATACCAAAGATAGGAACACATGGAGGGATATTTCTAAACCTTTTGTTACCTATTTTACATTCTGAATAAGTGTTGTAGATAGGGCAACGATGTAGGTACATCGCCCGTAATAAATGTGATAATCCATCCCAAAGGCACTATGATACCTATATAAGTAGATACTGTTAGGGAAAATGTTCATTAACTATTTGAAATAAAAAATAAAAATCATTTTTCAAGCATTTTTTCATTTTGCACATTTCATGCATGTGTGAATAGAGCATGTACATTTTTGGTTGTATTATTGATCTCATTTTTTGCAATAAACGGATGGTGATAATAATCTCATTTGATGATTTCATAAAACCGATAGTGCTACATGAACATTTGCATATTTTACCATAGTAAGATCCACTACTCCGAAATTATTTTGAAAATAATATGTTTGGTTTTTCATAGAGAAAACATGTTTAAAAAAATCATAGATCAAATTTGGAGGCAAATCTTGCATAATGAAATTTTTGAATAATCAAGATTTAGGTCCCACTAATTTCGTGTAATCATTGGTTAATTTATTTGTATCATTTTGACATCATGTTACAGTCTTAACATGCATAGTTATTCATTGTAGAATACATTTGTGATATACATGGTCATTCTTTGTACCTACCTTTGTGTTAATTCATTTATTCTTTGCATGTATCATTGACATCATGTTACAGTCCTAACATGCATGGTTATTCATTGTAGAATATATTTGTCATATACATGGTCATTCTTTGTACCTACCTTCGTGGTAATTCATTTATTCTTTGCATATATCATTTTGAAATCATTTTACAGCCATAGCATGCATGGTCATTCATTGAAGAATATGTTTATGACATGCATAGTCATTATTTGTATATACCTGTGCATCAATTTATTCATTTTTAAATGCATCTTGTTGGCATCAGATTGCACCCATAGCATACATAGTCATCATAATTTCTCTGTATATGTTCATGCATTAATCATTAGTATATTCATGCACATAGGAATAGAGCATGGACATTCATAATTGTATTCTTAATCTCATGATATTTTCATTTGCATGAAAATGGTTCGAGATATGAGGAAAGAATCGGAGGAATGATTAGGTGCTTTGGAACGAAATCAAGAGGAATTTGACATGAAATCCAGGAGGTGAAAGAACAGCTTGCCGAATTGATGAAAATGGTTGAGGATATGGGTAAGAGTGAAGGTAAACTTTCTCAGGGCTCTGCATCGCCTTCGGATCAACCAAAACCATTAGGTCCAGAACATATAATCCTTACTGGATCCTGCGCTTGTCAATGCCACAAAGGTTGCAATCCTAATGAAATTGTGGACAAAATCGTGAAAATGATTAAACCCGAGAGCCTGATACCAAAGATAGAAACCTCGGATCCTGTACCATACATGCAAACTATTCTAGGTCCAAACCAGTATCCCCACCCTACTATGGTCCAAAAGTCCATTGGGATGACCACTACGGGTTTCCTGAATCCCATTCCATCACCACCAACTGCTAGTTCGTACTATTTCCCTCATCAATCACCTTATCAAGCATCCAGGATAGGAACCTTGAACTATTTACAACCTCTAAGGGTCTCGAGTCCAAATCCATACTCTGGCCTTGTTATTCCGTCATCTCCCTATGTAAACACTCCGGTTTGGACCTTAGTACCGCCACCAAGTGTCCCAACTCCTAGGCCATGTGCGACTAAGAAACAACCCAAAAACAAGACTCAAGAGCAGTATGATCCCATTCCAATCAGCTACCAAGAGCTTCTCCCTATACTGATCCAAAATCACATGGTTGTCTGTATCCCGCTGAAACCCCTGTTACCACCGTATTCCAAGTGGTATAATCCAAATGCAAGATGTGATTATCACTGTGGAATTGCTGGCCATAGCATTGAAGACTGTATAGCCTTCAAAAAGAAAGTGCAATCTCTTATAGAAATCAAATGGATCGATCCAACAACACTGATTGATAGAGGGCCAGAAAGGCGTAATTAGGATTGGGAGATTTACAGCAATGAAGTAGAAGGACTTAGGTCTGATATGATGTAATAGGATTTCAATTTTTTAGTAGCCGGCTCTTATAGCCTTAGGATGATAGGAAAAATAAAGTGCTTGTAAAAGACAATTTTAATCACTGCTCAGATTTTGTAAACATAGTTTATACCATTGTGAAAGTTGATATGGGAATGAATTGATTATGCTTCAAATTTATGAGATGTTGATGATTAAGTTCCTCCGATTCTTATTTCCTCTGTGATATCTTCCCCTTTGCATTTTGCATCCGATCAATTATTTGTCATACCATACATTCATACATGTACTGTAACACCTTGTCCGGATGATCTACCTAAAATTAGGCAGAGTTTCTTTTCTCTCTTAACTATAACCATCCTACAAATAACACTCATTTTATATCCTCAGCAAGCAATATTTCTCAATACCATTTATCACATTTATACATGCATATTTGAATATTATCAATGATCAATCTATATTCAAGTCAATACATATTGATTTATAGTCTCATAACTTCAAATATATACAACTTATCTAAAAGTAAACATATCTCAGAAAGGTTTACTAAATAAGAGGAATCAAAAGATCAAGACTTCTAGAAATTTAAGTATGATGCCCACCACGTCAATATACTATTAGAAGCGAAGAGTAGAGGAAGGCAGCAATCCCGACACTTAACTGTAACTTGAAATTGAGAAACATGAAAAGGTGAGATATATGAATATCTCAGTGAGTAGTCAACTTTAAAAACATTTGAAAACTATGATGATAACCTTTAACACATAATAGACGTTTCCAAAATAAATAATAGTAAAACTATAATGAATAATTCGAATATATAGCGAAGTTTTCAAATATTTAACAGTATTATAATAACAAATCAATGAATAAAATCTATAGAGTAAATCAAGTTTCGTATAATTGGGCTCCAACTTACTGACATGCATAAGATTTATCCATACATCCATGTAATAACCAGATAATATCCATGTAGGCATACTAGTAGCCGGCCCCAAAGGCCAATATCACCATAGGACGCCCCAAAGGCATATGTGTCACTATGATGTGCCCCCAAAAGCCTAATATAGTGGGATAGGGACTCTGGAGGTGGCTCCCACCACAAAGGCGTAGCACGCAGCTCCCATACCCCAGTCTATTATCACGGAATTAGGACTCTGGAGGTGGCTCCCACCATAAAGGCATAGCACGCAGCTCTCGTATTTCGATTAAGGGTATAATCTCATACATTAAGTCAGGTGGAGCCAAAACCATGTATGTCAAAATCTATGTAAAATCATATTTTATAAATCATCCAACTTGCTCGATATAATATTTCTTGAAATACATGTACATTAATAACAAAATCAATTCATATGTTTATATATATCACATATGTCTTTAATACATAAAATAAATATCATACTAAATAAATTATAATTATAATTAAGGAAACTCCAAATAACTATAGTTATAGTCTACTCAGAGTCTTTGAGATGATCTCCCTATACGTCTCGGCTTGTAACCTCGGGATCCTCGAGTGACGTTGGATCTACGTGGCCTAGAGATTAACGATAATTGGTATTTATACATACTCAAAGCATTATGCAATTATGAATGCAACTTAAGTCCCATTAATCTATCCCAAAATCAATACTAATTTCTCATACCCAAAACAACATATCCTTAATGTAGACACCTAATTTTGTCTAGACCACTAAAACATGTATGTTTTCTTCCTAAATTGAGGTTTCAGAATATAAAATGACTTTTTTTCATCCTGCAAGTGGTACTTCGAGACTTAGTTTAAGAGGGCGAGCAAAAAAGTCAAACTCAAAAAAAAGTCAACCCCAAAAAAAGTCAACCCCAGAAACTCAACTACTGAAAAAATCAACCCACTTTCAAAATCAAGATTTGAAGTTCAATTAAAAAATGGCGAAAGAATTTTGATAATCCGAGGTCTATATTGAAAGATATGGAGTTCGAAAGTTGAGATTTGGAGATTCAGTAGAAAGGAAACCCTAATCCGGGAAATTTGGTGAAAAGTGCTTAAACAATCGAATTGGTCGAAATTGAAGGTTCCAAATGAAAGATAAGCACTGACTACGGGTAATGGAGAAGCCACTTGAAAGAAAAATTGAAAGAAAAGTCAATCCGGGAGAAAACCGAGAATTAGGGTTTTTGGTGGATTTCTGTGAAATCGGGCAGAATTACAGAAATGGTCCGACTTGGTAAGAATAAAGCCCCCAATGGATGAGAAATTATTAAAAAGGGATAGCCCAAGGCTCAGCTTGAAGAAAATCTGAAAATCGGACTTGTTTTGAGCAAAACCGGGTTTCGGAGGCAAAAATGCAAAATTAGAAAATTTGGGAAAAATAGCAAACGGACTCCGAAAATTCTGAAAATTTGCAAATCTCATTCTTAAATCATTTGGAAGAGATTGGCAAAATAAAATCTTGATTCGGAGTTCGTTTACAAAATGACCAAATATCGGGTTTCTTATGTAGTAATTCAAGAAGGAAAATCCCGAAAAAATAGCAAATGAACTCCAAATCTTCTGAAATTTTTCAAATCTCATTTTTAAATTATTTGGAAGAGATTTGCAAAATAAAATCTTGATTCGGAGTTCGTTTGCAAAATGGCCAAATCCCGGGCCTCCTATGCAATAATTCAAGAAGATAAATCCCGAAGAAATAGTAAATAGACTCCAAAAATTCTGAAATTTTGCAAATATCATTTTTAAATTATTTGGAAGAGATTGGAAAAATAAAATCTTGATTCGGAGTTCGTTTGCAAAATGGCCAAATCCCGGGCCTCCTATGAAGTAATTCAAGAAGATAAATCCCGAAAAAATACCAAATGAGCTCCAAAAATTATGAAAACTTCCAGATCACACTTTTAAATTATTTGGAAGAGATTGGTGAAGAAAATTCTTTATTTGGAGCTCGTTTAAAAAATGGTAAAATGTGGGGGCATGAAAAGGCATTTTTGGAAGAAAAAATCCAAATAAATAGCAAACGGACTCGGAAAATTTTGAAAACTTCCAGAACTCAATGTTTTATTATTTTGGAAGTATTAAGAAAAGAAAATTTGAATTTGGTGTCCGTTTGATATTTATTTGCATCCGGGGGGCAAAACGGTCATCTCACCCAAGCAACCGAAAATGGCTTCTTTGGGCCTTCCAAAAATCAGAATTGGGCTGGAAAAGAGAAGTTCTAGCCTGCCAAGGCCCAAAGGAAGGAGGAAGCTTCTGATTTTTCAATCAAATGGCCAAGAATTAAGAGTTAGTTAGAGATTCTCTTTGATCAAGCCATGGTGATAAAGCCACATAGGCCAAGAGAAAGTGTCAACATTATTCTTGAATAGCTGTAATTATGGACAGCTGCCAAGCTAATCTAAGGGTGGTAATTTCATGATTTTGCACCTTGAATTATTAGCCATTTGATGGAAAATTGGTTGGGAAAAAATGACAACATCCTAGCTCACTAAAGGGGGGTTTCGACCAGCACAATAGGGGGTTCAGAAATTTCATTTTCAGACTTTATTTTTTGATATTTCTCTTAGTTTTTCTTTCTTTGGTTGAAAGCAAAAAGAAAAAGTTTAGAAAAGAAAGGAAAGTTTGAAGAGATAAAGCATGAAATATAGCTTTTTGAGGTTGCTCTTGAGCACCAACTCTTGCACTTTTATTAATTTTCCATTCTTATTTTTACTATTTTGATTACTATTTGGTGAGTTTCCTTTTTAAATAAATATTTTTTTTACTGTTCTTCTTAAGTTCTTTCTTCATCTCTTTCTTAAATATATTTTTTACAATTTCTCACTATGGTCGAATGGCCTACATTCTTTATTTAAGTTGCTATTTTGTTTATTTTATCATGTTATTATTAATATTTTCTTTGATCTTGATGTTTTAAGTGTTATTCTACTTCTTAAACTTGAGTTATATTTTAATTTGGTTGCTTTGTTTGTTGCCATTTATGATTTAAATATCATGTTCTTGCATTTTTAATTTTCTGTTTTCATAATGTTTAAATTTGTTGATGTTTTATATTTAGCATATCAAGTGTTTGTGAAAATGCTTGTGTTGTGTTTGCATGATTTGAGTTTTATATTTTAGTTGAGCATGTTAGTATATCAAGTGTTTGTGAAAATGCTTGTGTTGTGTTTGCATGATTTGAGTTTTATATTTTAGTTGAGCATGTTAGTATATCAAGTGTTTGTGAAAATGCTTGTGTTGTGTTTGCATGATTTGAGTTTTATATTTTAGTTGAGCATGTTAGTATATCAAGTGTTTGTGAAAATGCCATGCTTGTTGGAGCTTGAGGCCATTCAGCTACTCCATGTATTTTGCATTGTGTGTTGCATTTTTGCCATGTTAGTTGGTAGGTTTTTGCATTTGCATGACATTTGATTTAGTTTTGCATGTTAGTATACCAAGTGTTTGTGAAAATGCCATGTTTGTTAGAAACTATAGGCCATTCGGCCACTCCTTGAATTCTAGCATTGTATGTGCATTCTTGCCATGTTAGTTGTTAGGTTAGCATTTGCATGATATTTGGTTGAGTTTTTGGTTTAAGCATGCTTTGTGTTTGTGAAAATGCCATGCATATTTTAGTTATTAGGTTTGATTTATTTGCCATGCATGTTCATGCATTTTAGACCTAGGTTGCATTAAATGCCATGCAAGTTCATTTAGGTCTAGGTCACTATATGGATGCCATGCATTTTTTCATGAGATTTAGGTTTAAACTCATGCATTTAATGCATCATATTTGCTGTAATTTTTCATGCATTTCATGTTCATACCACTTGACTAATGACTTAGACCAATTAATGGTTTAAAGTCATGCTCTCTTTAGCACACTTGTGGAAAATTAAAGTTTGTCAAATTGATTATTCTACCTTTGTGATTTTTTTTTTTTACTTAGCCAATTTTTATCTAACTTTTAAAAAGTCCTAGCTACTGTTTGTGAGTCATTTTGTGAGTCTTAAATATTTTTACTTTGATTTTTAAATGATTTTATCAAAGGCAAAAATGTATTTTGGCAAAACAGTTTTTTCACCCAGTACTCGTACTTTTTCGATTTTTCTGGGCATTCATCTTTGATCAGAAAATTAAGCTGATTTTTTCTCGTGTAGTTTTACATGTCCTGAGTCTCTAGTATTTGTTTTAGAGTTTTTTGAATTTTTAAAAATAGGGTAAATAATCATGGCTTAAAACTGGATAGTGGAGTCAGAATTGAATTTAAAGAAAAATCATTTTCTGTTTTGGTTAAGTTACTTAGAGGGGGCTGATTAGGAAGGTTAGCTACTGACTTAGGGTAGTTTCTAAGCCTTTTTAAACTCTAAAAATGATTTTTTAACTCTCGGGTTAAGGGTGGTCAATTCCGGGATTTTAAACTTAGGAAATTAGAGCCATTTAAAAAAGGGTTTAACCCAGTTTTTATTTTTAATCTAAGTTTTTCAAAATTGTTTTCAAACAATCACAAAGTATTTTGGTTTTGGAATATTTAATTTGACATATTTTCCTAAGGTAGCCGGGTATCTTTTTTAGATATACGGATTTCCTTAATTAAAGGAAAAAATACATTTGATGCATTGCATTTTCCATATTCATGCATTTTATATAATATGTGATTTTTGCTATGATAATTCTTATGGTATTGTTATTATTTTGATTTTTTTTTTTTTTTTGATGTTATATGGTTTATTCTATGGTTTTGAATATTTCATGATATCCTATGCTTTTTATTTGGTTATTTTTATATTATTTAGCATATGTTATGTTCATGCATTATTATTTTTATTTTAATTTCGTGCATATTATATGATTGCATTATTTTATATTCCATGTCATTTAAATTATATTCCATATCATTCATATTTGTCATGTCATTTAAATCATTTCATTTCATATAGAATATTTATGTTACTTAGGTCTTTTCATTTCATGTAGAATATATTATATTACCTAGGTTATTTCATTTCATTTCATTTAGGATATATTATGTCATCTTTAATATTTTATTTCATTTAGATTATATCATATGACTTAGGATATTGCATTTCATATAGAATGTATTATGTTACATAGGTCATTTCCTTTCATTTAGAATATATCATATAACTTAGGATATTTCATTTCATTTAGAATATGCTAAGACATTAAATCATATCATATCATTTAGGGTGCATTATATTATTTAGATTTTGCTATGTCATTTTATTTATATCATGCATATACATATTCATTTCTTTTAAATATTTTTGAAAAAGGATAATGATTTTCAATAAAATAAAGATATTCCCGAGTTAAAATAATTCATGAGTTCTCTGTCGGGTTTGCTGGGGAGGATATCATCTATTATTATTAATAACAGAATATCTTCTTTAAAAGGAGAATGATTCGGAAAGTTTTCCAAAATTAATAAAAATTTCTATATTTTGACACGTTTGTTGGGGAATATAGGAAAATTTTGAATTTATAAATTCCGGATCATTTTCTATTAAAAATGGAATTATTTTTCTTCAAATTGGGAATTAACTTGAAATACTAAATTCAAAACCAACTTTATACCGAGATTAGAGATAACACACGATTGATTAGGTACCATTTTATACGGGCGTTTTGGGGATGCTAATCCTTCCCCATACGTAATCGAGTCCCGAACCCATTTCTTTGATTTCTCTGGTTTTAAACGCAGACTTGAAATTGGTTTTTAAAATGTTTTAATTAATTTTTAAAATATTTTATAAAACCGGTTTTAATAGGTGGCCGATCACACCTAGCTAAAAAAGATTGGTGGCGACTCCATGTCTTTTTCAAGGTCATTTTCAAAACCTTCATTTATCTAGAGGAATTAAGTCGACTTTTCCTCGGGTTTTTTTAATGTCACGCTTAACGAATAAAAAAGTCTTGCGATAAGACTCATTATTTTTTAGGTTGCGACAGCTTGGTGACTCCACTAGGGAATATTAGAGAGTCAGGCCTAGAATTAGTCATGTGTTATCAAAGTCTTGGTTTTGTTGGTTTAATTAGTATTTAATTTTAATTCCCACATTTTTTTTAATAAGGAGAATTTTAAAAATAATAAAATGTTTTTAAATATGTTCATTCTCATGTGCATGCATTTTATTATTGTTCTCTAGTTATTTAAGGTTGTATATTATAATTGTTTGTTGGTTAATGCGTTACACTATTCTTGATTGTTTTTTTTTATAAATAGTTGGGGCATTTAGAATAAGGGGTGTAGAATAGGTGGTGAAAGGTTTGTTGTTCCTCCACACACTACACGTGCATTTGCATATCATTAGCCCTATACCCGGGTTTCGTCCTTTTAGTTGGGAGCAAAGTAACTAAGCCTTCGTGATTAACAATCCGCATGGGCTAGTGAAACACTTCCGGAGTACTAAATTACCTAAGCCTTCGTGATTAACAATCCGCATGGGCTAGGGAAATAGACCCTAACGAATTGAACCCGCTTTTATCGGGGTGCCTTACTAGCCTTCACCGGTGACAGTGAGGAGCAATTCGGGGCCTTTAGAACCGATTCACCCTCATATAGTGAACCTAGGCGAAGCTATGCCCGATTTTCGTTAGATATACCGAAGACAGGAACACATGGCGGGACATTTCTAAACATTTTGTTACCTAGTTTACACTCTGAATAAGTGTGGTAGATCGGGCAACGATGTACGTACATCGCCCGTAATAAATGTGTTAATCCGTCCCAAAGGCATTGTGATACCTATATAAGTAGATATTTGTTAGGGCAAAGATTCATTAACATTTTGAAATAAGAAATAAAAATCATTTTTTAAGCATTTTTGCATTTTTGCACATTTCGTGCATGTGTGAATAGAGCATGTACATTTTTTGTTGTATTATTGATCTCATTCTTTGCAATAAACAGTTGGTAATTTCATTTGATGATTTCATAAAATCAGTAGTGTAACATGAACATTTGAACATTGTACCATAGTAGGATCCACTACCCCGAAATTCTTTTGAAAATAATATAATTGGTTTTTATAGAAAAAAAACATGTTTCAAAAAATCATAAATTTGGAGGCAAATCTTGCATAATGAGATTTTTGAATAATCAAGATTTAGGTCCCACCAATATCATGTAATCATTGGTTAATTTATTTGTATCATTTCGACATCATGTCACAGTCCTAACATGCATGGTTATTCATTGTAGAATACATTTGTGATATACATGGTCATTCTTTGTACCTACCTTTGTATTAATTCATTTAGTCTTAGCATGTATCATTTTGACATCATAGCATGCATGGTCATTCATTGTAGAATACGTTTATGACATGCATAGTCATTATTTGTATATACCTGTGCATCAATTTATTCAATGCATCATATTGGCATTAGATTGCATCCATAGCATACATAGTCGTCATAATTTCTCTGTATATGTTCATGCATTAATCATCAGTATATTCATGCACATAGGAATAGAGCATGTACATTCACAATTGCATTCTTAATCTCATGGCATTTTCATTTGCATGAAAGGGGTTCAAGATATGAGGAATGAATTGGAGGAACGATAGGATGCTTTGGAACACAATCAAGAGAAATGTGGACATGAAATCCGAGAGGTGAAGGAACAGCTTGCCAAATTGCTGAAAATGGTTGAGGATATGGGTAAAAGTAAAGAGGAACTTTCTCAAGGTTCTGCATCACCTTCGGATCAACCAAAACCATTAAGTCCCAAACATACAATCCTTGCTGGATCTTGCACTTATCAATTCCACAAAGGTTGCAATCCTAATGAAATTATGGACAAAATCTTGAAAATGATTAAACCTAAGAGCCTGATACCAAAGATAGAAACCTCGAATCCTGTACCATACCTGTAAACAGTTATAGGTCCAAACTAGTATCCCCACCCTACCATGGTCCAATCGTCTATGGGGATGACCACTACGGGATTCCTGAATCCCACTCCATCACCAACAACCACCAGTTCATATTGCTTCCCTCATCAATCACCTTATCTAGCATCTAGGATAGGAACCTCTAGCTATATACAACCTCCAAAGGCCCCGTGTCCAAATCCATACCCTTACCTTGTTGTTCCTCCATCTCCCTATCTAAACACTCCGGTTCGGACCTTAGTGCCACCACCAAGTGCCCCAACTCCTAGGCCATGTGTGACTAAGAAACAACCCCAGGATAAGACCCAAAGGTATTTTGACCCCCTTCCAATCAGTTACCGAGAGCTTCTCCCTATACTGATCCAAAATCACATGGTTCCATGTGTCCCATTGAAACCCCTGTTACCACCATATCCAAGGTGGTATAATCCAAATGCAAGATGTGATTATCACTGTGGAATTGTTGGCCATAGCATCGAAGACTATATGGCATTCAAAAAGAAAGTGCAAACTCTTATAGATGCCAAGTGGTTGGATCCAACGACACTGATTGATAGAGGACTGGGAAAGCGTCATTAGGATTGGGAGATTTACAACATTGAGGTGGAAAGACTTTGGTCTTATATGATGTAATAGGATTTCACTTATTCAGTAGCCGGCTCTTATAGCCTTAGGATGCTAGGAATAATAAAGTGATTGTAAAGACAGTTTTAACCACTGTTCAAATTTTGTAAAACATGGTTTATACCATTGTGAGCGTTGATATGGGAATGAATTGATTATGTTTCAAATTTATGAGAGGTTGATGATTAAGTTCCTCCGATTCTTATTTCCTCCGTGATATCTTCCCCTTTGCATTTTGCATCCGATCAATTATTTGTCATACCATACATTCATACATGTATCATGTTAGCATCAGGTTGCATTCATGCATTTATAATCAGCATGATTTTTCTGTATATATCCATGTATTAATTTGTTTATTCTTTTCATGCATCATGTTGACTTTGGGTTGCATTTATGACAAACATAGTCAGCATGATTTCTTTGTATATGCTCATGCATTAATCTGTCATATTAACATCAGGATGCATTCATGACACACATGGTCAGCATGATTTTCTTTGTATATACTCTGTATCAATCATCCATTGTTTGCATGTATCATAATTGACATCGTGTTGCATTCATAGGGTATATGATCATTCATTAGGAAATATGCTAAAATGTACATGATCATTCGTTCCATATATCCATGCGTTGATTTGTTTATTCATTGCTTGCAACATGTTGGCATCGTGATTGCATTTATTACATACATGGTCAGCATGTTTCCACTATATATGTCCATACATCATTTTTTATTCTTCACATGCATCAAATGACAATCATGGCTCATTAATCTTGACATACATTTGGGGGAAATAAAACAGAAGTTGGCTTGGCTTTAAGAGTCTTTGAAAGAACTTCCATTTCAAATCAGAGGTATCAAAAGTACTGAATACCCTTTTTAATACAGGCTAGTGCTATGGAGGATGAACAAGTTGCCCGAATGGAAAAAATGGAAAGGGAACAGAAAGAATTGCGAAAACAGCTAGCAAAGTCTCAAGCAGAATCTAAGGATCAGATGACTAAATTGATGGAGCTGATGTCTGCCGTAATCAAGGGAAAAGGATACACTGAAAACTTTGTCGCCAGTAAAGGGTTAGAGGCACAAAAGGGTCAGAATGAGGTCGTAATGGTTGATGCCCAGAACACAGTTAACCCCGTCAATGTCCTAAACTCAGATGATCCAGCTGAACAGGCAAAGTTGAAAATGGTGGCAGTAAATGAGGTTGAGTTGGCAGATTTCCAAGGGAAATATCAGTTGTTAGATGAAAGGCTCCGGGCAGTAGAAAGTACAGATGTATTTGGGAGTTTAGACGCGAAAGAACGATGTTTGGTCCTCGATTTAGTCATTCCTCCTAAGTTCAATATCCCTGACTTTGTGAAATATAACGGGACGACTGATCCGTCAGCCCACATCACTATGTTCTGCCGGAAGATGACAAGTCATATAGATAATGATAAGCTTTTCATTCACTGCTTTCAGTATAGCCTCATCGGGTCCGCAATTAGGTGGTATAGTCAGTTGAGCAAGGATCAGATTCGCTCTTGGAATGACCTGGCTAGGGTTTTTCTAAACCAGTACAAGCATATGACCGACATGGCGCCTGACCGTCTCACCTTACAAAATATGAAGAAAAGAGCTATTGAGAGCTTAAAAGAATATGTGCAACTGTAGATGAGCCTGGCCGTCCAAGTACAACCGCCCTTAACTCGGAAGGAAACCATTGTCATTTTTGTAAATACACTGCAGGCCCTGTACTATGATATACTTGTCGGCAACACCACGAAGAATTTTTCGGACATGGTAATTTCAGGGGATATGATTGAGAATGCTATCAAGGATGGGAAAATTGAAGGAGAAAGAACATCCAATACCAAGAAAAAGGGGGCATCTGAAAAGAAAATGAAGATACCCAAGTCGTGGAAGGCTTTGCCTCACCTCCCCAATTCTTCTTGTATCAGCCATTTTACTCTACCTTGAATAATGTCTCTCAAGGTTTTTATCCCTACCAATCAATGACTACAACTACACCAGAATTCACATATGTTTATCAATCGAACACCCTTGGGAATAATCGAAGGGGGTATAAAAAGCGAAAAAGAAATCAGGTTGACTCGATTCCTGTGACATACAGTGAGCTATTACCTCAACTCATCCAGAATCATCTTGTGACACCCATGCAATTAGAGCCTCTGAAGCCCCCTTATCCGAGCTGGTATGATGCTAAAGAGTGTTGTGGTTATCATTCTCACAATCAAGGTCACTCAACATAGAACTGCCCCGCTTTGAAGTACAAGGTCAAGGATCTCATCAAGGCTGGTTCGATAAGTTTTGAAGATGGGAAAGCCAAGTGTCATAAGAAACATGGTGCATGATCATATTAGGTTTTTGATGCATGTAGTTCTATACACTGTGATGATGAAAGCACTTGTCTCATGTTAACATCTACATGAATTAAATGAATTTTGAATTTTAAATACTTTGTGTTTGTTGTGTTTTAACAATAATTTGAATTTACAAAAACAAGCATTGAGGAATTTTTAATAATAGACAGTCTCGAGAATATTGTTGATCATTGTTAGACATGACCCAAAACCCTCCCCCCTCTTTTTTGGGCTTCTTTATGCCTAAAACTTGAATCAAGAACGCTTGAAAGACCTAATGCTTCAAGGAATATGAATGATTGAACTTCACAAAAAACAAAAAAAAAAACATTGTCATTGCAGAATAAGCAAATATGTAAATCCTAGTCTAGGCTATGAACAAAGGAACGAACTTTTTGAAATTTTTCGAATTCCTTGAAATTCAAACAAATGAGACATTCTTTCAAGAATCTAGATTTTGATAATTTGATGTGTGTCAAGACTGTGCTAAAACCATTCATGACCTTTTCCAATGACCATAAAACTTCAATTACCCAAACATCACTTCATGATTAATACCTTGGGGCACAATGACCAAACTAGATTATCCCATATCCCAGAGAAAACCCATTTTTAGGTCATATTTTCCTTGTCTCTTCAAAGAACTCAGATTGGAAACTCAGCCTTTTCAATACAGACTTAGACTTGCTATGTTCCTCGTTGATACAAATTCTCATTGGTTAATCAAATTGGGGCATCATATGCGGAAATGATAGATATATGGTAAAAAAGATGGACTAACGCATGAATCATTGGGCCATGCGATGAAATGAAAAAATGAAAAAAATTTGTGATATCATGCATATGAGAATTCGGATGATTTCAAGTGCAAAATGAAATTTCGATTATCTATTTCCCCTGAGGATTGCTTTTCAATGAGAATATTTGTGCTTCATATGAGAAATGGATTTTTTTTTTTTTTCATATCCCTTTCACAAGAAAAAATTATTATCCATAGTCACCCCTTTTGAGCCAAAAGAATTCTTTCTTCTTTAAACCCTGATCAAGGGTCACCCTCTACACTGGAGGGAAAATGCGAGGAAAGATCTTTTAGAGAACATGGAGGAATGAATCCTAGCTCAAAGACAAATGCAAAGCAAATGGAACCCTGAATAAATACGTGCTCATTCTATAGGGAAAAAAAAAAGGGGCAAAAAAAATTGTGAAAGACATGGCAAATTGAAAGCCAAAAACAAAGAAGAAAAAGAGCAAAAGTCAAAAGGAATGAAAAGTCCAAAAGGGACAAATGCTTCAAAGAGAATCCTCCTCAAGAAATGATCCTTGATCTAATTACCCTCAAACACATATTTTGGGTCTATTTATCCTTTCTTTCTGAACCCTGAGCCATGACCTACATTACGTGCTTTAAAAGTCCATTTTGATCAAGCTTGAATATTTAATTTGAAAGGTTTTTCCTCAGATTTTATCCCATCTCATCAAATTCTCATTTCACTAAGAGAGAATTTAGAATTCTCAAGTGCATGGTAAAACAATGAAAAAAGAAAAATTGGAGAAAATGGGACTCTAGGGCGAAAACCCAAAAATGGGCGGTCTAGAGTAGAATGGGAATTTTAGATGCCATCTATGATAATGTCGATACCATAAAAGAAAAGATCTTATTAAAGGAGTGGTCATCGAGGAACATTTAGGAATTCCTGAACCCCCCAAATTGTCAACTCTCATTTGGATGATTGATTTCAAAAACTGAAACTTTTTTTCTCCAAGATTAAACTTTCCAGGTTTAAACATCCCGGCCCATCTTGACGCCTGTCAAGATACCTTGGTATGGAAACTAAAATAATGTTGAATTTGTTTGGTTCTCAATGAATTCATGATTTATAAAACCTGTTCCATTTGTGAGCCTAGAAGGGATATACATTTTGTTGTGAAGTTTTCTTTGATCAACCAAAATCTTGTTGTACCAAGCCTTTCCAATTCAGATTGACACTTGGAGAAATTTCTAACAATGATCATCAGTCTTCAAAAGATTTGTACATTACACACTGTGGGATTAAATTTTTGACTCAGAAGTTTTCATTAAAAAAAGCAAAATTGTTTTTCAAAAAAGGAAAATAAAAAAATATTTTTGATATACCAATTTTGATGTTGACATGAGACAAGGATTTTTCAAACCCAAAGGTATAGAACTGCCAGGATAGGTCCTGACTTCCAGATATGAGAAGAAGAAATAGAACCCAGTTCAGATCTCTGTTGATGAAAGTTTGAAAACTGTTGGGGCAAAGAGAATAGCCAAAATGAATTGAAGATATACTCTGATTTGAAGAGGAAAAATGAATTTGAAAGGCTAAGCCAAAGTCTAGAAAAATAGCTGGGGGCATTTGCATCACTCATGAGCACCCATCTCTTTCTCAAGCTTTTGCATTTTCACAGTGTCGGCAAGCATTTGCATCATTCATGGGTATTTGCATTGGCATTATTTTATGTGCATTTGCATTTTACCTTTACATTTATAATCTTCATGGAATTCGCATTTGCATCATCTCAAGCAATTGCATCATTTCTAGAATCATTGCATTTTCATTATTGCGTGGTAATTGTAGTTACACCATTCATAAACCAGTTACATGAACACAATTAGTAGGGGCATCTGCATCATTTCTCAAAGCTTTTGGAGGAGTTACCCAGAATTTTACAATGAGCAAGTCTTTGGTGGTGATAGCCAAAGCTTCTAGAGGAGTTACCTAGAATTTTACAATGAGCAAACCTTTGGGAGTGATAGCCAAAGCTTCTGGTAGGGATATCCAGAATTTTACAATTTTAAAAGTGAACAAGTCTTCGGTGGTGATAGCTGAAGCCTCTGGTGGAGATATCCAGGGTTTTATAATTTTGAAAAATGAGAAATCTTCTTCTTGAAGAGTTACCCAGAATTTTACAATGAGCAAGTCTTTGGTGGTGATAGCCAAAGCTTCTGGAGGAGTTACCCAGAATATTACAATGAGCAAACCTTTGGTGGTGATAGCCAAATCTTCTGGTGGGGATATCCAGAATTTTACAATTTTAAAAGTGAACAAGTCTTCGGTGGTGATAGCTGAAGCCTCTGGTGGAGATATCCAGGGTTTTATAACTTTGAAAAATAAGAAATCTTCTTCTGGAGGAGTTACCCAGAATTTTATTCAACATGTGCATCTACATCAAGAAGCATTTGCATCAATTTAAGTTATTTGAATCTGCATCAAGAAAATTTGCATCAAATCAAGTCATTTACATTTGCATCAAAGACATTTGCACTAGTCTAAGTCATTTGCATCTACATCAAGAAGCGTTTGCATCAATTAAAGACATTTGCATTTGCATCATCTCTTAAAGCTTTCAGGTATAATCGAACTCGTTTTGCTTCTCAAATGAGTCGAACCCCGAGATCACTGTTGAGGTACTTTCTTTTATTTTTAACTTGCCGTACCCAGAATTTCAACACATTTAAAAAAAAATGAACAAGTCTTCGGTGGTGATAACTGAGGCTTCTTAAAGAGATACCCAGAATTTTTACAAATTTTAAATAGTGAGAAAGTCTTCGGTGGTGATAGCTGAAGCTTCTGGAGGAGATACCCAGAATTTTACAAATTTTAAACAGTGAGAATGTCTTTGGTGCTGATAGCCAAAGCCTCTGATGGAGATATTCAAAGTTTTACAGTTTTAACATTGAGAAAGTCTTTGGTGGTGATAGCCAAAGCCTCTGATGGAGATATTCAGAGTTTTACAGTTTTAAAAATGAGCAAGACTTTGGTGGTGATAGCCAAAGCTTCTGGAGGAGATACCCAGAATTTTAAACACAGCTGAGAACAAGACAGGTTAAGACCTTGAGACCATCGTCGAGATCATTTCTTTTCTTGCAAATCGAATTCGTTTCCTTAAGACGGGTCGAGCATTGATTAGTCAGGGAATTTAATTTAAGGACAAAATCTTCAGTTTACAGCTTTTTCAAAAAAAAAATGAAAAAAAAGAAAAATGAAAAAATAAAAAAAAAGGAAAAAGGAAAAAGGAAAAAATGAAAAATGAAAAATGAAAAAATAAAAAAAGAAAAAGAAAAAGAAAAAGAGAAAAATTTAAAAAAAATGAAAAATGAAAAAAGAAACCCCATTTTCCATTTCCTTCACATGTGATTTCACTGACCGTACAAAATTAGTGTTTGTTTATCTTTGCCTGATTCCTGATTCTCAGCAATAGCCAAAGAGAGGCAGCTGTAGACACCTAATTTTGTTCGGACCACTAAAACATGTATGTTTTCTTACTAAATTGAGGTTTCAGAATATAAAATGACTTTTTTTCATCCTGCAAGTGGTACTTCGAGACTTAGTTTAAGAGGGCGACATAAAAAATCAAACTCGAAAAAAAGTCAACCCCAAAAAAGTCAACATTGAAAAAGTCAACCCCAAAAAGTCAACTACTGAAAAAATCAACCCACTTTCAAAATCAAGATTTGAAGTTCAATTGAAAAATGGCTAAATAATTTTGATAATCCGAGGTCTACATTGAAAGATATGCAGTTCGGAAGTTGGGATTTAGAGATTCAGTATAAAGGACACCCTAATCCGAAAATTTTTGGGAAAAGTGCTTAAACGATCAATTGGTCGAAATTGAAGGTTCCAAATGAAAGATAAGCACTGACTACGGGTAATGGAGAAGCCACTTGAAAGAAAAATTTAAAGAAAAGTCAATCCGGGAGAAAACCGAGAATTAGGGTTTTTGGTGGATTTCGGTGAAATCAGGCAGAATTACAGAAATGGTCCGACTTGGTAAGACTAAAGCCCCCAATGGATGAGGAATGATTAAAAAGGGATAGCCCAAGGCTCAGCTTGAAGAAAATCTGAAAATCGGACTTGTTTTGAGCAAAATTAGGTTTCGGAGGTAAAAGGGCAAAATTGGAAATTTTGGGAAAAATAGCAAATGGACTACGAAAATTCTGAAAATTTGCAAATATCATTCTTAAATCATTTGGAAGAGATTGGTGAAATAAAATCTTAATTCGGAGTTCGTTTGCAAAATGACCAAATCCCGGGTTTCTTATGTAGTAATTCAAGAAGGAAAATCCCGAAAAAATAGCAAATGAACTCCAAATCTTCTGAAATTTTGTAAATCTCATTTTTAAATTATTTGAAAGAGATTGACAAAATAAAATCTTGATTCGGAGTTCGTTTGCAAAATGGCCAAATCTCGGGCCTCTTATGCAATAATTCAAGAAGATAAATCCCGGAAAAATAGAAAATGGACTCTAAAAATTCTGAAATTTTGCAAATATCATTTTTATATTATTTAGAAGATATTTGAGAAAGAAAATCTTGATTCGGAGTTCATTTGCAAAATGGCCAAATCCCGGGCCTCCTTTGTAGTAATTCAAGAAGATAAATCCTGAAAAAATACCAAATGAGCTCCAAAAATTATGAAAACTTCCAGATCACACTTTTAAATTATTTGGAAGATATTGGTGAAGAAAAATCTTGATTTAGAGCTCGTTTAAAAAATGGTAAAATATGGGGGCATGAAAGGGCATTTTTGGAAGAAAAATCCAAATAAATAGCAAACGGACTCAAAATATTTTGAAAACTTTCAGAAATCAATTTTTTATTATTTTGGAAGTATTAAAAAAAGAGAATTTGAATTTGGAGTCCGTTGATATTTATTTGCATCCGGGGGGCAAAACGCTCATTTCACCCAAGCAATCGAAAAGGGCTTCTTTGGGCCTTTCAAAAAATCAGACTTGGGCTGGAAAAGAGAAGTGCTGGCCTGCCAAGGCCCAAAGGAAGGAGGAAGCTTCTGATTTTTCAATCAACTGGCCAAGAATTAAGAGTTAGTTAGAGATTCTCTTTGATCAAGCCATGGTGATTAAGCCACATAGGCCAAGAGAGAGTGTCAACATTATTCTTGAATAGCTGAAATTATGGACAGCTGCCATGCTAATCTAAGGGTGGTAATTTCATGATTTTTCACCTTGAATTATTATCCATTTGATGGAAAATTGGTTGGGAAAAAATAACAACATCCTAGCTCACTAAAGGGGGTTTCGGCCAGCACAATAAGGGGGTTCAGAATTTTCAATTTCAGACTTCATTCTTTCATATTTCTCTTAGTTTTTCTATCCTTGGTTGGAAGCAAAAAGAAAAAGTTTAGAAAAGAAAGGAAAGTTTGAAGAGATAAAGCTTGAAATATAGCTTCTTGAGGTTGCTCTTGAGCACCAACTCTTGCACTTCCTTGATTTTCCATTCTTACTTTTGCTATTTTGATTACTATTTGGTGAGTTTCATTTTTAAATAAATGTTCTTTTTACTGTTCTTCTTAAGTTCTTTCTTCATCTCTTTCTTAAATATATTTTTTACAATTTTTTTTACAATTTCTCACCATGGCCGAATGGCCTACATTCTTTATTTAAGTTGTTTTTCTTTTGTTTATTTTATCATGTTATTATTATTATCTTTGATCTTGATGTTTTAAGTGTTATTCTACTTCATATACTTGAGTTATATTTTAATTTGGTTGCTTTGTTTGTTGCCATTTATGATTTAAATATCATGTTCTTGCATTTTTAATTTTCTGTTTTCATAATGTTTAAATTTGTTGATGTTTTATATTTAGCATATCAAGTGTTTGTGAAAATGCTTGTGTTGTGTTTGCATGATTTGAGTTTTATAATTTAGTTGAGCATGTTAGTGTATCAAGTGTTTGTGAAAATGCTTGTGTTGTGTTTGCATGATTTGAGTTTTATATTTTAGTTGAGCATGTTAGTATATCAAGTGTTTGTGAAAATGCCATGCTTGTTGGAGCTTGAGGCCATTCGGCTACTCCATGTGTTTTGCATTGTGTGTTGCATTTTTGCCATGTTAGTTGGTAGGTTTTTGCATTTGCATGACATTTGATTTAGTTTTGCATGTTAGTATACAAAGTGTTTGTGAAAATGCCATGTTTGTTAGAAACTATAGGACATTCAGCCACTCCATGAATTCTAGCATTGTATGTGCATTCTTGCGATGTTAGTTGTTAGGTTAGCATTTGCATGATATTTGGTTGAGTTTTTGGTTTAAGCATGTTTTGTGTTTGTGAAAATGCCATGCATATTTTAGTTATTAGGTTTGATTTATTTGCCATGCATGTTCATGCATTTTAGACCTAGGTTGCATTAAATGCCATGCAAGTTCATTTAGGTCTAGGTCGCTATATGGATGCCATGCATTTTTCATGAGATTTAGGTTTAAACTCATGCATTTCATGCATCATATTTGCTGTAATTTTTCATGCATTTCATGTTCATACCACTTGACTAATGACTTAGACCAATTAATGGTTTAAAGTCATGCTCTCTTGAGCACACTTGTGGAAAATTAAAGTTTGTCAAATTGATTATTCTGCCTTTGTGATTTTTTTTTACTTAGCCAATTTTTATCTAACTTTCAAAAAGTCCTAGCTACTATTTGTGAGTCATTTTGTGAGTCTTAAATATTTTTACTTTGATTTTTAAATGATTTTATCAAAGGCAAAAATGTATTTTGGCAAAATAGTTTTTTCACCCAGTACTCGTACTTTTCCGATTTTTCTGGGCATTCATATTTGATCAGAAAATTAAGTTGATTTTTTCCTGTATATTTTTACATGCCCTAAGTTTCCAGTTTTTTTATATTTTTTTGAATTTTTAAAAATAGGGTAAAAAATCGTGGCTTAAAATTGGACAGTAGATTCAGAATTGAATTTAAAGAAAAATCATTTTTCTGTTTTGGTTAAGTTACTTAGAGAGGGCTGATTAGGAAGGTTAGCTACTGACTTAGGGTAGTTTCTAAGCCTTTTTAAACTCTAAAAATGATTTTTTAACTCTCGGGTTAAGGGTGATCAAGTCCGGGATTTTAAACTTAGGAAATTAGAGCCATTTAAAAAAGGGTTTAACCCAGTTTTTATTTTTAATCTAAGTTTTTCAAAATTGTTATCAAACAATCACAAAGTATTTTGGTTTTGGAATATTTAATTTGACATATTTTCCTAAGGTAGCCGGATATCTTTTTTAGATATACGGATTTCCTTAATTAAAGGAAAACAATACATTTCATGCATTGTATTTTCCATATTCATGCATTTTATATAATATGTGATTTTTGCTATGATAATTCCTATGGTATTGTTATTATTTTGATTTATATTTTTTTTTATGTTATATGGTTTATTCTATGGTTTTGAATATTTCATGATATCCTATGCTTTTTATTTAGTTATTTTTATATTATTTAGCATATGTTATGTTCATGCATTATTATTTTTATTTTTATTTTCATGCATATTATATGATAGCATTATTTTATATTCCATATCATTTAAATTATATGCCATATCATTCATATTTATCATGTCATTTAAATCATTTCATTTCATATAGAATATGTATGTTACTTAGATCATTTCATTTCATGTAGAATATATTATATTACCTAGGTCATTTCATTTCATTTAGGATATATTATGTCATCTAGAATATTTTATTTCATTTAGATTATATCATATGACTTAGGATATTGAATTTCATATAGAATGTATTATGTTACATAGGTCATTTCATTTCATTTAGAATATATCATATAACTTAGGATATTTCATTTCATTTAGAATATGCTAAGACATTTAAATCATATCATTTAGGGTGCATTATATTATTTAGATTTTTCTATGTCATTTTATTTATATCATGCATATACATATTCATTTCTTTTAAATGTTTTCGAAAAAGGATATTGATTTTCAATAAAATAAAGATATTCCCGAGTTAAAATAATTCATGAGTTCTCTGCCGGGTTTTCTGGGGAGGATATCATTAATTATTATTAATAACAGAATATCTTCTTTAAAAAGAGAATGATTCGAAAAGTTTTCCAAAAGTAATAAAAATTTCTATATTTTGCCACGTTTGTTGGGGAATATAGGAAAATTTTGAATTTATAAATTCCGGATCATTTTCTATTAAAAATGGAATTATTTTTCTTCAAATTGGGAATTAACTTGAAATACTAAATTCAAAACCAACTTTATATCGAGATTAGAGATAACACACAATTAATAAGGTACCATTTTATACAGGCGTTTTGGGGGTGCCAATCCTTCCCCATACGTAATCGAGTCCCGAACCCGTTTCTTTGATTTCTCTGGTTTTAAACGCAAACTTGAAATTGGTTTTTTAAAATGTTTTAATTAAATTTTTAAATATTTTATAAAACCGATTTTAATAGGTGGCCGATCACACCTAGCTAAAAACGATTGGTGGCGACTCCATGTCTTTTTCAAGGTCATTTTCAAAACCTTCATTTATCTAGAGGAATTCAGTTGACTTTTCCTCGGGTTTTTTTTAATGTCACGCTTAACGAATAATAAAGTCTTGCGATGAGACTCGTTATTTTTAGGTTGCGACACTTAATTTTTAATATCATTTCCAAAATCATTTTCTCCATAATTCAACTCCATATTCATGTCCTTATCAAATTCCTTTCTAGTACTCCATGCCTTAGAGATTTCCATAATCCATAATCATCATTTAGTACTATATTTCTCTTAAGCAATGAATTCCTTACTATCAAACTAGATTAGAAAAATCATAACTTGAGTTTGGTAAGGAATTTTGAAGTGATTCCAATTGGTTTATCTCAGGCAATAAGTCTACTTTATGAAGAAAATAACTACTTAGACAATTAGAACAAAATCTTGATCAAGTTTGATAAATCACGAAACTATGCCAAAACAGGGGTCAAAGGAGGACAGCCAACTTCACCGAATTTTATCTTTTTAACTGCTTATCAGTTTTGAGTGATTCAAAAACCAAAATTATCTTATTGAAGTATAGTTTCTAGGAAAAATATCAAAAAAATATAAAACCAGATGTGCCAAACCCAAAAAATCAGAACAGAAGGCATGCTCAATTCTCCTATTTTGCTTTTTCTTCCCATTTTCTTGTTCATGCTTTCAAATCCTTTTAATTCTTACCAAAGGAGAGAAAAACTCATACTTAATAAATGGAATTTTAGACCTTAATATGTTTATGGAGCTAAAATCTTAGCATATTCATGTAGAACATCTAGAGAAAAGGAAGAATTAATCAAGAAACTAACCTTGGATGTGATTATTGAAGAAAATTTGGTGTAAGATGTTTGAAGAAAATTTTGGGAGAATAAGGAGAAGGAAGACCGGCTGCCACTTAAAGAATAGAATGAAACATTCTAGAGTTTTCAAAAGATAAAATGAACTTAAAGATATTTTTAAATTTTTGGTATAATTGCACATTGGTCCCTCAATTTTTTTATAAATAACCATTAAGCCCTTAAACTTTTTAATATGTTCAATTTGATAATTTCTTCTTTTATTTCCTTCACTTATAACTTCTTACCAATTTCCAAGTTTGCCTTTAAAATTTTTGGGGTTTGACTTTGCACGATCGTACGTAAGCTCGGTTGTTACATGTATCATGTTAGCATCAGGTTGCATTCATGCACTCATAATCAGCATGATTTTTCTGTATATATCCATGCATTAATTTGCTTATTCTTTACATGCATCATGTTGACTTTGGGTTGCATTCATGACAAACATAGTCAGCATAATTTCTTTGTATATGCTCATGCATTAATCTGTCATATTAACATCAGGATGCATTCATGACACACATGGTTAGCATGATTTTCTTTGTATATACTCTGTTTCAATCATTCATTGTTTACATGCATCATAATTGACATCGTGTTGCATTCATAGTGTATATGATCATTCATTGGGAAATACGCTGAAATGTACATGATCATTCATTGCATTTATCCATGCGTTGATTTGTTTATTCTTTTCTTGCAACATGTTGGCATCATGATTGCATTTATTACATATATGGTCAGCATGTTTCCACTATACATGTCCATACATCAAATTGTTTAGGCTTCATGCGCATCCAATTGCATTCATGGCTTCTTCATCATGACATGCACTTTAGAAAAATAAAACAGAAGTTGGCTTGGCTTTAAGAGTATTTGAAAGAATTTCCACTTCAAATCAGAGGTATAAGAAGTACTGAGTACCCTTTTAATACAGGCTAGTGCTATGGAGAATGAACAAGTTGCCCGAATGGAAAGAATGGAAAGGGTATAGGAAGAATTGCGAGAATAGCTGGCAAAGTCTCAAGCAGAATCTAATGATCAGATGACTAAATTGATGGAGCTAATGTCCACCGTAATCAAGGGATACACTGAAAGCTTGGCCGCTAGAAAAGGGTTAGAGGCACGAAAGGGTCAGAATGAGGTCGTAATGATGGATGCCCAGAACACAGTTAACCCCGTCAATGTCTTAAATTCAGATGATCCAGATGAACAGGTAAAGTTGAAAATGGTTAATGAGGTAGAGTTGGCAGATTCCTAAGGGAAATATAAGTTGCTAGATGAAAGGCTCCGGGCAGTAGAAAATACAGACGTATTCGGGAGTGTGGAGGAGAAAGAACGATGCTTGGTCCTCGATTTAGTCATTCCTCTTAAATTCAAGGTCCCTGACTTTGTGAAATATGACAGGATGACTGATCCGTCAGCCTACATCACTATGTTCTGCCGAAAAATGAAGAGTCATATAGATAATGATAAGCTTCTGATTCACTACTTTCAGGATAGCCTCAGCGGTCTGCAATTAGGTGAGTTGAGCGAGGATCAGATTCGCTCTTGGAATGATTTGGCTTGGGCTTTTCTAAACCAGTACAAACATATGACTGACAGGACACCGGATCATCTCACTTTGCAAAATATGGAGAAAAGAGCTACCGAGAGCTTCAAAGAGTATGCTCAAAGGTGGAGGAACATGTCTACCCAAGTACAACAACCTTTGACACAAAAGGAAATCACCGTCCTTTTTGTGAATACACTGCAGGCCCTATACTATGATAGACTCGTCGGCAATGCCTCGAAGAATTTTACGGATATAGCAATTTCAGGGGAGATGATTGAGAATGCTATCAAGAATGGGAAACTTGAAGGAGAAGGAACATCCAATGCCGAGAGAAATAAGGCACCTAGAAATAAAGACGAAGATGTCCAAGCTATGGGAGATTTCATCCCATATTCCCAATTTCCCTCATACCAATCATGTTACCCTACTGAGGTATCTCCAAGCCTTTATCCTTACCTACCAACCCAAACACCTAATCCTATATCAGTCCTTGCAACAAGGCCTACTTCCAGAAAACGATCGCGGGACAACCAAGAAATAATTTCAATCCCCATCCCTGACTTTCTGCCATTACTAATAAAGAATCAGTACCTTACCCCAGTACCTTTGAAAATAGCTCTGAATCCATTAGCGAGGAGTTATGACCCTGATAGCAAGTGTGATCATCACCTGGAAGTAGTTGGGCATTCAACTGAAAAATGTAGACAACTGAGGGGAAGGATTGAAAGTCTTATACGCGATGATATTTTGACACCGGAGCTTATCAATCAGTGGAAGGCCGCTTTACCTTTGAAAGATATCAATATGAGAATTTTGATGCATGTAGCTTCAGACCTTATGATGAAAACACTTGTCTCATGTCGAGATTCATATGAATTAAATGAATTTTGAATTTTAAGTGCTTTGTGTTTGTTGTGTTTTAACAATAATTTGAATTTGCAAAAACAAGCATTAAGGAAGTTTTAATAATGGATAATCTCGAGAATGTTGATGATCATTGTTACAAATGACCCAATACCTTCTCCCCTCTCTTTTAGGCTTTCCTAGGCCTAAACCCTTTGAATCAAGAACACTTGAAAGACCTAATGCTTCAAGGAATATGAATGATTGAACTTCATAAAACCATTGTCATCATAGAATAAGCAAAGATGTAGATCCTAGTCTAGGCCATGAACAAAGGAACGAACTTTTCGAAATTTTTTCGAACTCCTTGAAATTCAAACAAATGAGACTTTCTTTCAAGAATTTAGATCATGGTAATTTGGTGTGTCTCAAGGTTGTGCCAAAACCATTCATGTCATTTTTAACAACCACAAAACACTAATTGACCAAACATCGCTTCATGATTGACACCCTGGGGCACAATGATTAAACTAGATTATCCCATGTCCTAGAGAAAACCCATTTTTTAGGTCATATTTTCTTTGTCTCTTCAAAGAACTCAGATTTGAAACTCAGGCTTTTCAAAATAGACCTAGACTTGCTATGTTCCTCGTTCATACAAATTCTCATAGTTAATCAAGTTGGAGCATCATATGTGGAAATGATGGATACATGGTGAATAAGGATGGACTAACGCATGAATCATTAGGGCATGCGATGAAAAAAAAAACCAGAAAAAAAGAAGAAAAATTGTGATATCATGCATATGAGAATTCGGATTATTCTAAAGTGCAAAATGAAATTTTCCTTATCTATTTTCCCTGGGGATTGCTTTTCAATGAGAATATTTGTGCTTGATATGATGAATGGCCATCTTTCATATCCCTTTCGCAAAAAAAGAAATTATCCATAGTCACCCGTTTTGAGCCAAAAGAATTCTTTCTTCTTTGAACCTTGATCAAGGATCACCCTCTACACTGGGGACAAATGCGAGGAAAGATCTTTTTAAAGATTATGGAGGAATGAGTCCTGGTTCAAAGATAGATGCAAAGCAAATAGAGCCCCGAATGAATATGGGCTCACTCTGTCAAAAGGAAAAAGAAAAGATGGCGAAATGGAAGCTAAGAAGAAAAAAGAAAAAGTGTGTAAAAAAGTATGGCAAATGAAAGCCAAAAGCAAAGAAGAAAAAGAGCCAAAAAAAAAAGGAAAGAAAAGTCCAAAACGGACAAATACTTCAAAGAAAATCCTCCTCAAGAAATGATCCTTGATCTGATTACCCTCAAACACAGATTTTGGGCCTATTTATCCTTTCTTTCTGAATCCCGAGCCATGGCCTACGTTACGTGCTTTAAAAGCCCATTTTCATCAAGCCTGAATATTCAGCTTAAAGGGTTTTTCCTCAGATTTTATCCCATCTTGAATTCTCATTTCACTGAGGAAGAATTTAGATTTCTCAAGTGCGTGGTGAAACAATGAAAAAAAAAAGAAAAATGGAAAGAATGGGACTCTAGGGCGAATACCCAAAAATGGGCAGTTTAGAGTAAAATGCTATTTTTGATGCCATTTAAATTAGTGTCGATACCACAAAAGAGAAGGTCATCAAGGAACATCTAGGATTTCATGAACCTCCTAAATTGTCAGCTCTATTTCGAGGATTAACTTCAAAAACTGAAACTTTTTCCCTCCAAGATTAAAATTTCCATTTTAAACATCCGAGCAAATTTTGACGCTTGAAAAAATGCCTTTATATGAAAACTAAAAGATTGTTGAATTTGTTCGATTCTCAATGAATTCATGATTTATAAAACCTATTCCATTTGTGAGCCTAGAAGGGACATACATTTTTGTTATAAAATTTCCTTTGATCAACCAAAATCTTGTTATACCAAGCATTGCCAATTCAAATTGAAAAACCCAGATTGACACTTAGAGAAGTTTTTAACAATGATCATCACAAAAGATTTGTACATCACACACTGTGGGGTTAATCAAACAAATAAAGATATTTTTTTGAAAATACCCATTTTTGATGTTGACATGAGATAAGGGTTTTTCAAACCCAAAGGTGTGGAACTACTAGGGTTTATCTTGATTTCCAAATATGAGAAGAAGAAATAGAACTCGGCAAACAGGTTTCTGTCAATAAGAGTTCAAAAACTGTTGGGGCAAAGAGAATAGCCAAAGATTGAAAAATGAATTGAAGATATACTCTGATTTGAAAAGGAGAAATGAATTGGAAAGGCTAAGCCAAAGTCTAGAAAAATGACCAGGGGCATTTGCATCTTTTCATGAAGCGTTTGCATCATTATCGATCTTTGCATTTGCATCATATAGAAGCATTTTGCATGTTGTCAAATCTTTGTATTTGCATCATTTAGAGGCATTTGCATAATGCCAATCTTTGCATCTGCATCATTCCATGAAGTAGTTGTGTTAACACCAATTTTCACATTTGCATCATAAAGAAGCATTTGCACATTATTGACCTTTACATCCTTCTGAGAAGTATTTGCGTTATTTGAGGATTATTTGCATTTGCATCATTTAGAAGCATCTACATCTTATTCAACATTTGTATCTGCATCAATAAGCATTTGCATCAATCTAAGCCATTTGTATATACACCATGAAGAATCTGCATTTTATCCAACATCTGTATATGCATCAAGAAACATTTGCATCAATTCAAAACATTTACATTTGCAATATGAAGTATGTGTATCCTGTTAACCGTTTGCACCAGCATCAAAAAGCATTCGCATCTTCTCAAAATCTTCAGGTTAATTTTCAACAATTCTTCAAAGATCATTTTTAAGACCTTCGGGCACCTTTTTTAAAGACCTCCGGGCATAGTTTTTCTTTTCAAATCATAGATCAGACCTCCGGGCAACATTCTTAAGATCTCCGGGCATAGTTTTTCTTCTTAAATTATGGATAAGACCTCCGGGCATAGTTTTTCTTTTTAAATCATGGATAAGGCCTCCGGGCACCATTCTTAAGACCTCTAGGCATTATTGTTAAAGTCGCATACAACGCATTTTCCCAAATCACGGGTAAGGCCTCCGGGCACTATTCTTAAGACCTCTGAGCATCATTTTTTAAATTCGCATACAGCGCATTTTTTCCAAATCACAGATAAGGCCTCCGAGCACCATTCTTAAGACCTCCAGGCATTATTTTTAAAGTCGCATACAACGCATTTTTTCTAAATTACGGGTAAGGCCTCCGGGCACCATTCTTGAGACCTCCGGGCATTATTTTTAAAGTCGCATACAGCGTATTTTTTTTTCAAATCAAGGGTAAAGCCTCTGAGCATCATTCTTAAGACCTCCGGGCAATATTTTTAAAGTCGCATACAGCTCATTTTTTCCAAATTACAGGTAAGGCCTCCGGGCACCATTCTTAAGACCTCCGGGCATTATTTTTAAAGTCGCATACAACGTATTTTTTTTCCAAATCACGGGTAAAGCCTCCGGGCACCATTCTTAAGACCTCCGGGCATTATTTTTAAAGTCGCATACAGCGCATTTTTTTCAAATCACGGATAAGGCCTCCGGGTACCATTTTTAAGACCTTCGGGCATAATTTTTCTTTAAATTATAGATAAGACCTCCAGGCACTATTTTTAAGACCTCCAGGCACAATTTTCATTTTGCAAATCGAACTCATTTCCTTAAGACGGGTCGAGCCTTGATTAGTCAAGGAACTTAAATTAAGGAAAATATCTTCTATTTATAGCTTTTTTCAACAACAAAAAAAATGAACAAAAATGGAAGAAAAAAAAAAAACCCCTTTCCCTTCTCTTCACTTGTGATTTCACTAACCGGACAAAATCAATATTTGTTTATCTTTGCCTGATTCCTGATTCTCAGCAATAGCCAAAGAGGGGCAGCTGTAGACACCTAATTTTGTTTGGACCACTAAAACAGGTATGTTTTCTTCCTAAATTGATGTTTCAGAATGTAAAAAGACTTTTTTCATCCTACAGGTGGTACTCCGAGACTTAGTCTAAGAAGGCGAGCATAAAAAGTCAAATTTGAAAAAGTCAACCCTAAAAAGTCAACCCCAAAAATTCAACCCACTTTCAAAATCAAGATTTGAAGTTCAATTGAAAAAATGGCAAAACAATTTTGATAATCCGAGGTCTACATTGAAAGATATGGAGTTCGGAAGTTGGGTTACGGAGATTCAGTAGAAAAGAAATCCTAGTTCGGGAAATTTGGGAAAAAGTGCTTAAACGATCAAATTGATCAAAATTGAAGGTTCCAAATGAAAGATAAGCACTGACTGCGGGTAATGGAGAAGCTACTTGGAGGAAAAGTTGAAAGAAAAGTCAGTCTGGAAGAAAACCGAGAATTAGGGTTTTTAGTGGATTTCGGTGAAATTTTGAAGAATTACAGAAATGGCCCGATTCGGTAAGAATAAAGCCCTTAATGGATTATGAGTGATTAAAAAAGGATAGCCCAAGGCTTAGTTTGAAGAAAATCTGTAAATTGGACTTGTTTTGAGCAAAATCGGGTTTCGGAGGCAAAAGGGCAAAATTGGAAAATTTGGGAAAAATAGCAAATGAACTCCAAAATTTCTAAAAAAAAAATGCAAATCACATTCTTAAATCATTTCGAAGAGATTGGTGAAGAAAAATCTTGATTCGAAGTTCGTTTGCAAAATGGCCAAATCCCGGGTTCATGATGTAGAAATTCAAAAAGATAAATCCCGAAAAAATAGCAAATGAACTCCAAAAATTTTGAAATTTTGCAGATCTCATTATTAAATTATTTGTAAGATATTGGATAGATAAAATCCCAATTCGGAGTTCGTTTGCAAAATGGCCAAATCCCGGTCCCACTATGTAGTAATTCAAGCAGATAAATCCTGAAAAAAAAAAATCAAATGAGTTCCAAAAATTATGAAAACTTCTAGGTCATACTCTTAAATTTTTTGGAAGATATTGGTGAAGAAAAATCTGGATTTGGAGCTCTACTAAAAAATGGTAAAGTTTGGTAGCACAAAAAGGCAATTTTGGAAGAAAAAATCCAAATAAATAGCAAATAGGCTCAAAAAATTTTGAAAACCTCCAGAATTCAATTTTTTATTATTTTGGAAGTATTGAAAAAGAAAATTTTGAATTTAGAGTCCGTTTGCTATTTATTTATATTCGGGGGCAAAAAGGTCATTTTACCCAAGAAACCAAAAAAGGCTTTTCTTGCCTTTTAAAAAAATGAAGTATGGGCTGGAAGAAGAGGGGTCAGTCGGCCAAGGCCCAAGGGTGGGCAAATATTTTATGATTTTTAATCTTAAGGCCTATAATGAAGAGGAAGGTAGTTATTTTTTTATCAAACCTTTGTAATTAAGCCACACGGACCAATGCATGAAGAGGGAGAGTGTCAACATAATGCCTTAAGATTCTTGAATAGCTATAATTGTGGATAGCTAATTGCCTAATCTAAGGGTGATAATTTCACATTTTAAACATCTTAGATCAATAGCCTTTGGATCAAAATTGGTTGAAGAAAATATGACAACATCTTAGCAAGAGAAGGGCCATTCGGCCACTACTAGGGAGGGTCTCTCTCTTTTCATTTTCAGCTATTCACTCTCTATTTCACTCTTGTTTTTGGCTGATTTTCTCTCCATTGCTAAAAGGAAAAAAGAAAAGTTTAGAAAAGAAAAGAAAGTTAGAAGAGAAAAAGCTTGCAATATAGCTTCTAGAGGTTGCTTTAAGCACCATACTCTTGCACTTTCTTTGATTTTCCATTCTTGATTTGCTATTTTGATTACTATTTTGGTGAGTTTCTTTTGATTTTTCTTTTTAAAATAAGTGTTTTTAATATTCTTCTTCAAGTTCTTCTTCATACTTTCTTGGAAAAAGTTTGAGAAATTTTTTCGTTTTGTTTTTGGGGTGGCCGAATAGCTTGTTTTTTCGTATAGTTGCTGTTTGCATTTTTTATTTCATGTTATTCTTGATATTTAACAAATTTTGATGCTTTAAATTGATGCACTCAAAATTGTGTATCTTATTTAACCTTGCACTGAAAAAGAATCAATTGTAAAGTATAGTGATTAGCAAGGGTCGAGTCCTCAGGGATTGGGTTTTAGTTTATAAGTTAATAGTTTATCACTTAAAAACAAGTAAACAAAAGTAAAGGGGGTTTTGAAACCAGATTTAAACTAAAGTTAACAATAAAAATAAGATGCAAGTAAGAAATAAGAAATTAAATATGAGAGAAATATGGTTAAGGTTTCATTCTCCACCACTAGACATCATTAAGAATCAATTTCATATCTATCAACATTAATTAGCTATCAAAGTTAACAACCGTAGATAACAACAAGCTCTGTTACCCCAATATTTCCTTAATTTGTCGTTAAATAGAACAAGCTCTCTATTTAATCTCTAACTATCAAACAACCTAGAATAAGCTCTGTAAGTTCAATTTAATAGCAGCTTTATGATGAGAAAGATAGGTTGATCTAAGCAACAAACACATAAGCTCGGATTGTTCAACTTAGGTTATGTTCCACTTTGCAATTATTGAAAACTTGACCATAATCATTAATCACAAATTGCTACTTATGAATAGGAAATCAAGACAATTACACGGATCAAGACTCCTAAACTAGCAATAGATAATTATCAAGATCTATCTAGTTGTACACCTAAATAAATCAAGACAACATCATAAACAGTTCTTGTAGAAGAACATAAGCAACTTTGATAGAAACCAATGATAGATAGAATCTGAAAATCAATTACAAAACATGTCTAGGGCTTTGAAATCACCCTTAACCAAATAGAAGTTTAGCCTAGCATAGGCATAGATAATATATACATAAAACTAAAAAAGAAAAATAAAAAGAATGGAGAAGAAGAAGAAGAAGAAAAAAAAGAAAAAAAAGAAAAAAAAGAAAAAGAAAAAGAAGAAGAAGAATGATGATCCTTTGAGTCTCCTCAAAAGATGTCTAGTTTGTGGCTCCAAAGATGGTATTTATAGAGCTTTAAAACCCTGAGAATAAGTCCTTGCCGCACAAGTAAGCCTGGAGGCAGAAAAATCACGTTTTTGCCTTTTTTTCAGATTTGCGGTTAGGGTTCTTTAGGGAGATCTTCTAGCGCCAATTTGGTTGCCCATTTCTTATCCGATTTGGGCCCATAATATATCGTTGGAAATATAATCAAGTAAACTTCAAAAGTCAAGAAGGAAGTTTCTTCAAATAAAGAATCTAACATCATGTTTTCCTTATAACAAGCTCCGGAGGTCAAATCTGCCTGATTGCTTTTCAACCAGAAATTGATATTTTTGACTCCCAAGTCTTCTTCCATCTTGTGATTACGATTTTGTAAGCTCTTTACCATCATTATTGACATCTTTTGACTTCATTCTCCTTATTGTACCTAAAATTCAAAAATATATTATAAGTAAACAAGATAAAGATCGAAAACATAACAAAAACTAAAGGTAGAAAGGCATAAAATGTATATTTTATGAGCTTATCATAAATCTTCTTCTAATACATAAACATGAAACTTGTTTTAATTTGGTTGCTTGCTTGTTTCCGTTTTTGAGTCTATTATCTTGTTATCATGTTTATTTTACTTGTCTTGCATTTTTTATTTTCCCGTTTTCAAAATGTTTAAGTTTGTTTATGTTTTATATTTTGTAATCCATGTGTTTGTGAAAATGCCTATTGGTTTTCATGTCTTTACTTTATATTTGCATGGTTTGAGCATTATTCTTTAGCTATGCATGTTAGTTTATCATGTGTTTGTGAAAATGTAATGTTCATTTTAAGCATCAGACCATTATGCCACCTTCATGTTTTATGATTTGTGTGTGCATTTTTGTTATGCTAGTTGATAGGTTAGCATTTTCATGATATTTGGTTGTGTATTTTTTTTTAAACATGCCATATGTTTGTGTTATTGCCATGCATTCTTTAGGTTTAGGATTGGTTTGCTTTTCCATGCATATTCATGCATTTTAGACCCAGGTTGCATTAAATGCCATGCATGTTCATTTAGGTCTAGGTCATTTTGTTGATGCCATGCATTTTTCATGTCATTTAGGTTTTAAATCATGCATTTCATGCATCATATTTGCTGTATTTTCATGCATTTCATGTCATTGCCACTTGATTTATGACTTAGACCAATCAATGGTTCAAAGTCATGCTCATTTTGAGCATACTTGTGGAAAATTAAAGAGTTGTCAAATTGATTATTTTACCTTTGTGATTTTTTCTACTTAGCCAATTTTTGCCTAACTTTTCAAAAGTATTAGCTACTGTTTGTGAGTCCTTAGGAGAGTCTCTAACATTTTAACTTTGATTTTTAAATAATTTTATCAAAGGCAAAAAAAATGTGTTTTGGCAAAACAGTTTTTTCACCCAGTACTCGTACTTTTCCGATTTTTCTAGGCATTCATCTTTAATCATAAACTTAAGCTGGTCTTTTCCCATGTAGTTTTATATGTCTTGAGTCTCCAGTATTGTTTTTAGATTTTTTTGAATTTTTAAAAGTAGGTTAAAAAAATCGTGGTTTAAAATTGGACAGTGGAGGCAGAATTGAATTTGAATGAAAACCATTTTTCTGTTTTGGTTAAGTTACTTAGAGGGGGCTGATTAGGAACTTTAGTTACTGACTTAGGGTAGTTTTTAAGCCTTTTTAAACTCTAAAAATGATTTTTTAAATCTCGGGTTAAGGGTGGTCAAGTCTAGGATTTTAAACTTAGGAAATTAGAGCCATTTAAAAAGGGTTTAGCTAAGTTTTTATTTTTAATCTAAGCTTTTCAAAATTGTTTTCAAATAATCACAAAGTATTTTGGTTTTAAAATATTTAATTTGATATATTTTTCTAAGGTAGCCGGATATCTGTTTAGATATACGGATTTTCTAAATTAAAGGAAAAAATACATTCTCATGCATTGAATTTTCCATATTCATGCATATTATATAATATGTTAGTTTTGCTATGTTAGTTTTCATGATGGTGTTATTATCTTTGATTTAAATTTTTGATATTGCATTAATTGTTATATGGTTAGTTATTTTTTTCATATTATTTAGCATATACTATGTTCATGCATCATTATTTTTATTTTTATTTTCATGCATATTATATGTTAGCATTATTTTATGTTTCATGTCATTCCATATCATTTAGATTATATGCCATATCATTTATATTTGCTATGTCATTTAAATCATTTTATTCCATTTAGAATATATCATGTGACTTAGGATATTACATTTCATATATAATATATTATGTTACCTAGGTCATTTCATTTCATTTAGAATATATCATATGACTTAGGATATTTCATTTTATTTAGAATATGCTATGACATTTAAATTATATCATACCATTTAGGTTGCATTATATTATCTAGACTTTGCTATGTCATTTTATTTATGTCACACATATTCATATTCATATTTTCTTTAAATATTTTGAAAAAGGTAATGATTTTCAATAAAATAAAGATATTCCCGAGTTAAAATAATTCATGAGTTCTCTGTCGGGTTTGCTGGGAAGGATATCATCAATTATCATTAATAACGAAATATCTTCTCTAAAACGAGAATGATTCGGAAAGTTTTTTCAAACTAATAAAAATTTCTATATTTTGCCACGTTTGTTGGGGAATATAGGAAAATTTTGAATTTATAAATTTCGGATTATTTTCAATTAAAAATGGAATTATTTTTCTTTTGAAATACTAAATTAAAAATCAACTTTTTACCGAGACTTGAGATAACACATGATTAATAAGGTACTGTTTTATACGGGCATTGTGGGGGTGCTAATCCTTCCCCACACGTAATCGAGTCCCAAACCCGATTCTTCAATTTTCTCTGGTTTAAAACGCAGACTTGAAATTGGTTTTAAAAATGTTTTAATTAATTTTAAAATGTTTTATAAAATCGGTTTTAATAGTTGGTCGATCACTCCTAGCTAAAAGAGATTGGTGGCGACTCCATGCCTTTTTCAAGGTCATTTTCAAAACCTTCATTTTTCAAGAGGAATTAAGTTGACTTTTCCTCAGTTTTTTTTAATGTCACGCTTAACGAATAATAAAGTCTTGCAATGAGACTTGTTATTTTTTAGGTTGCGACAGGATGGACAAGATATTTTCATGACATTAAAAATGGCATCTTGCAATTTGATAGTGACCATTGGATGAATTTAATCAAATCTCACCCTTCATTCATGAGCTGACCAGCGAAGGGCCTAGAATATCCCAGCAATTCCTTCATCTTTCATATTTTTTAATTGCAAACTGGTCTTTTTCGGTTTATTCGATAAAATTGCATTTTGGCCTCCAAACTTGATTTTATTGCAAATGAACCCCAAATCTGGTTTTTCTTTCTCCAATCCATCCAAATAAATATAATATTGAGATCTGTAGATTTTCAGAATTTTTCGAGCTCGTTTCCTATTTTTCCCGAAATTTTCTCTTGGATTTTTCGGGTTAGGGCACCCTAAATTCACCTTTTTCATTTGAACTTCGATTCTTGATTTTTCTTCACGAATCTCTTCCAAAAAATATAAAGTTGGGATCTGGAAGTTTTCAAAATTTTTGGAGCTCGTTTGCTATTTTTCCAGGAATTATCTTCTGGAATTTCGGCTTCCCAAACTTTGCCATTTTTCAAATGAGCTCCGGTTCTTGATTTTTCTTCACCAATCTCTTTCGAAAATCATAAAACTTAGATCTGGGAGTTTTCATAATTTTAGGAGCTCGTTTGCTATTTTTTTCGGAATTATCTTTTGGAATTTCGACTTAGTGCACCCGAACTTTGCCATTTTTCAAATGAACTTCGATTCTGGATTTTTCTTCACCAATCTCTTCCAAAAATTATAAAACTCAGATCTGGAAGTTTTCATAATTTTTTTATCTCATTTTCCATTTTTCCCGAAATTTTCTTTGGGATTTTCCAAAATTGCCCTCCAACCTCCAAAACCTTGGTTTTACTCAAAACGGGTCCAATTTCTGGATTTTCTTTTTTCACTTACTTTGTCCTATATTGAATTTGAGTTGGTCCAAAAAGGCCCAATTTTTACGATCAAATTACCCTCCGGTTTTGTTTTCCCCTTTTCAAACTCGAAAATTTTCTCATTTTTTCGTTTTTGCTCCAATCAGCTCTTCCTTGGGATCCACTTCAAACTGGGCCTTGGACTATTTTTCTTTATTCATCCTTTATCAATTGGGGGATTCAATTTTATCGAATTGGGCCATCTTTACAGTTTTAACCAAATTTTTTAGATTAGGTCTTCCTTTATACTGAATTTTCGCAACTTATCTTCTGAACTCTATATCTTTCGTTGTAGATCTTGGATTATCAAAATTCTTTCACCATTGTTCAATTCAACTTCAAACCTTGATTTTGATTGGGAGTTGACTTTTTCAGTGGTTGACTTTTTTTAGTTGACTTTTTGTGCTGACCTCCGAAACAAAGTCTTGGAGACCCATCTATGCAATGGTGGAAGTCTTTCTGCGTTTCAGGAAGTTGAAAGAGAGAATCGGCCTAGTTTAGGGGGCCCAGACAACATTAAGAGTCTACAGCTGCCCCTCTTTGACTATTGCTGAGAATCAGGAATCAGACAAAGATAAATAGACAATAATTTGTCCGGTTAGTGAAATCACATGTAAAGAAAAGGAAAGAGAGTTTGCTTTATTATTCATTTCCATTTATTTCATTGTTTTTTTATTTTTCAAAAAAAGCTGTAAATAAAAGATTTTATCCTTAAATTGAGTTCCCTGACTAATCAAGGCTCAACTCGTTTTAAGGAAACAAGTTCAATTTGCGAGAGAAAAAAATACCTCGATTGTGGTCTCGGGGCCTTATCCTATCTTGGTGAAGTCTTACTTACGAAACCAAAAACTAAAAAGACCTGGGCGAAACCATAAATCGAAAAGTTATCTAGGCGAAACCATAGATAATTTTCAAATGAGATGACTTGGGCGGAGCCAGAAGTCGAGACGTTATCTAGCCAAAACAATAGATAATTTTCAAATGAGATGACTTCGGAACCTGAAGTTGAAGAAAGATCTGGAAGAAGCCAAAAATTGAAATGACTTGGGTGAAACCTAAAGTCGAGAAAGATCTGGATAAAGCCAGAAATTGGAATGTCTTGGGTGAAACCGAAGGTCCAGAAAAAGTTATCTAGGCGAAACCATAGATAATTTTCAAATAAGATGACTTGGGCGGAGCCAGATTTCGAGAAAAGATCTGGAAGAAGCTAGAAATTGAAATGACTTGGGTGAAATCGAAAGTCGAGAAAGATCTGGATGAAGCCAGAAATTGGAATGTCTTGGGTGAAATCGAAGGTCCAGAAAAAGTTATCTAGGCAAAACCATAGATATTTTTCAAATGAGATGACTTGGGTGGAGCCAGAAGTCGAAGAAAGATCTGGAAGAAGCTAGAAATTGAAATGACTTAGGTGAAACCAAAAGTCGAGAAAGATCTGGATGAAGCCAGAAATTGGAATGTCTTGGGTGAAACGGAAAGTCGAGAAAAATCTAGGTGAAAAAGAGATCTGGTGAAGCCAGGGGTATTTTCTATGAGATGACCTGGGTGAAGCCGAAGGTCGATAAGAGATCTGGTGAAGCCAGGAGTATTTTATGAATATGGTGTCCGAATGACTTATCCACGGTTTCTGAAAATGTGTTGAAAGTTTACCTGAAGGTTTTGAGAGACGATTCAAATGTTTCATGATGCAAATGCAAGTGTCTTGGATTGGTGCGAATGCTTCTTGGTGCAGATACAGAGATTAAACAAGATGCACATGCTTCATGGTACAACTGAAAATAACTTGGATTGATTCAAAAGCTTCTTGATGCAGATGCAGAGATTGAATAAGATGTAAATGCTTCATGGTGCAAATGCAAATATCTTCGATTGATTCAAATGCTTCTTTATGTAGATGCAGAGATTAAATAAGATGCAAATGCTTCATGGTACAACTGCAAATGTCTTGGATTTATGCAAATGCTAAAATTAGCAATGTGCCGCATGCTTCTAACTGATGTGAATGCCTATATCAATAATAATGCAAATGCTTCATGAAAAGATGCAGATGCCTCTTCGAATCGTGTTCATGTAAGTGGTTCTGAATGGTGTAATTGCAGTTATCTTACAACAATGAAGATGCAATGATCCTAGAAATGATGCAATTGCTTGAGATGACGCAAATGCATACTATCCATGAAGGATGTAACTGTAATGGTAAAATGTAGATGCTCATGGAATAGTGCAAATGCAAATACCCATGAATGATGCAAATGTTTACTAACATGGTGCAAGTGCAGAGCTCAATAAAGAGGTAAGTGCTCATGAATGATTCCAATGTCCCCGATTATTTTTCTAGACTTTGGCTTGGCCTTTCCAATTCAGTTTTCCTCTTTAAGTCAGAGTATATCTTGAATACTCGTGCCAAATAAGAGGTCATTCTCCTTCCGATCTTCGACTATCTTCTTGCCCCAATAGTTTTCAAACTCTTATCAACGAAAATCTGTTTGCCGAGTTCTATGTCGGGAAGTTAAGGTCAACCCTAGTAGTTCCATACCTTTATGTTAGAAAAACCCTTGTCTCATATCAACATCAAAAATGGTTATTTCAAAAATATATATTTTTATTTGTTTTCCCATTTTGAAAAATTTTGCTCACTTAATGAAAACTTCTGAGCCAAAAATATTAACCCTACAGTGTGTGATGTACGAATCTTTTGAAGATTGATGATCACTGTTAGAAATTTCCCTAAGTGTCAATCTGGGTTTTTCAACTTGAATTGAAAGGCTTGATACAACAGGATTTTGGTTGATCGAAGAAAACTTCACAACAAAAATGTATGTCCCTTCCAAGCTCACAAATGAAATAGGTTTTATAAAATACGAATTCCTTGAGAATCAAACAAATTCAACATTCTTTTAGTTTCCAAATCATGGCATTTTGACAAGCATCAAGATTAATCGGGATATTCAAGGTTAGAAAGTTAATTTTGGAGGGAACAAGTTTCAGTTTTTGAAGTCAATTATCCAAATGAGAGATGACAGTTTAGAAAGTTCAGGAAATTCCTAGATGTTCCTCGATTTCTTCAAGATAACCTCTTCTTTTGTTGTGGCATCGGCACTAACATAGATAGCATCAAAAATTCCCATTTTACTCTAGACCGCCCATTTTTGGGGTTTTCTCCCTAGAATCCCATTCTTTTCTCTTTTTTTTTTTTTTTTTTGAAAACTGATTTTTTGACCATGCACTTGAGAATTCTAAATTCTTCCATAGTGAAATGATAATTCAATGAGATGGGATAAAATCTGAGGAAAAATCCTTCAAGTTAAAAATTCATGCTTGATCAAAATGGACTTTTAAAGCACGTAATGTAGGCCATGGTTCGGGGTTCAGAAAGAAAGGATAAATAGGCCCAAAATATTTGTTTGAGGGTAATCAGATCAAGGATCATTCCTTGAGGAGGATTCCCTTTGAAGCATTTGTCCCTTTTGGGCTTTTCTTTCCTTCTTTTCACTTTTACTCCTTTTCTTCCTTGTTCCTGGCTTTCATTTGCCATACTTTTTCACACATTTTTTTTTGGCCATCTTTTCTACATCTTCATTTTGACATAGTGAGCCCGTATTTATATGGGGGCTCAATTTGCTTTGTACCTGTCTTCGAGTTAGGACTCATTTCTCCATGATCTTTAAGAAGACCTTTCCTCGCATTTGCCCCCCAATGTAGAGATTATCCTTGATCAGAGTTCAAAGGAGAAGGAATTCTTTCGACTCAAGAGGGGTAACTATGGATAATTTCTTTTTGTGAAAGGGACATGAAAGATGGCCATTTCTCATATCAAGCACAAATATTCTCATTAAAGAGCAATCCCAGGGGGAATAGATAATCAGAATTTCATTTTGCATTTTGGAATCATCCAAATTTTCATATGCATGATATCACAATTTTTCTTCTTTTTTCTTTCTTTCTTTTTGTCGCATGCCCCAATGATTCATGCGTTAATCCATCCTTATTCACCACGTATTCATGATTTCTACATATGATGCCCTAATTTGATTAACCGTGAGAATGAGGAATATCGCAAGTCTAAGACTATACTGAAAAGGTTGAGTTTCAATCTTGGGTTTGTTTGAAATGACAACGAAAATATGACCCAAAAATTGGTTTTCTCTGGGACGTGAAATAATCTGGTTTGGTCATTGTGCACTGAGGTGTCAATCATGAAGTGATGTTTGGGCAATTGGTGTTTTGTGGTCGTCAGAAAGGATGTGAATGGTTTTAGCACAACCCTGACACATCCATGTTTTAAATTCTTGAAATAATGTCTCATTTGTTAGAGTTTCCAGGGAGCTCGAAATTTTTTCAAAAATTTCGTTCTTTTGCTCATAGCCTAGACTAGGATCTAAATCTTTGCTTATTTTGTAGTGACAATGGTTTATGAAGTTCAATCATTCATATTCCTCGAAGTATTAGGTCTTTCAAGTGGTCTTGGTTTAAGGGATTTAGACATAGGAAAGCCCAAAAGAGAGAGAAGAGGGTATTGGGTCAATTCTAACAATGATCATCAGTATTCTAGAGACTGTCCATTATTTCATGTGAAAACCCCTTATTATTGTTTACCACAAATTTTCTCAAAGTTTCATTTGTTCTTGCAAATTCAAATTATTACTAAAATATGATGAAAACAAAATATTTAAATTCAAAATTTATTTATTTCATTTAGATGTCAACATGAGACAAGTGCTTTCATCATCTAGTGTATAGAACTACATGTATCATAAATCCTAATATGATCATGCACCATGTTTCTTATGACACTTGGCTTTCCCATCTTCAAAACTTATTGAACCAACCTTGATGAGATCCCTAACCTTGTACTTCAAAGTGGGGCAGCTCTCCGTTGAGTGACCTTGATTGCCAGAATGATAATCGCAACACTCATTAGTATCATACCAGCTCGGATAAGGGGGCTTCAGAGGCTCTAATTGCATGGGTGTCACAAGGTGATTTTGGATGAGTTGAGGAAATAGCTCACTGTATGACACAGGAATCAGGTCAACCTGATTTCTTGCTCGCTTTTTACGGCCTCTTCGATTATCCCTAGGGGTGTTTGATTGATAGACAGATGTAAATGCTGGCGTAGTTGAAAGCATTAGTTGGTAAGGATAAGAACCTTGAGAGACGTTGTTTAGGGTAGTGTGGAATGGCTAATATGAGGAGAATTGGGGATATGGGGCAAAATCTCCCATAGCTTGGACATCTTCCTTTTTCTTTTTTGGGGCCCCATTTCTCTCGGTATTGGATGTCTTACCTCCTTCCAATTTCTCATTCTTGATAGCATTCTCAATCATCTCCCTTGAGATTACCATATCCACAAAATTCTTCGTGGCATTGCCGACGAGTCTATTGTAGTACGGGGCCTATAATGTATTCACAAAAAGGATGGTGACTTCCTTTTGTGTCAAAGGTGGTCGTACTTGGGAGGCCATGTGCATCCATCACTGAGCATATTCTTTGAAACTCTCTGTAGTCCTTTTCTCCATGTTTTGCAAGGTGAGACGGTCAGATGCCATATCGGTCACATGCTTGTATTGGCTTAAAAATGTATTAGCCAAATCAATCCAAGAGCGAATCTGATCCTTGCTCAACTGACTATACCACCTAATTGCGAACCTGCTGAGGCTGTCCTGGAAGCAGTGGATCAAAAACTTATCATTATCTATATGGCCCGTCATCTTTCGGCAGAAAATAGTGATGTGGGCTGACAAATCGATTGTCCCATCATATTTCTCAAAATTGGGAACCTTGAATTTAGGGGGAATGACTAAGTTGGGGACCAAGCAACGTTCATTTGCATATAAACTCCCAAATATATCATTTCTTTCTAATGCCCGAAACCTTTCATCTAACAGCTGATATTTCCCTTGGGAATCTGCCGACTCAGCCTCCTTCAATTCAGCCATTTTCAATTTTACCTATTCAGTTGGATCATCTAAGTTCAGGATGTTGACAGGATTAACTATGTTCTGAAGAGATTAGCCATCTAACATTATGACCTCATTCTGACCCTTTTGTGCCTCCGACTCTTCTCTGGCGACCAAGTTTTCAGTGTATCCCTTTCCCTTGATCACGACGGACACCAGCTTCATTAGTTTAGTCATCTGATCTTTAGATTCTGCTTCAGATTTTGCCAACTATTCTCGCAATCCTTCCTGTGCCCTTTCCATTATTTCAATTCGAGCAGTTTGTTCACTCTCCATAGCTCTGGCCTGTATCATAAAGATGTTCAGTACTTCTTATACTTCTAATGGAAATTTCTTCAAAAACTTTTACAGCCAAGCCAACTTCTGTTTTATCCCTCCAAGTGTGTGTCACGATGAATGGGCCATGAATGCAAAGTGATGTATGGACACATACAGTGGAAACATGCTGACTATGTATGTTATAAATGCAACATGATACCCATACGATGCATGTAAAGAAATATAAAAAATCAATGCATGGATATATGCGATGAATGACCATGTATGGTCCCGATGCATTTTCCAATGAATGATCATATATACTATGAATGTAACACGATATCAATATGATGCATGTAGAGAATAAATGATTGACACAGAGTGTATACAAAGAAATCATTCTGACCATGTACGTCATGAAAGCAACCTGATGCCAATATGACAAATTAATGCATGAGTATATACAGAGAAATCATGATGACTATGTATGCCATGAATGCAACCTGAGGTCAACATGATGTATGTAAAGAAACGAACAAATTAATGCATGAACATATACAGAGAAGGGGCTGAAGTTGTGCCAATCAAGATTATCATATATGAGTCTCCTACCTACTGCTTGAGTATCGAAGAAGAAGCAGATGGTCTCCCTTTGTATAACAACATCTTGCAGTGCATCAAGAGTCAACAGTATCCAGAACTAGCAACAAAAAATGACAAGAGGACTCTGAGAAGGCTAGCAATGGATTTTGTTCTAGATGATGAGATTCTCTACAAGAAAAGGAAAGACCAAGTCTTATTGAGATGTGTCAGATCTGTCGAAGCTCAGAGAATCATAGAGGAAGTCCATGAAGGGATATGTGGCACCCATGCCAATGGTCACATGTTTGCTAAGCAGATTATAAGGGTAGGATATTATTGGTTGAAGATGGAAGGAGATTGTATCAGTTATTCCCGAAAGTGTCATAAATGCCAGATATATGTAGATAAGATTCATGTGCTGCCATCGCCATTGCATGTCATGATCGCACCTTGGCCATTTTCAATGTGGGGAATGGAGATGATTGGCCCTATTACCCCGAAAGCTTCAAATGGACATCGTTTCATCCTGGTGGCCATAGATTATTTCACAAAGTGGGTGGAAGCTGCTTCTTATACGAATGTAACAAAGTCGATGGTATGCAGACTTGTTTAGAAGGAAATCGTATACTGATATGGATTGCTAGCAAGAATTATTTCAGATAATGCTCTCAATTTGAATAATAAGATGATGAGAGAAGTATGTACTCAGTTCAAGATCACACATCATAATTCGACACCTTATCTTCCGAAGATGAATGTGGCAGTAGAAGCAACCAACAAAAACATCAAGAAGATTGTTGAGAAAATGACTGATGTGTACAAGGATTGTCATGAGATCTTGCCTTTTGCTCTTCACGCATATCGTACTTTGGTTCGCACATCTACAGGGGCAACACCGTTTTCTTTGGTATATGGGATGGAAGCAGTGCTACCTATTGAAGTTGAGATCCCTTCACTTCGTGTTTTGATAGAGGTTGACCTAGAATAGGCAGAATGGGTTAGAGCTCATTATGAATAGTTGAATCTTATCGAGGAGAAAAGATTGAAGGCAATTTGTCATGGGCAGCTGTATCAGAAAAGGATGTTCAAGCCCATAACAAGAAGATTTGTCCTAGACAGTTCCGAGAAGGGGAGTTGGTACTAAGGAAAATTCTCCATATAGTGAAGGATCCGCGAGGAAAATGGGCTCCAAATTGGGAAGGACCCTATATGGTAAAAATAGCTTTTTCTGGAGGAGCATTGATTCTAACTCGGATGGACGGGGATGATTTGAGAAATCCCGTGAATGTTGATGAATTGAATAAGTATTATGCTTGAAGAAAAAAAAAATTGATGCTGTGCACATGGAAATTCGAATGATTCCAAGTGTAAAAGTGGAAATTCTATATAGCTATCTCCCCTGAGAATTGCTTTTCAATGAGAATATTCATGCTTGATATGATGAATGGCCATCTTTCGTATTCCCTTCACTAAGAAGAAATTATCCTTAGTCACCCCTTTGAGCCTTAGGAATTATTTCTTTCTTTGAACCTTGAACAAGGATTACCCTCTACACTAGAGGGCAGATGCGAGGCAAAATAATCAAAATCATGGCAAAAAAAGAGAGCCATCGGAAAATGTGAAATCAAAGAATGGCAAATGAAAGCCAGCAATGAAAGAAAAAAGATTGAAAAAGAAAAGAAAGTCTAAAAAAAGACAGATGTTTCAAGAATGAATTCTCCTCAGGAAATGATCCTTGATCCAATCACCCTTAAACACACTTTGGGCCTATTTATCCTTTCTTTTTAAACCCAAAGCTTGGCCTATATTACGTACTTTAAAAGTCCATTTTGATTAAGCATGGATATTTAATTTGGAAGGTTTTTCTCAGAATTCATCCCATATTTTGAATTGACATTTTTTACCTTGGAAGCATTTAGAATTCTCAGATGCATGGTAGAATACAAGAAAAAAGAGAAAACAAAAAAAAAATGAAAATGAAAATGAAAATGAAAAAAGAATGTAAAAGGAGAGGTTTAAGCCGAAAACCTGCAAAGGGCGACTTAATACCGAATGGGCGACATTTGAGTTGAAAACCCGTAAAGGGCGACTCAAGTACTAATTAAGGTTTGAATCAATGCTTTGTGTAAAGGGGGAGAAAATATCTGAAAATCAAAAGAAATGGGGAAAACTCAGTTTGATGTAACTACAGAAGCCGAGGGATTGCCCAAGTAAATTACTAATTCAAGAGAAATTTCAGATGATTTGAAAAAAGAGAGATCCAATATATTCCGCATCCGAGGCATCTTTACATTTGTCTTTTATATCCTTGATATTCACTTTTATCTTTTTAAAACATTTGTTGCAATAAATTTTTGTTATCCCTTTTATGACATTTACTTGTTTCATATTTTCTTTCATACATTTTGAGATGCATTTTGTTTGTTATTAAATTGAATGAGGATTAGTAAACATAAAAAAATCTTTTTCAGAGTATTACTAAGGAGTAGATTTAAATCTTAAAAAAAGGTTTGGAAACCAATAATCTTGATGGAAAATTCACCAAGTAAAGAAAAACAGTGAATGTGTTGGAGACTCCGTCATGAAGTCAGAAAATTTGTGAATTTCAGCGAAGTCAGAAATTGGGACTGTTTGACAATTTATCTTGAGTGAAAGGTTCCTTAAGTGGGGCATCAGTGAACAATTGAAGACTCCATCATGAAGTCAGATAATATGTGAACCTCAAAGAAACCATGGATTAGAAATCATGACACAATCATTTGATTACATTCATTCTTAGGAAACATACAAGCATTTGCAAAGCATGTCATTCTCATCATTGCATTTAGCTAATATTACAGAAATAGGGAAAACTTTGGCTTTCCCAAATCAAACTCGTTCTGCTTCTCAAATGAGTTGAGCCCCGAGACCCGCCGTCGAGGTATGTTCCTTTCATTTTTAAAGTTAAATTTATTTTTCCAAATGAATCAAACCCAGGATCATTCTTAATATTTCCTTTTGTTTTAAATCGAATTCATTCTGCTTCTCAAATGAGTCTAGCCCCGAGACCATCGTCGAGGTATTTCTTTTTGTTTCAAATCGAATTCATTCTGTTTATCAAATTAGTTGAGCCCCGAGACCAGCGGTCGACGTATTTTCTTTTGTTTTAAATCGAATTCACTCTGTTTATCAAATAAGTCGAGCCCCGAGACCATTGTCGAGGTATTTGCTTTCGTTTTAAATCGAAATCATTCTGTTTATCAAATGAGTCGAGCCCCTAGACCATCGTCGAGGTATTTCTTTTTAAATCGAATTCATTCTGCTTCTCAAATGAATGGAGCCCTGAAACCGTCGTCGAGGTATTTCCTTTTGTTTTAAATTTAATTCATTCAGTTTATCAAATAAGTCAAGCCCCAAGACCATCGTCTAGGTATTTCCTTTTGTTTTAAATCGAATTCATTCTGTTTATCAAATGAGTCAAGCCCCGAGACCATCGTCAAGGTATTTTCTTTTGTTTTAATCGAAGTCATTCTGTTTATCAAAGGAAATCGAGCCCCAAGACCATCGTCGAGGTATTTCCTTTTGTTTTAAATCGAAGTCATTCTATTTATCAAATGAGTCGGGCCCCGTGACCATCGTCGAGATATTTCCTTTTGTTTTAAATCGAATTCATTCTGTTTATCAAATGAGTCAAGCCCCAAGACCATCGTCGAGGTATTTTCTTTTATTTTAAATCGAATTCATTCTGTTTATCAAATGAGTAGTGCCCCAAGACCATTGTCGAGGTATTTCCTTTTGTTTTAAATCAAATTCATTCTGTTTATCAAATGAGTCGAGTCCCGAGACCATCGTCGAGGTTTTTCCTTTTGTTTTAAATCGAACTCATTCTGTTTATCAAATGAGTCGAGCCCCGAGACCATCGTCGATGTATTTTTTTTTTTTGTTTTAAAACTCCTTCTGCTTCTTAAATGAGTCAAATATTTTGTTTTAAAATCGAACTCGTTTCCTTAAAATGGGTCGAGCCTTGATTAGTTAGGGAACTCGTTTCCTTCACATATGATTTCACTAACCATACAAAATTAGTGTTTGTTTATCTTTGCCTGATTCCTGATTCTCAGCAATAGCCAAAGAGAGGCAGCTGTTGACACCTAATTTTGTTTGAACCACTAAAACAGGTATGTTATCTTCCTAAATTCATGTTTCAGAATGCAAAAAGGCTTTTCTCATCCTGCAGGTGGTACTCCGAGACTTAGTCTAAGAAGGCAAGCATAAAAAGTCAAACTTAAAAAAGTCATCCTCGAAAAAGTCAATCCTAAAAAGTCAACTACTAAAAAAGTCAATCCACTTTCAAAATCAAGATTTGATGTTCAATTGAAAAATGGTGAAAGAATTTTGATAATCCGAGGTTTACATCGAAAGATATGGAGTTCAGAAGTTGGGTTACGAAGATTCAGTAAAAAGGAAACCCTAGTTCAAAAAATTTGGGGAAAAGTGCTTAAACGATCAAATTGGTCAGAATTGAAGGTTCCAAATGAAAGATAAGCATTGACTACGGGTAATAGAGAGGCTACTTGGAAGAAAAATGGAAGGAAAAGTCAATTCGGAAGAAAATAAGAATTAGGGTTTTTGGCGAATTTTGGTGAAATTGGGGAAACTTGCAAAAATGGCCCGATTCAGTAAAACTAAAGCCCCTAATTGATGAGGAGTGAGTAAACAAGGATAGCCCAAGACTCAATTTGAAGAAATTCTTAGAAAAGAGCCGATTGGAGAAAAAACATAAAAACAAGGAAATTCCCGACAATGAAAAAAGGAAAAATCAAATCGGAAGGGAATTTTGATTGTAAAAATTTGGCGTTTTCGAAACAACTCCAATTCAATATATGAAAAAGGCCCAAAAAAAGAAAATCTAAAAATCGGACTTGTTTTGAGCAAAATCGGGCTTTGGAGGTAAAAGAGCAAAACTGGAAAATTTAGGGAAAATACGAAATGAACTCCAAAAATTCTACAAAATTGCAGATCTCATTCTTAAATCATTTGGAAGATATTGGCGAAGAAAAATCCAGATTCAGAGCACGTTTGCAAATGGCAAATCTTGGGTCCACTATGCTGAAATTCAAGAAGATAAATCCCGAAAAAATAGCAAATGAATTCCAAAAATTTTGAAAATTTGTAGATCTCATTATTAATTTATATGGAAGAGATTGGAGAAAGAAAATCTGGATTCGAAGTTCGTTTGCAAAATGGCAAATCCCAGGCCCATTATGTAGAAATTCAAGCAGATAAATCCCGAAAAAATGGCAAATGAGCTCAGAAAATTCTAAAAATTTTCAGATCTCATTATTAAATTATTTGGTAGATATTGGTGAAAAAATATATGGACTAGGAGCTTGTTTAAAATGGTAAAAGTTTGGGTGCACAAAAGGGTAATTTTGGAAGGAAAAAAATAGCAAATGGGCTCGAAAAATTTTGAAAACTTCCATAATTCAATTCTTTATCATTTCAAAAGTATTGAAAAAAGAAAATTTAAATTTGGAGTTCGTTTGCTATTTATTTAGGTTCGAGGGTCAAAAAGGCTATTTTACCGAAGAAACCGAAAAGGGCCTTTTCTTGCAATTAAAAAAATGAAATGTTGGCAGAGAATGTGAAGGGTCAGCCGGACAAGGCCCATGGAGGAGTGGATATTTTCTGATTTTTTCATCTAAGGGCCAAGAGAGAAGAGGAAGGTAGTTATTTTTTGATCAAGCCTTTGAATTTGCAACACATGGACCAATGGATGGAGATGGATGATATCATATTTATGACATCCTATTTATGACATCATCTTCATGACATCATATTTAGGAGCTGATTATTCCAATCTAAGGGTGAGAATTCTACATAGAAAGCATCTTGGATTGAAGGTCATTGGATCAAATTGGTTAAAAAAAATCTAAAACCTCATAGACTATTCCTAGACCAACTGGCCACCTTAAGGGGGAGGGGAGTCTCTTTCATTTGGTCACTCTTGCTTGGCTGAATACTTTCCATTTTTAAAAAGCAAATAGAAAGTTTAGAAAGGCAAAAAAAATAAGAAAAGGAAAAGCTTGCAATATAGCTTTTAGAGGTAGCTAAAAGCACCATACCCTTGCACTTTTTTTACGTTTCCATCCTTGATTTGCTGTTGTCATTTGATAGTTGGTGAGTTTCTATTGATTTTAGTTTTAAAATAGGTGTTTTTAAGCTTTCTTTTCAAGTTCTTCTTTGATACTTTCTTGAAAATTTTTGAAAACAATTTTTTTTAACTTGATTTCGAGGGTTGGCCGAATGGTATGTTTTTTAAATGGTTGGTTTTTTTATTTTTGTTTCATGTTGTTGGTGATGTCTAGCATGTTTTTGATGTTTTATATTTTCTTCAAATAACAAAATATGGAGCTTTTTTTAATTTTGTTGCTTACTTACCTCCATTTTTTATTTTATTATCTTGTTTTCATGTTTACTTTCCTTGTTTTACCATTTTTAATTTTCTGTTTTCAACATGTTTGAGTTGTTCATGGTTTGCATCTTACTATGCTATGTGTTTGTGAAAATGTCTAGTCTTGTGCATGCTTTTACTTCATATTTACATGGTCTGAAATGTTTCTTTTTAGCTTTGCATTTTCGTATCTCATGTGTTTGTGAAAATGTCATTCTAGGATTCCATCACATTGAACATGTATCCTTTCGGCCTCCTCCTTTTCTTTGCTTTGTACATGCATTTTCATCTTGCTTGTTGATTTGTTTGCATTTCCATGCTATATTTTTGTGTATTTTGATTTAGTATGCTATGTTTTTGTGTTATTGCCATGCATTGTTTAGGTCTAGGTTTCATTTGTATTGCCATGCATTTCATGCATGATTAAACCTAGGTTGCATTTATTGCCATGCAAGTTCATGTTAGGTCTAGCCCATATTATTTATGCCATGTATTTTCCATGCCTTTTAGGTTTTAAATCATGCATTTCATGCATTCGATTTGCTGTATGTTCATGCATCTCATGTCATACCACTTGATTTATGACTTAGGCCAATCAATGGCTCAAAGTCATGCTCACTTGAGCATACTTGTGGAAAATTAAAGAGTTGTCAAATTGATTATTCTACCTTTGTGATTTTTTTTACTTTAGCCAATTTTTGTCCAAATTTTTAGAAGTTTTAGCTACTGTTTGTAGGTCCTTAAGAGAGTCTCCAATTTTTTTACTTTGATTTTTAAATGATTTTATCAAAGGCAAAAAAAAAACGTGTTTTGGCAAAACAGTTTTCACCCAGTTTTCTAATTTTCCCAATTTTTCTGAGAAGTTATCTTTAATCAGAAAATTAAGCCAATTTTTTTTCGTGTATTTTTACATGTTCTGAATCTCCAGTATTTGTTTTAGATTTTTTTGGAATTTTAAAAATAGGTTAAAAAATCATGATTTAAAACTGGACAGTAGAGTTAGATTTGAATTTGAGGGAAAATTACTTTTCTGTTTTGGCTAAGTTACTTAGAGGGGGTTGATTAGGAAATTTAGCTAATGTCTTAGGGTGGTTTCTAGGCCATTTTAAACTTAAAAAATAATTTTATAGAGTTCGGGTCAAGGGTGGTCAAGTCCGGGTTTTTAAATTTAGGAAATTAGAGCTATTTTAAAATGGTAATTCAGCTATGGCTCATTTTCATCCAAGAATTTTCAAAATTGTTTTCAAACAATCACAAAGTTTTTTTTTTATTTTAGAAAATTTAATTTGATGTCTTTTCCTAAGCTAGCCGGATATCTTCTTAGGTATACGAATTTCTTTATTTAAAGAAAAAAATACACTTTCATGCATTGCATTTTCCATGTTCATGCATACTATATAATATGTGATTTTTGCTATGATAATTTCTATGGTATTGTTATTATTTTGATTTATATTTTATGGTGTCATGTTGTTTGTTATATGGTTTTGAATATTTCACGCTATCCTATGCTTTTTATTTAGTTATTTATTTTTGTCACATCATTTAACATATACTATGTTCATGCATTATTATTTTTATTTTCATGCATATTTCATTATAACATTATTTTATGTTTCATATTCATTTCATGTCATTTAGAATATATTATTTTATTTAGGTTATTTTATTCCATTTAGAATGTATCATCTTACTTAGGATATTTCATTTCATCTCGAATATGCTATGCCATTCAAAATTATATCATACCATTTAGGTTGCATTATATTATCTAGACTTTGCTATGTCATTTTATTTATGTCACACATATTCATATTCATATTCATTTTTTTTTAAATGTTTTGAAAAGATAATGGTTTTAAATAAAATAAAGTTATTCTCGAGTTAAAATAATTCATGAGTTCTCTGCCAGGTTTGTTGGGGGGATATCATCAATTATCATTAATAACGGAATATCTTCTTTAAAACGAGAATGATTCAGAAAATTTTCCAAATAAATAAAAAATTTTATATTTTGCCACGTTTGTTGGGGAATATAGGAAAAATTTGAATTAATAAATTCCGAATCATTTTCAATTTAAAATGGAATTATTTTTCTTAAAATTGGGAATTAACTTGAAGTACTAAATTAAAAACCGACGTTTTACCGAGACTTAAGATAACACACGATTAATAAAGTACCATTTTATACGGGTGTTGTGGGGGTGCTAATCCTTCCCCGCACGTAACCGAGTCCCGAACCCGATTCTTCGATTTTCTCTGGTTTATAACGTAGACTTGAAATTCGTTTTAAAAATGTTTTAATTAATTTTAAAATGTTTTACAAAGCCGGTTTTAATAGGTGGCCGATCACATCTAGCTAAAAAAGATTGGTGGCGACTCCATGTCTTTTTTCAAGGTCATTTTCAAAACCTTCATTTTTCAAGAGGAATTAAGTCGACTTTTCCTCAGTTTTTTTAATGTCACGCTTAACTAATATAAAGTCTCGCGATGAGACTTGTTATTTTTTAGGTTGCGACAGCTTGGCGACTCCATGCCTTTTTTCAAGGTCATTTTCAAAACCTTCATTTTTCAAGAGGAATTAAGTCGACTTTTCCTCTGTTTTATTTAATGTCACGCTTAATGGATATAAAGTCTCGTGATGAGACTTGTTATTTTTTAGGTTGCGACATTGATAAGTCTGCCATTCTTTTTAGTTCAAATACGAAGGAAGAGGTGAAACGTGATATGATGGATGTACTTGGCCCTCATAAATGTCTGAGTAATGATCGTTATTTAAGTCTACCGATTATGATGGGTCAATCTAAAAAGAGAGAGTTTCGAGCCCTAAAAGATAGACTATGGAACCGTGTGCAATGTTGGAAGGGGAAACTTTTGTCTATTGCAGGGAAGGCTACTTTGATCCAAGTTATTGCTCAGGCTTTTCCGTTATATATCATAAGTTGTTTTAGACTACCGAAGACTTTTGTACACGAGTTAAATATGATTGTTGCTGATTTTTGGTGAGGCGATTGCCATAACAAATGAAGGATAAACTAGATTTTCTGGAATTCTTTATGTTGTTCGAAGCTAGATGAGGGACTAGGTTTTAAGGATTTTGAAAGGTTTAACTTAGCTTTGCTTGCAAAACAATGGTGGAGATTAATTCATAATGAAAATTCTTTGTGTTTTCAAATCCTACAGGCGAGATATTTCCCTTTCTCATCATGCTTGACAAATGACAAGGGTTGTAATCACTCTTTTCTCTGTTGTAGCCTACTAGAAGGAAGGGAAGTAGTGAAACTGGGAGCTAGGTGGAGAGTTAGGGATGGGGGGAGTATTGATGTATGGAAAGATAAGTGGCGATAAAGCCTCCAGAGTATAAAGTATCAAATCCGACTACTATACAAGCTACCAATATGTTGGTGGCCAGCTTCATTGATAGTGAGCGGAGGATTTGGAGAGCTGACTTAGTGAAGGAAATCTTTCTTTTGGATGAGGCAGAAATCATTTTACATATTCCACTTAGGCCTAGTTTAGAATTGCTTTTGGCATAGCTTTTGAGGTCAAAAGCTGTTTTTCACAGCAAACGCAATGCTAAACAGGTAAAAAAAAATTGGCTTTTGTTATTGAAACCATGGTTTGAAAAGCCAACCCAAAAAGCCAAAAAATATAGTTTTTGGGTTTTAAATGTTGGCTTTTAAATAAAATGACTTTATTATCCTCACATCTCTACAGTTTTATTATTTTAAACATATCTTTTTTCGACATTTCAATTCTCCACAACATTTTTTCAAAGCAATGCCAAACACTTAAAAGTTTTTAAACCATACTTTTTCACCACACTTTTTAAACACACTTTTTTCCAACCCAAACTTTTTCTAACTAAAGTTTTTTTCAATAGCAATGCTAAACTAGCCCTTAGCCGCAGAACTATCCCTAATAAAATAATTTGGACTCTTTGTTAGGACAATTCTTGGTTAAGTCGGCTTACAATGTAGCTTCGAGAAGATTGAGTGAAACTCCTTTGGACGTTGATTTGAGAAATCCGGTCTGGAGAGTAATCTGGATGGAAAAAAAAATATTGCCCAAGGTTAAGTTCTTTATGTGGCACCTTGTCAAAGGTATATTACCTACTAGCAAGGTTCTGAGAGAGAGAGATGAGTCTATATTGATACTGGTTGTTGTGTCTGTGAATCAGTGCAACACATTTTCTTCAATTATGCTTTCAGCAATGTGGTCTGGAATGAGGTCTGTACGTGGGTTATTCCATTTGTGCAATTATGGTTTCCAGTTGAGGTTATTTGGAATCGGTTATATATATATATTCTAAGCAATTGAGAGTCTTAGAGTTTTGTATGAGTGTGTGTTGGATGATATGGCATGGCAAAAACCGTAGCTTTCATGATAATACCTGTCGTTTGCCTGCTATTATCTGCTCTGCAGCAAGGAAGCTAGTCGATGATTTTCTGATGGCTCAGCCTGCTCAAACCTCTACTGCAGGGATGGAACACCATGGGGTTGGATGGAAGCCACCACTACCAGGTACCATTAAAATTAACGTGGATACTACTTTCTTTACAAATACAAAGGTTGCTAGGCTGCGGGTAGTATCTAGAGATTCGAATGCAAATGTTAGATTTTGTGGGGTCACCAGCTACGATCATGTCGAAAATGTCTTTCATGCAGAGATAAAGGCCATTTTTTCGGGTTGGAATTGGATGGGGAGCAGAGGATATCCTCTGTAGTGGTAGAGAGTGATTCATTCTTAGCAATTAATGAGTTAAACAGTCAGAATCTTAGCTGCTGGGAATGGGGTGGCTTGGTAGAAGATATCTTGGATCTAGCTCTAAAATGTAGATGTCAGTTTGTTCATATTAGATGAATAGTAAATTTGTTTGCTCATTGTAGACACCTAATTTTGTCCAGACCACTAAATCAGGTATTTTTCTTTCTAGAATGATGTTTTAGAATGCAAAAAAGCTCTTCTCACCATGCAGGTGGTATACTCCGAGACTTAGTTTAAGAAGCCAAGCATAAAAAGGCAATCTTGAGAAAGTCAACCCTGAAAAAGTCAACCACTAAAAAGTCAACCCACTTTCAAAATCAAGATTCAAAGTTCAATTGAACAATGGTGAAAGAATTTTGATAATCCGAGGTCTACAATGAAATATATAGAGTTCTGAAGATGGGTTACGGAGATTTAATGGAAAAGAAACCCTAGTTCGAAAAATTTGGGGAAAAATGCTTAAATGATCAAATTAGTCAAAATTGAAGGTTTCGAATGGAAGATAAGCAATGACTATGGGTAACAGAGAGGCCATTTGGGAGCAAAACTGAAGGAAAAGTTAATTTGGAAGAAAACCGAGAATTAGGGTTTTTGGTGGATTTTGGTGAAATTGGGGAAAATTGTAGAAATGGCCCGATTCGGTAAAACTAAAGCCCTTAATTGATGAGGAGTGAGTAAACAAGGATAGCCCAAGGCTCAGTTTGAAGTAATTCCGAGAAAAGAGCCGATTGGAGAAAAAATGGAAAAATGAGAAAATTTCCGATTTTGGAAAAAGGAAAAATGAAGTCGGAGGGGAATTTGATTGTAAAAATTGGGAATTTTTAGACCAACTCCAATTAAATATATAACAAAGGCACAGAAAAAGAAAATCTGGAAATCAAACTTGTTTTGAGTAAAATCGAGCTTCAGAGGTAAAAAGGCAAATTTGGAAAATACGGAAAAATAGCAAATGAGCTCGAAAAATTACCAAAAATTCCAAATCTCAATATTATGTCATTTGGAAGAGATTGGCGAAGAAAAATCCAGAATCGGAGCTCGTTTGCAAAATGGCAAATTTCAGGCCCACTAGCTGAAAATTCCAGAAAATAAATCTCGGAAAAAAAAAAAGCAAATGAGCTCGGAAAATTATGAAAACTTCCAAATCTCAATTTTAAATTATTTGGAAGAGATTAGTAAAGAAAAATCCGGATTCGGAGCTCGTTTGCAAAATGGCAAATTTCGAGCCCACTAAGCTGAAATTCGAGAGGATAAATCCCGAAAAATAGCAAATGAGTTTGAAAATTTTCAAACCCTTCCAGATCCCAATTATAAATTATTTGGAAGAGATTGGGGAAGAAACATCCATAATCAGAGCTCGTTTGTAAAATGGCAAAAGTTCGGGTGCATTAAGGGCAATTTTGGAAGATCAATCCAGGAAAAATAGAAAAAGGGCTCAAAAAATCATGAAAACTTTCAGAACTCATTTTTATATTATTTAAGAAATATTGAAAAAAGAAATTTTGGATTTGGAGTCTGTTTGCTATTTAATTAGGTTTGGGGGCTAAAAAGGTAATTTTTATCGAAGAAACTGAAGAGGGCCTTTCTTGTAATTAAAAAAATGGAGAGTGGGTTGGAATATGAAGGGTCAGACGACCAAGCCCATGAGGAGAGTGATTTTTGCTGAGCTCTTGCATCCAAAGGCCAAAAGTGGATAGTAAGGTATTTATTTTTTTGATCAAGCCTTTGTAATTGTGCCACATGGTCTAATGCATGAGGAGGGAGGATATCAACATAATGGCAACATATTTTTGAAAAGCTGTATGTGTGAGGGGATGATCACTTAATCTAAGGGTGCTAATATCACATTTGAAGCATCTTCGATTAGTGGCCTTTGGATCAAAATTGGCTAGGAAAAAATGACAACATCCTACACCATCTAGAAGGCCATTGGCCACTACAAGGGAGAGGGGTATTTTCATTTTGGCTCACTTCTTTTGGCTTACATATTTCATTTTGGGAGCAAATAGCTAAGTTTTGAAAAGCAAAGAAAGTTAGAAGAGAATAAAGGCTTGAAAAAATAGCTTTTGAAGGTAGCCAAAAGACATCTAACTCTTGCATTTTCTTTCCATTTTCATGCTTAACTTGCTGATTTTCTTGGATATTTTATGATTTCTTGTTGTTTTTGGTTGAGAAATAAAGGTTTTTAATCTTTTTTTGAATGCTCTTATCTTATGTTTTAAAAGAAAAATCAAAATTTTTCTCTAAGTTTCTATGTTGGCCGAATAGCCCTATATTTGTGCTTGTGATGTGTTTGATCTTTTTCCATGATTGGTTGTGATGTTCTAGCATGTTTTGATGTTCTAAATTTTTTTAAAATAGTTAAGATATGGAGCTTGTTTTCAACCTTTTTCATTTATTTACTATTATTTTGCTGATTTTATCATGTTGTTTTCATGTCTACTTACTTTGTTTGCCATTTTCAATTTTCAGTTTTCAACATGTTTAAGATGTTCATGCTTTGTATTCTGTCATGCCATGTGTTTGCGATATTGTCTAACTATGTTCATGCATTTGCATCATATTTGTTTAGTCTAATATGTTTCCTTTTAAGTTTTGCATTTACTATACCATGTGTTTGTGTTAATGCCATGCCAGGATTTCACCATTTTGAAAGTGACCATTCGGCTACCCTTGTTGCTTTGCCTTGTATGTGCATTTTCATCTTGTTAGTTGACATGCTTGCATTTCTATGCCATAATATTGTGTACTTGATTTTGTATGCCATGTGTTTGTGTTAATGCCATGCTAGGACTTCACCATTTTGAAAGTGACCATTCGGCTACCCTTGTTGCTTTGCCTTGTATGTGTACTTTCGTCTTGTTAGTTGACATGCTTGCATTTCTATGCCATAATATTGCGTATTCGATTTAGTATGCCATGTGTTTGTATTATTGCCATGCATTTTCATTAGGTCTAGGTCACATTTGCATTGCCATGCATTTCATGCATATTTGGTCTAGGTAGCATTTATTGCCATGCAAGTTCATGCTAGGCATTAGGTCATTTTGAGTTGCCATGCATTTTCTATGTCATTTAGGCCTTAGATCATGCATTTTATACATTAAACTTGCTGTTTATTCATGCATCTCATATCATACTACTTGATTTTTTAGCCAATCAATGGCTTAAAGTCAAGCTCACATGAGTATGCTTGTGGAAAATTAAGAAATTGTCAGGTTGAAATTTTTACCTTTGTGATTTTTTTTTCTTGTCCAAATTTTTAGAAATTTTAGCTACTGTTTGTAGGTCCTTAGAAAAGTCTCCAATATTTTTACTTTGATTTTTGAATGATTTTTGGCAAAACAGTTTTTCACCTAGTGTTCTGACTTTCGTGATTTTTTTGGTAGGTTATCCTTAGTCTAAAAATTAAGCCAATTTTTTCCCATAGATTTAGACATGTTCTGAGTCTCCTATATTGTCTCAGATGTTTTTTAAAATTTTAAAATAGGTTACAAAATCACGTTTTAAAACTGGTTAGTAGAGTCAGATTTGAATTTGAGGGAAAAACAATTTTCTGTTTTGGCTAAGGCATTAAGAGGGCTCTGATTAGGAATCTTAGCTACTGTCCTAAGTTAATTTCTAAGCCATTTTAATCTTTAAAAAATGATTTATAAAGCTCGGGTCAAGGGTGGTCATGTCCGGGTTTTCAAAGTTAGGAAAATAGAGCCATTTTAAAAGGGGATTTCGGCCACGTCATTATTTTATCCAAGATTTTCAAAATTGTTTTTAAACTAATCACAAAGTATTTTTTATTTTAGAAAATTTAATTTGATGTCTTTTCCTAAGGTTGTCGGATATCTTTGTAGGTATACGGATTTCCTTATTTAAAGAAAAAAAAATACACTTTCATGCATTGCATTTTCCATGTTCATGCATATTATATGATATATGATTTTTGCTATGAATATTTCTATGGTAATGTTATTATTTTGATTTATATTTTATGGTGTTATATTGTTTGTTATATGGTTGTGAATATTCTATGTTATCCCATGCTTTTTACTTAGTCATTTATTTTTGTCACATCACTTAGGATTTAATATGTTCATGCATTGTTATTTTTATTTTCATGCATATTTCATGATAATATTATTTTATGTTTCATATCATACTATATCGCTTAGGTTATATTATTTCATTTAGAATATATTATGTCACTTAGATTATATTATGTCATTTAGAATATATTATGTCACTTAGTTTATACCATGTCATTTAGGATATACTATGTTACTTAAATTATATTATGTCACTTAGAATATACTATGTCACTTAGATTATATCATGTCATCTAGGTTATATTATATCATTTAGATTTTACTATGTCATCTTTATTATGTCACACATGTTCATATTCATCTTTTTAAAATGTTTTTAAAATAAGATAATGATTTTCAATAAAATAAAGAGATTTTCGAGTTAAAATAATTCATGAGTTCTCTGTCGGGTCTGCTCGAGAGGATATCATCAATTATTATTAATAAAGGAATATCTTTCTTTTCAAAAAATGAGAATGATTCGAAAATTTTTCCAAATAAATAAAAAAATTTATATTTTGCCACGTTTGTTGGAGAATATAGGAAAATTTTGAATTAATAAATTTCTAATCATTTTCAATTAAAAAATGGAATTATTTTTTAAATTGGGAATTCTTTTGAAATGCCAAATTTAAGACCGACTTTTCTATCGAGACTTGAGATAACACACGATTAATAAGGTACCGTTTTATACGGGAGTTGTAGGGTACTAATCCTTCCTTGCACGTAACCGAGTCCCGACCCGCTTTTTTTATTTTCTCTGGTTTAAAAATGCAGACTTGAAATTGCTTTTAAAATATTTTAATTAATTTTAAAATATTTTATAAAAATCGGTTTTAATAGGTGGCCGATCACACCTAGCTAAAAAATATTAGTGGCGACTCCATGTCTTTTTTCGAGGTAGTTTTCAAACCCTCCTTTTATTTTAAGAAGAATTAAGTCAACTTTTCCTCTGTTTTTCAATGTCACGTCTAATGAGTATAAAATCTCGCGATGAGACTTGTTATTTTTTAAGTTGCGACACTTATAATTTGACAAAGATTGATTGTCCTATGGGGGAGCAAAAGGTTTAGTGAGGCTCTATCCCAAACTCTTTTTATAATCCTGACTTATTATTGGTTTAATGAAATTTCTATTTGGTTATAAAAAAATAAAAATAAAAATATTTGAAAAAAAAATGTAATCAAGTAAAGATGATGGGTTGAGAATTTAGAAATATGTAAAAGAGATTTTAAACCTTATATAAGATATAACAAAATTGGTAAAAGGTTAAAATTATTTAAGTGATTACGTTATCAATTTAAATGATCTGATATGCACCTCTAATCTTTATTTACAGTATTAAATAAAGGATATGTTTTTGATTTAAAATATACTCTTTGATTTTGAATTTAAAATGCCATGCATATTTGAAGAGTTATGTTTGTCAAGTATAGAGATTAAAAGATTTGAATAAATCTTTGTTTCGAAAGATGTGAATTTTAATTTTAGATAAACAACTTAATTTTAAAAATTGAATAAATTTAATCTTTGTGATTTTAAAACATTGAATAATTTAATAAATATATAAGATTATTTATAAACAACTAAATTTTAATAACTATTTTACGTGTCAATAACATAAATTGTCCACATAAAATTACACATAAATGGACATTATCAAGTAACCATATACATTTATATATATATATATATATATATATATATATGATGTTTAGAAAATATAATTTGTTTATTATAAAATCATAATAGTAATAATTTTTTGATTTTAAAGATAATTCTTAAATATTAATTTAATCCAAAGATAAACCCTCTTTTTTTATCAAAAAAAAAACCGTTTCTTCGACTAAGTACTAATTCCACTGCCACCAAACCTCCTAGGGTTTTAGCTTCCGCAATGGCAGAGAAAGAGGCACCAGCAGAGCCCACCGAGACCAACCCACCAACTGAAGTCATGGATCTCGAAACCCTTGGCTCGCCCGCCCAGAATCCCGATGACGGAGGCGACGCCAAGGGGGTCAACAACGGCGACTCAAAATCGAAGCGCAGGAGAGAAGAAGATGGCGAAGAAAGCGACGAGGTATCCAAGAAACAGATGGTGGACAAGTCCGTGGAGGAAGAAAGGCTTGAGAAGAAGTCAGAGTCCTCCGAGTCGGGTCGTGTCCGTCTCGGCCCGAAGGAGTTCGGGTCGTCGGTGGAGATGTTTGATTACTTTTACAATTTGCTTCATTTTTGGCCGACTCAAATCAACCTTAATAAGGTAATTAAAATATCTAAATTTTGTTTTTGCTGTTAATTTTCTTTGATTTTAGTGATTTTTTCTTTATGCTCCATGTTATGTGAAAAAGAAGAGAAAATTTTGTTTTTTTATTAGTATTACAATTATAGCTTTCATGGTGAAGAAAGACAATAATTACGTAGGGCTGTAGACTATTTAGTTATCTGATTCTTGATGTTTTAAAGTACTTGAATTGAACTTATTGTTCTTTAGAAGCTAAGTACAACAATTACTGCTTGCTGGTATTATTAGCACTCTGAGGAAAAGCTGTCAGCGTTAATGGGGAGTTTATGTTAGTGGAGCTTTGTTACGGGTCAATTTTAGTATGTTATGGGCCTTAGGCCAGTCCAGTCTTTAGTTATTTGTAGTACGTGTAAAGAATTAACAAAATCCTTCCTCTCTTTATTCTCTCTATTTCTGTTCTTCCTTATTCCTTCTTACCTTATTTTCCTCTGCTCTTTCTTATATTCTGGATAATTCTTCTTGATTTACCTGTCACAGTCTTGACTGTTGTTTGAGGCTGTATCAAGCTTAGTCAATTGCTCAGTTAATCGATTTCTTAAATTCTTATGTGTTAGTATATTTCCTTTTTCTTTTTCTTGTACTGTATTTGTAATTCTAGTGATCGATTATGGACTATTGCACTATGTTACCATGACTCGAGAGTGAGCGTCGGATACGGGTATGTGTCCCATGGGTATATTTAAGGTTTTTTAAAGTTTTTTCATATATTTGAAGGATGATATGCCCGTATCGGATACAAATACTTTAAGAAAAATGAAGAGTGTGAGTAACATAGCTATTGCATTATTAGCTCTACTTATTGTAAAGTAAACTCTACTTATGGTTGTATTGATGGCTCCTAGAAGAAACCACAACCTCTTTAAATTGTCCTTTGCATGTGTTCTCTAACTTCCAAACTCTTACATTCTGAACTAGGTGGAGATATATCATATGCCCATGAATGCATGTAAATCTTCCCTTTGTATTTCTTGGCTTGTAATCCACCTTGTTTTCAAGAAATCCTCTTGGGTTTTAAACCTTTACTTTCATTAATATGCTGCTTGTTTTAATAGTTTATCCTTCAAAAGCTAGCAAGTTGTAGACAGTGAAGCAAACTGATTACTGGCTGCATAACATTTTGAATTTCATCGTTCCTTTACACAATTTTGGTGTTTCTGCAACATAATATAACATTAAACAATGGGTTCTCTACTTCTCTCAAAGAGCAGGGTTCGAATCCCCTTTCCCAAGATATATATATATATATATATATATATATATATATATATATATATATATATAAAGATATCAGTAGTGAATCATATAATGCATTAAAATGCCTCTAATGCACATAAAATTTGTCAGTTCAATCTTGCATTGTCAAATGTGTTACTTGGGCACTGGAATACTTCAAATTTTGTTTAATATTATGTTCATGGTTGACTTTGTATTACAGTATGAGCACATGGTGTTGGTGGAATTGCTTAAAAAAGGTCATCTAGAGCCCGATAAAAAGATTGGTGGAGGGATCAAAGCTTTCCAAATTCGAAATCATCCAATGTGGAAAAGTAAATGTTTCTTTGTCATTAGGGATGATGAAACCGTTGAAGATTTCAGCTTTAGGAAGTGTGTTGATCATATACTTCCCCTGCCGGAAGATATGAAGAAACCCAATGCAAACCGGGCATTGGGCGGTGGGGGTTGGAAAGGACGTGGTGGAAAAGGAGGTGGACGAGGCCGTGGAAGAGGTGGTAAGTCGAGAAACTAAGGCAGTTGTACTCGAAATGGAGTTGAATTTGTATTCAAATCTGTTGTAGGATTCAAAACTGCTTTATCTTATATCTGGCCCCAAGTTTCCAACTGATGTGTTATCAAAATTTTGGATGTTGATCTAATCAAACGCTGTCATTTATTGCTTTTTTGTTTTTGTTTTGCTTTTTAAGGAATATGGTTCAAACTTCAACCCATCCATAATTATTCATCTTCTTTATAGGATTGTATATTTTAGATCTGTCAATTTTGATTCGAATTTAAAAATTTTGATCAATTTACCCGAACTAAAATTCGATTTAACCAGAAAAATCAACAATCGGAACTCGAAAATAATCTTAATTCGGAATTACTTGAATCCAAATTGACCTAAATTTGAAATGATTCGAATTTGAAATGTTCTGAACCCAAATTGACTCGAATAATTAATTCAAAATAGTTTGAACTTAAATTAAATATAATTTTATTTTAAAAATATTAATTTTAAAAAATAATTATAACATAATGATTGTCGGGGTTGGGTTTATCCTTTGCTCTAGCCTTTCGAAAATATCGAATACCGCCATATTCACATATTTTAATGTCTTTGGGAAGATAGCTAAACTATAAATAGCCAAAGCAAAAATATTTCTAACTGTCTTCTTACTTGAATGGTTGTGGATTAAGGTCCGTAAAATATCCCATGAGATACAGTGGCTTACCCTTTTTCAGACAACATGGCTTTCGGCCCAATTTCTTTCCACTCCCAGAATCTTAGACACCTTTTTCTTGAGACCCAACATCTTTGTATCTTTCAAATAAATACGGTCGGGAATAACGTTCTCAATATGCAGCATGAATATTCCTTTATGGTTGGAGTCATATCCTTTAGATTGAAAGTAAAACATCGATAAGCGGGATTCCAAAGAATTGCACCACAACTCGGATTACCTCACCGCTGACCTTAACTTGAACTAACAGTGCTATGTCCCCATAAGTTTGAGTAAAGGCTTCTTTTTCTGATATGTTCCATTAATTTCATATATCCATCAATTCCCGGATATCATTTTGTCTGATAGTAAGATCAACGTCGGCTGACAAAACTGACACATATCCCGTTTTCAAAAAATCCCCATTATCCTGCTGACTTTTCTCGGACTGTTTCCTAACCTCTAAATGCTTCTCGACCACTGAGACACTTTGACCTTCCATGGAAGCCCTTTTGGTTGAACATTATCCCGAGACCAATAACCTTCCATGTGCAAAAATGATGGCAATAATGCAAAAAAAAAAAAAAAAAAACAAACATATAATTCAAATCAATAATTATCCGTGAGGATGCCAACAAAGTTTCGGCACTATAGCACCCCTGGGACAAAACACCAAAACTTATTACGGCCATTGTGATGTACGTTCATCATCGTCCGATTTACAAAAAAAAAACTTATTCGGAAAGTAGAATAGAAGGTAAAAGGATTGTAAATATTCCTCCATGTGTTCTTAGCTTCAGGATATCTAATAGGAAATCAGGCATTGCTTCGCCTAGATTTACTAATGTGAACCTTAGAGGTTAAACCCTTTGAACCCACTAACAAATTGAAATATCCTAACCCCAAGAAAGCCAAGATTCAGGCAAAGAAAACTTAAACCCTTAGAAAGCCTGTTTCAAAGAATCTAGATTAAGCATGTAAGCTAGATCTTAAGAACTCTCGTTTCAAGAACCTAAGTTTGATAGGTTGAATGCCACAAAGAAAGAATTATTTGATAAGTTCCTAAGTTCTGTCAAGAACTAAAAAGAGTGAAACACTCACTTTGAATAAATTCAAACTCAAAAGATTAATAATTGTTGCTGAAGTAGGCGGCTAAACAAGGGTATTTATAGCCTCCCTACTAACCCTAATTCAACTAGCCTAAGAATTCCTGGTACAAGTATAACACTTTGGCAGCCAAGGCTTACTAACCTAAGTAACATGAAACTCCTAAAGTTGGATAGACCACCTAACATTAATGAAGAATTCGGCCAACCCTAATTTGCAAGATAAAATAAAAGCTTATAGGCTGAACATGAAGTCCAATCCTAAGTAATTAAAAGATATCCAATAAGTTTAATGAATGTACACCCTACTTAGCCTAATGGACATATTACATAAGTTACATAAGTTAGGCCTAAATGCCTAAGTAATTACAAGACTTAAAATAAGTCCAAATAAGCCCTCTTAATGTGCCACCTTGTGTTCTTGAATCACATGGACCAAACTTGGATGCAAGCCCATCTTGCATGTTGAAGCCTTTCCTGAATAACTTGCAACACGACCCAAGTGAATTCCACCCATTCTTGTCATGTTTCCTAGATCTTCTTGGATCTTGGTCCACATAGAAATTGCCATGGGATTGGGCCATCTTGGATCCTATCATTCCCCCTTTCATCGAAAAGATTCGCCCTCGAATCTTAGCCTTGTGCGTGAGAATGACGGCGATAGGTACTAAATCAAAGTGTTGTGCAATGCCTCTTATGGGTGGCAACCCATCCTGCAACTCTTCCAAAAATAAATCCTCACAATCCTTCAATAAAGAAGCAGGAAAAATAGGAATAGATTGGTTAGGAGCATTAAGAATAAAAACCTCACTCTCTTTTGCATCAAAAAAATTCTCAAATTCTTTGTTTCCCTCGGCAGGAATTGTCTTCTTTTCCACCAGTGGCTCCTCTATTACTTCTTTAATTTCAGCCACCTCTATTTCTTTTTCACTTTCTTTTTTACTCTCCGTTTCCTCTTTCTTTTCTTTATTTGCAGCCACCTCACTTTCTTTTTCTTTTTTTCTTCTCTCTTTTTCTCTTTTTTTTCTTCTCCATCTTTCTTCCTCTTGTTGCACAAACCTCCCAAACAATAAGGTGAACTCTTTCATCTCTTGCAGAGCCTGCTTTACTTCGTCGCCACATGTGAGAGACATCTTAAAGTTGCTGCAAAACAAATTTGGTTAGTAAAAAAAAAAGATGAATGTCGATTCTTTCCTCTTTTTTTTTTTTTCAATCTTTTTCGAATATTTCTTTCTTTTTCTGCCTATTCGAACACTTTTCTTCTTTTTTTTTTCAAGAACGAGACTTTTTAATTTTCTCAAAATCTCGGATGAACTTCCTTTTTTTTTCTTGGGACTATTCGAATGCCCCTCTGAATTCTTGAATTTTTTTTTTCAAGATTCGGATCAAGAATCAACAAGAAATATTTTTTAATAGATTAAGAATTCAAGAAACGAAATCTTGATCTAAACCACTTTTCAAGACTAAAACCCCAAACTTAGACTGCCTAAAAATTATAACCCTAGGAAAAAAATACCTAAAGCTATAACCCCAAGACAAGTTTGTTTGAAACCCCAAAACCTTGTCGGTGATAGTTCAGAGGAAAACCCTACTTGGAAAAATTACTTTTCAATACTGAAACCCCAAAACTAAACTGCCTAAAAGCTATAACCCTAGAAAAAATGCCTAAAGCTATAACCCTAAGACAAGCTTGTTTGAAACCCCAAAAATCTTGTCAGTGACAATCCAAACAAAAAGCCTGATTGGAACCTGAGCTTTGATACCAATTGCTATGAACCCTAGAGGTTAAACCCTTTGAACCCACTAACCAATTGAAATACTCTAACCCCAAGAAAGCCAAAATTCAGGCAAAGAAAACTTAAACCCTTAGAAAGCTTGTTTCAAAGAACCAAGATTAAGCATGTAAGCTAAACCCTAAGAACTCTTGTTTCAAGAACCTAAGTTTGATAGGTTGAACGCCACAAAGAAAGAATTCTTTGATAAGTTCCTAAGTTCTGTCAAGAACTAAAAAGAGTGAAACACTCACTTTGAATAAATTCAAACTCAAAAGATTAATAATTGTTGCTGAAGTAGGCGGCTAAACAAGGGTATTTATAGCCTCTCTACTAACTCTAATTCAACTAGCCTAAGAATTCCTGTTACAAGTATAACACCTTGGCAGCCAAGGCTTACTAACCTAAGTAACATGAAACTCCTAAAGTTGGATAGACCTCCTAACATTAATGAAGAATTCGGCCAACCCTAATTTGCAAGATAAAATAAAAGCTTATAGGCTGAACATGCTCAAGCCCAATCCTAAGTAATTAAAAGATATCCAATAAGTTTATTGAAGGTACACCCCACTTAGCCTAATGGACATTTTACATAAGTTACATAAGTTAGGCCTAAATGCCTAAGTAATTACAAGACTTAAAATAAGCCCAAATAAGCCCTCTTAATGTGCCACCTTGTGTTCTTGAATCACATGGACCAAACTTCGATGCAAGCCCATGTTGCATGTTAAAGCCTTTCCTGAATAACTTGCAACATGGCCCAAGTGAATTCCACCCATTCTTGCCATGTTTCCTAGATCTTCTTGGTTCTTGGCCCACATAGAAATTGCCATGGGATTGGGCCATCTTGGATCCTATCATTTACTATATGAAGGTGAATCAGTTCTAAAAGCCCCGAATTGTTCCTCACTATCACCGGTGAAGGCTAGTAAGGCACCCCGATAAAAACGGGTTCAACTCGTTAGAGTCTATTTTCCTAGCCCATGCGGATTGTTAATCACGAAGGCTTAGTTACTTTGCTCCCACCTAAAAGGACGGAACCCGGGTATAGGGCTTATGATATGCAAATGCATGTGTAGTGTGTGAGGAGAAATAACAAACCTTTCACCACCTATTGTACATCCCTTATTCTAAATGCCCCAACAAGATTAACAATGTAAAGCATTAATTAAGCAAAGAATAAATATATGCACCAAAATAACCAGAGAACAATAATAATATGTATGCACATGAATATGGACATATTTAAAAACATTTTATTAGTTTCAAAATTCTCCTTATTATTGAAAAAAAAATGTGGGAATTAAAATTAAATACCGAATAAAACCAACGAAACCGAGACTTTGATAACACACGACTAATTCTAGGCCTGACTCTCTAAATATCCCCAGTGGAGTCGCCAAGCTATCGCAACATAAAAATAATGAGACTCATCACGAGACTTTATATTCATTAAGCGTAACATTGGAAAAAACAGAGGAAAAGACGACTTAATTCCTTGAAAAATGAAGGTTTGAAAATGACCTCGAAAAAAACATGGAGTCGCCACCAACCTTTTTTGGCTAGGTATGATCGGCCACCTATTAAAATCAGTTTTGTAAAACATTTTTAAAATTAATTAATACGTTTTTAAAACCAATTTCAAGTCTGCGTTTTAAACCAGAGAAATCAAAGAAGCGGGTTCGGGACACGGTTACGTGTGGGGAAGGATTAGCACCCCCACAACGCTCGTATAAAACTATACCTTATTAATCATGTGTTATCTCAAGTCTCGATAAAAAAGTCAATTTTAAATTTAGTATTTCAAATTAATTCCCAATTCTAAGAAAAATAATTCCAATTTTTAATTGAAAATGATCTAGAATTTATTAATTGAAAATTTTCCTATATGTCCCGAAAAACGTGGCAAAATATAGAAATTTTTATTAATGTGGAAGATTTTTCGAATCATTCTCGTTTTTAAAGAAGATATTCCGTTATTAATGATAATTGATGATATCCTCCCCAACAAACCCGGCAGAGAACTCATGAATTATTTTAACTCGAGAATATCTTTATTTTATTGAAAATCATTATCTTTTTCAAAATATTTTAAAAAACATGAATATGAATATGTATGACATAGTAAAGATGATATAACAAAGTCTAGATAATATAATACAACCTAAATGATATGATATAATTTAAATGGCATAGCATATTCTAGATGAAATGAAATATCCTAAGTAAGATGATATATTCTAAATGAAATGAAATATCCTAAATAACATGATATATTCTAAATGAAATGAAATATCCTAAGTGACATGATATATTCTAAATGAAATGAAATGAAATATCCTAAGTGACATAATATATTATAAATGAAATAAAATAAAATATCCTAAATAACATGATATATTCTAAATGAAATGAAATATCCTAAGTGACATGATATATTATAAATGAAATGAAATATCCTAAGTGACATAATATATTATAAATGAAATGAAATATCCTAAGTGACATAATATATTCTATATGAAATAATGTGTTCTAAGTAACATGAAATATTCTAAATGAAATAATATGATTTAAATGACATGGCCTATTTTAAATAATATAAACTATATGACATGGAATATAATCTAAGTGACATGAAATGATATGAAACATAAAATAATGTTATCATTAAATATGCATGAAAATAAAAATAATAATGCATGAACATAGTATATGCTAAATGATGTGACAAAAATAAATGACTAAATAAAAAACATGCATGAAATATTCAAAACCATATAACAAACAATATAACACCATAAAATATAAATCAAAATAATAACAATACCATATAAATTATCATAGCAAAAAATCATATATTATACAATATGCATGAACATGGAAAATGAAATGCATGAAAGTGTATTTTTTTCTTTTTAATAAGGAAATCCGTATACCTAAAAAGATATCCAAATACCTTAGGAAAAGACGTCAAATTAAATTTTCTAAAATCAAAAAAATACTTTGTGATTGGTTTGAAAACAAATTTGAAAATTCTCGGATAAAAATGAGCCATAGCCGAACCCCCCTTTTAAATAGCTCTAATTTCCTGAATTTGAAAATCCAGACTTGACCACCCTTCACCCGAACTCTTTAAAATTATTTTTTAATTTTAAAATGGCCTAGAAACCACTCTAAGACAGCATCTAAAGTTTATAATCAGCCCACTATAAGTAACTTAGCCAAAACAGAAAATTAATTTTCCCTCAAATTCAAATCTGAATGTACTGTCCAGTTTTAAAGCATGATTTTTAACCTATTTTTAGAATTTCAAAAAAAATCTAAAAAAAATACTGGAGACTCAGAATATGTCGAACTATTTGGAAAAAAAAATTGGCTTAATTTTTTGATTAAGAATAACTTCCCAGAAAAATCACGAAAGTCAGAAAACTAGGTGAAAACTGTTTTGCCAAAAATCATTTTTAAGCCTTTAATAAAATCATTCAAAAATCAAAGTAATGAAATGCATGGCAATGCTAATGAGAAACCTAAAAAATGCATGGCAATAACACAAACACATAGCATGCTAAATCAAAATACACAAAGTCATGGCATGGAAATGTAAACCTATCAACTAGCATGATGAAAACGCACATATGAGACAAAATGGAGGGGTGCCAAATGGTCTATAGGCCTAAAAGGGCATGGCATTTTCACAAACACATGGCATACTAAATCAAAATACATAAAATCATAGCATGGAAATGCAAACCTATCAACAAGCAAGATGAAAATGCACATAGAAAGCACAAAATGGAAGGGGTAGCCGAATGGTTGCATGGTCTAAATGGAGAAATCTTAGCATGCCATTTTCACAAACACATGGCATACTAAATGCAAGGCTAAAGAAGAAACATGCTAAAACATGCAAATATGAAGTAAAGGCATGAACACAACTAGACATTTTCACAAACACATAGTATAGTAAAATGCAAATTACGAACAACTCAAACATGTTGAAAACAGAAGATTAAAAAATGGAAAACAAGGAAAGTAAACATGATTACAAGATGAAAGAATCAAAAATAGAGGTAAATAAGTAAAGAGATTAAAACAAGCTCCATGTTTTTTGTTATTTTTAAAAAAATAGAACATCAAAACATACTAAACATCCCAATCAACATGAAAAAGAAACAAACACAATCCATATACCAAAATAAGGCCATTCAGCCATCTTTAAAAAACATGGAGGAAATTTGTTTTTTCAAAATTTTTCAAGAAAGTATAAGAGAGGAGCTTGAAAAGGAAGCTTCAAAACACTTATTTCAAAATTAAAATCAATAGAAAGTCACCAAAATATTAAATGAAAATAGCAAATTAAGGATGAAAACGAAAGAAAAAAATGCAAGAGAAAGGTGCTTTTAGCTACCTCTAAAAGCCATATTGCAAGCTTTTTTCTCTTCTTACTTTCTTTACCTTTCTAAACTTTCTATTTGCTTTCAACAATGGAGAGTAATCAGCCCATCAAGAGTAAGATAAATGAAAGAGAACCCTCTCCCTTAAGGTGGCCGAATGGCCTAGGAATAGTGTAGGAGGTTCTAGAATTTTTTTAACCAATTTGATCCTATGGCCTTTAATCCAAGATGCTTTCTATGTAGAATTCTCACCCTTAGATTGGAATAGTCAGCTCCTAAATATGATGTCATGAAGATGATGTCATAAAAATAACTCTTGGCCCTTTTATCTAAAATCTCAGAAAAATCGTTCTCCATTATGGGCTTGGCTGATTGCCTTTTTAAAATCCAGCCCAATCTCCAATTTTTTAAAGACCTTCTTCAGTTTCTTCGATGAAAAGACCTTTTTGACCCCTAAACCAAATTAAATAGCAAATGGACTCCAAATCAAAATTTTTCTTCACCAATCTCTTCAAAATAATATAAAAGTGAGATCTGGAAATTTTCATAATTTTTGGAGCTCATTTTCTATTTTTTTGGGATTTATCTGCTTGAATTTCAGCATAGTGGGCCCAGGATTTTCCATTTTGCAAACGAACTCCGAATCCATATTTTCTTTCTCCAATATCTTCCAAATAATTTAAGAATGAGATCTACAAATTTTCAAAACTTTTGGAACTCATTTGCTATTTTTTCGGGATTTATCTTCCTGAATTTTAGCATAGTGGGCCTAAGATTTACCATTTTGCAAACGAGCTCCGAATCCGGATTTTTCTTTACCAATATCTTCCAAATGGTTTAAGAAAGAGATCTACAAATTTTCAGAATTTTTGAAGCTCCTTTGCTATTTTTCTCAAATTTTCCAATTTTGCCATTTTGTCTCCAAAGCCCGATTTTGCACAAAACAAGTTCGATTTTCAAATTTTCTTTTTTCTATGCCTTTTTCATATATGGAATTGGAGTTGATCAAAAAACGCCCAATTTTTACGATCAAATTCCCTTTCATTTTGATTTTTCATTTTTTCAGTATCGAAAATTTCCTCGTTTTTCCGTTTTTTCTCCAATCGGCTCTTTTCTTGGAATTACTTCAAACTGAGCCTTGGTCTATCCTTGTTTACTCACTCCTCATCAACTAGGGGCTTTAGTTTTACCGAATTAGGCTATTTCTGTAATTTTCCCTAATTTCACCAAAATCCGCCAAAAACCCAAGTTTTCTTCCAAATTGACTTTTCTTTTGGTTTTGCTGCCAAGTAGCCTTTCCCTTACCCGTAGTCATTGCTTATCTTCCATTTGGAACCTCCAATTTTGACCAATTTGATCTTTTAAGCACTTTTCCCCAAATTTTTCGAACTAAGGTTTCCATTCTACTAAATTTCCGTAACCCATCTTTCGGACTCCATATCTTTCGTTGTAGACCTCGAATTATCAAAATTCTTTCACCATTGTTCAAATGAACTTTGAATCTATATTTTGAAAGTGGTTTGACTTTTTCAGTTGTTGACTTTTTGAGGTTGACTTTTTCGGGGTTGACTTTTTCAAGATTTACTTTTTATGTCTGTTTTCTTAATCTAAGTCTCGAAGTACCACCTGCAGGATGAGAAAAATCTTTTTGCATTCTAAAACATCACTTTAGGAAGAAAACATACCTGATTTAGTGGTCCGGACAAAATTAGGTGTCTACAAAAGCATTAGAGGACATTCGGCCATATATGTAGTATAGGTCATTTTAGGTCTTGATTTGGTTTTCATGCATATCTTGTATGTCATTTTAGGACTTAGGTCTTCATGCATTCATTTCATGCTATACATGTTTCTATTGACATTTAGAGCATTAGAGGTCATTCGGCCATACATGTAGTCTAACTCATTTTAGGACTTCATTTGGTTTTCATGCACACCTTGTATGACATTTTAGGCATTAGGTTGCTATGTCCCCATTTCATGCATAACTTGTATATCATCCTAGGCATTAGGTTATCCATGTATGTCATGCATATTTCATACCTCATATTAGATTTTAGGTCATTATGATTCCTATGTCATATTAGGTCTAGGTCATCTTGGTATGCCATACACATTTCCATGCTATTTAGGTCTTAGGTCATATTGGTATTGCCATGCATTTTCATTTTCATTAGGTCTAGGTCATATTTGCATTGCCATGCATTTCATGCATATTAGGTCTAGGTGGCATTTATTGCTATGCAAATTCATGCTAAGCATTAGGACATTTTGAATTGCCATGCATATCTATGTCATTTAGGCCTTAGATCATGCATTTCATACATTAAACTTGCTATTTGTTCATGCATCTATCATACCACTTGATTTTTGACTTAAGCCAATCAATGGTTTAAATTCAAGCTCACATGAGCATGCTTGTGGAAAATTGAGAAGTTGTCAAGTTGAAATTTCTACCTTTGTGATTTTTTTTATTTAGGAAATTCTTGTCCAAATTTTTAGAAATTTTAGCTACTGTTTGTAGGTCCTTAGAAGAGTCTCCAATATTTTTACTTTGATTTTTGAATGATTTTATCAAAGGCTTAAATATGATTTTTGGCAAAATAAATTTTCACCCAGTGTTTTGAATTTCATGATTTTTCTGGTAGGTTATCCTTAGTCTAAAAAGTAATCCAATTTTTTCCCATAGATTTAGACATGTTTTGAGTCTCCTATTATTTTTTCAGATTTTTTTTAAAATTTTTAAAATATGTGAAAAAATCACGTTTTAAAACTGGTCAGTAAAGTCAGATTTTAATTTGAGGGAAAAACAATTTTCTGTTTTGGCTAAGGCATTAAGAGGGGGCTGATTAGGAATCTTAGCTACTGTCCTAGGTTGATTTCTAAGCCATTTTAATCTTAAAAAATGATTTTATAAAGCTCGGGTCAAGGGTGGTCTAGTCCGGGTTTTCAAAATTAGGAAAATAGAGCCATTTAAAAAGGGGATTTAGGCCATGTCATTTTTTTATCCAAGATTTTCAAAATTGTTTTTAAACTAATCACAAAGTATTTTTTATTTTATAAAATTTAATTTGATGTCTTTTCCTAAGGTAATCGGATATTTGTTTTAGGTATACGGATTTCATTATTTAAAGGAAAAAATACACTTTCATGCATTGCATTTTCCATGTTCATGCATACTATATGATATATGATTTTTGCTATGAATATTTCTATGGTAATGTTATTATTTTGATTTATATTTTATGGTGTTATATTGTTTGTTATGGTTGTGAGTATTCTATGTTATCCTATGCTTTTTACTTAGTCATTTATTTTTGTCACATCATTTAGGATTTAATATGTTCATGCATTGTTATTTTTATTGTCATGCATATTTCATGATAATATCATTTTTGTGTTTCATATCATTTCATATTAATTAGATTATATTGGCATGCCATTTAGAATATATTATGTCACTTAGATTATATCATTTCATTTAGAATATATTATGTCACTTAGGTTAGATCATTTCATTTAGAATATACCATGTCACTTAGGTTATACCATGTCATTTAGAATATCTTTTGTTACTTAGAATATATTATGTCATGTAGAATATACTATGTCACTTAGATTATATTATGTCATCTAGGTTATATTATATCATTTAGATTTTGCTATGTCATCTTTATTATGTCACACATGTTCATATTCATCTTTTTAAAATGTTTTAAAATAAGATAATGATTTTGAATAAAATAAAGATATTCTCGATTTAAAATAATTCATGAGTTCTCTACCGGGTTTGCTGGAGAAGATATCATCAACTATCATTAATAAAGGAATATCTTTCTTTCAAAAAACGAGAATGATTCGAAAAGTTTTCCAAATAAATAAAAAATTATATATTTTGCCAATTTTGTCGGGGAATATAGAAAAATTTTGAATTAATAAATTCGGGATCACTTTCAATTAAAAATGGAATTATTTTTCTTTAAATTGGGAATTATTTTTAAATACCAAATCTAAACCGAGACTTGAGATAACACACGATTAATAAGGTACCGTTTTATACGGGCATTGTGGGGTGCTAATCCTTCCCCACATGTAACCGAATCCCGAACTCACTTATTTGATTTCTCTGGTTTAAAAAAGCAGACTTGAAATTGGTTTTAAAAATGTTTTAATTAATTTTAAAATGTTTTACTAAATCGGTTTTAATAGGTGGCCGATCACACCTAGCCAAAAAAGATTGGTGGCGACTCCATGTCTTTTTTCGAGGTTGTTTTCAAACCCTCATTTTTTTTCAAGAGGAATTGAGTCGAATTTTTCTCTGTTTTCCAATGTCATGCTTAACGAGTATAAGTCTCGCGATGAGACTTGTTATTTTTTAGATTGCGACAATGATAATATACAACATTTGAATAAAAGGAGCACAATAATAAAATGCATGCTCATGAAGATGAACATAAAAGGAAAAATTTTGTTATTTTCAAAATTCTCTTTATTTTATAAAAATGGGAATTATAATTAAATACCAATTAAAACTAACAACACCGAGACTTTTGATAACACGCAACTAACTCTAGGCCTGACTCTCTAGAGTCCCTAGTGGAGTGTCCAAGCTGTCGCAACCTCTTTCTAAAACGAAGTCTGAAATTATCTGCCCCCATCGCGGGGACAACCGGCCCATCGATTAGGAGTGTGACATTGGAGCAAAAACAGAGGAAAAGATGAGTTAATTCCTTTAAATTAAAGGTTGAGGGTATGAAAACAACCTCGAAAAATAAATTGAGTCACCACCAATCTTTTTTGGCTAGGTGTGATCGGCCACTTATTAAAACCAATTTTGAAAAATATTTTGAAATTAACTAAAATATTTTAAAACCAATTTTGAAGTCTGCGCTTTGAACCAGAGAAAACAAGTGCGGGTTCGGGAGTCTGTTACGCGTGGGGAAGGATTGGCACCCCCACAACGCCCATATCAAACGGTACCTTCTTAGTCATGTGTTATCTCGAGTCTCGGTGAAAAGTCAGTTTTAGATTTGGTATTTGAAAATAATTCACATTTTTAAAAACAATCCTATTTTTGTTTGGAAATGATCCGAAATTTGTTATTGCAAAAATTTTCTATATTTCCCAGCAAATCGGCAAAAATATAGAATTTTTGTTGTTTTAGAAAATCTCTGCATCATCCTCTTTTAGAAGGGTATTCCTTCATTAATATAATTGATGAGGACTCCCCGACAACCCGGAGGAGAATTCATGAATTATACTAACTCGGGGATATTGCCTTATTTTATTAAAAAAATATCAATTTTCAAAAGTTTAAATGTTCATGAATGTATAAATTATCATTAAAACATGAATGTATAACATGCATAATTAACATGGCATGGCAAGCAATTTATTATAACAAGACAAAATTTAAATGACATAGCCAAAAGAATGAATGGCATAGAATATGAATCAAAGACACGGTATATGAATGAAATGGTGCATGAATGAATGACATGGCATAATCCAAATGACATGGCATGTGAATGAATGATATGGCATGTGAATGACATGGAACATGAATGAATGACATGGCATATGAATGTCATGGCACATGAATGAATGACATGGCACATGAATGAATGACATGGCACATGAATAAAGGACATGACATAGTCTAGATGACATGACACATGAATGAATGACATGGCACATGAATGAATGACATGGCATGTGAATGGATGACATGGCATATGAATGACATGGCACATGAATGAATGACATGGCATATGAATGACATGGCACATGAATGACATGGCATGTGAATGGATGACATGGCACATGAATGACATGGCACATGAATGAATGACATGGCATGTTTGACTTGACAAAATCTAATTATGGCAACACGAATATAAAATGACATCAACATGGAATATTCATGGACATAGAATTTTCATGTGAGGAATCATACAAATTGCATATATCAGAAAATATTACCACACTCTTCGGCAAACCCGACAACGCTTGGAAAATAATTCTTTTTTATGACATTTATATGATTCTGAATAAAACAAAATCCAATATCTTTCGATTTCACAAACACGTGTGTTGAACAATTTCCTAACCTCTCCGGCAATCCGGCAAAGATTAGGAACTAATTCTTGTCAAATGTTTAGGAAAACGAAACATACATTTTATGTCAAATTAAAATTAAAAAAAAAACATTTTAAAACATGCAATGCATGAAGGTGTATTTCTCTCTTGAAGTAAGGACATCCGTATACCTAAAAAAGGTATCCAACTACCTTTGAAAGAAACTTAAATTGGATTTTCAAAACCAAAATACTTTGGGCTCGGATTTAAAAAAAATTATAATTTTTGGAATGAAAAAGGCCTCATGGCCGAATACTCTATTAAAAAGACTCTAGTTTCCCAAATTTTTGAAACCCAGGTTGACCACCTTTGACCCGATTTTTGCAAAATAGATTTTTATCCTTGAAATGACAAGAAAATCAACCTAAGACAGTAGCTAATGACCCAAATCAGCCCCCTCTTTGTATACAAATAAAAACAAAAAATTATTAGTTTAAAAAAAAAACAATTCTAACTCCCAAAACTAGTTTTGAAAAACTATTTTTTTACCCTTTGTAGACACCTAATTTTGTCCGGACCACTAAAACAGGTATGTTTTCTTCCTAAATTGATGTTTCAGAATGTAAAAAAAAAACCTTGTTTCATCCTGCAGGTGGTAATCTAGGACTTAGTCTAAGAAGGCGAGCATAAAAATTCAAACTTGAAAAGTCAACCCCGAAAAGTCAACCTCAAAAAGTCAACTACTGAAAAAGTCAACCCACTTTCAAAATCGAAGTTCAATTGAAAAATGGCGAAAGAATTTTGATAATCCGAGGTCTATATCGAAAGATATGGAGTTCGGAAGTTGGGTTATGGAGATTCGGTAGAAAGAAAACCCTAATCCGAGAAATTTGGGGAAAAGTGCTTAAACGATCGAATTGGTCAAAATTGAAGGTTCCAAATGAAAGATAAGCACTGACTACGGGTAATGGAGAAGCCACTGGAAAGAAAAACTGAAAGAAAAGTCAATCCGGAAGAAAATCGAGAATTAGGTTTTTGGTGGATTTCGGTGAAATTGGGAAGAATTACAGAAATGGCCCGACACGGTAGGACTAAAGCCCCTAATAAATGAGGAGTGATTGAAAAAGGATAGCCCAAGGCTTAGTTTGAAGAAAATCTAAAAATCAAACTTGTTTTGAGGAAAACCGGATTTCAAAGGCAAAAGGACAAAATTGGAAAATTTGGGAAAAATAGCAAATGAACTCCAAAATTTTTGAAAATTTGCAAATATCATTTTTAAATTATTTGGAAGATATTTCCGAAAGAAAATTTGGATTCGAAATTCGTTTGCAAATTGGCCAAATCCCGGGCCCCCTATGTAGTAATTCAAGCAGATAAATCCCAAAAAATAACTAACGAGTTCCAAAAATTATGAAAACTTCCAGATCACACTTTTAAATTATTTAGAAGATATTGGTGAAGAAAAACCTGGATTTGGAGCTCATTTAAAAAATGGTAAAGTTTGAGGGCATAAAAGGGCAATTTTGGAAGAAAAAATCCAAATAAATAGCAAATAGACTTGGAAAATTTTGAAAAATTCCAGAATTAATTTTTTTAATTATTTTGAAAGTATTGAAAAAAGAAAATTTGAATTTGGAGTCCGTTTGCCATTTATTTATGTTCAGGGGGCAAAAAGGTTATTTTACCCAAGAAATCGAAAAGGGCTTTACTTGTCTTTTAAGAAAATGAAACATGGGCTGGAAGAATGGGGTTGGCTGGCCAAGGCCAAGGCTAGGTAGATAGTTTCTGATTTTTTTAATCAAAAGGCCAACAATGAAGAGAAAGTTATTTTTTGATCAAGCCTTTGCAAATAAGCCACATGGATCAATGCATGAAGAGGTAGAGTGTCAACATAATGGCTTAAGATTCTTGAACAGCTGTAATTGTGGATAGCTGATGGCCTAATCTAAGGGTGATAATTTCATGTTTTAAACATCTTGGATCAATAGCTTTTGGATGAAAATTGGTTGATGGAAAAATGACAATATCCTAGCCTAGGGGGGCCATTCAGCCACACGACGAGGGTCAATCTCTCTTTCATTTTTAGCTATTCACTCTCTATTCTCTCTTGGTTTTGGCTGATTTTTCTCTCCATTGTTGAAAATCAAAAGGAAAAGTTTAGAAAAGAAAAGAAAATAAAGTTAGAAGAGAAAAAACTTGAAAGATAGCTTCTAGAGGTTGTTTTAAGCACCATACTCTTGCACTTTCTTTGATTTTCCATTCTCGAGTTGCTGTTTTGATCACTATTTTGGTGAGTTTCTTTTGATGTTTCTTTTAAAATAAGTGTTTTTAATGTTCTTCTTTAAGTTTCTTCTTCATTCTTTCTTGTAAAAAGCTCTTGAATTTTTTTTTCCTTTGTTTTTGGAGATGGCCGAATGGCCTAGTTTTTTAGGGTTGCTGTTTGCATTTTTATTTTCATGTTATTCTTGATATTTAACAAGTTTTGATGCTTTAATATTCTTCTAATACATAAACTTCAAGCTTGTTTTAATGTGGTTGCTTGCTTATTTTCATTTTTGAGTCTATTATCATGTTTATTTTACTATTCTTGCATTTTTGATTTTCTGTTTTTAAAATGTTTAAGTTTGTTTATGTTTTATATTTTGTAATCCATGTGTTTGTGAAAATGCTTGTTGGTTTTCATGCCTTTACTTTATATTTGCATGATTTGAGTGTTATTCTTTAGCTAAGCATGTTAGTATATCATGTGTTTGTGAAAATGCCATGCTCATTTTAAACATGAGGACATTCGGCCACTTCTTATTGTTTGCTTTGTGTGTGCATTTTTGTGATGTTAGTTGATAGGTTTGTATTTTCATGATATTTGGTTGAGTATTTTGTTTAAGCATTCCATGTGTTTGTGTTATTGCCATGCATATTTTAGGTTTAGGATTGGTTTGTTTTACCATGCATATTCATGCATTTTAGACATAGGTTGCATTAAATGCCATGCAAGTTCATTTAGGTCTAGGTCATTTTATTGATGCCATGCATTTTTCATGTCATTTAGGTTTTAAATCATGCATTTCATGCATCATATTTGCTGTATTTTTCATGCATTTCATGTCCTTTCCACTTGATTATGACTTAGGCCAATCAATGGTTCAAAGTCATGCTCTCTTGAGCATACTTGTGGAAAATTAAAGAGTTGTCAAATTGATTATTCTACCTTTGTGATTTTTTTACTTAGCCAATTTTTTGCCTAACTTTTCAAAAGTGTTAGCTACTGTTTGTGAGTCATTTAGAGAGTCTTTAATATTTTTACTTTGATTTTTAAATGATTTTACCAAAGGCAAAAGAATGTGTTTTTGCAAAACAGTTTTTTCACCCAGTACTCGTACTTTCCCGATTTTTCTAGGCAGTCATCTTTATTCAAAATATTTAGCCAATTTTTTCCCGTGTATTTTTACATATTCTGAGTCTCCATTATTGTTTTCAGATTTTTTTGAATTTTTAAAAATAGGGTAAAAAATCGTGGTTTAAAACTGGACAGTGGAGTCATAATTGAATTTGAAGGAAAATCATTTTTCTGTTTTGGTTAAGTTACTTAGAGGGGGCTGATTAGGAAGTTTAGCTACTGACTTAGGGTAGTTTCTAAGCCTTTTTAAACTCTAAAAATGATTTTTAAGTTTCGGGTTAAGGGTGGTCAAGTTCGGAAAAAATACACTTTCATGCATTGCATTTCCATAGTCATGCATATTATATAATATGTAATTTTTGCTATGTTTAATTTTCATGATGGTGTTATTATCATGGATTTAAATTTTTGATATTATGTTATTTGTTATATGATTTTGAATATTTCATGATATCCTATGCTTTTTATTTAGTTATTTTTGTCATATTATTTTGCATATACTATGTTCATGAATTATTATTTTTATTTTTATTTCCATGCATATTATATGATAGCATTATTTCATTTCATATCATTTAGATTATATGCCATATCATTTATATTTGCCATGTCATTTAAATCATTTTATTCTATTTAGAATATATCATGTGACTTAGGATATTTCATTTCATTTCATATAGAATATATTATATTACTTAGGTCATTTCATTTCATGTAGAATATATTATGTTACCTAGGTCATTTCATTTCATTTAGAATATATTATGTTACTTAGGATATTTTATTTCATTTAGAATATATTATATGACTTAGGATATTTCATTTCATATAGAATATATTATGTTACCTAGGTCATTTCATTTCATGTAGAATATATTATGTTACCAAGGTCATTTCATTTCATTTAGAATATATTATGTCACTTAGGATATTTTATTTCATTTAGAATATATCATATAACTTAGGATGTTTCATTTCATTTAGAATATGCTAAGACATTTAAATTATGTCATACCATTTAGGTTGCAATATATTATTTAGACTTTTCTATGTCATTTTATTCATGTCATACATATTTATATTCATATTTTTTAAAATATTTTGAAAAAGGTAATGATTTTCAATAAAATAAAGATATTCCCGAGTTAAAATAATTCATGAGTTCTCTGCCGGGTTTGCTGGGGAGGATATCATCAATTATCATTAATAACTGAATATCTTCTTTAAAATGAGAATGATTTGGAAAGTTTTCCAAACTAGTAAAAATTTCTATATTTTGCCACGTTTGTTGGGGAATATAGGAAAATTTTGAATTTATAAATTTCGGATCATTTTCAATTAAAAACGGAATTATTTTTTCTTAAAATTGGGAATTAACTTGAATACTAAATTTAAAATCGACTTTTTATCGAGACTTGAGATAACACATGATTAATAAGGTACCATTTCATACGGGTGTTGTGGGGGTGCTAATCCTTCCCTACACGTAACCGAGTCCTGAACCCGCTTCTTTGATTTCTCTGGTTTAAAGCGCAAACTTGAAATTGGTTTTAAAAATATTTTAATTAATTTTAAAATGTTTTATAAAACCGGTTTTAATAGGTAGCTGATCACACCTAGCTAACAAAGATTGGTGGCGACTCCATGTCTTTTTCAAGGTGTTTTTCAAAACCTTCATTTTTCAAGAGGAATTAAGTCGACTTTACCTCGGTTTTTTTTAATGTCACGCTTAACGGATAATAAAGTCTTGCGATGAGACTTGTTATTTTTTTTAGGTTGCGACAGATTGGCAACTCTGCTGGGGACATATTGGAGAGTCAAGCCTAAAATTAGTCGTGTGTTATCAAAGTCTCGATTTTGTTGGTTTAATTGGTATTTAATTTTAATTCCCATATTTTTTTAAAAAAAATAATGATAATTTCAAAAATAATAAAATATTTTTAAATATGTCATTCATATTATAATTGTCCTCTGGTTATTTTGGTGCATATATTCATTTATTGATTAATTGAAGACTTATGTTGTTTAATTTTGTTAGGGCATTTAGAATAAGGGATGTAGAATAGGTGGTGAAAGGTTTGTTATTTCTCCTCACACACTACATGTGCATTTGCGTATCATGAATCCTATACCCGAGTTTCGTCCTTTTAAGTGGGAGCAAAGTAACTAAGCCTTCGTGATTAACAATCCGCATGGGCTAGTGAAACACTTTCGGAGTACTAAATTACCTAAGCCTTCGTGATTAACAATCCACATGGGCTAGGGAAATAGACTCTAACGAATGGAACCCGTTTTTATCGGGGTGCCTTACTAGCCTTCACCGGCGATAGTGAGGAACAATTCGGGGCTTTTAGAACCGATTCACCTTCATATAGTAAACCTAGGCGAAGCCATGCCAAATTTCCTATTAGATATTCCGAAGTTAAGAACACATGGAGGAATATTTCCAATCCTTTTACCTTCTATTCTACTTTCCGAATAAGTTTATTTTTGAAAATCGGTCAATGATGAACGTACATCACATTGCCCGTAATAAGTGTGGGTATTTAGTCCCAAAGGGTGTTATAATGCCAAAATTTTGTTGGCATCCTCAGGGATAATTATTGTTTTGAATTATATTTTTTTGTATTATTCGAATTTATTCTCGTTACTAATTCATTTTCTTTTTTTTTTTTTTTGCATTCTTGTCATCATTTTTGCACATGAAGGTTATTGGTCTCAGGATAATATTCAACCAAAAGGGCTTCCATGGAAGGTCAGAGTGTCTCAGTGGTCGAGAAGCATTTAGAGGTTAGGAAATAGTCCGAGAAAGGTCAATAGGATAATGGGGATTATTTGAAGATGGGATATGTGTTAGCATTACCAGCCGAGGTTGATCTTACTATCAAGCAAAATGATCTTCGGGAATTGATGGATATATGGAATCAGAGGAACATATCAAAAAAAGAAGCCTTCACTCAGACTTATGGGGACATAGCACTGCTAGTTCAGGTTAAGGTCAGTGGTGAGGTGATCCGGGCTGTGGTGCAATTCTGGAAACCTTTCTTATCGATGTTTTACCTTCAACCGAGAGGATATGACTCCAACCATAGAGGAATATTCGACCTTGCTGCATATTGAGAACGTTATTCCCGACCATATTTATTTGAAGAATACAAAGACGCCGGGTTTCAAGAAAAATGTGTCTAAAATTCTGGGAGTGGAAAGAAATTGGGTCGAAAGCCATGTTGTCCGAAAATGGGTAAGCTACTGTATATCATGGGATATTTTACGGACCTTAATCCATAGCCATTCAAGTAAGGAGACAGTTAGGAATATTTTTGCTTTGGCTATTTATGGTTTAGTTATCTTCCCAAAGACATTAGGGTATATGGATGTGGCGATATTTGATGTTTTTGAGAGACTTGAGTAGAGGATAAACCCAGCCCAGGCAATTATAGTAGAAACAATCTGATCCCTGAATTTCTGTAGATGGGAAGGAAAAGGGCGATATTTGATGTTTGATGTTTTTGAGAGACTTGAGTAGAGAATAAACCCAGCCCAGGCAATTATAGTAGAAACAATCTGATCCCTGAATTTCTGTAAACGGGAAGGAATTTATAGGTTGTATACAGCTCCTTTACATATGGTTTCAGAGCCATTTTTGTAAACAAGAGAATTTCCCTCTTCGCTCATATTGGAAGTCTTTTGCACCAATTGGTGAATTTTTTAAGAGAGATTGGCTTGAAAATAGGACTGAGGAACAATGGATCAACATATTTCGGAATGTCAGGGCTGAGATGATAATTTGGAGAGCTCCATGGATAGCTCCTATGCCGACATTGTACAAGTGCGAAGATAAAGCTTCTGTTCCATTATTGGGAGCATGGGGAGGAGTGAGCTATGCACCACTGCTGGTACTAAGACAATCGAAATCCCGTCAGTTTACTCCAAAAACCCATGACCTTAGTAATTTGGAATTTGCTTATGGAGAAGATGGATACTCGGGGATGGTACGTGGGATTGTAGTAGCATGGAAGGAAACTTATCGGGTAGAGGTAGCTAGATATGCCAACATCGTTACACCTGATTACCTGATATGGAGGAAATTGAGGGTTAATGATAGGTTGTTGACATCAGATGGGGAAGAAGTTCAGCTCTTGAGTTCGGTACCCAAGGAAGAGCCATCGGAGTTAGAAATTGCAAAGGCAGAATTCGAAAAAGAAAAGGCCCAAATGAGCAAAGAAATTGCCCGATTGCAAGAAGAGCTTGAGGATATGAAAAATAGGGAATCAGCTCAAGAAAGAGAAAAGGAAAAGATCAAGAGAGAAAGGGACACTGCTAAAAGCGATCTTCAGGAATTACACTTGGAGAACAAGAGGTACCGTTTCGAGCTCAGATTCGAGGGAACTCTCAAGACTTCAGGGGAATGGGAGTAAGAAGTCAAAAACCTCAAGAAGGAGAAGAACTATTGGACAGAGAGAGCAAAGCATAAGGAAGCCCGACCCAATCAACTGGAGAAACAAGCTAAGGAAAGCTTATACGATGATGCTTCTGCAGGCATGTCAAAGGGTCGTGAACAAGTAGGGGTCAGATTGAAGAGCAAGGCAATCAAAAAAGGACAGTGAAAAAGGTCCAAGATCCGAGGGAGTTACTATAGAACCAGTGTTTTGTAATAGCATTTTTAAATCAGGATAGACAGATTATCAGATTGTTTTAAGCAGTGATCTTTTCTTTGATGTATTTAGTTCCAGGAAATCAATGAAAGATCGTTTGGTTGGAATTATCCCAGGGCCAATACTTTTAAATGCATTCATCATTCATTTGTTGTTTCCTTTATATATTTTGTTTGTTCATTCATTTATATTTATAATCATTCATTCATTTATTTCTTATAAATTGTTCATACACTTAGTCATTTATTTATTTGTCCATTCATTTATTCTTTATAATTAGTCATTCATGTTCATACACTTAGTCATTTACTTATTTGTTCATTCATTAACATTTAGTCATTTATTCATTCATTCATTTTTATAAAATAAAAATGTGTCAATAATTTCTAATCCATGGTTTTTAAGACTAAAGGTACAATTGGTCGCACTAAAAAAGAATCAGACTTTCGACACCCTTACAATACTCGATCTCAAGCAAGAGCTATAGAGAACGATCAGCTTGCTAGAATTGAAAGGATGGAAAGAATTCAAAAGGAACTGCAGGAACAATTGGCTAATTCTCAAGAGGATTCATGGGAACAAATGACCAAACTCATGGAGATGATGAGTACCATGATGGGGCTAAAGTGGCCAGGAGAAAATTCAGTTACCGGAATGGGGGTAGTAAACTAAAAAGATAGACTAGAGGTGGTACAGAAGAATGGCCAGACATCCCAGCCTGTGAGAAATGAACTTTCAACTGGGGCAGCATCCTATATTTACATCCAACCAGCGGCCGAAGCACGGAATTTTGGTCCTAAAAGGGGTAATATTGGGGTTGATCCAATTGATGTTGATGTTCCAGAATTTGAAGAAATGGCCGAAAAGTAAAGGAAAAAGATGATTGAACTGAAGAGGGTTGAAACGACAGAATCCTGGAAAAAATATCAGTTGCTGGAGGAAAGACTGAGGGCAGTTGAAGGAGCAGAGCTATTTGGCAGTCTAGATGCCACAGAGATGAGTTTAGTGCGCGGTCTGGTGATTCCTCCAAAGTTCAAAGTACTAGACTTTGAAAAATATAACGGGACTACCAACCCATCAGCACATCTGACCATGTATTGCCGGAAGATGACCCTGTCTAAGTTATCAGTTGATATGTCTTATATGTTAACGAGTTGCACAGTGGTCAGGGCTTTCGATGGTACCAGGAGAGAGGTTATGGGAACTATTGAGGTTCCTCTGGAGATAGGCCCATGCACCTATACGGTGAACTTCCAGGTCATGGATATTAATCCATCTTATAATTGCTTGTTGGGAAGGCCGTGGATACATTCAGTAGGGGCTGTACCCTCGTCTCTCCACCAAAAGCTAAAATTTGTGATGGAGGGCCGTTTGATCACTATATCAGGAGAAGAATACATAATAGCCTCTACATGTACTGAATCTCCTTATATTGAACCCAATGAAGATGCCGTAGAATGTTTTTTTCGGTCTTTGGAATTCGTAAATGTGGTTTTCGTCGCTGAAAGACAAAAACTTCCAAAGCCAAGGTTGTCCAAGAACATAAGGCTGGGAGTAAGGACCACAGTGGGAAAGGGCTGCAGGGCTGGAAAAGGTCTTCGGAAATATCTTCAAGGGATGGCCCGAGCAATGGAAGTAGTGGGAAAGAAAGACCGATTTGGCTTAGGGTATCTTCCGAAGGCCTATAAGAGAAGGAAACAAGTTGAAAGGAACAGACAAAGGAGAATAGCCCGTCTCACTGGTATGGATATTGAATGGGACTTTCCTACCAATCCTTCACAACTTCCGCTCTATTGGTTTTCTGTTCGGAGAAAAGAATTCAAAGGATGTACTTATAATGATCGAGCAAACTTTTGAAAAATTCCATGTGGATAAAGGGGGCAGATTCAGGATATGGTGATTTGCATGACCGGGAAAGAAGGGATGGAAAGAGACAATGAGAATTGGATGGTGCGACCTTGTCCACCAGGATATAAAATAATCAATTGGAGTGCGACTGAGTTGCCCATAGTTTTTAAGTCTATTCCAATGTAATACTTTAAAAAACAATCTTAATTATCTTTACCCAAAGATATTAAGAGTTTTTTCTATAATGGGCTTTTTGTTTAAACATTTTCATTCAATAAATAACAAGCACAATGCATTTTATTCATATTGATGTGTCCATATTCTTTCATTTTTGTTATTTATTTTGTTTTCATTATATATTTTCCTATATTGTTTCTTCTCCACCTATTTACAGGTGTACAGATGCGGAATATGAGGACCTTCCTGTCAGTAATTCTGAAATTGATTTTGAAAAACCCATTTGCACAGGTGATTTTGAGGCTAACGAAGATACTGAGGATTATGGTCTACCTCCGGATCTATTAAGGAAAATAGAACAAGAGGAGAAACAAGTACTTTCTCATAAGGAATTATTGGAAATGATAAATCTGGAAGATGGTGAAGAGATAAAGGAAATCAAAATCGGAACTTCATTGTCATCATCAATAAAGGGTGAATTGATGGCCTTGCTCCAAGAATATGTGGATGTATTTGCATGGTCTTACCAAGACATGCCAGGGTTGGATCCGGATATTGTGGTTCATAAGCACCCTTTAAGGCTAGAATGCAAGCCAATTCAGCAAAAGTTGAGAAGAATGAGGCCGGACATGCTGTTAAAGATAAAAGAGGAGGTGAAGAAGCAATTTGATGCTGGATTCTTAGAGGTGGCAAAATCTAGAATGGGTGGCAAATATTGTTCCAGTACCAAAGAAGGATGGCAAGGTGCGGATGTGCATTGATTACCAAGATTTGAACAAGGCCAGCCCTAAAGATAATTTCCCTTTGCCCCATATTGATACTCTAGTGGATAAAACGGCAAAGAGTGCTTTATTTTCTTTCATGGATGGATTCTCAGGATACAATCAGATCAAGATGGCACCGAAAGATCTGGAGAAAACCATATTTGTTACAATTTGGGGAACCTTCTGCTATAAGGTAATGCCATTTGGGTTGAAGAATGCTGGGGCAACATATCAGAGAGCCATGGTGACCTTGTTTCATTATATGATGCATAAGAGAATTGAGGTTTATGTTGATGATATGATCGCAAAGTCACAAGGAGAATAGGAGCATATTGCGAATCTTAAGAAGCTCTTTGAACGACAAAGGAAGTTTAGACTCAAGTTAAATTCGGCAAAATGCACTTTTGGAGTCACCTCGGGAAAATTGTTGGGTTTTGTCATCAGCAAAAGAGGAATTGAGATTGACCCAGATAAAGTAAAGGCCATTCAAAATTTGCCACCACCTCATACTCAAAAAGAAGTACGAGGCTTTTCTGGGGAGATTGAATTACATTGCTCGATTTATTTCTCAGTTAACCGACAAGTGTGATCCAATATTTAAGTTACTTCGAAAACATGATCCAGGAGAATGGGATGAAGGTTGTCAGAATGCATTTGAAAAGGTTAAACATTATCTATCCAACCCACCAGTATTAATGCCACCTGTTCCGGATAAACCAATGATACTGTATTTATCAGTATTTGATAGATCCATGGGTTGTGTTTTGGGGCATCTTGATGAAACTGGAAAGAAAGAACAGGCAGTTTACTACCTCAGAAAGAAGTTCACAGATTATGAGTTGAAATATTCATCGGTAGAAAAGTTGTGCTGTGCCTTAGCTTAGACTGCTCAAAAACTCAGACAGTACATGTTGTACCACACGACGTGGTTGATTGCCAAGCTAGATCCAATCAAGTACATGTTGGAAGCACCTTCTTTGTCAGGGAGGACGGCAAGATGGCAGGTTTTATTGTCAAAGTACGACATTGTATATGTAAGTCAAAAAGCTATCAAGGGTAGTGCAGTGGCTAAATTCTTAGCAAGTAGGGCAGTGGAAGATTATGAGCCGTTGAACTTTGACTTCCCGGATGAAAATTTGATGTATGTTTCACAAGCAGATGAGATTCCCCTAAAGAAGAAAGTATGGAAAATGTACTTTGATGGCGCATCTAATGCCATGGGGCATGGAATCGGTGCAGTGCTCATATCCCCAGAAGAAGATTATTATCCTTTCACTGCTAGATTGGATTTTGATTGTACAAACAATACTGCCGAGTATGAAGCGTGTACTATGGGCCTTCGTGCTGTAGTGGACAAAAAGATCAAAGTATTGGAAGTTTTTGGACTCAGACTTAGTGATATATACCAACTACGAGGAGAATGGGAAACCCGAGATACAAAACTAATCCGATACTTAGAACTCATACTGAGTTTATTGGAGGAATTTGAAGAAGTGAATTTCAATTACTTTCCTCGAGAATAAAACCGAATGGAAGATGCTTTGGCTACTTTGTCATCAATTTTTAAAGTGAATGAAGGGGCTGAAGTTGTACCAATAAAGATTAGTGTATATGAGTCTCCTGCCCACTGTCTAAGTATTGAAGAAGAAACAGGTGGCCTCCCTTGGTATAACGACATCTTGCAGTACATCAAAAGTCAACAGTATCCAGAACAAGCAACAGAAAATGACAAGAGGACTCTGAGAAGGCTAGCAATGGGTTTTTATTCTAGACAGTGAGATTCTCTACAAGAAAGGAAAAGACCAAGTCTTGTTGAGATGTGTCGGATCTGTCGAAGCTCAGAGAATTATAGAAGAGGTCCATGAAGGGATATGTGGCACTCATGCTAATAGTCACATGCTTGCTAAGCAGATTATGAGGGCAGGGTATTATTGGTTGACAATAGAAGGAGATTGTATCAGTTATTCCCGAAAGTGCCATAAATGCCAGATATATGCAGATAAGATTCATGTGCCGCCATCGCTATTGCATGTCATGACTGCACCATGGCCCTTTTCAATGTGGGGAATGGATATGATCGAACCTATTACCTCGAAAGCTTCAAATGGACATCATTTCATCTTGGTGGCCATAGATTATTTCACAAAATGGGTAGAAGCTGCTTCTTATGCGAATGTAACAAAGTCGATGGTATGTAGATTTGTTAAGAAAGAAATCATATGCCGTTACGGGTTGCCAGCAAGAATTATTTCGGATAATGCTCTCAGTTTGAACAATAAGATGATGAGAGAAGTGTGTACTCAGTTCAAAATCACACATCATAATTCAGGACTTTACCGTCCGAAGATGAATGGGGCAGTAGAAGCAGCTAACAAGAATATCAAGAAGATTATTGAGAAGATGACTAATGTGTACAAGGATTGGCATGAGATCTTGTCTTTTGCCCTTCATACATATCGTACTTCGGTCCGTACATCTACAGGGGCAACACCGTTTTCTTTGGTATACGGGATAGAAGCAGTGCTATCTATTGAAGTTGAGATCCCTTCACTTCGGGTTTTGATGGAAGTTGGCCTAGAGGAAGTAGAACGGGTTAGAGTTCGTTATGAACAGTTGAATCTCATTAAGGAGAAAAGATTGAAAGCAATTTGTTACGGGCAGTTGTATCAAAAAAGGATGATTCGAGCCCACAATAAGAAAGTTCATCCTAGACAGTTCCGAGAGGGGGAGTTGGTACTGAGGAAAATTCTCCCTATAATGAAGGACCCGAGAGAAAAGTGGGGTCCGAATTGGGAAGGACCCTATGTGGTAAAACGAGATTTTTCTAGAGGAGCATTGATTTTAACTAGAATGGACGGGGAGGATTTCAGAAATCCCGTGAATGCTGATGAACTGAAGAAGTATTATGCTTTAAAAAAAATGTGATGCTGTGCACATGGAAATTCGAATGATTCCAAGTGTAAAAATGGAAATTCTATATATCTATCTCCCTGTGAATTTCTTTTTAATGAGAATATTCATGCTTGATATGATGAATGGCCATCTTTCATATTCCTTTCACTAAGAATAAATTATCCTTAGTCACCCCTTTGAGCCTTAGGAATTATTTCTTTCTTTAAACCTTGATCAAGGATCACCCTATACACTGGAGGGCAAATACGAGGAAAAAAAATCATGGGAAAAAGAAAGCCATCGAAAAATGTGACAAATGAAAGCCAACAAAGCAAAAAAAGAAAAAAGAAGAAAAGAAAGTCCAAAAAATGGACAAATGTTTCAAGAATAAGTTCTCCTCAGGAAATGATCCTTGATCCAATCACCCTTAAACACACTTTGAGTCTATTTTATCCTTTCTTTCTAAACCTAAACCTTGGCCTACATTACGTTCTTTAAAAGCCCATTTTGATCAAGCATGAATATTTAATTTGAAAAGTTATTCTCAGAATTCATCCCATCTTTTGAATTGATATTTTTACCTTGGAAGCATTTAGAATTCTCAGATGCATGGTAGAATAAAAAAAGATAAAAAAAATGAAAATGAAAAGAATGTAAAAGGAGAGGTTTAAGCCAAAAACCCGCAAAGGGCGACTTAATACCGAATGGAGGACACTTTAGTTGAAAACCCGTAAAGGGCGGCTCAGGTACTGATTAAAAGTTAGAATCAATGCTCCATGTAAAGGGGGAGAAAGTATTTGAAAATCAGAAGAAAAGGGGAACAACTCAGTCTGATGTAACTACGGAAGCCGAGAGGTTACCCAAGTAAATTGCTTGTTCAAAAGAAATTTCAGATAGTTTGAAAATGAGGGGTCCAAGATATTCCGCATCCGGGGCATCTACAACCTATAACTTTACATTTGTTTCTTATATCCTTGATATTTATTTTTACTATTTTAAAACATTTCTTGCAATAAATTCTTGTTATCCTTTTCATGATAATTTTTGCTTGATTCATATTTTCTTTCATACATTTTTGAGATGCATTATGATTGTTATTAAATTGAATGATGATTAGTAATAAAAAAAATCTTTAAATAAAAGGATTTCAAAGTATTATTAAGGAATAGATTTAAATCTTGGGAAAGGTTTGGAAAGTGCACCAAGAAAAGAAAACAGTGAACGTGTTGGAGACTCCATCACGAAGTCAGAAAATCTGTGAATTTCAGCGAAAGTCAAAAACTGAGACTGTTTGACAAGTTATCTCGAGTGAGGGTTTCTTAAGTGGGGCATCAGTGAACAATTGAAGACTCTGTCATAAAGTCGGATAATCTGTGAACCTCAAAGAAACCATGGATTAGAAATCATGACACAATCATTTGATTGCATTCATTCTTAGGAAACATACAAGCATTTGCAAAGCATGTTATTCTCATCATTGCATTTAGCTAACATTGCAGAAATCAGGAAAACTTGGACTTCCCCAAAGTGAACTCGTTCTGTTTTTCAAACGAGTCGAGCCTCGAGATCACAATCGAGGTACGTTTCCTTTCCAAATCGAACTCATTTTGCTTCTCAAATAAGTCGAGCCCCGAGATCGCCTTCTAGGTATATTCCTTTCATTTTCAAGTTAAATTTATTTTTTCCAAATGAACCAAACCCAGAATCATTCTTAGTATTTCCTTTTGTTTTAAATCGAATTCATTCTATTTTATCAAATGAGTCGAGCCTTGAGACCATCGTCGAGGTATTTCCTTTTGTTTTAAATCGAATTCATTCTGTTTTATCAAATGAGTCGAGCCTTGAGACCACCGTCGAGGTATTTCCTTTTGTTTTAAATCGAATTTATTATGTTTTATCAAATGAGTCGAGCCTTGAGACCACCGTCAAGGTATTTCCTTTTGTTTTAAATCGAATTCATTATGTTTTATCAAATAGTCGAGCCTTGAGACCACCGTCGAGGTATTTCCTTTTGTTTTAAATCGAATTCATTCTATTTATCAAATGAGTCGAGCCTTGAGACCGTCGTCAAGGTATTTTCAAATCACGGGTAAGGCCTCTAGGCACCATTCTTAAGACCTCCGGGCATCATTTTTAAAGTCGCATACAGCGCATTTTTTTAACCCACGGGTAAGGCCTCCATGCACTATTCTTAAGACCTCCGGGCATTTTTGTTAAAGTCTCATACAGCGCATTTTTTTTCAAATCACGGGTAAGGCCTCCGGGTACTATTTTTAAGACCTTTGGTGGAGATATCCAGAGTTTTGCATTTTCTTGAACAAGTCTTTGGTGGTGATAGCCAAAACCTCTGGTGGAGATATCCAGAGTTAAACATTTGCTTGAGCAAGTCTTTGGTGGTGATAGCCGAAGCTTCTGGAGGAGATACCCAGAATTTTAAACACAGCTTAGCACAAGATAGGTTAAGCCCTCGAGACCATCGTCGAGGTCTTTTCTTCTCTTGCAAATCGAACTCATTTTCTTAAAAAGAGTCGAGCATTGATTAGTTAGGGAATTCAATTTAAGGATAATATCTTCTATTTACAGTTTTTTTTTCTTAAAAAAATGAAAAAATGAAAATGAAAAGAGAAAACCCCTTTCCCTTCTCTTCACATGTCATTTCACTAACTGGACAAAATTAATATTTGTTTATCTTTGCCTGATTCCTGATTCTCAGAAATAGCCAAAGAGGGGCAGCTGTAGACACCTAATTTTGTCCGGACCACTAAAACATGTTTCAGAATGTAAAAAGACTTGTTTCATCCTGCAGGTGGTACTCCGAGACTTAGTCTAAGAAAGCGAGCATAAAAAGTCAAACTTAAAAAAGTCAACCCCAAAAAGTCAACTACAGAAAAGTCAACCCACTTTTAAAATCAAGATTTGAAGTTCAATTGAAAAATGGTGAAAGAATTTTGATAATCTGAGGTCTATATCGAAAGATATGGAGTTTGGAAGTTGGGTTATGGAGATTCAGTAGAAAAAAAAAAAAAACCCTAATCCGAGAAATTTAGGGAAAAATGTTTAAACAATCGAATTGGTCAAAATTGAAGGTTCCAAATGAAAGATAAGCACGGACTACGGGTAATGGAGTAGCTACTTGAAAGAAAAACTGAAAGAAAAATCAATCCGAAAGAAAATCGAGAATTAGGGTTTTTGGTGGATTTCGGTGAATTATGAAAACTTCCATATCATACTTTTAAATTATTTGGAAGAGATTGGTGAAGAAAAATCTGGATTTGGAGCTCGTTTAAAAAATGGTAAAGTTTGAGGGCATAAAAGGGTAATTTTGGAAGAAAAAATCCAAATAAATAGCAAATGGACTCGAAAAATTTTGAAAACTTCCAGAATTAAATTTTTTATTATTTTGAAAGTACTGAAAAAAGAAATTTTAATTTGGAGCCCGTTTTCCATTTATTTATGTTCGAGGGGCAAAAAGGTCATTTTACCCAAGAAATCGAAAAGGGCTTTTCTTGTCTTTTAAAAAAATGAAACGTGGGCTGGAAGAAGGGAGTTAGCCGGCCAAGGCCCAAGTCTAGGTAGATAGTTTCTGATTTTTTTTAATCAAAAGGCCAACAATGAAGAGAAAGTTATTTTTTCATCAAGCCTTTGCAAATAAGCCACATGGACCAATGCATGAAGAGGGAGATTGTCAACATAATGGCTTAAGATTCTTGAACAGTTGTAATTGTGGATATCTGATGGCCTAATCTAAATGTGATAATTTCATGTTTTAAACATCTTGGATCAATAGCCTTTGGATGAAAATTGGTTGATGGAAAAATGACAACATCCTAGCCTAAGGGGGGCCATTCAGCCACACTACAAGAGGTCACTCTCTCTTTCATTTTCAGCTATTCACTCTCTATTCTCTCTTGGTTTTGGCTGATTTTTCTCTCCATTGTTGAAAAGCAAAAAGAAAAGAAAAGAAAATAAAGTTAGAAGAGAAAAAGCTTGAAAGATAGCTTCTAGAGGTTGCCTTAAGAACCATAGTCTTGCACTTTCTTTGATTTTCCATTCTTGATTTGCTGTTTTGATCATTATTTTGGTGAGTTTCTTTTGATTTTTCTTTTAAAATAAGTGTTTTTAATGTTCTTCTTTAAGTTCCTTCTTAATTCTTTCTTGTAAAAAGCTCTTGAAATTATTTTTTTCCTTTGTTTTTGGAGATGGCTGAATGGCCTAGTTTTTTTAGGGTTGCTGTTTGCATTTTTATTTTCACGTTATTCTTGATATTTAACAAGTTTTGATGCTTTAATCTTCTTCTAATACATAAACTTCAAGCTTGTTTTAATGTGGTTGCTTGCTTATTTCCATTTTTGAGTCTATTATCATGTTTATTTTACTATTCTTGCATTTATGATATTCTGTTTTTGAAAATTTTTAAGTTTGTTTATGTTTTATATTTTGTAATCCATGTGTTTGTGAAAATGCTTGTTGGTTTTCATGCCTTTACTTTATATTTGCATGATTTGAGTGTTATTCTTTAGCTAAGCATGTTAGTATATCATGTGTTTTTGAAAATGCCATGCTCATTTTAAACATGAGGACATTCGACCACTTCATATTGTTTGCTTTGCGTGTGCATTTTTGTTATGTTAGTTGATAGGTTTGTATTTTCATGATATTTGGTTGAGTATTTTGTTTAAGCATGCCATGTGTTTGTGTTATTGCCATGCATATTTTAGGTTTAGGATTGGTTTGTTTTACCATGCATATTCATGCATTTTAGACATAGGTTGCATTAAATGCCATGCAAGTTCATTTAGGTCTAGGCCATTTTATTGATGCCATGCATTTTTCATGTCATTTAGGTTTTAAATCATGCATTTCATGCATCATATTTGCTGTATTTTTTATGCATTTCATGTCCTTGCCACTTGACTTATGACTTAGGCCAATCAATGGTTCAAAGTCATGCTCTCTTGAGCATACTTGTGGAAAATTAAAGAGTTGTCAAATTGATTATTCTACCTTTGTGATTTTTTTTGCTTAGCCAATTTTTTGCCTAACTTTTCAAAAGTGTTAGCTACTATTTGTGAGTCATTTAGAGAGTCTTAAATATTTTTACTTTGATTTTTAAATGATTTTATCAAAGGCAAAAGAATGTGTTTTGGCAAAACAGTTTTTTCACCCAGTACTTGTACTTTCCCGATTTTTCTAAGCACTCATCTTTAATAAAAAAGTTAAGCCAATTTTTTCCGTGTAGTTTTACATGTTCTGAGTCTCCAGTATTGTTTTTAGATTTTTTTGAATTTTTAAAAATAGGGTAAAAAATCGTGGTTTAAAACTGGACAGTGGAGTCATAATTGAATTTGAAGGAAAATCATTTTTCTGTTTTGGTTAAGTTACTTAGAGGGGGCTGATTAGGAAGTTTAGCTACTGACTTAGGGTAGTTTCTAAGCCTTTTTAAACTCTAAAAATGATTTTTTAAATCTCGGGTTAAGGGTGGTCAAGTCCGGGATTTTTAACTTAGGAAATTAGAGCCATTTAAAAAAGGTTTAGCTAAGTTTTTATTTTAAATCTAAGCTTTTCAAAATTATTTTCAAACAATCACAAAGTATTTTGGTTTTAGAATATTTAATTTGATATATTTTCCTAAGGTAGCTGGATATCTTTTTAGATATACGGATTTCCTTAATAAAAGGAAAAAATACACTTTCATGCATTGCATTTTCCATATTCATGCATATTATTTAATATGTAATTTTTGCTATGTTTAATTTTCATGATGGTGTTATTATCTTGGATTTAAATTTTTGATATTATGTTATTTGTTATATGGTTTTGAATATTTCATGATATCTTATGCTTTTTATTTAGTTATTTTTGTCATATTATTTAGCATATACTATGTTCATGCATTATTATTTTTATTTTTATTTTTATTTCCATGCATATTATATGATAGCATTATTTCATTTCATATCATTTAGATTATATGCCATATCATTTATATTTGCCATGTCATTTAAATCATTTTATTCCATTTAGAATATATCATGTGACTTAGGATATTTCATTTCATATAGAATATATTATATTACTTAGGTCATTTCATTTCATGTAGAATATATTATGTTACCTAGGTCATTTCATTTCATTTATGTTACTTAGGATATTTTATTTCATTTAGAATATATCATATGACTTAGGATATTCCATTTCATATAGAATATATTATGTTACCTAAGTCATTTCATTTCATGTAGAATATATTATGTTACCTAGGTATTTTCATTTCATTTAGAATATATTATGTCACTTAGGATAATTTATTTCATTTAGAATATATCATATAACTTAGGATATTTCATTTCATTTAGAATATGCTAAGACATTTAAATTATGTCATACCATTTAGGTTGCATTATATTATTTAGACTTTGCTATGTCATTTTATTTATGTCATACATATTCTTATTCATATTTTTTAAAATGTTTTGAAAAATGTAATGATTTTCAATAAAATAAAGATATTCCCGAGTTAAAATAATTCATGAGTTCTCTGCCAAGTTTGCTGGGGAGGATATCATCAATTATCATTAATAACGGAATATCTTCTTTAAAATGAGAATGATTTGGAAAGTTTTCCAAACTAATAAAAATTTATATATTTTGCCACGTTTGTTGGGGAATATAGGAAAATTTTGAATTTATAAATTCCGGATCATTTTCAATTAAAAATGGAATTATTTTTTCTTAAAATTGGGAATTAACTTGAAATACTATTTAAAATCGACTTTTTACCGAGACTTGAGATAACACATGACTAATAAGGTACCGTTTCATACGAGCGTTCTGGGGGTGCTAATCCTTCCCTACACGTAACCGAGTCCCGAACTCGCTTCTTTGATTTCTCTGGTTTAAAACGCAGACTTGAAATTGGTTTTAAAAATGTTTTAATTAATTTTAAAATGTTTTATAAAACTGGTTTTAATAGGTGGCAGATCACACCTAACTAAAAAAGATTGGTGGCGACTCCATGTCTTTTTCAAGGTCATTTACAAAACCTTCATTTTTCAAAAGGAATTAAGTCGACTTTTCCTCGGCTTTTTTTAATGTCACGCTTAACGGATAATAAAGTCTTGCGATGAGACTTGTTATTTTTTTTAGGTTGCGACACCCTTCATAAAAAATTTAAAAAATTCTGAAAAAATTAGTGTAGACTTAGAACATAATGGTCTCCATGGGAAAAAAATCAGCTTAATTTTTGGACCAAGGATGCCTTGACCGAATTTTCACCAAAGTCAGAACAGTGAGCTAAAAACTGTTTTATCGAAAACCATTTTTCAAACCTTGATAAAAAAATCTAAAAATCTTGGAAACAATACTAGGGCATCCTCCAAAGGTCTACTATATGTGGTAAAAAAATAATTTTATTTTGACAAAAAATGAGTAGTGAAATAAATCCCAAAGTTAGAATATCCAACCTAAATTATCACTCTTTCGACTAGCATGGACAAAGGGTTTTTGGCTAGAGATCATTAGTTGATCTTAGCCAAAACCTAGTTGAAGATGGCATGAAATGCATGATTTTACAGCCAACAAACATATGACAATAAATCAACCATGAGTTAAAAATATGAACAAACAAACAAGCAAGAATAATCAAGCAAGAACAAGCACAAAAACTCCCCTAGGTTTCGGCCAAAGCAAGGAATATGTAAAAAAATTTGTCAACTTGGTTATTTTGTAAAGAATAAAGGAGAGAAAAACCTTTAAAATTTATTTTTGAAAACCTTTTATTCAACAAAAAGTTAACAAATCACACGAAAAAAGAGAAGAAAAAGAACATGATATCAAAGAAAATAAATAGTAAGAATGCCTTGAGAAAAATGAATTCCCTCCCCTTGTGTTGGCCGTCCCCTCATATTCCTATAGGGAGTGTGTTTTTATTTTTTTAGCCTTTGTCATGCTTTGCATGCTCTCCCAACATCTCTTGCCACATGGCTAAAAATGTCGTCTCCTTGCATGATGCTTTCCTTAAATTAAGGGTGTTTGTCCCCTATTTGCATGATGCTTCCCTTAAACTAAGGGTTTCCTAGCCTCTCATTGGCTAACAATGCCACATAGATTATTCTTGTCTCCTATCTCTACAAAATATCTAAGCCACTTGTCATGATCATATGGCTTACTATTAAAATATCTTCCTAGGTGGCATTTTTAATCCTATTTGGCATCATCTCATAGCCTTCACATGCTCTTCACATGGCCTTCACATGGCTTTGCAATTTGGAGACCTCCCATTGGCCTAAAATGCCATATAGGCAAAGTAGTGGAGAATTTTGTCCTTTTAAAAATGTCATCTTGCTATTCAACCTTGGCCATTTGATCTCACACCCCTTCCTCTAATCAGCAGGCTGGCCGAAAATGGCCTGAAAATTTCCAGGCTATTCCTATTTTTTTATTTGCAAAATGATCCTTTTCGATTTCAATAAAATTGCATTTTGGCCTCCAAACTTAATTTAATTGCAAATAGACCTTAATTTCGGATTTTTTTTTCTTTTCCAATTCATCCCATCCAATATAAAACTCAGTTATGGAGGTTTTCATATTTTTTCGAGTTCAGATTCTATTTTTTTTGGATTTTTCTCTAAAGTTTCGGTTTAGTGCCTCCCAAACTTTGCTTTTTCCATTTGAGCTCCGATTCCGGATTTTTCTTCTCCAATCCCTTCCATAAAATATAAAATTCAGATATGAAAGTTTTCATAATTTTTCGAGCTCGTTTTCTATTTTTACCAGAATTTTCTCTTGGAGTTTCGGATTAGTGCACCCGAACTTTGTCTTTTTTCATTTGAGCTCCGATTCTATATTTTTCTTCTCCAATCCCTTCCATAAAATATAAATTAGATCTAAAAGTTTTCATAATTTTTCAAGCTCGTTTTCCATTTTTCCCGTCTCTTGGAATTTCGGATTAGTGCACCCGAATTGTCTTTTTTCATTTGAGCTCCAATTCTGGAGTTTTCTTCTCAAATCCTTTCCATCTAATATAAAACTTAGATCTGAAAGTTTTCATAATTTTCCGAGCTCGTTTTCTATTTTTCCCGAAATTTTCTCTTGGAATTTCGGATTAGTGCACCCGAACTTTGTCTTTTTTCATTTGAACTCCAATTCCGGATTTTTCTTCTCCAATCCCTTCCATCTAATATAAAACTCAGTTCTGGAAGTTTTCATAATTTTTCGAGATCTGATTCTATTTTTTTCGGATTTTCCAAATTTGCCCTTTAACCCCCAAAACCTCAGTTTTACTCAAAAAGAGCCCAATTTTTAGATTTTTTTTTTCCACTGCATTTGTTATATATTGAATTGGAGTTGTTTCGAAAACGCCCAGTTTTTACATCAGAATTCCTCTCCGATTTAGTTTTCTCCTTTTCTCAATATTGATAATTTTCTCGTTTTTCCTCCAACCGGCTCTTCCTTGGGATCCACTTCAAACTGGAACTTGGGATATTTTTATTTATTTATCCTTTATCAACTGAGGCTTCAATTTCACCAAATCGGGCCATCTCTGCAGTTTTTCCCAAATTTGTGAATTTCTTATTTATTCATTAAATTCTTATTTTCCTTTTTCTCTTCAAACCAATTCTTCCTTTAACTCCACTTCAAAATTAGACCTTCCAATATCCATATTTGTTGATCTTATTCCATTTGAAACCTTCAATTTCATCCAATTTGATCGTTCACGCACTTTTCCCTAAATTTGCAAAATTAGGTATTTTCTCTACACTGAATTTCTGCAACTTGTCTTTCAAACTCTCTATCTTTCGTTGTAGACCTCGGATTATCAAAATTCCTTCACCATTTTTAATTCAACTTCGAATCTTGATTTTGGCTGAGAGTTGACTTTTTCAGTAGTTGACTTTTTGAAATTGACTTTTTCTAAGTTGACTTTTTGTGTGGATCACCGAAACAAAGTCTTGGAGACCCATCTGTGGAATGGTAGAAGTCTCTTTGTATTTCGAGAAGTTGAAAGGAGAATTTACCTTATTTAGAGGGCCCGGACAAAATTAGGTGTCTACATATACTATTATAAAATCCTTGATAAGTTGGTGTCATAAGTCAAGTGACACTAATTCAGTTGACAATTGAAAAAAAAAAACAAAATAAAATTATTTAAATAAATAAATATAAATATAAAATTAAAATTAAAAGTATTTGTGTCTTTTCACTTAAAAAAGTAATTAACTATCCACTTTTTAAAAAATAACTACCCATCTTTTTACTTGAAAATAAAACTACCCACTTTTTTAATGTATTATTTCTTTCAAAAGACAAAGTAAAAAAAAAATCACCCACATATTGGTGTGTCAAATTTTAGTATATAGATATATATATATATATATATAAGTTGTCAATATCTAAGATCAAACAACACATGGAAAAATAAAATAGTGTCACATTAGTTCGGGAACAATCACATATACTTGTAATATAATCCGGTACATTCGCTTTTGTGAGTGTTTTTTGAAAAAAAAAAAATTAAATATGTAGTTTTTTATTAGATATGTGTATTTTTTATGAGTGGATTTTTTTAAATGTGTGTATAAAAATAAATTAAAAGATCAGAACATCTTTATTTTATTTTATTATTTTAATTTTTAAATAATTTTTTAATAATTGATGTCACTGGACTCGTGACACAAACTCAATCAGACATATAAATTTACAATATAAAATTATGTATTACCTATAAATTTTTATATATCATTTAACTTGAAAAATCATAATCATAATCCTAATCCTAATCCTAATTATTATTATTATTATTATTATTATTATTATTATTATTATTATTATTACATCTCCTAACAAATTCTACAAAAATCCCATCACTGGGGCCTCTTAAATATCTCGTTTGTTTGTTCAAAAGAACCATCAATAAAGTTCATACATATATGTCTCTTTAAATTATTGCTTAGGACCTTCGGCCAATTAATATCAATTGTATGAGCTTAGCTACTAGCTACCCACCACAAAACAATATCTAACGTTACCCTCTTTATCTTATCTCAAAATTTCAAAAATTATTGTTTTATTTATTTGTCACTGAAAGTTTTAAATTTTATAAATAAAATTAAAAAATTATCGTATGTATTTTTGTTACATTAAAAAATATATAATAATCTTTTAATCACGTTAATAAAATATAACAACATTATTGCCAATGTATTGAAAAGAATTTTCGGATTCTTTATAATAAAAATATAGCTTACTAGTTACTATTACCCTACCACCCGGTTACTATTACCCTACCTTCCGGTTCCCCATCATTATAAACTAAACTCCAAACCTTTCTTCCATCACCTTTTTGATTTAAATAAAAATGTAAAAAGTAAAATTTTATTTATTTTTAGTTCTTTTTCTTTTAATTTCATTTTTTTTTTCTTGACGAAAGTTTCTTAGTTGGACTTTTAGTTCCATTTATATTTTCCTTGATGAAAGTTTCTTAGATGGATCATTGGATATAATATGGATGTGAAGGATTTAATTGTCAGCTCATTTCTTCAAGACAACATGGTCTTTGATTGATAATAATGTGATTAATGCTATTCTTTTACTTCTTTCAAACAGGTTACCAGCTTTCGATTCAACCAGTGTAGCATTAGTATGCAAAAGTTAGAATCTAGATACATTAAGGATTATAAGCCAATCTCGTATTGTTCTCTAATCTATAAATGTATCACTATTACTAATAGGCTCAAAGGGAGCTTATCTTCTCTCATTGCTTATAGCCAAACTGCTTTAGTTGCTAATTGAAGTATCTCTGATAATATTTTAATGGCAAAGGGCTATGGTAGGCTTACTCTTTCTCCTCGATATGCTTTGAATGTAGATCTTCAAAAGGCCATTGATTCATTGAATTAGAATTTCATATTTATTGTAATGGATGCTTTGGGATTCCCTAGTAACTTCATTCGTTGAATTCAATGCTCTCTCAACACTTCTATGTTCTCAATTTCCTTGAATGGTGGTATGGTAGGATATTTTCAAGGAACAAGAGCGGTGAGGTAGGAAGATCTCTCTCTCCTTACCTTTTTGTTCTTGCAATGAATGTTCTATTTGTTATTCAAAATATGAATATGAATAAGTTAAAATTTCAATACTGGATAAACAAAGAATTAAAAAATTGGAATGCTACTCAGAAAATCAATACTTCATATAAAAATATATATGAACAGATTGCACTTACAGATTTAATTCGAATATAGAAAATCAATATCGAATCAAGGTAGAACCTCTGACCTTAAGACAAATTTTGTCTGCCTCTAAGGCGCTTGCAGAATGTATGTAAATAGTCTCCTAGGTCTCCTCAACTATATTGCTTTAGAGGGCACACTCGAAGCAACTCAGTAAACCGGAAAAGAAGTCAGTCTCTCTCACAAGATAGTATGTAGAAACCGAGAAGGAAGAGAATTGGTATTCAATGAATTGGTGACTAAAACAGACACTGAAAGTCTGTATTTATAGAAGCCAGAAGCCTATTCGGAATAGATGTACCAATTAGAAGAAATCTGTTAAGTCAGAACAGACATACCAATTGAGACGAACCGGTTCGGTCAGGCACAGAACCGAACCGACATGTCATAATCCGAAAAGACAAAATTGTTGGAACACAAACAGTTCGGTTATGGTCCGAACCGGCATGTCATAAATCAGATAGGTTTTAGCTGGTTGGTCGGGCTTGGTAGCAAAAAATTAATTACTGACCCAAGCTCGACCCAACCCAGCCTAGCTCAGCGTGTGCGCATGTGTGGTAACCCAAGTTTGTGTAGGTCCTCACCCTTCACAAAAACTTGGATGTCCCTTAGGGTCCAACCCAACATTGAACACAAGCCTATATAAACAACAAGCATAAGCCTTTATTCTTTCAATGTGAGATTCCATACTATACACAACACCAACCATTTTTCTTCCTCTTCAAGTGGGTGTTTAGAGATCAATTTATCATTCAAACATGATATCAATTGTGTACATAAATTATACACCGTGTATCCACTTACGACAACCTACGTATTAATATACGTATTTCATATTTATACACTTATATATAAACCATTGATATCCAACACTATCTCGACTCTTAGATATTGCAGCAACGTTTGGAGTTTTTGATTACCAATGCAAAAGGGTTAGCCTAATCCATCCATGTTTTGCATATGATTTTTTTATTTTCACTGAAGGCAACTTTGATTCAATTAAGGGTGTACAAAACATTTTGGAAGTCTTTTACACTTTTTCTGTACTATAGTTAAACTGTGCTAAGAGTGAACTATTTCCACTGGTGTTAACAGGGAAAATCGACAAGAAATACATGTCACTAGAGATATTTGGGAGTCCCGCTTATTACGAGGAGGCATACTGGCAGAGACTGTGCTCCATTGGTAAGAAAGATTACTACAAGGATCAACAATTAGAGACTGCAAAGTTCTTATCTTATGCAGGGAGGTTTTAGCTTGTTCAATTAGTCCTGTTTAATCTACCGAACTTTTGGTGTAGGCACTTCTTTCATCCAAAAAAAGTGTTTTGAATAGAGTTAATCAGCTATGCTGTAGATTTTTTTTTGGTCTGGACATAATAGTTCTGCTAGAGCAAGGTTAAGCTGGCAGTCAATATGCCTTCCAAAATATGAGGGTGGCCTTGGATTGAAAGATCTCTGTTCTTGGAATAAAGCTTATTTCATTCAGCATATCTGGTTTATACTATCCCAAGCTGGTTCCCATTGGATTGCCTGGATAGAAGCATATGTCCTTACAGGAAGGACTTTATGGTGGAGGATTGAAAGCCAAAGCAGCAGTTGGAGTTGGAGGAAATTCTTGCAGTTAAGGCAAATTGCACTATAATTAGTTTACAAGGCAACGTGGAGATCACTTAGTTTTGAAGTTCCCTGGTGCAAAATATTCTGTGGCAAAGTTTTGGAAAGAGATCAGACTTGTGCGGTCTAAGGCATATGGGAAGAAGTATTGAAACTGTGTCAGCTTAACAGAGATGTAGTTAGTTAGGAGGAGGAGTTGGGATGGGCAGTGAAAAGATTGAAGTGCAAATCTTTGATCTCCATTGTTTTAAGGATTACTTGGAGTGTTTTTATCTATCATATATTGAGGGAGAGAAATAATAAATTATATGACAATTAGCAAGAGTCTCCCGTACAGATTCTTGGTCATATCAAGAAGGTTGTTAGGTTGAGACTAACCGGCTTAAGGCATATTGTAACATATTTTGTAAATTGAAATCTTTGTACAACTTGGGACTTGAATGGCTCGATTTTTTATGTTTAATAATTTTTTGTTTGTATGATTTGACTTATTTTTTTTTTATTATAAAGAATGTTGTAATTTGAGATAAGGAAAAAGATTATAAATGTTGTGATTCAAATTTAAATTTATTGAATATCATATTTTAAAAATAATTGTATAAATTAATTAAGTTAAATTTCCAAATTTGATAAAGTAATTTAATAGTTCTTTTAAAAGAAATAAAACCACTTATTTATTAAAAAAAAAGGCATGGTCAAAGTCAAGAAAATGGAAAATGTCTTAATCCTAATTCCCAAAAGAAAGTAGTGTGTTAGAAAAATCTGACAAAGCCTCGGGGAGTTGGTAGCCTGCAAAGAAGTTTGTAGGAAGGAGTCAATGTTCACGGCCAAATATTTTTCTACCCAAGTCTTTCTCTTATGTTTCTTTATATTTATATTTAAAAAGTTTTAGATTTAATTTAATCATAAAAAAATAATGTTTTATTTTATAATGAAAAATACTTTATAAATATATTCTCGATATCTACAATATGATGTAAAACACAATTTGCATTTTAATATACAATTGTCTAAGCTTTGGATTATAATTTTTTTTTAGCTATTTGGATTAATTTTTATTTTAATATGAATTATATAATGAGCATATCATAGATTGATTAAATTACAAAATAATCCTTGCAAACATATTGATTTCATACTACATTTTATCTCTTGTATCTTGAAAACAACCTCCATTTTCTATATTGTTCATCAACTTTGACATTATTTCCTTCATCAAATTTCCCTTACAAATAAGTATATTAATTTATAAATTATTATTTTAAATTTCACAAATAAAATTAGATGATTCTTATATGTATAATTTTTTTAACCCATTTATGAATTTAAAAATTTCACATTGATATATAAAATATTTTTTTCATCAATTTTTTTCTTAATTTATAACATTTTAAAATCCATACTACAAATTATAAATTGAGTGAATAAATGTTGTATAATGGTCAAAAAATATTTTATAGAGTGGTATTAGTGGGTTTTCTACTCCAAAATTTATTTGCTTCAATCTTCAATGCAATTTAGTCTAGATGGCCTTGAGAAGAAAAAAGGTTTAAACCTGGATCAAACTCAAAAATATAATTTATATACAAATTTCATATCTGATTTTTTTTTTTTTTTTTTAAATATTAACAATCCCAAAAAAGTTGTATTTTCAAACGAGTCTCAACTAGACCTATCAAAAGGATCGGACGACTTGAATTAGGCTGAGCTTGAACAAAGGTTTTTTTTTAATTCGGACCGGTATTCATCTAATAAAAAATATTTTTTATTTAAATTTAATTATAAAATATATAAATATTAATAAAAATTTAATTTTTTTAATATTTTAATATTTATGAATAGTAAATCAAACTTACTGACCGATCAAAGTCGGGCTTGGTAAGAGAAGAAAAACAAATTGGGCCGCAACCCAAATCTGATCCGACCCATAAACAGGTTTAGTCTCAACCAATTTCAAAGTTGATATAATTTACTCATCATTTTATCGTTTTTATCTCCAATTATCTTTACCACTACATTTTTGTTACATCATCAATAAAAATTTTAAATTTCATAAGTAAGTCAAAAAATTGATAAGTGGTTTTTCGTTATATTAATTTTTAAATATTTTTTACTAGAATAATCATATGATACATTATCGAATTTAAAAATTTTACCAACATATTTAGAAAGATGATACATGTTCTTATAGGATATTGTAAAAATATTAAAAAATATAATATACAATAATAACACACTTGTTAGTTTTTTAATCCGTTTATCTTCACCGACGTTGTATAAAAAACAAACCCATAATGTTTCTACTAAATTTGTTGATAAAAATTTTAAACTCTAATTACAAAATATCAGATAATTTTTCTTTACCCAGATAATATAATTAGATCTGACAATTTTAGACACGATACGATTACATGACACGAAAAAATAACTAAAACACGATTCAAAATACGATACTACACAAAAAAAAATACGAACACGACACGAATATACGAATATGTCAAAATCTATATAACACGAATTATTAAAATATCAAAATTTATATAAATATATAATATTTTAAACAAAATTGTAACACAAAAATATATAAATATAATACAAATACATAAATTATAAGTCTAAATATAACTTTCATATTTTTGTCCGAAATTTATTGAAAGAGTTTAAAAGGGAATTTACATTTAACGTCGTTGCCATAAAAAGGTTAAAAAACCAAACAACTACGAACTGTACGAACATTACGTAATAATCCTTATCTTTGGACGGACGTTACCGAGCCTAAACTAGACAGCTTCGTTTAGACCGAGCATCCAAATACTAAAATCCATAACTTTTTTGTTTTTTAGTTTAATTTTACTAAATTATATTTTATATATAAAAAAGGAAAAAGAAAACTCTTCTATTGATTTGTCAATTTGTTTCATTTCCAAGCAAAGAAACACCTTAGAGGCTTAGAGTTAGACTTTTCATTAAAGCTTTACAAAGAGAAGCAAAAGAACATTTCAGACTCAAAAAAAAAAAAAAATAAGCGCCATTTTCAGGTAATCATTTATACTATTATGTTTTGTTTTTTTAAATTAATGGGTTTGTTCAATTCTGATCCTGATTGTGGTATTTTCTTCTTTTTTTATTTATCTTTTAAGTTCGGGAATTTTGGTTGGGTTGGGTTGTTTGGTTGCTGCGAAAATGAAGGAAATTATTTGTTTTTTTTTTTTTTTTTTTTTTGTCTTTTTCATTTTCGGTGGAAAAAAAAAAATGAAGATTTTGAGTAGAAGCTGAAAGTTTTTTCTTTTGATAACTGGAGCTGAAAAATTTGTGGTAGTTGGTTTACTTTTAAAAAAAAATATATTAATTTGGATATGTTTTTGTGGGTATAGCCTATTGGAAGAAAATTTTAAAAAATAAATAAAAGAGAATATTTTGAATTCTATATGCAAATAAATAATAATAATCATAATAATTATAAGAGAGAGTTACAGAGAAATGGAATTTTACAGCATCTGATGTTCTTATGCCAGTGGTTTCAGTAATCACAAAAAAATATATATATATATTAGATTTGTTATATCTTGCTGAATTTTATTATGTTGCAAACAGTTGAATCTAGCATTAAGTTTTGTAGTCAAAGACTTGTATGTTAGTTTTGGAAGTATATTTTGTAGTTACAGCCTCACATATTATTCTGACTTTAGTGGGAATTTTTGCTGCATTGTTGTTTGTTATAAGAACCTTTCCTTTTGGATAAAAATGGGTGATCATCTGGTTTTATGCGTGGACCGCCTCATAACACCTGAAAGTTTGCAATCAATGCAAGAAGCTGAGGCTGCAGGATCTTCTGGTGAAGGTTCTTCTCAAGTTGCTGAGCCACATGCTTGTGCTATTGATGTTAAGGAAGTGGAAGAACATGGTTCGTGTGACGAAGAAGAACCACTTATCCAGACAGTTGAATGCCGAATCTGCCAGGAGGAGGACAGCATTAAGAATTTGGAGACACCTTGTTCATGCAGTGGCAGTTTGAAGGTATTCATTGTTTTGGAGCATTTTGAGACATATTCCCTGAAGCTTTCAATTTCAGTTTGTTCTGTAAAACAGTCTTGTCTGCCCCAATTATGGCATGCTACTAGCTCTAAAAGTTTCAATTACCATTAGCTCCAAGTACTATAGAAGTTCCTTTTTTTTTTTTTTTTTTTTTTTTGTGAAATAGATATATGTGAGCTATGCTTGAGTGCCATCATGATGTGGAGAAAGGGCTTGATGACTTTTTTTTTTCCTTCTATATTTTATAGTGTAACAGCTTTAGCTGACAAATTTTTATTATCCAGTTTGCCCACAGGAAATGTGTTCAGCGTTGGTGCAATGAGAAGGGAGATATAACTTGTGAGATATGTCATCAGGTAAACCCCTGCTCTCGAAATGGTGCTATCTTCATCAGTTTATCTAGGAGGAAGAAATCTGGTGCCTTTTGTATTTGCATTTCACTCATTTCAATTTGCATATTCATGAATATAAACAAGTGTCTGATTTTAAAAGGTAATTTGTTTTCCTTTCTTTTTGTTGATGAATCACTTATTAAGTTGTTGATTAACAACAATGGTGTAAAGTTGCAAATTTACTGGTCGGTGGTCGCATGATGTTTTTATCATGTACTTAAAAAGGGGAAAAAAAACCTTTATATTGCAACAATTTTCAATTTCAGATGAGGAAGACTGAACACTAGTCATATGGTAGCTTTAGCTTTATTTTTCCTTATCTTGAAGGAAGTTTTTCAACTTTACCTTTTTGTTTCCTGTTTGTTATGTTCACTTGTCATTGCATTTCATCTGATGGTTTTGAATTGTTTGTTATCATCATTAGGCTAACAACATCTTACATGCTCAAGGGTAATTTTATTTGCTCTTTGGTATCCTAGGGGAATACTTTTAGTGGATTGGCTAATTAATCAAATGTTGCTTTAAGTAGCTTGGTCCTTTATTCCATGAATGACAGCTGGTATAATCCAATTATCATATTATGTTGTTCACTTGGTCTTTTCTCATATAATTTCATCTACCTAGTTGTTGTCAATTGGCTAATTGTACCCTCTTCGTGATCAAGTTTTCCTGCCACATAGGCAGTGAATTTATTGAGTACAATGTGGCAATATTAATGACATATATGTTGTTTAAAGTAATTTTTTTTTTCTCAAGTGGAAATGAGATATACATCAGCAGCAACCTTTTGAGCACCAGCTTGTGAAAACCATGATTGATCTGAAATGACTTGAGTAGCAGATTAGAAGCTACCTTTATGCAAGAATCGATTATTATAAACATCTCGTTTAGCACTATTTTTCTGCATACTTTGTGCTCAAGGTTGGATGTTGCTGATCTACCTCTTCTATGTTCAACATGACATAGGTTTGGCTTTTATGAGTTGGGAATTGTGTGTCAGGTTTAAAGTGGAGTTTTGCCTGCTAATAAATATGGCCTTATGCATCAAGCTTTTGATAAAATTGCTTATTTCGATGTCACATGTTTTCAAAGGACAGAGGAGTTTATTCACAAATATTTGAGCCACGATGCTCTGTGCTCAAGGTTGGATGTTGCTGATCTACCTCTTCTATTTTCAGCATACGTTGGTTTGGCTTCATGTGTTGGGGACTTAAAAATGTCTGGTTCAAAGTGAAGTTTTGTCTGCTAATAAATATAGGCTTCTGGATCAAGCTTTTGATAAAATTGCTTATTTTGATTTTGCAAGTTTTCAAATGACAGAAAAGTGCATTGACAAATATTTGAGCCACAGTTCTCTGGTGCATGTTATCAGATGCACTTGATAGTACTTTGCTAGTAGCTGCTACTTGGTGATTTTTGCTGTCCTTGTGATATATCAAAACATGTGCGATTATGTGTGTATTTGTTGGAAGGTTCATATGATATCTGTGTTTCATTAACTTTTATTTTTGGACAACAAACATAGTCATCATTTATTTCATTAACTGAAATAGGTTTAGTTTTGAGTTGAATTATCGGGCCAATTTACTAACTTTTTCCTGCAAAAAAAAAAAATTGATTTGCAGCCTTACCAATCGGGATATACTGCGCCGCCACCTCCCCCTCAGTCAGAGGATGCTACAATTGATATCAGGCAAGTCTCACAAGTGTGCACTTACCCAGAAGATAGACATGATAAAGATTAGTGTCGCTCAAACTTTGCTCTCTTTTTCTTTCCTGGTTTTGTTATCAATGTTGGTCTTGTAACTGCAGTTGAAACTTTGATATTTCTAAGAGCCTTTCCTGTTTGTGAGGATCTATCTATGTCCAAAGCTGTTTGGTAATCTGTAGGATGGGTTGCTATTGTATGCTCATCACCTTTGACCGCTTATTTTCCTATTTTTTATATTGATACAGTGAGGGTTGGACAATCTCTGGTGCTCCTTTGGATTTGCGCGACCCTCGAATTTTAGCAATGGCAGCTGCAGAACGCCATCTTTTGGAGGCAGATTATGATGAATATGCTGATACCGATGCTAGTGGAGCTGCATTTTGCCGCTCTGCTGCCCTAATTGTAAGCTTTTGTTCCTCTATGAAAATAAAACAATTCATTAGCTGTCCTTACTTATTGGCATATGTTAAGTAAAACGCTTGCTGGCTCCTTACTTCCTTTTATTTACTTTATGAGTTTGCTGCTCACAATAGATTGAGTATCAATGTTTAAGATCTTGTGTGCTTTGCAGTGCATTATTCTTTTATCTGGTTTGCCCATTTCTTTTTTGAACTGGCAGTGTACTAGTCATCAGCCTCATCTGGACTTTTAAATAGGTTATTGAGTTGCGTCTATGTTACTCGGACTCGGGTGTGAGTGTCGGATACGGGTATGTGTCCGACACGGGTATGTTCAATCTTTTCTAAGTTTTTCCATGTATTTGGAGGGTCCTTGGAGGGTTATATCACCATACCCATGTCCGGATATGTGTCGGACACGGGTGTCGGACTTGGGTACTTCAAGAAAATTGAAGAGTCGGAGTGCGTCCTAAATCCTGAATTACTGGTTTTTGTTTTGAAGGCAAATATAGTCACACTTTTGGGTCTCAGGTCAATGAAACATTTTTCCTGCCCTTATTGTCCCTACCAATCAATAATAGGAATTGCTGTTAATTTCCTTCTTCTGATTCTGTTTAGATCTTATTTTATCTGTTTATTTGCAGCTAATGGCTCTTCTACTCTTGAGGCATGCTCTGTACCTAACCAATGGAGATGGGGACGATGATATAACTACATTTATCTCTGTAAGCATGGCATGAATTTGCATTAATCTTTTAGTAATTTACATTGTTTTGTTGTTTGATTCTAATTTTTTATGCCATGTAGCTTTTCCTGCTTCGTGCTGCCGGCTTTCTTCTTCCATGTTACATCATGGCCTGGGCCATCAGCATATTGCAGCGTCGAAGGCAGAGACAGGTAATAGCTCTGGCTTTCTTAAAAAAATGACAACTACTTAATCATGTTGAGGTTGATCTAGATCACAAAAGAAGAAAACTGAAAATGTAGATTCTTGTCTTCCTTTTGGGATGTGTACTCCACATACTTGATAAGGTTTGAGTCTTATGAAGGAAATTTTGTACCAGAACTGTTTAGCTGTCGGTAGTTTTATATATTAGAAGCCGAAATTCATTTTAGAACTTAAAAGCTTTCCATGTATGATATCCTCTGTCACTCGTAGTAGTAATCATATTCATGCAGTTTCCATAACAAAAGCTAAATTTGCTCATGCTGTTTTAGCCTATATTGCTCCGACTCTTCATATTCTTGAAGTACCCGTGTCTGATACTTGTGTCCGACGCATAACGGACATCCGTATGGGGATATGATCCTCTAAGGATCCTCCAAATACATGGGAAAACTTAGAAAAATTGAACATACCCGTGTCAGACACGTACTCGTATCTGACACTCACACCCGAGTCCGAGTAACATAGGTTTTAGCTGGTTCAAGTTATTTTAATTTGTATATTACTTAAAAAGTTTCTTTTGGTAATTAGTTCTATGTATTTTTTTTTTCCCTATTGAAACAGGAAGCGGCAGCTCTTGCAGCAGCTGAAGTTGCATTTATGATACAGGCAGGGCAACATCGGGGTGTACAGTTCGGTATAGCACCAGGACCTTCAGCGACTCCTCATCAGGAGCCACTCCAATAATCTGACAGCCCTTTTCTCTGGTAGGAGGCTATGGTGGTGAAGAGTGTAGGTTAGTAATGAAACTATGGCTAAATTGTTTTACTTATTATACTAGCAGTGAAAGAAAACGAGGTGGTTGTGTTCCTCGCATTTATTATGTTGTACTTCTAATTGTTATTCAGAAACCCTGAAGATCTTTTCTTTTTTCCTCCTTATTTCAAGCCATGAATTTTCACTGTTTATGTTTGTACATAAATCTTGAATCTCATTGCCTCATTTTCTCTGCATGAGGAACTTGGATTACTGGAGTTGTTGTCAGAGAAATATAATTCCGAACTTTCTTGGATACTCCAGGCTATGTTACTCGGAATCGGATGTGAGTGTCGGATACTGGTATATTTGATTTATTCTATGTTTTTCATATATTTAAAGGGTCTTTGAGAGATCATATCCCCATACCCATGTCCGGATATGTGTCGGACACGGGTACTTAAAGAAAAATGAAAAGTCGGAGCAACATAGACTCTTGGTTTTCCCTTTTAATATGTGCTCTCTTTTATCTTTTCATATTTAACTTATCCAATCATGTCATAATGCAAAGGGTTTTCCTTAATATATATCATGGTTATGGAGATGATTGCACCACTTGGTTGTTCTTGTTACCATTTTCTGCTGGTTTATTTGTTCGGGTTTTCATTGAAATCATCATCATTGTCGTCTTTGTTGTCGCAATCTTTCTAGCTGCTATTGTCTATGTTACTCGGATTCGGATGTGTCGGATACGGGTATGTATCCGACACGGGTATATTCGATTTATTCTAATTTTTTCAATGTATTTGAAAGATCTTTGGGGATCATATTCCCATACATATGTCCGGAATACATCGGACACGAATAATTAAAGAAAAATGAAGATACATATGTTTGGAATACATCGGACACGAATAATTAAAGAAAAATAAAGAATCGGAGCAACATAAGCTACTATCATGTGACTATTAGCTTGGTTTAAACCGTCGTCTTTAAATCTTTGCTACCAAGGAGAAACCGGGTCGTACAAAATTAATCGACAGCATTTTAATGTTTTCATAAAATCCATCCTTTGTTTTCATTCTTGTGTTATAGATTATGCCACTTTTTATGAGCTCTGCAATTGCTTTTAAATTTCTTTATCTGCTGGCTTCAATGGGACTTCTATGTTTACTACTTCTGCACTGTTGTATTTGTTTCTCACTTTTTTTTTTTTTTTTTTTTTTTTTTTTATCCTCATGCCGTTTTTTTAGTTCAGCATAACTGACCTTACATTCCGATTTTAGAAAAAATATTTAAAGAGAAAAAAGAAAAAGAGGAAGAATGAAAAATAATATTTGAGATAAGATAATTGCTGGCTGTACTTTTGTTTTGGTCCTAATGAATCAAAATAGGGATATAACCATTGTGCCAGAATAAGTAATCTGGGTTTTGACTTTTTTTGGAAAAAATTGTCAAATTCTAATTATAGTATGGATTTAAGACTAGTTCTGAAAACTTTGGACGACACAAAAAATAATTAAAAAACAAAATGATATGAAAAAGTAATACAAAGGCAATATGAATATATAAACATGTCAAAATTTATATAACACGAATTATAAACGTATCAAATTTTATATAAATATATAATACTTTAAATACGATTATGACACGTGAAAATATACGAATACATGGATTGTCAAATCTATTTAAGACCAACCTTGGGAATCTACAAAGTCACCAAAAAAACAAGTTCTTCCTATTACATATTTGCAAATTGAATTTCATTCTACCTTTAGATGTACTAATATTTGTTATTACATGTATTCGTAAGCAAATGCTCGTTGATTTATCTATTTTTAAATATATAATTGTATATTTTAAAAATAAATAAAATATATATTAACTAAAATTTGTAGTAACATGTTAAGTTTATTTCATGTGTAAATTATATTAAATTATTATAAAGTTTATTATTTTTTATATTAATAAAAAATTAATTATAAAGATAAAAAATCAATATAAATTTTAATTTTTTATTTATTTATATCAAATAAACTGATTTATTTTTTAAGGTTAGTGAAAAATTAGAACTTTTAAGATAGTAATTTTATATAAATTTTTTAATTTTTTACTTATTATCAAATTAATTCATTTAAAAAAATGTTTTAATGAAATTAAATTTTTTACTTATAAATTAGATAAATTTTATTAATACTAAAAAATATTTATAAAGACAATTTAGAAATATAATAAATAACAATAAATATTTTTTCTCAGCTCAATTTTTTTTTTATATTCCTGTTTTTTATATATATATATATATATATATTTAAAGAAACTCATTCAAATTTTTATTTTTTATTTTTCTTTTGCTTTACAAATGGAACTAAAGAAAAAGGCCCACTCAGCCGCTCTACTAGATTATGTTAAACTGTTGTGTGTTAGGTTTGGACCACCACCTGTCCCCTCCTTCCAACTTCCAACCATCAACACAAGCATATTCTTTTTAAGGATTATATCGAATTAAATATAAGTAATTTTTGAAATATTTAAATTTATTAATTTATATAATATTCGAATCGTTTACTACTTGTTTAATATTCGAATATTATTATTCTAATTTTAATTTGTATTTGATTTAGATAGTAATATCCATCTGAATTCATTAAATTATTTTTCTAAAGATAAAATATAAAATTAATCAAGAATTAAATATGTAAATGAATATTAAATTTTTATATCCGTCACTATCCAAATCAAAACTAAAAATGAATTTGGATATCGGATATCCAAAAGTTCATATCCCAATCTGTTACGGATAGTAAATCTAATATCTGAATTCAAAAATTATCTAAATCTACGAAAATCGAATCAAATAATGTCGGATATCTACTTTTTTATTGTTCGCCCCTAATTCTTCTTCATTCAAAGACATGTTGGAAACTTGAAAAACTGTATAATTTTGCCGATAACCATGTATTTTGGTTTTTTTAGGATTATTATTCTATACACTAACAATGAGATTTTTTAACTGAGTTAAAAAACTGTCACATGTCACATGTCATATTTATTTATTTATTTATTTAAATATAGTCTAAGGATATGTGTTAGTTTTTTAACCCACTTGTAGAGTTAAAAAAACTCCACTACCAATGTACATGATAATAATCTTATTTTTTATTCCCCTCTAAAGAGGCAAATTTATTAGGATATTGCTAAAAAAAATATATATTCAAACTACCTATATTTTGGAATTATTTATCAACATACGCTGTTTTTAAAATCCATTGAGAAGTCGCCATATGATATGGCAACTTTCGAGCTTGAAATTGTAAAAATAAATAAATAAATAATAGGCACTTGGAAGTCGCCATATCATATGGCGACTTCCAAGTGCAGTTTCTTACTTTTTTTTTTCTTATCTTGTTGGGAAGTCGCCATATGATATGGCGACTTCCCAACACTATTTTTTTTTAATTTTAAAAATTAATATTTTGTAATTAAATATAAAAAGTATATTTTTTAAAATTATTTTAAAAGCCTAAATAATATATTTTTATATATAATTAATTATTTATATATATAAAATAATAATATATATATAAAGATAAATAAGAATAAAGCAACATATAACATGGAATGTGAAATATGTAAAATATTACAGGTGCAGAATATGTAATTGGTTTATTGTTGATGCGAACTCTCCCTCGATTTGCCAGATGGATAAAGACATTTTCGACGGCTATGACCTTCATTCCTGCATAATCCATAACGTTTTGGTTGACCTTTCTCACTGAGGTCCATTTCATTATGAATACGACTTGATTTTGGCCGACCATGTGGATCTCTTCGCATTTCTAGATTGGGACACACTTCTGCACCATTATATTGAGGCCAATAACCTTTATTTGCAACTGCTTCAAACTCATGCCTATAAACATTGAATATGGCGTCAAGTTTATAGACATTGTCCACATATTGCATGCAATCTACATGGACATGTGCACAAGCAGCAACTACATGTGAACAAAGGAACCTTTGTGCTTGAACTTCCCACAGTCACACCATATCTCACTAAGATTTACTTTGTACTTCATTGCAGCAACTGATAACTCGTATAATTATATAGTTTTTAGTTATGTTTTATTATTGTTTTGTGTCAAATACGAGTTATTATTGTTTAGTCTAATTGTGTTTATGATCTTTTATATTTTTATGTAATTTGGTGTTTTTCACAAGTTTATTTGAGTGATTTCAGATTACTAGAATTAAGGGCAAATCCAGTTCAGTTCCAGTTCCGACACCGTTTACCATATCAGCTATATCTCGAGTTTCACTGAAGCAATAAGGCTGAAATTTGTAGCCGTGCAAAGCTAAGAGGCATATCTATCTTTTTCATGTTTTACACTTCTTGAAACGGAGTCGTTTTCCCTAGTGAAATCGACCATCAAGTTGGCTGATGTGCAATGACGTCTGTGCTGACCTGTTTTCGTATTTTGCCCATATCTTCTTATCCACATGAGCAAATGATCTGATTCCAACGGCTATGGATCCGTAACTGATAGGGGTATATTTTTCTAGAAGACCATTTGATCAGATCGAGCCTCCAACATTGACAAAATCGACCATCAAGCTGGCTGGTCAGAATTGTCATACAATATGACGAAAATTGTTAGAAAAATGCACCCACCTATTATACCTACCTTTGAAATTTGTAAAGCTTGTCTCTTGTCATTTAGCCCTCCAAAATGTGTATAAATAGAGGGCCTTGGATGAGTATTGGAAAACATGATACATTGGTAGGATATTAGCCATTGTAATAAAATTCTCTAAGTTTTCTTCTTTTTTTCCTTTCTCTAGTTTTCTTTTTCTTTATTTACTTATGCTTCTTACATTTCTTTTCATTTTTAGTATGTGTTGCTAATCATATTGTTGAGGTGATGAGGTGAAGCTCTTGGTAAATGCTAAGGTTAGTCTCTTAAACATGAGCTAAAATGAATCATCATTTATAAACACTAGTATAGATAATATTTTCTTTTGGTTTAAAATCATACTTGCAAAGTAGAGATCTTGATTCATTATTGACAATGAAAATGGCACAGTAAATGCTTGGTTTCATAACCTTGATTTGTTGTAGACATATACCTTGGCATAAGGAATGCTTGGACTCTTTTTATGAGTTTTGAGGACACCAAATGAACATAATATCATATGCTATGGACGTTGGACAATTTGGACTGAATTGCTAAACCTTCCGATTGGAACCTCTTTTATGTGTGGATTTCAATTGTGTAATAAAACAAGATTAATCTTAGCATAACACCAAGAGTGGATTCTCTAACCTTAACATCTTTTCTTATTGTTTTTTTATATCTTGTTTAATTTCTTTTATATTTTGTTTATTTTGTTCTCTAATATCTTGTTTATCTTATTTTGTTGTTGATTCCCTAATATCTTGTTTACTTTCTTTGTCTTATATATTTATAAACTTATACTTATTAATACGCTTCCCTGTGGTTCGACCTCGGACACCCGAGAATTTATTACTTGAACATAACCTGCACTTGGGTTTACAACTCTTAATTGAGTCTCCATCAAGTTTTTGGCGCCGTTGCCGGGGAAGCAATACTAAGTATATAAGTTTATAATTATATTTATTTTTATTGGCTGGTTATACCGCCTATATTTATTTTTATTGGCTGGTTATACCGCCTAATTTTTTATATATTTATATTTATATTGTAAATTAACTTTGTTTTATGTTTGTTGGCTGGTTATACCGCCTAATCTGTATATTAACTTTGTTTTATGCTTGTTTGGCGACGTGATTTTAGATCTCGTCGTTTAGTTAGATTTTATTGTGAAACTTTTTCAGGTAATCTTTCTAATACAACTCCTACCATGGCTGACAATGAAAGTGTTCATGCTGAAGATGAGAACAGACAAGTACGCACCATGCGTGACTACTTGCAACCAACTCGAAGCTCATCACCCTCTTGTTTTATTTTTCCTCTCAATGCAAACAACTTTCGTTTTAAACCAGGTATGATAGCTTTGCTTCCAAATTTCCATGGGTTAGAATCGGAAAGTGCTTACTCGTTTCTAAAAGACTTCGAAGATGTATGTGTCACCTTTAATGACCAACAATGTACAAATGAAATTGTCAAGCTAAAATTATTTCCTTTTTCTTTAAAAGATAAAGCAAAAATTTGGCTTCATAATTTAAAACCAAGGTCAATTGGCACATGGCAAGAATTACAAACTGAGTTTCTAAAGAAATTTTTCCCAGCACATAAAACTACTGCTTTGAAAAGACAGATTCAAAATTTCAATCAAAATCAAAATGAAGCATTTTTTCAGTGCTGGGAGCGTTTTAAAGATTTGTTAAGTTCTTGTCCACATCATGGTTTTGAAAAATGGCGTCTTATTAGTTTCTTTTATGAAAGTTTAACTCCCGAAACTAAACAATTTGTTGAAACAATGTGTAACGGTGAGTTTCTAGAAAAAGAACCTGAAGAAGCCTTTGACTACCTAGACCATTTGGCAGATAACTCTCAAGCCTGGCACACAGATAATTCCTCTGAAAGTTCCAATAGATCTAATCTTGTTTCTAACAGAGGTAAATATCATTTTAGTCAAGAAGATGAGATAAAAGCTAAAGTAGCTAATTTGGCTAGAAAGATTGAAGCCATGGAACTTAGAGAAGTAAAAGAAGTCAAAACGGTTAAAAATGAAGACAGTTGTGGAATTTGTGAAATCATGGGACACCCCACTTCTGAATGTCCAAACATTCCCATTCTTAAAGAAGCGTTGCATGATCAAGTAAATTCCATAAACACATTTAAAAAGCCTTTTCCTTCTCCTTACTCTGAAACGTATAACCCTGAATGGAGAAATCATCCCAACTTCAGTTGGCGGAATAATACTCATGTTCAGGTACCACAATCTCAAAAGTCGGGCAACACTTTTTCCTATCAACCTTTACGTGTACAAACCTTGGAAGAGACATTGCAAGCATTCATGCAAACACAAGCAAATGTGAATAACCAAACTTCACAGGACATTAATGAGATCAAAAACACCTTGTCCACATTGACAGCTTCATTACGCACTCAAGAAAAAGGTAAGTTTCCTGCTCAACCTCAGCCTAACCCTTCTACTCAATGTTTTGTTTCTTGCTCCAATGAAACTCAACAGGAAAATGCTAGTTCTATCACAACTCATCGAAGTGGAAAGGCAATTGACAAAAACATTCCTTCAAAAGACCAAGATCCTCCTTCCCCTCCGAAAAGTAATGGTAAGGATGATGGTAAGTCTGAACTTCTTGAAAATTTGGACAAAGAAAAAGGTATGTATCCTGCTCCTTTTCCTCAAAGGTTGCAAACAATAAAGAATTTGAATCAAAATGCAGAAATTTATGAACTTTTCAAACAAGTTAAGATTAACATTCCTTTATTGGATGCAATCAAACAAGTTCCATCTTATGCTAAATTTTTGAAGGACATGTGCACAGTTAAAAGGAAACATAATGTACAAAAGAAAGCATTTCTGACGGAAAGTGTGAGCTCAATCATTCAGCACCTTACTCCACCAAAATTCAAAGATCCTGGATGTCCAACAATCTCATGCATCATTGGAAACACTAGAATAGAACGTGCATTGCTTGATCTTGGTGCTAGTGTTAATCTTTTGCCTTTTTCTGTTTATCAACAGTTAGGTTTAGGTGAACTCAAGGAAACACCTGTTACACTTCAACTAGCTGATCGTTCTGTAAAAATTCCTCGAGGGATAGTTGAAGATGTTTTAGTTCAAATTGATAATTTTTACTTCCCTGTTGATTTTATTGTTTTGGACACACATCCTGTTTCAAATCCAAATGTTCAAATTCCTGTTATATTAGGCCGTCCATTTCTTGCAACTTCTAATGCTCTGATAAATTGCAGGAATGGTATGTTGAACATTTCTTTTGGAAATATGACTTTAGAATTAAATGTGTTCAACACTTGCAAGCAACCTGGTGATGATTCAGAAGTACATGAAGTGGATTTCATTGAAGAACTTGTTCATGAACATCTCACCACTACCACATTCCATGATCATTTAGAAGCTTATTTAATTGAATGTGAGTTTGATAATGCTTCAGAAATTTCACACACTGATTCTTTGTTAAATTCTTTTCAGGATAAGCATCGTTGGAAACAAAAGTTTGAGGAACTCCCATCACTCACAAATGTCACTGTACCATCAACTATTGAACCGCCCAAGCTGGATTTAAAACCATTGCCATCCGAGCTAAAATATTCCTTTTTGGGAAAAATTCCTTCTCAATGGAGCCCCCAAGATAAAAGGAAGTTTCTGAATGAGGTAAAGAAGTTCTACTGGGATGACCCTTACTTGTTCAAATATTGTCCTGATCAAATTTTTCGAAGATGCATTCCCGACAATGAGTGTGGATTTTACTGGCCAACTTTATTCAAAGATGCATATGAGAATTCTAAAATTCATAAAGAAAGAACTAAAGCCTTTCATGACAAGTTAATTTCAAGAAAAACATTTGATGTTGGGCAAAAAGTTCTACTTTATAATTCTAGACTTCACATATTTCCTGGTAAATTGAGATCAAGATGGACTGGCCCATTTGTGGTTAAGCATGTGTATCATTATGGAGCAGTTGACATTGAGAATCCTCAAAATGGTAACGTATTCAAGGTAAATGGACAAAGACTCAAACTCTTTTTGGAAAATCATGTTACTCAAGAAGAGGTTGTTTTTCTTTCTGATCCTTGTTTTGAAAATAACTAGATGTAAATATAATTTTTACTAATCTTCAAAAAAAAAAATTACATTTTTTTCCCGGTTAAATGGCGGATAACGGTACTCCGTGATTATTTAAGTCGGTTCCATCAGCTACCCACAAAACTGATATTGTATATAAATTTCTCTTTCAATTCCTTTTTCATTTTTTTTTTCAAGATGGATGATATTCTCACAAGATTGCAGAAACGATTTCCTCCTTTTCCTCGAAATATTTTACTGAAGCTTTACCAAGTTCGATTTGAAAGATTAAGAATGCTTATGCACAAAGGGATTCCTGAAGACATGCGTTGGATAATTGAAGCCAAGGTACGTGAAGATGAATATCTTCCTGTTTTGCATTTACCAGGTACAGGTAGAAGCACTTATGCAAAGAAGCGACGAGCAAAGCGCATGAGTTCAAGTTGCCACAAGTGTGCACGATGGACGTGTAACGGTAAATGTCGTTCTATTGGGATTCCGTCCTCTAATCGAGATGATAAAATTGAATTCATTAAGGATGGACTGAGTAAGGAGAATTTGGATAATATCCAACTTTCTCTTGAGACGCATCCTAGTGGAGACGTACAAAGAGAAATTCTTGATTTATGGCCGCAATTCCAAAGGGAATGACAACATCTTGGGAATCTGATGTTAAAAGACCCTGTTTGCCAGCTTGTAAGAAAACTGGATGGGAAGCATATCCTCGACTCATAGAAGGCGTTTAAGCCGTTTCTGGACGTAAAACCAGAGGAAGATGTGAGCCACAATCACAACTACAATAAATGACTTCTTAGCTTTTGGTTTGATTTGCAATAACTTCATTTCGGTTTAATTTACGTGTTGTTCGATTTATTCTCGTTTTTTTTTTTTTTTTTTGCATTGGTCTTTTACGGTTGATTTTTCTTCTCTTTTTGATTTTCTTCCTGAAATCACGCAAAAATCTTTTGTTAGGTTAACATTTTCTTCTGACAGGTCAAATACACTTTCGGCGACATTATTACTCTTGTCTGATTCATTACTCAGTCCTCTATATATTACACCATGTACTCATTCTCTTTTAGGCACTTGAAAAAAAAATGGAAAATACTTCGTCCCAGCGCATTAAAAAAATTTGTGTCTTTGGAGGTGCTTATCCAGGGAAAAATAACATATTCGCTGATGAAGCCATAAGAGTTGGAGTAATACTTGCCCAACAAAAGATCCAGTTGATTTATGGAGGCGGTAGTACGGGTTTAATGGGAGCAGTCGCTACATCAGCACACGCCGGAGGAAGTCCAGTTCTAGGAATCGTGCCAAAACTATTCACAGGTTTTTGTGGACCTACCGTGGGTAAGGAAATACAAGTCTGGAGTATCCCTGAACGGATGACAATCATGTACCATTCTGCCGATGCATTCATTGCTTTACCAGGAGGTCTGGGTACATTGGAAGAAATAGCTTGCGTGGCTTCTTGGTCATCTTTGGTCACAAATAAGAAACCCATTGGTTTGCTTAATATTAATGGTTATTTTAGTAATTTGCTTTCATATTTAGATAATGCTGTGGATAATGGATTCATGTTTTCAGAGGCAAGGAGAACCATAATTTCTGCTACAACCATTGAAGATTTACTCAAAAAGCTACAAGCTTATGAGTGTTTATCTGCTACGGTTGTTTCGCAAACACTCGGAAAAAGAAAAAGAGATATGGACGAGCAAGGAGTGGATTGCACTTTGTCTTTGTGGCATTATCTAACATTTTGCTTGTTGTGTCTCAGTTATAATAAGTGGTTAGCAACCTCTGCAGGTAATATCTCCTAAATTCTACCTTTAAAATTTGACATTGGGGACAATGTCATATTTTAGTAGGGGGTAAGGGACACATTTTGCTAAAAAAAAAAAATTGTTGTGTTTTAAGACATTTAGAAGTATTCATTCTGAACAAGGTCTGAGTAAGGGAGACTTGAGACATACCTTGTCAGTTTGATTTAATCTTCTTCTTCAAAACAACAACAAAAAAAAAAGCATGTTTAGACTTAGTGTGTTTTTTAGTTACTTTCAATACTATAATGAGATATGAATTGCATAAGTCTAAAACAGATTTATTAGTGAGATTTGTATCTACCTTTGAAATTTGTAAAGCTTGTCTCTTGTCATTTAGCCCTCCAAAATGTGTATAAATAGAGGGCCTTGGATGAGTATTGGAAAACATGATACATTGGTAGGATATTAGCCATTGTAATAAAATTCTCTAAGTTTTCTTCTTTTTTTCCTTTCTCTAGTTTTATTTTTCTTTATTTACTTATGCTTCTTACATTTCTTTTCATTTTTAGTATGTGTTGCTAATCATATTGTTGAGGTGATGAGGTGAAGCTCTTGGTAAATGCTAAGGTTAGTCTCTTAAACATGAGCTAAAATGAATCATCATTTATAAACACTAGTATAGATAATATTTTCTTTTGGTTTAAAATCATACTTGCAAAGTAGAGATCTTGATTCATTATTGACAATGAAAATGGCACAGTAAATGCTTGGTTTCATAACCTTGATTTGTTGTAGACATATACCTTGGCATAAGGAATGCTTGGACTCTTTTTATGAGTTTTGAGGACACCAAATGAACATAATATCATATGCTATGGACGTTGGACAATTTGGACTGAATTGCTAAACCTTCCGATTGGAACCTCTTTTATGTGTGGATTTCAATTGTGTAATAAAACAAGATTAATCTTAGCATAACACCAAGAGTGGATTCTCTAACCTCAACATCTTTTCTTATTGTTTTTTTATATCTTGTTTAATTTCTTTTATATTTTGTTTATTTTGTTCTCTAATATCTTGTTTATCTTATTTTGTTGTTGATTCCCTAATATCTTGTTTACTTTCTTTGTCTTATATATTTATAAACTTATACTTATTAATACGCTTCCCTGTGGTTCGACCTCGGACACCCGAGAATTTATTACTTGAACATAACCTGCACTTGGGTTTACAACTCTTAATTGAGTCTCCATCAGCAACTCCCTCTTATGGGTCAAGTAACTCCTCAATAAAAAAAGTTTGATTTGCGCGCGTAAAATTACGAACCGAGTGGGAGTTAGCTTTCCTGCGATTTTCTTGCATTGCCTTTGTAACTGTTTCACAGTATGTGTGCCCTCCCTCGATCATTGTTTGTTACTTTTTGCCCATCTTAACAAAAAGTTCAGCCAACCTAATATGTTGCATGCACCAAAGCAGTAATGGGAAGATGGCACATCCCTTTCAACACTGAATTGATAGATTCAGCTAGGTTGGTTGTCATATGCCCATAGCGTCTTCCTTTGTCATATGATTGGGCCCACTTTTCCTTGGGGATCCTATCAAGCCAATTAGCCGCCTCTACGTTTTCTCCACGAAGAATCTCATACATCCAATGAAAATGGGGTCGCCTCAACTCGTATCCTGATAAAATAAAAATAAAAAACTTGTTAATTCAGCATTATTTTATATATTAAAGTAAATATAAGAGATAAAATAACTATGATCCGATTCCATACCCATGTTGACAATTTGTCGATGCAATTCCTTATTGTTAAACATCTTCATGAAGTTAGCTGCAATGTGTCGAATGCAGTACACAGAGTATGCATTTGGAGGATTCCATCCACTACCATGGTGTCTGATTGCAGCTTTGATGGATTCATGTCGATCAGACATCAAGCATATGCCAGGTTGTGTTGTCACATGTGTACGCAAATTAGTGAGAAAGAAGGACCAAGCCTCCGCTGTCTCACCCTCCACAATGGCAAAGGCAATTGGTAGTATATTTCAGTTGCCATCTTGTACAATAGCTAACAACAATGTTCCTTTGTATTTTCCATATAAGAACGTACCGTCTATTTGCACAATAGGTTTACAATACGGAAACCCTTCAATGCAGGACTTGAATGTCCAAAAGAGTCGATGGAATATTCTCTTACCTTAGATCAGTCAATCACCGTGATATGCAGGTACCGTTTGCAATTCCACAATTGTACCAAGAATGAAATGTTGCATTGCACCCAACCATTTAGGCAGATCATTGTACGATCTATCCCAATTGCCAAGACTCGAACAATTGCCTTTTGCTTTGCTTTCCACGCTTTCCTATAAGAAGTTATGTATCCATACTGGATTCGCATCTCAGCGATCAAATCTGAAACAGAAATCTCCGGATTTGCTTGGACCAATAACAGAATGCATGAACAGATCATGTTAGAATCTAATTTGCAATGATCTTGTGAAATTCTTCCCGATGTGCAAGTATGAGGCCCATTATATTTTCTAATTTCCCATACTTGTTTCTTCTTCATGAATGTTGCCCTTATTCTCCAATTGCACCTTTTCCCATATATTGGACACTTTCCATGATATTTAGTTGGCACGGATTCAATAACTCTGTAATCTACAGAGTTTTTGATGTTGTAGTGCTTAATAGCTGAAAGCATAGCCTCTTTCGTTGGAAATTGTAACCCAACACAGAGATCAAATGTAGATGGATTCCAACCCAGAGGTGCAGCAAATATATGACCATATTTAGGAAATTCTGGTACTTGCCTTGCCTCCAGATCTAGGGTGCGCATATGGGATGCAGGCTCATAAAGGGGAAGAACTCCAGAAGTATTGATATCAGGGCAAACGTCTCGGTCAGAATCATTGCTCTCATCACTATCATTTGCGAATTCAGCATACTCTTCTTCTTGCTCACTAAAGTCACCAATATATTCACCATGGGCTCCACACGACTAAACAGGATCATCACCGCTGGCACATCATCCAGGGCAGTAGGAATTGTTGATGAGACAAATGAATAATGAAACGTTGTAGCTTGAGATGGTAATTCTTCTGTGGGAACATTGTATGAAGTGGGAACATCATACAACAGTTGAGAATCATCATATTCTGAAAGCCCACAATCCTCAATGTCAGCATATAACTCAAGTATACCAACATTTTGAAATGTCTGGTGAGCATGAAACATGCCTTTCACATCATCATCATCATCTTCTAGTGGAAAAGTCCTATATCGAACACATCCTTCACCAATAGAAAAAGGAAGCTTATACTTAATCTCTACAACTCTTTTTGTATTTCCAGCTTTGATTTTTGTATGAATTTTCACCTTCAGTTCCTCTAATTTGACGTTTTCATCAACATAAAAGCTTTTAGGATGTTCACAGTCTAAGGTAGCACTTTCATCAGTATTATGAATTTGGCCATTATAGTAGACCAATGCGACCACTCTGATGCTCATATTGTGTAGTAATGAAACTGAGAATGATGAGAATGGATGAGGTATTAGCACTCAGCAAAAATCTGATTGAAAAACTGGTGTAGGGGATATTGTAAACCTTCATCAGTATTATGAATTTATAATGGTTCATTGTGTTGTACCGGATGGAAACTGATCACTCTTTGACTGAAAATTCTGATGACAAATCCCATCCTTTGTACCGGATGGAATTTGATTCCTATTTTCTGGCTAGGGTTAATTGACTGAAAACTGATCACTCATTGACTGAAAAGTATGATGACAAATCCCATCCTTTGTACCGGATGGAATCTGATTCTTATTTTTTGGCTAGGGTTAATTGACTGAAAAAACTGATCACTCATTGACTGAAAAATCCGAACTAATTTTTTTAAATTTTAAAAATGTTATTGTTTTAAAACGGTAAAAAAAATTAAATTTTATATTTAATTTTACAAAATTACATTTTTAAATAATAAATTAAAAAACTAATTTTACAAAACTAAAAAAATTTAAAAATTTTATACCGTTTTCCAAATTTTTTTTTTATAAATTTAAAAATTAATAATAAAATTTAAGTAACAAAAATAATAAATAATAATTTAAAATTTAAGTAACAAAAATAATAAATAATAATTTAAAATAACGGTTAATTTGTGCATTTAATGAAAGAAAAATACAAAAAGTACATGATTATTATACAAAAGGTACATTATTAAAAAAATTATACAATAAATACATGATTATTATACAAAAAGTATGTTTATTCTAATTATTTACGGAGAAGCTCTCGTATTGCGTGGTATTGAGCAACAATGTCGAGCTCTCCTATTGCTTGGTGGTTGCACCCGTCGTTCAACCTCGTCAGTGGCACGTATTCGTTGTCGACCTCGACCTCGACCTACTGCCATTGGTTCTGATTGTAGGTCATCCGCATGCTCACCCACATCAGTCGATGGAAACGTATTACTAGAGGGACCTATATGTTCTACATCAAAAATGGAAACCCACTGCTCGAGGAGCCAGCACCTAGTCCATCCATAAAAGGAGCCTGACTACTAGATGGAAGCATAAATGATGTAATATCAAATGCTGACGCATGGGTTCCAAACTGATACATTGTAGTTAGATATGATGAACTTGGACTTGGGGTGAGGAGCTGGTCATCTAACCTCGTCATTGGCGGTGATGGTCGGTAACACTCATCAACATCAAATTCGGGGTGACTGAAGGAATGGCGATGACTGGATGCTACGCCATGTTCTGGTTGAGGTTCAAGATGACTAAATGACATCCTCGATGCAATGAATTTCGCCACATGTGATGAAGCTGGTTGACGTGTCCGCCCACGTTGTCGGCTAGGTCTAGGAACTTCCATTTCGTGTGTAGGAGGGACTGGATTTGGAGTCTGTCCGGGAAATGGCATACTCCTAACATCCTCAAACTCCGACAGTGGACAAACAAAAGGCCGACCTTTATTTTTATACCATCTTATGTAATCAGCAGATGGGTTGAAATTATTACGAACAATGGGTATACCTGTCGAAATTCGTTCAAAACGTAGATTCCACAACTGGATCCATTGTCGATGCTTCGTAGGCCAAAATACTTTATGACGCCCACGCATATCAATCTTGTGAACCTTATCAAGGTTCACCGGTGGTTGCGAAATTGGTTGTTGCATTCCAAATTGTCGCAACACCCTGTCAGTAGCGTGCCACTCTACATATGCAAAGCATATCAATGCTGTGTTTGCTATCCACATATTACAATTATTAGTTGTATCTGATGGGAGGCATGCCATAATTTCATTTGAAGAATATGACAGCCACACAAACTGCGAATAATTATTACAAATTATTAGTTTCATATGGATTAAATAGAAAAAGACTTGAATGTAACAATCGAAACATTTACCTTATGATATCTTTCTCAATCTAGTTGTGATCTTATATTTCGAAGGTCGAGTGGAATATCGCTATAATCTTTAGGATGACTCCACCTGTTAAAAAGCATATAAAATCTTAATAGACCTAATAAAAATACAAGTTCGTACAAAATTAATAAAATAGTCAGATTATTACCTGCTTGCAAGGGGGTATACAGGCAAAAATTCCTGCATGGAGTGATAAATGGCAGCCGATGCCAAGCCCATGACTGTAGAAACAGTAAACATCCACCTATGTCATGGCTCTTTAGAATTGTAGCCCGGCACAGTTCTCTATACAAAAATCCCAAACACGCAGAACCCACTATAATTTGCTGCATGCTCTAAATCACGAAGTAATGGAAGATACATTAACTGTACCCGACTACTCGATTTGTCGGGCATTAGCATTCCTCCAATCAAACGTAAAATATATTCTCTAGCAGCATATTTTACCTCTTCTTCGCTTGCATGTTTGGGGAGATTTTGCAATGACTGTGTCGATACGTGATCCATCCAGGGGGAAGACCCACTCGAGTGAGGGGGAAAAACACAGGCAGAGGAAAAGACGACTTAATACCTCTAAAGTTAAAATTGGGAGGTTTTGAAAACAATCTCGAAAAAAGAGATGGAGTCGCCACCAATCTTTTTTTTTGGCAAGGTGTGATCGGCCACCTATTAAAACCGATTTTTATAAAACATTTTAAAATTAAGTAAAACATTTTTTTTAAAACCAATTTTGAAGTCTGCGCTTTTAAACCAGAGAAAACAAAAAGCGGGTTCGGGAGTCGATTACGTACGGGGAAGGATTAGCACCCCCACAACGCCCGTATAATATGGTGCCTTATTAATCGTGTGTTATCTCGAGCCTAGGTAAAAGTCGGTTTTAGATTTGGCATTTTAAATTAATTCCCAATTTAAAGAAAAATAATCCCATTTTTTAATTTCAAAATGATCCGTAATTTATTAACACAAAATTTTTCTATATTCCCCGGTAGACCCGGTAAAATATAAAAAATTTTATTTATTTGAAAAATCTCATAATCACTCTCTTTGAAAGAAAGATATGCCGTTGTTAATGATAATTGATGATATCCTCCCTAGCAAACCCAGCAGAGAACTCATGAATTATTTTAACTATGGAATAACCTTTTTTTTTTTTTTTTAAACATGATTTTTATTGCATTAAAAATCATTTACCAAAAAATGGTTATGAATATGCAAATTATTACTAAGGTACAAATATGACCTAATCTACATGTTCAATTATCATAGCATTACACATTTATTATGACATGGCAAAAGAATTAATGACATGGCATGCCTGTCATGGCAAGGTCTAGATGACGTGGCATAAGAATGAATGTCATGTGAATGAAATCGACATGGCAAACATAAGCTTAGCGAACTAAATGACATGGCAAACAAAATGACATGGCATAAGAATGAATGTCATGTGAGTGAAATCGACATGGCAAACAAAATGACATGGCATATGAATGACATGGCATGGCATGGCAAGATGACATGGCATAAAAATGACATAGCATGAGAATGAATGTCGTGACATGAAAATGATGTGGATGCCATAGCATGAGAATGAATGTCGTGACATGAAAATGATGTGGCAAACGAATGACATGTCATATAAATGACATGGCATAAAAATGAATGTCATGTGAATGAAATTGACATGGCATATGAATGACATGGCATAAGAATGAATGTCATGTGAATGAAATCGACGTGGCAAACAAAATGATACGGCATGTGAATGACAGGGCATATAAATGATATGGCATAATAATGAATGTCATGTGAATGAAATCGACATGGCAAACAAAATGTCATAGTATATGAATGACATGGTATAAGAATGACATAGCATGAACATGAATGACATAACATATACATGACCTAATCTATGGATGACATGGCATGGCCGAATGACATGGCATGAAAAATGATAACATGGCATGGCCGAATGACATGGCATACTAAATGAATGATATGGCATGTGAATGGATTACATGACATATGAATGGCATGGCATGAGAATGACATAGCATGAACATGAATGACATGACCTAACCGAATGCATGAGATAAGTGATATGGCAAGTGAAAATGACATGGTAAATGACATGGCATGTGAAAAATGACATGGTAAAATATCATAGTACATGAAAATGTCATGAAAATGATCTAGGTTCTAAATGACATAAAATAAATGACCTAGGCAGATAAAATGACCTAATGCTTAAATGTCGTGCCAAACGACATGGCATAATTAAAATGACCTAAATGCCTAAATGACATGGCATATTGATGCATCCAAAATAGTGTATCTTATTTAACCTTGCACTTAAAAAGAATCAATTGTAGAGTATAGTGATTAGCAAGGGTCGAGTTCTTAGGGATTGGGTTTTAGTTTATAAGTTAATAGTTTGTCACTTAAAAACAAGTAAATAAAAGTAAAGGGGATTTTGAGATCAGATTTAAACTAAAGTTAACAATAAGAATGAGAAAATAAGTAATTAAGAAGAATCAAATATGAGAAATATGGTTAAGGTTTCATTCTCCACCACTAGACATTATTAAGAATCAATTTCATATATATTAACATCAATCAACTATCAAAATTAACAATCGTAGATAACAACAAGCTCTGTTACCCCAATCTTTCCTTGGTTTATCGTTAAATAGAACAAGCTCTCTATTTAATCTCTAAGTATCAAACAACCTAGAATAAGCTCTCTAAGTTCAATTTAATAACAGCTTTATGATGAGAAAGATAGGTTGATCTAAGCAACAAACACATAAGCTCGGATTGTTCAACTTAGGTTATGTTCCACTTTGTAATAATTGAAAACTTGACCATAATCATTAATCACAAATTGCTATTTATGAATAGGAAATCAAGACAATTACATGGATCAAGACTCCTAAACTAGCATTAGACAATTATCAAGATTTATCTAGTTGGCCACCTAAACAAATCAAAACATCATCATGAACAATTTTAATGGAAGAACATAAGCAACTTTGATAGAAACAATGATAGATAGATTCTGAAAATTAATTACATAACATGTCTAGGGCTTTGAAATCACCCTTAATCAAATAAAAGTTTAGCCTAGCATAGGCATTGTAAACATAAACATAAAATTAAAGAGAATGTAAGAAGAAAATAAAAGAAAGAAAGAAGAAGAAGAAGAAGAAGAAGAAGAATATTAATTATCCAGCCTTTTGTTCTCTCACAAACTCTAAAACAAAGAAAAATCAGAACTTTGATGCTTGGAGAAGTGTATTTTCGTTTGCCCCCTTGTTCTCTATTTATAGGCAATAACTAGGGCATCAAACAAGTGAATTTTAGCTCTCTCTTTTCAATAAATGCTGACTTGTGGCTAAAGTTAAGGAAAGGTGGCTGATTTTTGTGTTTTAAGGAAAGAAGGAATACTTGGCAGCCAAGGTTTTAATAAAGTAGGAAAGTCTTAGTCAAAGCACTCTTTAATGAGGAGAGATTACAAACTTGCAACCAAAGTAAGTGTAAGGAAGGAAAGTCTTGGTTGATTCAATTCTCCTACTTTGACTAGGATTAGCTTTAAGGAAAGATTATTGCAATTAATGCAATTAATGCAAGTTGACAGCCACTAATCCTTCTTTGATAAGGATAAATATAAATGTTAGCTAGGGTATTAAAAAAAAAAGTGATTTGCGGCTAGGGTTTTTTCTGCCACTAGGGTTGTTTAGGGAGATACTCTAATGCCGATTTGGATGACAATTTCTTATCCGATTTAGGCTCATGACCAACAGTTGGAAAGTTAATCAAGTTATCTTCAAAAGTCAAGAAGGAAGTTTCTTCCAATAAAGACTCTAACGTCATGTTTTCTTAGAAACAAGTCCCAGAGGTCAAATCTGTCTTCTTGCTTTGCACATAGAGAATTTGATCTTTTTGACTCCCAAGTCTTTTTTCATCTTGTAATTGTGATTTTGTAAGCTCTTTAACATCCTAGTTGACATGTTTTGACTTCATCTCTTGCAAAATACCTACAAAGCATAAAAACCTAGTAAAATGTCAAGGAACGTAAGAATCAAAACACAAAGTATAAGGAAATTCATGAAATTAAGCACTTATCAAACTCCCCCACACTTAATCTTTTGCTAGTCCTCAAGAAAAATCAAATAGAGACAAAGTAATAAAACCTAACCTAATCCTCTTTCAATACAAATTAGAGACAATTATTGGACAAGTTTTATAAACTAATCAATAACTTAAGGAGTTTCACAAAAAATCATGCTTGTAAATGGTTTGAGTTAAGCTAAAATTAACATAACATATCTCAATCAAAATAGTGCATGTTCAAACTTAATCTCAACTTCTCACATGGGTTACCCTCATGATTTTCACTCTTTAAAGTAGTGGTGAAGTGTTTACACTCAATCAATCTCATGAAAACAGTTTCTACCATATGCTTGCTTGTCCACCTATTCTCCACTACTTAGATCATGCAACTTCATGAATCAAGAGGTCTTTATGCAAGGTTATAATGGGGCCAAGGGTAATAATGTGGCTAAAGAATAAAAGATAAGGATATTACAAAAGTTCCAAAGATTTTATAGAGTTTAGAGACATAATAAGATTCATACAAAGAAACTTCTCAAAACTCTTTACAAGTACATAATCACATAGGCCTAATATTCATGTTGGGCATTTTCTTCATTCTAAACAACTTTGTAACATCTTTTTCTTTTTCCACAAGTTCAAGAGATGATTCATATTTTTTTTTTCACATAGGAATGTATTTGGCAATATTCCCTTTCTTTTTCTCTTAACTTTTCTTTTCTTTTCCCCCACACTTATTTCTTGTTTCTAACCCAAATTTTCAATAGATCTTCCTTGTCTTTGCAATATGTCTCAAAACATGCTAATTCATCTTTAGAACAAGGGTAAAGATATAAATAAGTATATTTAGGTTAGGGACAAGTTATGGTTACCAAAGAAATAGCTTATTCAATGTAGGCTAAAATTGGTTCACTAAGGGGATGTTCTCTTGGAACATCAATAAGGGATGGCTGTTTGGCCCTGGTTAAAAATCCTAATGCCTCTATCATATTCACATTGTCACATGCATCAATATAGTCTCAACAAGGTTGAAAGCAAGTTCTAGAGAATCATGTAATCGTAAGAGCACTCAAGAAAGAAATTAGATTGATATGTATAATCCATCAATCATATAGGCTCAAAAACTCACAAGAATGATTATACAAGTCAGATTTAAGTCTAAACATGCTTCTTTCTCAATCAACATATCATCTTAACATTGGCTCATAAAAAAAAATGATATCAAACTCAATTCTCATGAAAATCTTCTCACTAATAAATCAGTTTTAGACTTATGCAAGTCATATCTCATCATAGTATTGAAAGTAACTAAAACACACTCAAAACAACATAAAAAGACTCAAAAACAAAACACTCTAAATAAAATCCTAAGTTCTTCCCCCCACACTTAATTTTTACATTGTCCTCAATATAATGCTATTATCCCCCAATGCAAGAATTATATGTAAGAGAAAAGAACTACTAAACAAAACAAAAGAAAAACAATAAAAGATAGAATGATGGAGAGTAAGCAATATGCAAATCTGATTATAATAGATGCTCTTCATCCTTTTGGGTTGCCTTCCAAGAAGCGCTTGGTTCATTGTCCTCAGCCTGACTTAGACCCATGCCATTATTATTCACCATAATTTGGCTCAAAGAATGGTAACTCATCCACATCTTGTACTGGAAAGTGCTCATAGTAAGGCTTCAATCGATGACCATTCACTTTGAATGCCTTATCTGTTTTTGGGCTTTGGATTTCAACTACACCATGAGTAAACACATTAGTAATAACAAAAGGTCCAACCCAACGAGAACGTAACTTACCTGGAAATAACTTAAGGCGTGAATGGAAGAGAAGAACTTTTTGTCCAACAACAAAGTCCTTTCCTGATATCATCTTGTCATGGAATGCCGTAGTCTTTTCCTTGTAAATCTTAGAATTCTCATAGGCATCATTCCTTATCTCCTCTAATTCTTGTAGGTCTAGTTTTCTTTGCTTACCTGCCTCATCCATCTCCATGTTGCATTATTTGATAGCCCAATATGCCTTATGTTCTAATTCAATCGGAAGATGACAAGGCTTACCATAAACAAGTCGATAAGGAGACATACCAATGAGTGTCTTATATGATATCCTATAAGCCTAAAGTGTATCATCAAGTCGTGAACTCCAATCCTTCCTATTTGGGTTAACTGTCTTTTCAAGGATGGACTTAACTTCTCGGTTTGACACTTCAGCTTTCCCACTAGTTTGAGGATGGTATGAGGTAGAGACCTTGTGTGATGTTATACTTCCTCAAAAGTGCTTTCATAGTCCTATTGCAAAAGTGAGTACCTCTATCGCTTATTATGGCCTTTGGTGTTCCAAACCTAGTAAAGATGTTAGTCTTGACAAAATTTGAAACAACTTTAGAGTCATTAGTCCTAGCGGATTTTGCTTCCACCCACTTTGAAACATAATCAATGGCAAGTAAAATATAAAGATTACCAAAAGAAGAAGAAAAAGGTCCCATGAAATCCATGCCCCATACATCAAAAATTTCAACAATAAGTATTGGAGTTTGAGGCATTTGATTTCTAGCACCTAAGTTACCTGTTCTTTGGCAACGATCACATGACTTGCAAAAGAGGTATGCATCTTTGAACATAGTAGGCCAATAAAATCCAGAATCAAGAACTTTCATGGCTATTCTTTTGGATCCAAAGTGTCCTCCACATGCATAAGAGTGACAAAAGGTGAGAATCGATTGGAATTCAGATTCGAGTACACACCTTTTTATAATCTAATAGGAGCAATGCTTCCAAAGGTAAGGATCATCCCATATGTAGTATTTGGCATCACTCTTGATCTTATTTCTTTGAGCTTGTGTCAACTCTTGTGGCAACTTCTTGGTAACTAAGTAATTAACAATATCGTCATACCAAGGAGATGTTTTTTTTATAAAAAGAAGTTGCTCATTCGAAAAGTTCTCATTCAAGGGTAGTGCATCATCTTCATGAACTAAATGGCTAAGATGGTCTGCAACCAGGTTGCCGCTACCTCTCTTATCTTTTATCTCCAAATCAAACTCTTGTAAGAGAAGTATCCAGCTAATCAACCTTGGTTTGGCTTCCTTCTTAATTAGTAAGTACCTAAGGGCTGCATGGTCAGAAAATACAATTACTTTAGTACCAATTAAATAAGATCAAAATTTTTCTAAAGCAAATACAATAGCCAAAAGTTCTTTTTCAGTAGTGGAATAGTTTAATTGAGCATCATTAAGAGTTCGGGAGGCATAATAAATGACATGTGAGGCTTTGCCAACCCGTTGACCTAAAACAACTCCAATGGCATAGTCACTAGCATCACACATGATTTCAAAAGGTACATTCCAATCTGGTGGTTGCATGATAGGAGCTGATGTTAAGAGTCCCTTCAATATTTCAAATGTCTCTTTGCATTTATCATCAAAGTGAATAACCACATCTTTTTGTAGTAGCTTGCAAAAAAGGTAATGTGATCTTTAAGAAGTCTTTGATAAATCTCCTATAGAAACCTGCATGTCCAAGAAAAGAACGAACCTCTCTCACATTTGTGGGAGGTGGTAAAGAATGCATAATATCTATTTTAGATTTATCAACCTCTATCCCTCTAGAAGAAATAACATGGCCTAAAACTATTCCTTGTTCTACCATAAAGTGACATTTTTCCCAATTCAAAACAAGGTTAGTTTCCATGCATCTTTTGAGTAAAAGTGTAAGGTTCTCTAGACATCTATCAAAAGAATCACCATAGACACTAAAATCATCCATATACACTTCTATGATGTTCTCTACATAATCTGAAAAATATGCTAACCATACATCTTTGGAATGTAGCTAGTGCATGACAAAGACCAAATGGCATACGCCGATATGCAAAAGTACCAAATGGACATGTGAATGTTGTTTTCTCTTGGTCCTCCAGAGCACTGGCATTCTGATTATAACCTGAAAAACCATCAAGAAAACAATAATGAGAATGGCCAACTAACCTTTAAAGTATTTGATCAATAAAATGTAAAGGAAAGTGGTCTTTGCGAGTTGTGGAATTAAGTTTTTGATAATCAATACAAACTTGCCACCTTGTTTGAATCCTAGTAGGAACAAGTTCATTCTCATTATTTGTTGCCATCGTTACACCTGATTTCTTTGGAACCACTTGGACCAAGCTCACCCATTTGCTATCCGAGATAGGATAGATCACTCCAACATCTAGGAGCTTCAGTATCTCTTTTTTCACAATCTCCATCATAGGAGGGTTCAATCTTTTTTTTGCCTCTTGTTGGTCTTGACCCTTCCTCTAACAAAACCCGATGCATGCACATGGATGGGCTTATTCCCTTGATATTAGCAATTGACCAACCAATTGTTGTTTTATACTCTTTAAGCACCCGGATAAGTCATTCTTCTTGCAAAGGTGTGAGCTCTTTGGCAATGATGACCGGTAGTGTGTCTTTTTCTCCTAAGAACACATATTTCAAGTGGTCCGGTAGTGGTTTCAACTCTAAAGTTGGTGCCTTCAAAATGGAAGGTAGAAGTTTCTCATTAGATAAAGGTAAATCAACAAATGAAACATCAAACCTTGCATCTTTAGGTGGCAGCGAGTGTAAAGATTCTAGTGCTCCTTCCACATGGTCATTCAAGGCTAGTTCCCCTTTAGCATTCCCCATTCCGAGATGTTTGCTAAGGATTATCTCCAAACTATCTTCACCATCTAGCTCATAAGATTGCTGCACTAGTGAGTCAATGATATCAATACTAAAAACAGAATGCACATCACTAGGATATCTCATGGCCTCAAAAATGTTAAAGCGAATTATTTCACCATCAAATTCCATAGTTAAAGTGCCATCATGTACATCTATTTTAGTTATTTCTGTTTTCAAGAATGGTCTCCCTAATAGAATATGTGTGGGATTAGAAGACATCTCATCTTCCATCTCAATAACATAAAAGTCAGCGGGAAAAACCAATTCATTAACCTATACAAGAACGTCTTCTACAACTCCTCTCGGGTAAGTGTTAGAACGGTCAGCAAGTTGTATTATAACATCGGTTTCCTCTAATGGTCCTAGATTCAATGAAGCATAAATTGAATATGGCATGACATTAATAGATGCCCCTAGATCTAGCATAGCATGCTCAAACATGGTGTTTCCTATCTTACAAGGAATGGTAAACATACCTGGATCCTTGCATTTAGGTGGGAGTTTCTTTTGAAGAACAGCTGACACATTCTCTCCCACACTTACCTTTTCATTCCCTTTCAACTTCCGTTTAGATGTGCACAACTCTTTTAGGAACTTGGCATATCTTGGCACTTGCTTGATAGCATCTAGTAAATGAATGTTCACCTCTACTTTTCGGAAGGTTTCCAAAATTTCCTTCTTTTGCTCCTTCTTCTTGGACTTTACTAACCTACTAGGAAAATGTGGAGTTATATGAGAAGGAAAAATTGGTTTAGGAGTTACCTTTTTTAGTGGCTCATTGGGATGTGAAGAGGATGCCATGGTGTTGTTCTCCCTTTGAGCACTATCCTTTTGTGGTGTCTCTAGCTGTTTCCCACTTCTTAAAGTTATAGCATTGGCATTCTCTCTTGGATTCACTATGGTTTGGGAAGGTAATTTCTCGGAATCCCTTGCTTGCATTTGACTCATGGTTGTTGCCAATTGCCCCATCTAAGCCTCTAAGTTTTGGATACTTACCTTTGTCTCCGATGATTCCTGTTTAAGTTGAATTGATTTAGTAGTAAGGGTTTTGACAAGATCTTCAAGAGTCTCACCTGATTTTTTTTGTGGTGGCACTTGTTGTCGGGTTTGATATGGTTGTTGCACTCTTTGCTGAAAACCTGGTGGCCTGTTGTCAAATGGTGGAGGAATAGCTTGTGATTGGTTCCCTCCATAATTGAAGTTTTGATGATCCCTCCAACCTGGATTGTAAGTGTTTGAGTAGGAATCATATTTCCTTGGTTGGTTTCGAAATCAACCCATGGTATTCACATGTTCATTGATGTCTTCTTGAAGTATTTGACACATATTAGTTTGGCGCCCCATGTTTGAAGATATGCCACAAGCCTTTATTTGCTATATATTACCTACAGCCAATTGTTGAACAAGAGAAGTCAGTTTATCAAATTTTTGTTCAAGGGATGATATACTTACCTCATTAACTCTCTTGGGTTGTGGTGGTGGATCTTGTCTCATTGAGAATTGTTGAGAATTAGCTGCCATGTTGGAGATTAGAGTTCTAGCAGCCCCGAGAGTCTTATCAACTAGAGCTCCCCCACTAGCGGCATCTATCATACTTCTCTCCATGGGCATGAGACCTTCATAGAAGTATTGGATGAGAAGTTGTTCACTTATCTGATGGTGTGGACATGATGCACAAAGTTTCTTGAACCTCTCCCAATATTCATATAAGGACTCTTCGTTGTATTGTCTAATCCCACATATCTCTTTTCTAATGTTAGCAACCTTAGATGCTGGGAAATACCTTTCCAAGATGCTTTCTTCATATCATTTCATGTAGTGATGGTCCCAAATGGTAGATAGAAGAGCCATTCCTTTGCTGAATCAGCTAGAGAGAATAGGAAGGCTCTCAACTTAACTTGCTCTTTCATGACCCCTGTTGGTCTCATGCTTGAGCAAACTACATGGAATTCCTTGAGATTAGCATATTCAATGCATAATGGTTATTGACCCAAGTCTGGAGCGGCTAGCTCCTTGAGAGTTCGGTTGTCAGCTACTACCATCTCTCTTTGCTCCTCTTGGATGTTTTGGGTCAACTCCTCGATTGGTTGTTAGTGAGAAGTTATAAATTCCCGAATTCTCCTAAGTCTTAAGTCTTCTTCGGGAGCTTGGAACATTCACTAATAAACAAAAAAACAAGAAAGTAAATAATTAGAACAGAAAATAAGAATAAACCAATAAACTAATAAACTAAAGAAAGCAATCCCCGGCAACGGCGCCAAAAACTTGATGCACCCAAAAGAGTGTATCCTATTTAACCTTGCACTTAAAAAGAATCAATTATAGAGTAAAGTGATTAGCAAGAGTAGAGTCCTCAGGGATTGGGTTTTAGTTTATAAGTTAATAGTTTATCACTTAAAAACAAGTAAATAAAAGTAAAGGGGATTTTGAGATCAGATTTAAACTAAAGTTAACAATAAGAATGAGAAAATAAGTAATTAAGAAGAATCAAATATGAGAAATATGGTTAAGGTTTCATTCTCCACCACTAGACATCATTAAGAATCAATTTCATATCTATTAATATCAATCAACTATCAAAATTAACAACCGTAGATAACAACAAGCTCTGCTACCCCAATCTTTCCTTAGTTTGTCGTTAAATAGAACAAGCTCTCTATTTAATCTCTAAGTATCAAACAACCTAGAATAAGCTCTCTAAGTTCAATTTAATAACAGCTTTATGATGAGAAAGATAGGTTGATCTAAGCAACAAACACATAAGCTCGGATTGTTCAACTTAAGTTATGTTCCACTTTGCAATTATTGAGAACTTGACCATAATCATTAATCACAAATTGCTACTTATGAATAGGAAATCAAGACAATTACACGGATGAAGACTCCTAAACTAGCATTAGACAATTATCAAGATTTATCTAGTTGGCCATCTAAACAAATCAAAACATCATCATGAACAATTTTAATGGAAGAACATAAGCAACTTTGATAGAAAACAATGATAGATAGATTCTGAAAATTAATTACATAACATGTCTAGGGCTTTGAAATCACCCTTAACCAAATAAAAGTTTAGCCTAGCATAGGCATTGTAAACATAAACATAAAATTAAAGAGAATGTAAGAAGAAAATAAAAGAAAGAAAGAAGAAGACGAAGAATATTAATTATCCAGCCTCTTGTTCTCTCAAAAACTCTAAAACAAAGAAAAAAAAATCAGAACTTTGATGCTTGGAGAAGTGTATTTTGGTTTGCCCCCTTGTTCTCTATTTGTAGGCAATAGCTAGGGCATCAAACAAGTGAATTTCAGCGCTCTCCCTTCAATAAATGCTGACTTGTGGCTAAAGTTAAGGAAATATGACTGACTTTTGTGTTTTAAGGAAAGAAGGAATACTTGGTAGCCAAGGTTTTAATAAAGTGTGAAAGTCTTAGTCAAAACACTCTTTAATGAGGAGATATTACAAACTTGTAGCCAAAGTAAGTGTAAGGAAGGAAAGTCTTGGTTGATTTAATTCTCCTACTTTGACTAGGATTAGCTTTAAGGAAAGATTATTGCAATTAATGCAATTAATGCAAGTTGACAGCCACTAATCCTTCTTTGACAAGGATAAACATAAATGTTAGCTAGGGTATTAAGAAAAAAATGTGATTTGCGGCTAGGGTTTTTTTGCCACTAGGGTTATTTAAGGAGATATTTCAATGCCGATTTGGATGACCATTTCTTATCCGATTTAGGCCCATGACCAACCGTTGGAAAGGTAATCAAGTGATCTTCAAAAGTGAAGAGGAAGTTTCTTCGAATAAAGAGTCTAACATTATGTTTTCTTAGCAACAAGCTCCGGAGGTCAAATCTGTCTTCTTGCTTTGCACAGAGAATTTGATCTTTTTGACTCCCAAGTCTTTTTCCATTTGTGATTGTGATTTTGTAAGCTCTTTAACATCCTAATTGACATGTTTTGACTTCATCTCTTCCAAAATACCTACAAAGCATAAAAACCTAGTAAAATGTCAAGGAACTTAATAATCAAAATACAAAGTATAAGGAAATTCAATAGGAAAATGCATGAAATTAAGCACTTATCACATATGACATGGCATAATTAAAAATGACCTAATGCTTAAATGTCATGGCATAATAAAAAATGACCCAATGCTTAAGTGTCATGAAAAATGACATGGCATAAATGATATAAATCATGCAAATGCACCAAAGCCCTAAATGACATGGAAAGTGACATGGATGATGAATGGACATGGCATGGCCGAATATGCATAAATGGCATAAAAAATGGCACCTAAGCTCTAAATGACATGGCATAAAATGATGGCATGACCTAATCTATGAGTGACCTAGCATGGCTGAATGACATGGCATGAATAAGGATGACATGAACAAATGACATGGCATGAATGACATAACAAAGATCATAATGTCATGGCAAAATAATTAATGACATGGCATGCTTAACATGGCAAAAGAATTAATGATATGGCATGCTTGACATGGCAAAATTTAAAGGACATGAGAAAAAGAATTGATGATATGGCATGCTTGATATGGCAAAATGACAAAAAGAATAAATGATATGGCATACTTGACATGGCAAAATCACAAAATGAATTATCATAGAATATCCATAATCATATCATAATCAAGATAGCAACATGAAATTTAAATCATAAAATGACATCACCATGGAATATTCATACATATAGGATTTGCGTGACTAAGATAACAAAAATTAAATCTCATGCAATATGCATGAACATGAAAAATACATAAATAAAATGACAAATGTAAATATCATGGAACATGCATGATCATGAAATTAATTTTTCACATGAGGAATCACATAAATAGAATATATCGGAAAATATTACCGTACTCCCCAGCAAACCCGACAAAGCTTGGAAAATAATTCTTTCATATGACACTTGCATGATTCCTGAAAAAATAATTAAAACACGATAAAAAAATACGACACGACATGAAAAAGAAACACGGACACAATACGAATACACGAACGTGTCAAAATCTATATAACACAAATTATTAATACGTCAAAATTTATATTAATATAAAACACCTTAAACACGATTATGATACAAAAAAATACACGAACAAGATACGGATACACGAATTGTCAGATCTACTTATAATATTTGATTAAATTAGAAAAGAGTGAGGGGTCTTCCTGATAAAGAAAAGCAACTGGGAGACAAGTGAGGGAGGCCAAATAAGGGAGAGAAGCCCTGAGTTGGGTGTATTCTTAGGAACTTTGAATGGAGGGCAAGAGTTGTGCAAACCAAAGAAGAGAGAGTGAAGGAAAGAAAAGCATAAAGGAAAGGAAACCCATTAAGCACAAGGAACCAAGACTGTAATTTTTGTGCATGGAGATAAGAGCTTGGAATTCTAAAGTTGGGTTTAGCATAAAGCAAGTGATTGGAATTTTTTTTTTTTGGTGTGGAGATATTACTGTTCTTCAGTCCTCACCCTAATTCCCCCAACATCTCTACTTTAATGGCTTTCTTATTGCTGTACTATTTGAATTCTGGCTGGCTCATGGCTTTGCTTTTTCCACCCTAAGTCACTTTAATTGTCATGGCTAATAAAGCAATTAACTCTATATTTCCTTGCATATCAGATCAAAAGAAATTAAACTATGAAGCACGGTCCAAGTGTAGAACATGTGTCGGTCTTTGTTTGGCAAAAAAGAGCAAGGAAAATGATAGGGAGATGTAGGGAAATCAAAATGAAAAGATACTTGTCTTCCCAAGGATAGTGTTCCAAATATAACTTTTTGTTCAAACCTGTCACAGTCTTCTAATACAGCCTTTATATTGCTTCTATGGCAGGCTTATGATTGAGGTGAATCTAAAACTTCCCTACATGTTCTGAGGCCCCTTCCTACTTTATGCTTTTAGTCTTCCAAATCCCATGAAAGATAAACTTCAGTCTCATTCCTGCAGATATAAGCCATAGGAAGTAGGCTGGTGCTGTCTCATCATTGCCTCCAGCAAAGAGATACATCTTGTCTTTGGGATGAACATGGTTTTTGCTGTTAATAGGGGGTTCGTTCTTCTTACTTGTATTGGTTTCTTGGTACTTCAACCAGAGATGGTTTCTGGGCTGAGAGGCATTGATCTTGCTCGCAGATGGGATAAAGGGTTGTTACCATTTGTTCAAAATTCACGCATTCTCGAGGCTGTTACTGTGGAATCTTTGCAAACCAGACAAAATTTGGCACCTGCATCTTCAATGATGTTTGATCCCAACCAGTCAAAGAAAAGAAGAGTTAAAAAAGGATGGGACCCCATTCACGACAGATGTTGACATCTGAAGCTGCTTTATTTTATTTTATTTTTTTCCATTTGACAGACAGAAGTGGCGAGGCAGTTTGTCAGCAAAGGATGTAATGGCATGGCTTGAGGCTATAATCTATCTTACTCGGATTCAGATGTCAATATTGGACACGAGTATGTATCCGACACATGTATATTTAATTTTTTTAAGATAATTTTCATGTATTTGGAAGGTCCTTGAAAGATCATATCTCCATAAGCCCATACATATGTCCAAATATACGTCAGAAACAAGTATTTCAAGAAAAATAAATAGTCGAAACATATAACTGATGCAAAGAAAAGCAAATGGATTTCTGCTTTCTCAGTTGTTTCTCCAAGCGGGTTTGTTGGATTTTCTACATTTTTTATTTGTTTCAGTCGAAAGTTTTTTGCTTGAGCAGAAGAATTGCATCTAAAATTCCATCTGTTAGCCAGGATTCTATCAGTTGTGCTCCAAGCCAACGTAGCCTATGCAAAATCTTTTATATACTCAGTTGTGTTGTGCTGTTGGGTTTTCAATTCAGCCTGTGCATCAGTTTCAGAGAATGAAATGAATAAGCTGATCACCTTTTTTTTTTTTGGTTTCTCTGAACAATCGAACGATGGAATTTGTGTACTCAGAAGCAATATGGACCTATCAGCATATGAATAAAGGAGTGAAAAGAAGGCCATTAAAATCTTCAACAAAACCATGTTTATTTCTCATTAATTTTTTCTTTTGAAAAAAATGTACAACAAGCTATAATTCTGATGATCTCTATTAAACGCAACTATATTGCTCCGACTTTTCATTTTTCTTGAAGTATTTGTATTTAATATCCGTGTGCAATGCATATCCGGACATGGATATGGGGATATGACCCTTCAAGGATTCTCTAAATACATGGAAAAACTTAGAAAAAATTAACCATACTCGTGTCGGACATATACTTGTATCTGACAGTCACATCCGAATCCGACTAACATAGGAATGCAATGTTAAAATCATCTTGATCTTTTTTGACGAGTTGTTTCTCATTTTATCTGCTCTGATCTGTGATATCTGTTTTCCCTATGAATTCCAAATCGTACTGAATACATGCAACTGCCTCCCAAATCATATGCACAGCATCACAAGGCTGGGATGGGTACTGATACTGAAAGTGCCGAACAATTTCCTTCAATTTTTTTCACATCTTAGTCCACTGGTTTCCCTTAATTCCTCTAAGAAGATTCAGTAAATATCCCTTCTTCACAGAATCTGATGCACGAGCATTAATGCCAAAATTCTGAGTAGTCGATGACAGCTTCAAATGGTAGCTCAATCTCGTCACTTATAATCTCAACGTAACATTGTTCTCTTTTCCAATTCCTTAGTTTTTGGTTGTCTGTCTCTAAAAATAATTTAGGAATGAGAATTAAAGGGGCGCTTTCATGATCTAATTCTTCCAACTTCTATCTTTTGTTTGCTTACTATTACTATGAATGATTTATGAAAAATGAAGCATTTGCTGTATTCAACTTTCGAAGTCTATGTTTAATTCGTCCAGCAAACCTAATTGAAGCCCTATTATAGATCTAACTTATTTTGAACTTTGAAGCATAGTCAATTTCATCAATAATATTTTTATATCTTAATGCTCATATCAAGTTTGCCCTAACAGTCGGATTCGAGTGTGAGTGTCGGATACGGGTATATGTCTGACACGAGTATATTCAATTTTTATTTTATTATTATTATTATTATTTTATGTATTTGGAAGGTCTTTTGAAAGTCAGATCCCCATACCCATGTCCAGATATGCATCGGATATGGGTGTTGAACAATTACTTAAAAAAAGTAAAAAGTTGGAGCAATATAGCTAACAGCTAGTCAAATGTTCAGTTTGATTCCAAAATCTATAAACCAAAAGAAACAGTGAACAATCCAGGGTAATTTTACATATTAGAACTTAATGGAATCGTTGTTATATCTATGTAGGCCTCAACAGTAGTCAGCAGGCAACATTAGATCACATTCATTACAGTTTCAAGGAAAAAAATTCATTTTAAAAAATTAAGAGTTTATCCCTTCCCCAAGCGAGTACCAAAAACACCATTCTCCATTAATCCAGGAACCAAATTGTGAGCCTAAGATCTTACATTAACAGTTGGAATGCGATCTAATGTTTCAACATGGCAAGATCTTAGAGTGAGTGAACATAAAAGGCCTTTGGAAATTTCAAGAATGGGATTTGTGCTAAGGAAAAATTACAGGAGCTCATAATTGAGTTGGAACTAGGAAATAAGGACACGGATGAATTAATTTGGTTGTTAAGAAATGAAGTTGTGTTAGATAATAAGAAACTGAACGCTTGATGAATTAATCTTCTTGGTCAAGCTTCGATCTATGTTCTGGATCAAGGCCATCTGTGATGAATGATGATTCTTCCTTTCTTGATTCTATATGGTGGGCAAACCCTGTGGCTTGTTTTTCTACAGAATCTCATACTGGAAAGCCCTTCCTTTGTTCATTGGATTCCGCCTCATGAGGGATTCCTGAAATTTAATGTGGATGGTTCAACTAGAGGCAATCCATCCGGGGAGTTTTAAGGAATTCAGCTGGTGAGGTCCTTGCCCTGTTTTCATGTCCATTAGGGATCCTGGATTCTCTTGGAGCAAAATTATGGACCATTAAATTCGCACTGGATATTTTTGTTAAAAAGTGGCAAGAATTATGGTAAAGGGCTGACAATTGAATCAAATTCAATACTGGCATGGAACTACTGCTTAAAGATGGAAGATCGACCCTGGGCATTATTCTGGAAAATATTTGTTGAAATCGATAGACTATGCTCCTTAATAAGCCAAGTTGTGATGTGAAAAGTGTATACAGAAGTTAATGGCATGGTAGATACACTGGCTAAGACAGGTTACAAATGTTGTCGGCATGGTGGTAATTGTTATGTTCTGTTTTGCTTCTGGTCTGATGCTTTATTCTAGTCTATTTCTGTTGGTCTCTTCACTGCGGTGTTCATTGCACTGCATGCATAGGTTATCAAGGATTTAGGTCTGCTATTCGTGGCCTCTATGTTGTATCTGGTCTTTTATGGGGCTTTTTTTTTATTTTTTATTTTGGTGGAATGCCTTCTGTAATTTCCCATCTGGTTATTGACAGAATTTATGGCGTTAGCTTTGGAGTGGTAAAGGATTGTCCTCTGAGGTGTTGCTATATTAATTGGGGTAAATTCAGATGTCTTTGTTATAGTTTCAATTCCAAAAATTGGGTGTTTGGGCAATGACTTAGTGTCTGACTGTGCATTTCCATGTGAAGTGGGATAAGTCTCTTTGATTTTTTTTGCGGAGTTGGTTTTCAATAGTTCTAGACTCATAATAAAAATTCTAAGCTGGAATATACGAGGGTTGGGCAGTGCACTAAAAAAGGATATCTTAAAAAAGATGATTTGAATGCATAATGTTGATATGGTAATAATACAAGAAACGAATTTTGAATGTGTGGAAAAATCGTAGATTTTTTTATCTTTGGGGACATCATAATTTTGATTGAAAGTTTTTTGCTTCTCAAGGTAATTGAGGAGGGTTGCCAATGATATGGGACATGGGTAATTTCAAAAGCATTGATTGTCGGAGTTAAAGTAAATTTATGATGGTGAAAGGTAGGTGTATTCAATGGAATTTGAAAAGTGTGATATGCAATATCTACGTCCCATATGATCGGCTTGGAAAAGGGGTTATGTGGGAAGAGATACTAGAAGTTAAGAAGGCTATTGTATGGTAGATAGGTGTGAACATGCTTGGAAAGTGTGATATGCAATACTAAAAGGGTTCCTGGGTAGATAGGTATGGAGATGCTATAATATGGTGGTAATCAATTAGCCATTCTGTTTAGGTGCATTTTAGTGTTATTATCTGATATTTACATTTTAATGAAATGATTGGCTTAACAAAAAATATATATTTTGACTTATCTAAAAAACAAAAATTAAGCGAATTTGGATTATGATATTTTAAAAATTATAGATATCCGATTCATTATTATCTTTAAAATTAATAGTTTTCAATCAAATATTAACATGAAAATAATTTTTTAATTTTTTTAAAATCAGTTTTAAATTTAAAAACTTAAAGCTTAAAAAATCCATTAGGGCCCAAATAGCAAATTCAAAGGTTCGAAGGTACTATATCAGTATACCTTAAATTATTTAACAAGGAATTTTTTCATACTTGTCTCATTTTATGCTACCTTGCCTTCTTTCTCTCGCGTCCTTAGTCTCTGTAATATATTTACATTGATACTTTGCTTTCTTTCTCTCGCGTCCTTAGTCTCTGTAATATATTTACATTGATACTTTGCTTTCTACTCTCATTCTTTCTATGTTTTTCTCCTTTTTCTTTATGGATTTTAAGCATCTGACTTCCTTAGAATCTGGATTTTTGCTCATTGTTGATTTCAAATTTGGGGAAAAAAAATACCAAAAAATGCAACAAAAAAAAAAAATCATTGTGTATCCAACTGTTTTCAAACATGTTTTGATCATATTTTGATTGTATTTATTTTTTTTTACGTATTTTCACATATCCGATACATATTTTATCGTGTCAAAATCGTATCTGTATCGAACACGTGTCCGACATTGGTACGTACGTGCCCCTGTAATTCATAGAATATTAGAATGGGAACTAGAGTCTTATTATCCATGTGCAAGTATATGGATCAAGCACGTGACCAAAAGATGCGCCAAAACGACAGCAGTGCATACCCTAAGCTGTAATCCATACACTCATGTATGTCTGTCTGTTTGTGCTCTCCAAATTAGGGGGCTAATAAGTCTCTATCCCATGCTTGGAACTGGTAACTTAGTTAGCTGGCCACTCATGTCTATGCAAAGTCTAGCTACTATATAACCTATACTTGATGAGAAAATTGATGGATAACTACTATTGGCTTGGCTGTCCAAATCAATAAAAACGTTGTTTCAATTATGAGTTGATATGGATTGCAGGAGAACTGGGATTCCATGTCTCTTTCATATCTTCTTCACTTAATTATATTGTCTTTTGAGTACTGTATATAATTCAGACCATTTACCATATGGCTAATGTAAAATTGTAAATATGAACCCAGATTTATCCCTCGCGGTTTATGAAATCACTTTTAAAAAATAGCATTCAGCAAGTTTAAAATTCGAATATTTGCATGTTAACCCTTTCTCCTTCATTTAGTATTTAGTACAATGTGGTCGATACCGTACCGGCCGATATGCATCGTTTTTAAGGTAAACCAAAACGATATTAGTCTCGTACCGTTTCGATTTTTGTACTGGCTTGTACTGGTCTGTTGCGATCAATACCGGCCCATACCTATTGGTACAAGATTTTGATTTTTTTTTTTAATTTTTTTAATAAAAAAATCACTTATTTGATTTTTTAAACCATTTTCAATATTTTTTGTGTCATGATCATTTTTTATTTTTTTCATAATTACATTTAAAAATAAAATATGTTCATTAAATTAAGCTATTGAACATAAATAATCCTAATTAATTATATTTTTTTTTTTATATTTTTATATTTATTTTACTTATTTGATGTTTAAAAATTTTAGATATTAAATATTTAAAATTTATATTTGCATAAAAACATATATATGCATGTAAATGGATGTATATTTGCATGTGTATATAATATATATTTTATTAAAAAACTTGAAAATAGGCTATATATAAATATATGAAAAAATATTTAAAAAATACCGATAAACCCGAAACGGTATGCCGAAACACACCGGTACCAGTACGTACCAGTACCAAAACAAAAACGGTACACCCACCGGTACAGTACTGACTACCTTGATTTAGTATCTCTACCAAAATTTTGTTCATCCCGTATTAGATCTGATAATTTTGGATACGACACGAATATAATATTGAAAAATAACAAAAACGTGACATAAAACACGACGAGACATGAAAAAATAATAAGAAAACACGAATATGTCAAAGTCTATATAAATTAAATTATTAACGTAATAAAATTATATAAATATATATTTTTTCTCAGTCAAAAAGATATCTTTATTTCATTAAAAAGCATGTTTACAGATAAATAAATATCTGCACCTTACTGCACCAATTCAACTCATACTCAGAACCTCCCTAGTGGGGTAAATTTCATTAGAACCACGCATATAACAAATTCTCTCTATCAATCCCCATTTTAGCCAATGAATCAGTAAAGAAATTTGCTTTCCTGTAAACATGCACAAAGTTCACCTATTTGATTTGATCTATGAAATGATCAATCTCATTAAAAAAATTTCATTTCTTCCACGGTCTCTTATCCTTGTTACAAATTCAAGAGATTACCTTTGAATTAAATTCTACAATCAACGCATGTTCTTTAATCCAAGGAGATGTCAAAAATACCTAAAGAGCTATTTTGATCGCCATCATTTCTGCTATACTGGAATCCATCTCACCTATTGGATCATAATATACGCCACGAACTATTCCACTTGAGTCCCTAAACACCCCGCCACATCTTGTTGGCCCTGGTCTACCTTTTGCTCGTCTATCAACATTGAACTTCAAAATATTACCTTATGGGCAAATCCAATCAATATAAAAAAAATATACAAAAACGATATAAATACACAAATTATCATATCTATCCATACCACCTTGCTAATATCAATTTTTGGAATCAACTTCGTATATAAACAATTGGTGATTTAAGACATTTTTCCTAATTCTACCAGAGGGTAGTTGCAGTTGGATGCTGATATTTTCTTGTTTAGCTTGGAAGTTGGACCTTACGTCTGTCCAGTACGAACATGGCTGAGAGGGACCCGTCCATTAGTAACACTAGAAAAAAGACACAGTCTCGTCAGAGTATTTTTAATTTTTTATAGATTTTTTAATTAATTAATAATAATAAATTAATTATAATTTATTAAATAATAATTTTTAAAATTCTAAATTGTAATGATATTTATATAATAATATTTTGTTAATTATAAAAATTAAATTTATTATAATTGTTTATTTATAAATTACGTAATATAAATATATTTTCAAATGTTATTTATATATATATATATATTTAAAAATATTTAGATTTTATTGTATACTGTATATTTTTATTTATAGAAAGTAAAAATAATAAATAAGAAAATAAAATTGTAGTTTGTATTTTATTCTCTCGTAAGATCGATTTTCTCACATAGGTTAACAGCAAGTTCGTTTTTTCCTTCTTCTTTTTTTCCTTTTTGTTCCGGAGCGGATCGAGTACAGATCCTAAATCGATCCACGACTCAACGTGCAGACCTACCCCTTTAAATATATCATTTAAAATTAGAATAAAAATAATTAATAAAATATTTTTTAAATTTTACCCCGAGTCGGTCGAGTACAAATCATAAACCGATTCTCGAGTCAACTTGCAGACCAACCCCTTTAAATACATCATTTAAAATTAAAATAAAATTTATTAATAAAATAAATTTATTTTTTAACTTTTTCCCGAGCGGGCAGGTCATGGATCTTAAATCGACATGCAAGGCAACGTGCAGATCAACCCCTTTAAATATATCATTTAAAATTAAAAGAAAAATAATTAATAAAATTTTATTTTTATTTTTTTCCAAACGGATCCGGTACGAATCCTAAATCGACCCGCAAGTCAACGTATAGGTCAACCCCTTTAAATACATCATTTAAAATAAAAATAAAATAATTAATAAAATAAATTTCTTTTTTATTTTTTTCCCATACCGTCGAGTACGGATCCTAAATCGACCCGCAAATCAACGTGCGGACCAACCTCTTTAAATACATGATTTAAAAATAAAAAATAATTAATAAAATAAATTTCTTTTTTATTTTTTCCCGAATGGGTCGAGTACGTATCCTAGATCGACCCGCGAGTCAATGTACGGACCAACCCCTTTAAATATATCATTTAAAATAAAAATAATTAATAAAACAAATTTTTTTAAAAAAAAATTTCTCGAGACGATTGAGTACAGATCCTAATCGACTCGCAAGTCAATGTATGAAACAACCTCTTTAAATACATCATTTAAAAATAAAATAAAAATAATTAATAAAATATTTTTATTTTTTTCTCGAGTGGGTCGGGTACAAATCTTAAATCGACTCGCGAGTTAACGTATGTGTCATAATGGTTTTTCGACTGCCAGACAATTTTCAAATAACAAATATGGAGTCGCCACCAATCTTTTTTGTTTATGTGTGATTGACCATCTAAGAAAATGTATCTTTGAAAAACAAATTTAAAATTAATTAAAATCTTTTAAAAAGACAATTTTGGAGTCTGCGATTGAAAACCAGAGAAAAATCATGACGGGTTCAGGAGTATGATTACGCATGGGAAGGTATTAGCACCCCCACGACGCCCGTAAAAAAATGGTATCATTTAATCATGTGTTATCATAAGCCTCGATTTAATGGACTCAACAACAGTATTTAAAATTATTTCTCTTTTTATTTTTTTTTTCAAAACATGTTTATTATTATTATTATTATTTTTAAAAAAAGGAATTGTTATTATTTTTTTTTTGAAAATGAAAGCGAACACAAATCTTTTATCGAGAACACTCATTAAATATTTCCAACACTCTTGGTGGTATTTAACGAGATCCTCTCACCTCAAGATATCTTAAGAATCACCACTGTGACATTTTTCGAATTCCATCAATTTACATCCATTTTTTTATTTAAATGCGTATGATGCGAATATTTAAAAATAAAATGCACACGGTTAGGCATATAAGACATATGATTAAATATGTAATTTCACGATTAAACATACGAAGCGTCGTATTTAAAACGCGAGCATGGCAAAAAATCAAGCACGTAAATATTCATTCTTTATTCATTTTTTATTTTGATTTTTTTCATTTTTGAAATGAAAACGAATTTTTTGTATTGAGCATATCGCTAAATACTCTCACCACTCGTGGTAATATTTAACGAAATTCTTTCACCTCGGGATATCTTAGGAATCATTACTATGACATCCTTCGAATTCCGTCGTCTGTAAATCCGTATTCACCCCTTATGTTTATTTATTAAAAATAATTTCTTGCTATAATACTTTAGGCCTTCTACTACAAACTCATATTTTATGACACTAAAATATTCTACTATATTTGAATAAACGGTAAATACCAATAATAAAACATATTTAAATAGGATAATAAAATAATAACCACAAATAATAAGATATATTAAAAGACACTACAACACTAAAACCCAAAAAATATAATATGTTAAAATAATATGATATTTAAAAACACTAATAATGTAATATGTTAAAATAATGCAATATTTAAAATAATATAATATTTAAACATGTTACTACATTAAAAACACTAAAAATATAATATATTGTTAAAATATACTATCACATTTAAAATGACAAAAATAACAAAATATATTAAAACATGTTATGACATTAAAATACAAAAATAATGAAACATATTAACATACATTACCATATTTAAAATAAAATAAAAAATATACTAAAATATGCTTCGAAATTAAATAAATAATAAAATAAAGTAAAAACAAATTTTACCTAATTGGGCCTGAAGTCCGGCCCGGGTTTGATGGAGTTTGGACCCGGACTAGGTGGACTAAGGGGTCCAAAAGACAGCAAAGTGGGCTTGGGCCCAAGTTCTATTTTTTTTGTCCTTTTTCTTCTTTTTTCTTTTCTTTCTTTTTTCTTTTTTCCTTTTTCCTTTTCCTTTTTCTTCTCTTCTCTTTTTTTCCCTCATTTTTTTTCTTTTTTTTTTCTTTTCTTTTCCTTTTTTTTTCTTCCCCCCTACCCGAATCCAGGCCCGCGTGCGGACCCTCACTCCCCAAAACCCATATTTTCTGGCGTTTATAAAACCCATTTTTTTTCTTTTTCCTTCACTTTTCCTTTTTCCTCTCTCTCTCTCTCTTTCTCTCTCTCTCTCTCCTCTCTTAAACTCTCTCCCTTCTCTCTACACTGAGCCCAGGAACCGGCAGCTGAGCCATTGTGTCGGCCGCCATCCACGACCGTCGATCGCCATCATCGATGGTCGATTTCTCCCAAAAATTCACCTTGGCCTCCTCTTCCCTATTCAAGGCTTCGTTTGGCCTGAATCTGAGCCGAAACCTCTAGATCTAAACCCGAAATTGAAACAATTTTTTTTTTTTTGCTGTTTAGGTGATTTTTGGTTGTTTGGGTGAGGATGGTGATGATGGTTCTTGATGGCTATAAGTGGGCAGCAGTGGAGGCTTGGGTTTTGTGGTGAGGGGTTCTAAGGGGATGTGGTTCGATAATGGAGGGAGGTTGTGTTTGGGTCGTGGCCGTGGGATCCGAGAGTCTCAAAAAATGGGGGAGCTGACTGAGGGGCTGGGATCCGAGTGGTCGCTCTTTTTTTTGTTGTTGTGGTTTTTATGGTCGGTTCAAGGGATTGCTTGTATGCAGGCAAAGGGGTAGCGTGAGGGCTTGGGTTGGCTAGGGCAGGGGTAGCTGGTAGCGTGAGGGCTTGGGTTGGCAGGTGCTGGCAGGGGCTTGAGTGTGGGGAGAGTGGCGTGTGGCAGGGTTGCCTGTTGCCTAAGGTGGCTGGCTGGGGCAGCTAGGGTTTCGGCAACTGTAGGGGCAGCAGGCTGCCAGGGCTTGGCTGGTGCTAGGGTTTGGTTGGGTTTGGCCAGTGCAGGCCTACTAGGCTTGTAGTGGTGTGGCCTGTTGGGCCCTTGGCCTAGGTGGCCTGCTGGTTGCTTGATGGGCCCGCTGGGATTCGAGAGGCCACTGGCTTTCAGGCCTTCTGGTCTATTATCCTGGATGGCCTGGTGCTAGGCCTGTTAGGAGGAAGGGGTCCTTTTGGCCCTACGAATGGTTTGGGCCCAACTTGGGTTTGGCCCGAACTAAATTCGGTTCATACAGTATGGATCAACCCCTTTAAATACATATTTAAAATTAAAATAATAAAAAAAATTAAAAAAATTTCTTACGAGTAGATTACAGATCCTAAATCGACCTGCGAGTCAATATGCAGACCAACCACTTTAAATACTTGATTTAAAAATAAAATAAAAATTAAAAAAGATTAATAATTTTTTTTAAAATTTTTTTTCAAGCGGGTCGGGTACGAATCCTAAATCGATTTGCGAGTCAACGTGCAAACCGATCCATTTTAATACATCATTTAAAAAAAAAACTATACATCTAAAAATCTTAAGAACCAAACCATTAGTTTTTATATATATAAAGAAGGACAAAATTGTCCCTAGCCAATTTGAAAAAAATCCCTTATGTCCTTAAGGACTCAAAAATCATAATAGTAGATTAGCGAAACGTATGAAATCGAATAGCAAGAAAACAAAGAACAAGTCGATGAAGTGTTGCCTTAGCAACAAAGAGGTAAAAAAAGCACATGATCCGATCTGATACGGTTAGTTACTTCATCGATTTTCCTTTATTTTTGGTTTCTAGTCGTCTTGGCTGGTTTTCAAAGTATGTTTAATGGAGGCACGGGCATCGCATTTGCGGATTGAACCGGTTCCAACCCTTCAACCCTGTAAGCCCATTGAATTTGTTTTTGAACTTTGCATTGCATTTCATTCTTTGACAGTTTCCCGTCTACATTTGGGATAATAATTTCTAATGACTTTGGACCTGCGGACTGTTTCATGGATTTTGTAAGTTTGAGTAGCCATGTTAACATAGTAATTTCTCCATCGCTCGTTTACTTAGTAGATAACAACATCCTGTGTTACCCAATCCTTCCTTAGTTCGTCGTTAAGCAAGACGAACGCTACTACTTAATCTCTTACTATCATACAACCTAAGATAAACATCTCTAAATTTAATTTGATAGCAGCCTTATGATGAGAAAGATAGGTTGATCTAAGCAACAAAAGCATGAACATGAATTGTTTAACTTAGGTTGTGTTCCACTTTGCAATTAGCGAAAACTTGACCATAATCATTAATCACAAATTGCCACTTATGAATAGGAAATCAAGACAATTACACGGACCAAGATTCCTAAACTAGCATTAGATAATTATCAAGATCTATCTAGTATGCATCCTAAACAAATCAAGATAAAAATCATAAACAATTCTTATGGAAGAACATAATCAACTTTGATAGAAAATTAATGATAGATAGAATCTAAAAATTAATTACAAAACATGTCTAGGGCTTTGAAATCATCCTTAACCAAAGAAAAGTTTAGCTTGCATAGGCATTGTCAAGATAAACATGAATATTCAAAAGAAACTAAGAAGAAAATAAAATAAAACTTAGAGAGATTAAAGAAGAATAAGAAGTAGATTTGATAAATAATCAAAAGCATGACATAGTTTGTGGCTCAAAAGATGGTATTTATAGAGCTTTCAAGTCTTGGAAACCCTTTCTTGCTGATCAAGGAAGCTAGGAGTCAAATGAGTGCAAAATAGGCAAGTTGTATGAGTTTTGCGGTTTTTCTCGATTTTGGAGGAAGTAAGGTTGGCGCCGCGGTGCCAAGTACACTGATTTGCATGTTTTTGCTCGCTGATGTCGGTTTCGCGACTGCTGCACTATCTCATACTTCGTCGGCTGATTTGGATGACCATCCTTTGTCTGATTTAGGCGTGTAAACTATTGTTGGAAAGGTATTCAAGTCAGCTTCAAAAGTCAAAGGGGAAATTTCTTCAAATAATGAATTTAACATAACTATTTCCTTGCAACAAGCTTCGGAGGTCAGATCTGCCTGATCATCTAGCGCTAAGAATTTGTTCTTTTTGACTCCCAAGTCTTCTTCCTTCTTTTGATTGTGACTTTATAAGCTCTTTAACATCATAATTGACATGTTTTGACTTCATCTCTTCCAAAATACCTATAATTCATAAAAATATAATAATTTGTCAAGGAACTTAAGAATTAAAGCACAAAATATAAGAAAATAATACATGAAAATGTATGCAATTGCGCACTTATCAAATTCTCCCACACTTAGTCTTTTGCTAGTCCTCAAGCAAAATTAAATAAAATAAGAAATCCTAATCTAGTCCACTTTCAATAAAAATGAGAAATAATCATTAAACAAGTCTTATAACTAATCACTAACTTAAAAAGTTTCACAAAGAACCATGCTTGATAGTAAAGGTTGAGTTAAGCTAACATTAACATAACATATCTCAATCAAGATAGTGCATGCTCAAACTTAATTTCAACTTCTCACATGGGATACTCTCATGATTTTCATCTTTAAAATAGTGGTAAAGTGTTTACACTCAATCAATCTCATGAAAACAGTTCTACCATATGCTTGCTTGTCCACTACTTATATCGTGCAACTTCATGAATCAAGAGGTCTTTATTCAAGGTTGTAATGGGGCCAAGGGGTTGTAATGTGGTTAAAGAATAAAAGGATAAAGATATCATAAAGGTTCCAAAGATTTCATAGAGTTTAGAGACATACTAAGATCATATAATTAAAAACTTCTCAAAACTCTTATAAAGCACATAATAACATAGGCTAAATATTCATGTTGAGCCATTTCATTTTAACCAACTTTGTAACATCTTTTTCTTTGGTTCAAAAGTTCAAGAGATGATTTTATTTATTTATTTATAATGTTCCCTTTTCTTTTTCTCTTGACTTTTGCCATTCTTCCCCCACACTTATTTCTTGTTGCTAATCCAAATAGTCAATCGATCTCCCTTGCTTTATGCAATATGTCTCAAAACAATCTAATTCATCTTTAGAACAAGGGTAAGGATATAAGTACATTTAGGCTAGGTAAGAGATGTGGTTACCAATAAAATAGCATATTCAATGTAGGCTCAAATTGGCTCACTTGTTGGGATGTTCTCTTGGAACATTAATATTGGATGGTTGTTTAGCCCTGGTTATAATCCTAATGCCTCTATCATATCCATGTATTTACATGCATCAATATAGTCTTAAATGCTTTAAAGCAAGTTCTAGAGAAACATATAATCATAAGAGCACACAAGAAAGAAATTAGATTGATATGTATAATGCATCAATCATATAGGCTCAAAACTCACAAGGATGATTATACAAGTCAATATCAAGTCTAAACATGCTTCTTTCTCAATCAACATATCATATTAACAATAGCTTACGAAAAATAGTGACATCAAGCTTAATTCTCATGAAAATCTTACCACTAATGATCAGTTTCAGACCTATTCAATTCATATCGCATCATAATATGGAAAGTAACTAGAACACACTAAAAACAAAACTAAAATAAAGGAAATCCTAAATTCTTTCCCCCACACTTAATTCTTACATTGTCCTCAACGTAATTCTATTATCCCCAAATATAAGAATCATGTGTAAAAAAAAGAATTACTAATCAAAACAAACTAAAGATAAATAATAAAAGATAAAATGATGGAGAGTAAGGAATAGCAAATCTGATTATAATATGTTCTGTCCATCCTTTTGGGTTGCCTCTCAAGAAGCGCTTTGTTTATTGTCCTCAGCCTGACTTAGACCCATGCCATCATTATTCAACATAATTAGGCTCATAAAGTGGTAATTCCTCTACATCTTGTATTGGAAAGTTCTCATAGTAAGGTTTCAGCCTATGTCCATTCACTTTGAAAACCTGTTTTTAGATTCTGAATTTCAACTGCACCATGAGTAAAAACATTGTAATAACAAAAGGTCCCGTCCATCTAGAACGTAACTTACCAGGAAATAACTTAAGGCAAGAATAGAAAAGAAGAACTTTTTGTCCAACAACAAAATTCTTTCTTAAAATCATCTTATCATGAAAAGCCTTAGTCTTTTCCTTTAAATTCCAGAATTCTCAAAAGATCATTCCTTATCTCCTTTAATTCTTGTAGGTCAAGTTTTCGTTTCTTACCTGCCTCATCCATTTCCATGTTGCATTGTTAGATAGCCCAATATGCTTTATGTTCTAATTCAACTGGAAGATGACAAAGCTTACCATAAACAAGTCGATAAGGAGACATACTAATGGGTGTCTTATATGCTGTCCTATTAAGCCCAAAATGCATCATCTAGACGTAAACTCCAATCCTTCCGATTTGGATTGACAGTCTTTTCAAGGATGGATTTTACCTTTCGATTTGACACTTCAGCTTGCCCACTAGTTTGAGGATGATAGGATGTGGAAACCTTATGTGTGATGTTATATCTTATAAAAAGTGCTTCCATGGACCTATTACAAAAGTGAGTACCTCGATCGCTGATTATGGCCTTTGGTGTTCCAAACCTTGCAAAAATGTTAGTCTTCACAAAATCTGAAACAACTTTAGAATCATTAGTCCGAATGGCTTTTGTTTCCACCCATTTTGAGACATAATCAACAGCAAGTAATATATAAAGATTGCCATAAGAAGAGGGAAAAGGTCCCATAAAATCCATGCCCCATACATCAAAATTTTCAACAATTAGTATGGGAGTTTAAGGCATTTGATTTCTAGCACCTAAGTTACCTGTTCATTGGCACCTATCACATGACTTGCAAAAGAGGTATGCATCTTTGAATAAGGTAGGCCAATAAAATCCACTATCAAGCACTTTCATGGCTGTTCTTTTGGGTCCAAAATGTCCTCCACATGCATAAGAGTGACAAAAGGTCAGAATAGAATGAAATTCAGATTCAAGTACGCACCTTCTTATAATCTGATCAGAGCAATGCTTCCAAAGGTAAGGCTCATCCCAAATGTAGTATTTGGCATAACTCTTGATCTTATTTCTTTGGGCTATTGTCAACTCTTTTGGAAACTGCTTGGTGACTAAGTAATTAACAATATCAGCATACCAAGGGGTTGTTTTGCTTATGGAAAAGAGTTGCTCATCCGAAAAGTTCTCATGCAATGGTAATGCATCCTCTTCATGAACTAATCAGTTAAGATGGTCTGCAACCAAGTTGTCCTTACCTTTCTTATCTCTTATTTCTAAATCAAACTCTTGTTAGAGAAGTATCCATCTAATCAACCTTGGTTTGGCCTTCTTTTTAGTGAGCAAATACCTAAGGGCTGCATGGTCAGAAAATATAATTACTTTAGTACCAATTAAATAAGAATGAAATTTCTCTAAAGCAAATACAACAGCCAAAAGTTCTTTTTCGGTAGTGGAATAATTTAATTGAGCATTATTTAGAGTTCAGGAGGCATAATATATGGCATGTGAGGCTTTGCCAACCCGTTGGCCCAAAACTGCTCCAATGGTAGTCACTAGCATCACACATAATTTCAAACGGTACATTCTAATCTGGTGGTTGCATGATAGGAGTTGATGTCAAGAGTCCCTTCAAAGTTTCAAACTCCTCTTTGCATTTATCATCAAAGTGGAAATCCTCATCTTTTTGTAACAGCTTGCAAAGAGGTAGTGTTATCTTTGAGAAGTCTTTGACAAATCTTTTATAGAAACTTGCATGTCCAAGAAAAGAACGAACCTCTCTCACATTTGTGGGAGGTGGTAAAGAATGCATAATATCTATTTAAAATTTATCTACCTCTATTCCCTTAGAAGAAATAACATGGTCTAAAGCTATACCTTGTTCTACCTTGTTCTACCATAAATGACATTTTTCTCAATTCAATACAAGTTTAGTTTCCATGCATCTCTTAAGTACAAGGGTAAGATTCTCTAGACATCTATCAAAAGAATCACCATAGACACTAAAATCATCCATGAGAACTTCTATGATGTTCTCTACATAATCTGAAAATATACTAACCATACACCTTTAGAATGTAGCTGGTGCATTGCAAAGACCAAACGGCATACGCCTATAAGCAAAGGTACCAAAAGGACATGTGAAATTGGTTTTCTCTTGGTCCTCCGAAGCAATTGCAATATGATTGTAACTTGAAAATCCATAAAGAAAACAATAATGAGAATGGCCAGCTAACCTTTCAAGCATTTGATCAATAAAAGGTAAAGGAAAGTGGTCTTTGCGAGTTGTTGAAGTTTGCGATAGTCAATACAAACTCGCCACCTTGTTTGAATTCTAGTAGGAACAAGTTCATTCTCATTATTTTTAACAATAGTTAGACCAGACCTTTTAGGAACTACTTGGACCGAGCTCACCCATTTTCTATCCGAGATAGGATAGATCACTCCAACATCCAGAACCTTCAGTATCTCAGTTTTCACCACCTCCATAATAGGAGGATTTAATCTACGTCGTGCTTCTCTGTTTGGTTTGGACCCTTCCTCTAACAAAATCCGGTGCATGCACATAGATGGGCTTATTCCCTTGATATCGGCAATTATCCAACCAATTGCTGTCTTATGCTCTCTAAGCACCCGGATAAGTCTCTCTTCTTGCAAATGTGTGAGCTCTTTTGCAATGATGACCGGTAATTTGTCTTTTTCACCCAAGAACACATATTTCAAATGATCTGGTAATGGTTTCATTTCCAAAGTTGGTGCCTGCAAAATAGAAGGTAGAAGTTTCTCATCAGATATAGGCAAGTCAATATAAGAAACATCATACCTTTTATCAAGATATGGAAACACTTGTAGAGATTTAATTTTCTCTTTCACATGTACACTCAAGGCTATTTCTTTTTCACAAATAGAATTTAGATGGTTGCTAATGGTTACTTCCAAACTATCTTCACCATCCAACTCAGAAATTTGCTGCATCAAAGAGTCAATTATGTCAAAATAAAAAATAGAATGCATATCACTAAGATATCTCATGGCCTCAAAAATGTTAAAACGAATTATTTCACCATCAAATTCCATAGTAAGGGTTCCATCATACACATCTATTTTTAGTCCTAGCTGTTTTTAAGAATGGTCTCCCTAATAGAATGGGTGTTGGATTAGAAGACATCTCATCTTCCATCTCAAGAACATAGAAATTAGCAGGAAAAACTAACTCATTAACTTGCACTAGGACATCTTCTATAACTCCTCTAGGATATGTGTTAAAACGGTCAGCAAGTTGTATTATAACATCGGTTTTCTCTAATGTCCTAGATTCAATGAAGCATAAATTGAATATGGCATGACATTAATAGATCTAGCATAGCACGCTCAAACCTGGTTCCTATCTTGCAAGGAATGGCAAACATACCTGGATCCTTGCATTTAGGTGGGAGTTTCTTTTGAAGAATAGCTGACACAGTCTCCCCCACACTTACCTTTTCATTCCCTTTCAACTTCCGTTTATAAGTGCACAACTCTTTTAAAAATTTGGCATACCTTGGCACTTGCTTGATAGATCTAGTAAAGGAATGTTCACCTCTACTTTTCGGAAGGTTTCCAAATTTTCCTTCTCTTGCTCTTCCTTCTTGGATTTTGCTAACCTGTTAGGAAAGTGTAGAGGAGTTATATAAGAAGAAAAAGATGGTTTAGGAGTTACCTTTTGTAGTGGCTCATTGGATGTGAAGATGATGCCATGGTGTTGTCCTCCCTTTGAGCACTATCCTTTTATGGTGTCTCAAGCTTTTTCCCACTTCTTAATGTTACGGCATTGGCATTTTCTCTGGGATTCACTATGGTTTGGGAAGGTGATTTTTCGGAATCCCTTGCTTGCATTTGACTTATTGTTGTTGCCATTTGCCTAATTTGAGTCTCCAAATTTTGGATACTTGTCTTTGTTTCCTGTTGAAATTGAATTGTATTAGTAGAAAGAGCTTTAACAAGATCTTCAAGAGAAGTACCTGAATTTTAGGTGGGTGGCAGTTGTTGCCGGGTTTGATATGGTTGTTAAACCCTTTATTGAAAATCCGGTGGTCTATTGTCAAATGATTGAGGAGCAGCTTGTGATTTGTTTCCTCCATAATTGAAGTTTGGATGATCCCTCCATCCTGGATTGTAAGAGTTAGAGTAGGGATCATACTTCCTTGGTTGGCCCGAAAATCCACCCATAGCATTTACATGTTCGTTTGGATCATCTTGAAGTGTTGGACACATATCAGTTTGGTGCCCTATGTTTGAACTTATACCACAAGCCTTAATTTGCTGTATTTGACCTACAGCCATTCGTTCCACAAGAGAGGTCAGTTTATCCAATTTTTGTTTAAGGGATGATATACTTACCTCATTCACTTTCTTTGGTTGTGGTGGTAGTTCATCTCTCATGTTGAACTATTGTGAGTTGGCTGCCATATTGGAGATGAGAAATCTAGAAGCTTCGGGAGTTTTATCAACTAGTGCTCCTCCACTTGCTGCATCTATCATGCGTCTCTCCATGGGCAAGAGACCTTCATAGAAATATTTGATTAGCAATTGTTCACTTATCTGATGATGTGGACATGATGCACAAAGTTTCTTGAACCTCTCCCAATATTCACACAAGGATTCTCCATTGGATTATCGAATCCCACATATTTCCTTTCTAATGTTGGTAGCCTTAGATGCTGGGAAATATCTTTCCAAGAATGCTCTTTTTATCCCATTCCATGTAGTGATAGTCCCGGATGGTAGGTAGTAGAGCATTCCTTTGTCGAATCAGCTAGAGATAATGTGAATGCTCTTAACTTTATTTGCTCTTCCTTTATTCCGGTTGGTCTCATGCTAGAACATACTACATGGAACTCCTTGAGGTGTTTATTTGGATCTTCTCCTGCGAAACCATGAAAAATTGGAAGAAGATGAATCAGGCCAGATTTTAATTCGAATGCTACCTCAAGAGTAGGATACTCTATGCACAATGGTTGTTGATCCAAGTCCGGAGTGGCTAGCTCCTTAAGAGTTTGGTTGTTTGCTGCCATCTCTCCTTGCTCCTCTTGGATAGTTTGGATCAACTTTTCGTTTGTTTTTGGTGGGCGGCTATGAATTCCCGAATTCTCCGAAGTCTTAAGTGAGGTTTTTCTTCTTTGGGAGATTGGGACATTCACTGAAAAATAAAACAAGAAAATAAACTAATTAAAACAGAAAATAAGAATAAACCAAATAATTAATAAATTAAAGAAAGCAATCCCCGGCAACGACGCTAAAAACTTGATGCACTCAAAAGAGTATATCCTATTTAATCCTTGCACTAAAAAGTATGATCAATTATAGTAAAGTAACATGCAAGGGTCGAGTCCACATGGATTGGTGTTTAGTTTAATAATTATTAATTTATACTTAAATTCAAATAAAATAAAATAAAATAAAATAAAATGGGAGTTTTTGAAATCAGTTTAAAAATAAAGCAATCAATAAAAAGTAAGAAATCAAATAAATAAGAAGTGATCAAATGTGAGAAATATGGCTAAAGGTTCATTCTCCACCACTAGACAATATTATGAATCAATAATCAAATCTATCAATATCAATTATCTATCAAAGTTAACAAACCGTAGATAACAATATCCTGTGTTACCCCAATCCTTTCTTAGTTCGTCGTTAAGCAGGACGAACGCCACTACTTAATCTCTTACTATCAAACAACCAAGGATAAACATCTCTAAATTTAATTTGATAGCAGCCTTATGACGAGAAAGATAGGTTGATCTAAGCAACGAAAGCATGAACATGAATTGTTTAACTTAGGTTGTGTTCCACTTTGCAATTAGTGAAAAACTTGACCATAATCATTAATCACAAATTGCCACTTATGAATAGGAAATCAAGACAATTACACGGATCAAGATTCCTAAACTAGCAATAGCTAATTATCAAGATCTATCTAGTATGCATCCTAAACAAATCAAGATAAAAATCATAAACAATTCTTATGGAAGAACATAGGCAACTTTGATAGAAAATTAGTGATAGATAGAATCTAAAAATTAATTACAAAATGTGTTTAGGGCTTTGAATACCCTTAACCAAAGAAAAGTTTAGCCTTGCATAGGCATTGTCAACATAAACCTGAATATTCAAAAGAAACTAAGAAGAAAAATAAAATAAAACTTAGAGAGATTAAAGAAGAATAAGAAGAAGATTTCATAAATAATCAAAAGCATGACATAGTTGGTAGCTCAAAAGATGGTATTTATAGAGCTTTCAAGTCTTGGAAACCCTTTCTTGCTGATCAAGGAAGCTAGGAGTCAAAGGAGTACAAAATAGGCAAGTTATACGAGTTTTGCAGTTTTTCTCGGTTTTGGAGGCAGTAAGGTTGGCGCCGCGGTGCCACTTTCCGATGCCGCAGTACCAAGTACACTGATTTGCACGTTTTTGCTTGCTAATGTCGGTTTTGCGACTGCTGCACTATCTCGCATTTTTTCGGATAATTGGGATGACCATCCGTTGTCCAATTTAGGCGTGTAAACTATCGTTGGAAAGGTATTCAAGTAAGCTTCAAAAGTAAAGAAGGAAGTTTCTTTAGATAATGAATTTAACATAATGATTTCCTTGCAACAAGCTTCGGATGCAGATCTACCTGATCATCTAGCACTAAGAATTTGATATTTTTGACTCCCAAGTCTTCTTCCATCTTTTGATTGTGACTTTATAAGCTCTTTACCATCATAATACATGTTTTGACTTCATCTCTTTCAAAATACCTATAGTTCATAAAAATATAATAATTTGTCAAGGAACTTAAAAATTAAAGCACAAAGTATAAGGAAATAATACATGAAAATGTATGCAATTAGGCACTTGTCAGATGATTCTAGGGATTGTGTAATAAAGAAATTATTTCATCCACCGTCAATTAAGTTTTTAGATCTCACAAGCAAGAATAACAAGATAACACATACTACTTAGGGTATATTTAAAAAAATAAAATAAAATTTAAAAATAAAAAACCTTAATCCTATTTTTGAAGTTAAATTTTTTTACTGTTAATGTATCAAAAATGAACTATTGTGTAATATCCTAGTTCATTATTCTTCCTTAAATTTCCCTGGTATTATAATCTCTGTGTACTTCTCCACGCAATAACTGGATACTGGGCTTCGTTTTGATATTATATACTTTCGGGCTTAAAATCAGGAGAGAAAGGGTATGCTCGTTTAGCTCAGCAAATATAAAATAATAAGGACATGATCAGGATAACAATAAAGATACAATCCTTTCTATCCTTGGGCACTTCCAAGATGTTGTAGCCAATCCATTGCTGAAGGAATAAGGTCACTTACTGTTTATCTACAGTTGAATCATGGTTATAAAATAACTTTTCTGGAAGCATAATTGGTCTCAACATCTAGTATATCTCTATATATAATACTTTTCATTTTTAAATAAAATTGAAAATATTAAAAGAAAAAAAAAAGAGAAATGGAAAACCTAAAATAATTAAATAAAAGAAAGTGAAAGAAAGTGAGGGAATTGGGAGAGAGGAAAGGAAGAGAAAAGAGGGAGAAGGGAGAGAAGAGGAATGGGGGATCGATCGACCAGATCCATGCCGATTGATATTTAAAAAAATTAAAAAAAAAATGGAAGGAACTGAGGAGAGAAGGAGAGAGAAGGGAGGGGGAGGGAAACAGAGGACGATCGACACTAGGTGCATTGGCTGATCTGTTCCCAATCGATTGACGCTGGGTGTGTTGATCGATCTTCCTTTGACCGACCCTCCTCCTTCCCCCCTCCCCTCCCCTCCCCTCTCCCTTCCCTTTTCTTTTCTTTCCTTTCCTTCCCTTCCCTTCCCTTCCTTCTTGTTCTTCTTTCCCTCTTCTCTCTCCCTGATTCCAACTTTTTTATTTTTTTAATTTTTGAATTTTAAAATAAAAAATTATTAAAAAATTGATGTGACTTTTTTGATCACGTGTGTATATATATATATTTGCTAAGCCAAATAATTTTATTAAAAAATTAGAGAATACAACATTAGCCAAAGCTAGAAAAGCAAAGAAAAAAATTCAATGCATAGCAAAACATAACCTAGTACAAGACATCTAAATCAAACAGAGAGACAAAGTTTCAAAAGATATACTACTCGATTCCCTAGCAAAACATGGACAGAGAATGACCAACATCTGCAAAAGTTCCATGCTCCTACCATAATGCTTTTGATAGCAAACGAATCACTTAAAACTTCAATTTCAATCACCAGAGAACAAGTCCAAACACCCAAGTGGTAGACCAAACAAAATTGTTAAGAAGGAACAGAGTTATCATTTTAGACCAAGAAAATCAAGATTAGGTTCTGTCGCCATTAAAAACATCAGTAAACAGAACTCAAATGTCGCCCTGTAAAATCAAGCATCATCCAAATGGAGAGGAATAGAATACCACTGATGCACCCAAAAGAGTGTATCTTATTTAACCTTGCACTAAAAAGATAAATTGTAAGTATAGTAGTTAGCAAGGATCGAGTCCTCAGGGATTGGGTTTTAGTTTATAAGTTAATAGTTTAAAACTTAAATTCAAGAACAATAAAAGAAAAGGGGTTTTTGAAGCCAGATTTAAACTAAAGTAAATAATAAGAATAAGATGCAAGGCGGTATAACCAGCCAATAAAAATATATATACTAAATTAGGCGGTATAACCAGCCAATAAAAATATATATACTAAATTAGGCGGTATAACCAGCCAATAAAAATAAAACAAAGTTAATATACAAATTAGGCGGTATAACCAGCCAATAAAAATAAATATAAAAAATAAGCAAACTAAAAGTAAGAAAACAAATAAGTAAGAATAATCAAATATGAAAAATATGGTTAAGGTTTCATTCTCCACCACTAGACATCATTAAGAATCAATTTCAGATCTATCAATATCAACCAACTATCAAAGTTAACAACCGTAGATAACAACAAGCTCTGTTACCCCAATCTTTCCTTAGTTTGTCGTTAAATAGAACAAGCTCTCTATTTAATCTCTAACCATTAAACAACCTAGAATAAGCTCTCTAAATTCAATTTAATGGCAGCTTTATGATGAGAAAGATAGGTTGATCTAAGCAACAAACACATAAGCTCGGATTGTTCAACTTAGGTTATGTTCCACTTTGCAATTATTGAAAACTTGATCATAATCATTAATCACAAATTGCCACTTATGAATAGGAAATCAAGACAATTACACGGATCAAGACTCCTAAACTAGCAATAGATAATTATCAAGATCTATCTAGTTGTACACCTAAATAAATCTAGACAACATCATGAACAATTCTTGTAGAAGAACATAAGCAACTTTGATAGAAAATTAATGATAGATAGAATCTGAAAATCAATCACAAAACATGTCTAGGGCTTTGAAATCACCCTTAACCAAATAGAAGTTTAGCCTAGCATAGGCATTATAAACATAAAATTAAATAGAATCTAAGAAGAAAATAAAAGAAAGAAAGAAGAAGAAGAAGAAGAATATTAATTATCCAACCTCTTGATCTTTCTAAAGAAAAAGAAAACTAGAGAAAAGAAAGAAGAAGAAAACTTAGAGAATTTTATTACAATGGCTAATATCCTACCTATGTACAATATGATCCTCTACAATCATCCAAGGCCCTCTATTTATACACATTTTGGAAGGCTAAATGACAAGAGACAAGCTTTACAAATTTCAAAGGTAGGTATAATAGGTGGGTGAATTTTTCTAACAATTTTCGTCATATTGTATGACAATTTTGATCAGCCAACTTGATGGTCGATTTCGTCAATGTTGGAGGCCTGATCTGATCACATGGTCTTCTAGAAAAAGGTTCCCCTATCCGTTACGGATCCATAGCCGTTGGAATCAGCTCATTTGCTGATGTGGATAAGCAGATATGGGCAAAATACGAAAACATGTCAGCACAGACGTCATTGCACATCAGCCAACTTGATGGTCGATTTCGTCAATATTAGAGGCCTGATCTGATCATATGGTCTTCTAGACAAAGGTTCCCGTATCCGTTACGGATCCATAGCCATTGGAATCAGCTCATTTGCTGATGTGGATAAGCAGATATGGGCAAAATACGAAAACAGGTCAGCACAGACGTCATTGCACATCAGCCAACTTGATGGTCGATTTCGCTAGGGAAAACGACTCCGTTTCAAGAAGTATAAAACATGAAAAAGATAGATATGCCTCTTAACTTTGCACGGCTACAAATTTCAGCCTTATTGCTTCAGTGAAACTCCAGATATAGCTGATATGGCAAAATGTGTCGGAACTGGAACTGAACTGGATTTGCCCTTAATTCTAGTAATCTGAAATCACTCAAAGAAACTTGTGAAAAACACCAAATTACATAAAAATATAAAAGATCATAAACACAATTAGACTAAACAATAATAACTCGTATTTGACACAAAACAATAATAAAACATAACTAAAAACTATATAATTATACGAGTTATCACACCCCCACACTTAGATTGTTGCTAGTCCCTAGCAACGACTCAATAAAAATAAAATAAGAAAATCTAATCTAATCCACTTTCGTAGGAAATCACGGTGGCACTTAGCATGTGACACAAGCCTTTAAACCCCTAGGTGTCCCTAGTGGACGAGTTTAGTCTCGTGAGGGTTTACTAGAACGATACCCACAAACATTGAAAAATTAAAATATAAATAAACTTCATATAAATAAACTACATATACTAAAAATATTTACTCCTAATCCTTTCAATACAAATTAGAGACAATATTTGAACAAGTCTTATAAACTAATCAATAGCTTAAAAAATTTCACAAAAAATCATGCTTGAATGTAAATTGTTTGAGTTAAGCCAATATTAGCATAACATATCTCAATCAAAATAGTGCATGTTCAAATTTAATCTCAACTTCTCACATGGGATACTCTCTTGATTTTCACTCTTTAAAGTAGTGGTAAAGTGTTTACACTCAATCAATCTCATGAAAACACTTCTACCATATGCTTGCTTGTCCACCTATTCTCCACTAAAAGATCATGCAACTTCATAAATCAAGAGGTCTTTAATCAATGTTGTAATGGGGCCAAGGGGTTTGTAATGTGGTTGAAGAACAAAAGGATAAAGATATCACAAAGGTTCCAAAGAGTTCATAAAGTTTAGAGACATAAAAAGATTATACAAAGAAACTTCTCAAAACTCTTTACAAGTACATAGTCACCTAGGCCGGATATTCATGTTGGGCCTTTTCTTCATTCTAAACAACTTTGTAACATCTTTTTCTTTTTTTCACAAATTCAAGAGATGATTCATTTTTTTTTTATATAGGAATGTATTTGCCAGTATTCCATTTCTTTTTCTCTTGACTTTTCTTTTCTTTTCCCCCCACACTTATTTCTTGTTTCTAACCAAAAAATATCCCTTGTCTTTGCAACTTGTCTCAAATCATGCTAATTCATCTTTGGAACAAAGGTAAAGATATAAGTATATTTAGGTTAGGGACAAGTTATGGTTACCAAAGAGATAGCTTATTCAATGTAGGCTCAAATTGGTTCACTAAGGGTGTGTTCTCTTGGAACATCAATAAGGGATGGTTGTTTGGCCCTGGCTAAAAATCCTAATGCCTCTATCATATTCATGTTGTCACATGCATCAATATAGTCTCAAACGGTTTAAAGCAAGTTCTAGAGAATCATGTAATCATAAGAGCACTCAAGAAAGAAATTAGATTGATTTGTATAATGCATCAATCATTTTAGGCTAAAAAAACTCACAAGAATGATTATACAAGTCAGATTAAGTCTAAACATGCTTCTTTCTCAATCAACATATCATATTAACATTGGCTCATAAAAAGGTTGACATCAAGCTCAATTCTCATGAAAATCTTCTCACTAATAAATATGTTTTAGACTTATGCAATTCATATCTCATCATTGTATTAAAAAGGAACTAAAACACACTAAAAAAATAATAATAATAATAATAATAATAATAATAAAGACTCATAAAAAAAAAATAGTAGACAAAAATAAAAGAAATCCTAAATCATTCCCCCCACACTTAATTCTTACATTGTCCTCAATGTAAGTCTATTAACCCAAATGAAAGAATCATGTGTAAGAGAAAAGAACTAATAACATAAGAATAGGAATAACTAGACTCAAAACAAAACAAACTCATGCAACCTAAATAATCCTAAAATACTAAACAAAAATTAACAAGTAAACGTAAAAAGATTAAAATCAAACTGACAAGGTATGTCTCAAGTCTCCCTTACTCAGACCTTGTTCAGAATGAATACTTCTAAATTACTTAAAACACAACAAACTCTTTTTTTTTTTTTTTTGAAAAGAAGAAATCAAACTGACAAGGTATGTCTCAAGTCTCCCTTACTCAGACCTTGTTCAGAATGAATACTTCTAAATTGCTTAAAACACAACAAACTTTTTTTTTTTTTTAAGAAGGTAAAATTTAGGAGATATTACCTGTAGAGGTTGCTAACCACTTATTATAACTGAGACACAACAAACAAAATGTTAGATAATGTCACAAAGACAAAGTGCAATCCACTCCTTGCTCATCCATATCTCTTTTTCTTTTTCCGAGCGTTTGCGAAACAACCGTAGCAGATAAATACTCATAAGCATGGAGCTTTTTGAGTAAATCTTCAATGGTTGTAGCAGAAATTATGGTTCTCCTTGCCTCTGAAAACATGAATCCATTATCCACAGCATTATCTAAATATGAAAGCAAATTACTAAAATAACCATTAATATTAAGCAAACCAATGGGTTTCTTATTTGTGACCAAAGATGACCAAGAAGCCACGCAAGCTATTTCTTCCAATGTACCCAGACCTCCTGGTAAAGCAATGAATGCATCGGCAGAATGGTACATGATTGTTATCCGTTCAGGGATACTCCAGACTTGTATTTCCTTACCCAAGGTAGGTCCACAAAAATCTGTGAATAGTTTTGGCACGATTCCTAGAACTGGACTTCCTCCGGCGTGTGCTGCTGTAGCGACTGCTCCCATTAAACCCGTACTACCGCCTCCATAAATCAACTGGATCTTTTGTTGGGCAAGTATTACTCCAACTCTTATGGCTTCATCAGCGAATATGTTATTTTTCCCTGGATAAGCACCTCCAAAAACACAAATTTTTTTAATGCGTTGGGACGAAGTACTTTCCATTTTTTTTTTTTTTTTTTTTCGAGTGCCTGAAAGAGAATGAGTACATGGTGTAATATATAGAGGACTGAGTAGTGAATCAGACAAGAGTAATAATGTCGCCGAAAGTGTATCTGACCTGTCAGAAGAAAATGTTAACCTAACAAAAGATTTTTGCGTGATTTCAGGAAGAAAATCAAAAAGAGAAGAAAAATCAACCGTAAAAGTCAAGAGTAATAATGTCGCCGAAAGTGTATTTGACCTGTCAGAAGAAAATGTTAACCTAACAAAAGATTTTTGCGTGATTTCAGGAAGAAAATAAAAAAGAGAAGAAAAATCAATCGTAAAAGACAAATAAAAAAAATGAGAATAATTACACAAATCGAATAACACGTAAATTAAACCGAAATAAAGTTATTGCAAATCAAACCAAAAGCTGAGAAGTCATTTATTGTAGTTGTGATTGTGGCTCACATCTTCCTCTGGTTTTACGTCCAGAAACGGCTTAAACGCCTTCTATGAGTCGAGGATATGCTTCCCATCCAGTTTTCTTACAAGCTGGCAAACGGGGTCTTTTAACATCAGATTCCCAAGATGTTGCCATTCCCTTTGGAATTGCGGCCATAAATCAAGAATTTCTCTTTGTACGTCTCCACTAGGATGCGTCTCAAGAGAAAGTTGGATATTACCCAAATTCTCCTTACTCAGTCCATCCTTAATGAATTCAATTTTATCATCTCGATTAGAGGACGGAATCCCAATAGAACGACATTTACCGTTACACGTCCATCGTGCACATTTGTGGCAATTTGAACTCATGCGCTTTGCTCGTCGCTTCTTTGCAAAAGTGCTTCTACCTGTACCTGGTAAATGCAAAACAGGAAGATATTCATCTTCACGTACGTTGGCTTCAATTATCCAACGTATGTCGTCAGGAATCCCTTTGTGCATAAGCATTCTTAATCTTTCAAGTCGAACTTGGTAAAGCTTCAGTAAAATATTTCGAGGAAAAGGAGGAAATCGTTTCCGCAATCTTGTGAGAATATCATCCATCCTGAAAAAAAATGAAAAAAAAAATGAAAGAGAAATTTATATACAATATCAGTTTTGTGGGTAGCTGATGGAACCGATTTAAATAATCACGGAGTACCGTTATCCGCCATTTAACCGGGGTAAAAAAAATAAAAATTATATTTACATCTATTTATTTTCAAAACAAGGATCAGAAAGAAAAACAACATAAAAAAAAAACTCAAAAACAAAACACTCTAAATAAAATCCTAAATTCTTCCCCCCACACATAATTTTTACATTGTCATTAATGTAATGCTATTGTCCCCCAATGCAAGAATTATATGTAAGAGAAAAGAACTATTAAACAAAAGAAACTTATGCAGCCTAAATGAACTTAAAAACAGTAAACACAATTAACAAAGAAACATAAGAAATAAAAATAAAAACAATAAAAATAATAAAAGAAAGAGGAAAAGAAAGAGAAAGCAAATCTGAATATGGAAGGTTGGCAATTTCATCTTTAATTGGGCTGCCTTCCCAATTAACACTTGAGTTAGTGTTTTGAATCTAACCAACACCCTTTCTTGGCTTTTTAGTCTTGTCAGGCTCATACATGAAATTTCCCAAATTTATGCGTTTGAGAGGAAGCTTTCTTTGCACAACAGTGGATGCATTCTCCATTACAAGTATTATTCCATCATCCTTGGTGGTGCATATCTCATCGAGGAATGGTGCATCTTTTGGTACTTGTTGAATGACATCCACAAACAAACTGTTTAAGGTTTCCAGCGTGTCTTGTTCATGTTCATCCTCCTTGAACTTTGCGAATCTACTAGGAAAATGTGGAGAAGAAACATTAGTAAAAATTGGAATCTCAAACGTTACCTCAGGTGCCGAAATACTCTTATTTATATTTGTGGCTTCTTTATCCTCAAGAATAGAATCCATCTCTAATTTTGTCTCATCCTCATCTTGTTCCTCATTCCTCAAGGTCACAATAGTAGCATTCTCCTTTGGGTTAATCATCGTTTGGGCAGGGAGTTCTTCAGATCTTTGTGCTACCCATACCACCATACTACTAGCCAATAGGCTCATTTGCCTTTCCAAACTCTGGATACTTGCCCTTGTTTCCTGTTGAAATTGCAAAGTATTAGTAACAAGAGAATCGACAAGATCTTCTAAAGAAGTACCTGAGTTTTGAGTCATATGTAGTGGCTGAAAAAGATCTGGTTCTTGAGACCATGATTGATTAAATCTAGATGGATGAGTGTAATTGGCATAAGGATCTACTTCTTGGAAATTTTTCGAGTAGCCATAATTAGTATGATCCCACCATCCCTCATGGTAAGTGTTTGAGTAATGATCATACTGTTGGTCTTGGAACACTTGATGGCCTTGACATCCTCCCATGGCCAATTGTTGAACTGGGTAGGTGAGATTGGCTTGTTGATTTTCCATGTTCATGTATGCCACCAACTCTTCAAGCGTTAGATTGCTCAATTCCATCGTTTTTTTTTTTTTTTTATAAGAAAAACTTGTATGTACAAGAAAATAAAACTAATTAGAACTGAAAATAAGAATAAACCAAGTAACAAATAAACTAAAGAAAACAATCCCCGGCAACGGCGCCAAAAATTTGATGCACCCAAAAGAGTGCATCTTATTTAACCTTGCACTAAAAAGATAAATTGTAAGTATAGTAGTTAGCAAGGATCGAGTCCTCAGGGATTGGGTTTTAGTTTATAAGTTAATAGTTTAAAACTTAAATTCAAGAACAATAAAAGAAAAGGGGTTTTTGAAGCCAGATTTAAACTAAAGTAAATAATAAGAATAAGATGCAAGGCGGTATAACCAGCCAATAAAAATATATATACTAAATTAGGCGGTATAACCAACCAATAAAAATATATATACTAAATTAGGCGGTATAACCAGCCAATAAAAATAAAACAAAGTTAATATACAAATTAGGCGGTATAACCAGCCAATAAAAATAAATATAAAAAATAAGCAAACTAAAAGTAAGAAAACAAATAAGTAAGAATAATCAAATATGAAAAATATGGTTAAGGTTTCATTCTCCACCACTAGACATCATTAAGAATCAATTTCAGATCTATCAATATCAACCAACTATCAAAGTTAACAACCGTAGATAACAACAAGCTCTGTTACCCCAATCTTTCCTTAGTTTGTCGTTAAATAGAACAAGCTCTCTATTTAATCTCTAACCATTAAACAACCTAGAATAAGCTCTCTAAATTCAATTTAATGGCAGCTTTATGATGAGAAAGATAGGTTGATCTAAGCAACAAACACATAAGCTCGGATTGTTCAACTTAGGTTATGTTCCACTTTGCAATTATTGAAAACTTGATCATAATCATTAATCACAAATTGCCACTTATGAATAGGAAATCAAGACAATTACACGGATCAAGACTCCTAAACTAGCAATAGATAATTATCAAGATCTATCTAGTTGTACACCTAAATAAATCTAGACAACATCATGAACAATTCTTGTAGAAGAACATAAGCAACTTTGATAGAAAATTAATGATAGATAGAATCTGAAAATCAATCACAAAACATGTCTAGGGCTTTGAAATCACCCTTAACCAAATAGAAGTTTAGCCTAGCATAGGCATTATAAACATAAAATTAAATAGAATCTAAGAAGAAAATAAAAGAAAGAAAGAAGAAGAAGAAGAAGAATATTAATTATCCAACCTCTTGATCTTTCTAAAGAAAAAGAAAACTAGAGAAAAGAAAGAAGAAGAAAACTTAGAGAATTTTATTACAATGGCTAATATCCTACCTATGTACAATATGATCCTCTACAATCATCCAAGGCCCTCTATTTATACACATTTTGGAAGGCTAAATGACAAGAGACAAGCTTTACAAATTTCAAAGGTAGGTATAATAGGTGGGTGAATTTTTCTAACAATTTTCGTCATATTGTATGACAATTTTGATCAGCCAACTTGATGGTCGATTTCGTCAATGTTGGAGGCCTGATCTGATCACATGGTCTTCTAGAAAAAGGTTCCCCTATCAGTTACGGATCCATAGCCGTTGGAATCAGCTCATTTGCTGATGTGGATAAGCAGATATGGGCAAAATACGAAAACATGTCAGCACAGACGTCATTGCACATCAGCCAACTTGATGGTCGATTTCGTCAATATTAGAGGCCTGATCTGATCATATGGTCTTCTAGACAAAGGTTCCCGTATCCGTTACGGATCCATAGCCATTGGAATCAGCTCATTTTCTGATGTGGATAAGCAGATATGGGCAAAATACGAAAACAGGTCAGCACAGACGTCATTGCACATCAGCCAACTTGATGGTCGATTTCGCTAGGGAAAACGACTCCGTTTCAAGAAGTATAAAACATGAAAAAGATAGATATGCCTCTTAGCTTTGCACGGCTACAAATTTCAGCCTTATTGCTTCAGTGAAACTCCAGATATAGCTGATATGGCAAAATGTGTCGGAACTGGAACTGAACTGGATTTGCCCTTAATTCTAGTAATCTGAAATCACTCAAAGAAACTTGTGAAAAACACCAAATTACATAAAAATATAAAAGATCATAAACACAATTAGACTAAACAATAATAACTCGTATTTGACACAAAACAATAATAAAACATAACTAAAAACTATATAATTATACGAGTTATCAACCACAAACAAGAAAAATCCCACCAGACCATGAACATTCATCACCAGCTTATGCCAAGCATTCATTGATCCCGTAACAAAATTTGAATCACCAATCATAGTCAAAGCATGAACACACAATGGAGATTGGGTGTCATACTAGCCAACATTACACATCTTGCTTGTACGAGATCATCTCTATGAACTCTATAGGCCACCCTCTCCTCCGTAGTTGCATCAGCAGCAGGCTCATCTAGGATGGGCTCATCAAGAACATAAGCTTTCTTTTCCTGTGTCAAGACAATCTTAACATTGCGAAACCAATCAACGAAGTTCGGTCCAGTTAACTTATTAGCATCAAGTATGCTTCTCAGTGATAATGTATTTGCCATTTTAGCGTTTATATCCTATATGAATCAAAGCAATTAACAGTCAATAAATAGCAAGTAGTAATCATTTATGTCATGCTTTAATACTTAAATGATTATTCTCATTATTTTAACAAAATAATAGCCCTCTACTACCATTTCGAGAAATTTAACTTTTAAACTTCTTAATGAGCTAGGACCCCTTTCATTCCAACATAACCTTGAGTGACTCAACAAGCTATGTTGAAACTAATTGAGTAGGTAACATAATTTACCAATTACATCTCTATGCAACTCCTCGATCCAGTTAGGTGACAACTCTTTGCCTAAATACATCATATGCATTTCGCCTAACTTTGCCTCTAAATGTCATGCATTCAAGTTTTAAAGCATCCGGATAACATAACACCTAGTTGAATAAGACCCACCTTCAATAACTCAAACATGTTCGTACATAAGTTTGACCTTGAGTAATTCAACAAGCCTCTGAATGGAAGAACTCTGGTTATCTTGTTATGTTGGTGGAAGGCAACTTATCATGCGTAACATGGACTCAATATAATTTAATGAGGGATTTCATTTAACTTTTATATAGGTCTCATTGATTTCATACTCGATTGACATGCATAGCATTCATTCAATTACATACATCGCATATATATAATTCAAAATAAATCTATCACATGCAATCTACTAGGATGATTATGGACTTTATTCTAGTCTAGTTTTCTTGAGCCACTAGGAAACTAGTTGGTCAAATTCCTAGGGGATACCATACATAGTCTTCGAAAGCTTTGTTGGTAATCTCTTTGGTTGCTTCTTCTTGGCGCCATTTCTCCTTACAAACTTGGAATATACATAAATTCTACTTCCTATCCTAAATCTAAATCTATAAAGAATATAACAGTTACATTGCTTTATCAGAAACCTCGAGTCACATTCGAGGGGAGTTAGATGAGAAGAGAATTTACAACTCCGGAATGAAAAAGAGAAGACAGGGTGCGCCGACCCTATTTATAAAAAACCAATAAGAAAATTCAACCATGCATTCCCTAGTCATACTAAGGTCTAGTCCATAACCATCCTTCATGCATACATAATCATATTATAAGCATGGAATATAAATATGCATAGTCAATATCACCTGGTGATCTTGTGTATCATTTGCATAAAATGTCACCAAATAAATCTGAGACAATTTATCAAATCATTCTAGCAATTTCGGTTCCAACCATTAAAACATTTTTAATAACATCTTAACAATTAAGAAGGGCTATCCTGAAATCGGACTTTACCTAACTTTTAGGTTGTTTGTCTTAATTAGGACAAAACATTCTAGCATGCTTAAAATCCTAAACCTTTTAGGATTTCTATGTTTGTCTTATACCAAGTCTTTAAGTTTGCAATCCATCCTAACTTTTAGGAACTCAACGTCTTATTAGGTAACTCTTACCTAGTCATACTACATGTTTCTCCTAACTTTTATGATTCACACTCCTACTAGGAAACAGTTTCCTTGTTAAAGTAGGACTCTAACTCTTAGTGTCCTAGGCATAGGCAATCTCTTTGGCCATCGAATTGCCGCTGCTAGCCTGTGTTCAGACTATTGTATGACATCTACATGTGGCTATTGGATGCTCGAAAGAGCCTAATGACCGCCCCTAATAACTGTACTCAATTCGGCAACAATTGCCTCCTTGGTGTTTTGGTTCGGCCTTACTAGCATGTAGCAACAATTGTCACCTTGTCCAGTCATGTTCCATGCCTTAACCAACCAACATAGATGAATCATATTCACCTTAGATGCTGTCCAAAACTCCTAGCAAACATATGGAACGTTTCCACACTCATGCTCGAATTTTATGACATGTAAACACCTATAAAACAGTTCAGAAAATTTCAGGATTGTAGTTACTACGTTTCATGTCCAAAAACAACTTCGCTTAAACGTTTTAAGCTTAAATCAATTTTGTAACTTCAATAGCAGTATATAATATAAAATTTCCAGATCTAAAACATCTATAAAATCAATTTTATATTATCTCCAAATCAGCTTGCAAAACTTGACTCCTAGCAAACATGTGGAACGTTTTCACACTCATGCTCGAATTTTATGACATGCAAACACCTATAAAACAGTTCAGAAAATTTCAGCATTGTAGTAACAACGTTTCATGTCCAAAAACAACTTCGCTTAAACGTTTTAAGCTTAAATCAATTTTGTAACTTCAATAGCAGTATATGATATAAAATTTCCAGATCTAAAACATCTATAAAATCAATTTTATATTATCTCCAAATCAGCTTGCAAAACTTGACTCAAAACTATGTTTTTGACATCAAAACTTGTCGGGTTTACTAAGACATGTAATGGCTTTAATCTTTGTTGATTAAAACAATTTTAATCCACCGTTTAAACAATTTTAAACATGATTAAAGTCATTACATTGCTGCTGTCCAAATTTAACAAAATAAAGAAAATAATATTTCTTTTCGAACATAGGAACCGAAATCATGCCAAAATCAATACACAACACTTTAACTTGTATATCACCAAGAATTGACATGCATAAACCTTATGTAAACAACATGACCTTGGGCTATGATACCACTATTGGGAATACACTACCTCGGGCTCATGCATAAACATAATAATCAAAGTGCAACGAAAATAAACAAAGAAGCACCCGAAGTACAATAGGATCTTAGGCTTGTGTTTAGCATAGGTTTATGATATTCAAAACTAATTAAATCACCCATATGATTTAGAAGTTACCTACTTAAGATATTGTAACCTTAAGTTGCATATCAAAATCTCGAATCCAAGATCTACAAAGTTTTCAACTCGTCCAAGACCATAAAAAGCACAATTGTCCTTCCTCTAAAACTAGTCCACACGAACAGCTGATGGATCCGCCTCTAAGGTATGGCGATTCACATGTGCTAGCAAGTTGATCATAAGATCACAATCAAAAGGTCTATATTCTTGTATCTTTGTTCTTTAATAAATCTCACTCAACTAGGTGAAGAAGCGGCAAGAAGAACACGAAGATAGGAGGAATTGCGGCAAGCCTTAAGGAGCTTAGGGAGGTTGCGATTTCAGATTTTTGCTAAGTTAGAGTTCTCTTCTTGAAACCAAACTTTTTCTTAAGCAAAATCAGAATATCACAAGTAGAATAGAGCTAGCTTGGGCGGCTACAACCTCTAAATATCATTATATAGTGGAGCACACCCTAATCCCTATCTCCTTATGCTTGGCCGACCATGTGTTACTTATTGCACAAGATTTTCATTTATCAACTTGGACTTAAACTATTTAATTCTAAGATGGATCAATAGGCCCATTATATTATGTAATAATAATCATGGTCCAACAATCTTAATACCTTAAGTTGGGCCAACTATCCTTAGTGGACAGTCCTAAATTAGAATAGTTGCTATAGACCCATTCTAATTTTATCATGCTTATTTATTGGATAGATTAATTTCTAAACGAAAGTAATTTAATTCTCAATTAAATTTTCTTTCTACTCATGAATCAATTCATGTCATTAATCTATTAATATCATCTCATGATATTATTCCAATATAGTATAGTCAATCGCAATTCACTTTGCACATCTATATGTCAAAGTCGACTACTACACTAGATAAGACTTCTTGATTCCTCTTATCTCATTAAGACATTGTCCTTGGATTTCTCAATCTCAATTATGTCTTAATTCATCTCAATTGAACTTCTTCAATTGAGTCTTTAATATAGATCTTTTATTCCATTAAGTTTTACCTTAATAGAATACCATGTTTAATCCATTCATATATGTTCTTATATGTGTGACCCTTTAGGTTCCCAATATGTTGGCAATGATTATAAGTTAATCTCATTAACTTGTTATCATAGATCAAGAGCGGGATCTAGCAACCCATCATGACCACCTAAATATTATGAGGTCAGCGTAACCTTTTAGAACCTTTCAGCAACCAGCCTGTCGATGTAATACGGTCCTTTCACCATATATCCCGGATATCGCATGAGCATGGTGCAGTGTCTACTCATGATTAATCCATATTAGTTCTTTGCAACTTATGATTAACCTTATGAATTTAGAGAAACAACTTTCTCTTAACTCCATTATGCTTTGGCCAAAGACTTAATCAAGTTAATTGTAGTCAAGAATAAACGAGATATGTCTCCAATATCACAGGGAGTGGTGAATCCTCTCTGGATCACTCATTCATCTTCGTATGGTTCATGTCATACCCAATAAAACCCTACTTTAAGCATCCTCGTAATTGGTACCCGTTCGTGATGAAATCTAAGTATGACACTCTCCATACAAGATGACCTGGTATCACAAGTTTGAGGACTAATTTACATGACTGGTACTAAGAGAGCATTATCATAGACACTAGAGTGATATATTACCGAATGAAGTTCTCTTGGCGGGTCATGTTCAGTGAACTTGTTCAACAGACAAGCACCTATATGTTATCCCAAGTATCCTATACTTCAAACTGTATGAGATCGGTTGTTTACTTCATAAGTAAGAAGGCTTAACATATACTAGTCTTTGAGCATTGCCAATGTCCCGTCTTGGCAATACGATGACCAGGAACAGTTTGAGGAACAAGGCTTTGATGCATAAGGATTTGATGCATAAGGATCTCATAATTTTAACTCTTTATAATTCCTTTGCAAGGCTATTATGTTTCATGGGCTTCATCCGATTAGTACTTAATAACTTTTTATTATTGTACTAACATGAAGGAAAACTTTGTATCACTATAGTCATAGTGAAGGGTATGCATTATTGACTGTGTATCCCAAGTTCAATCTGATTGGCTCTAGGGCATACACCAACAGCTAGATGCCGCTCATGATCTATAAATATAAATAGGAAATTCTTAATTGAATTTATTATATTTATTGCCAACATGTTAAGGGCCTAATAGGTCACATACAAAAGGTGATTAATGAAATTAAAATGAGATTGGACCAAATTAAATATTCATTAAGTGTTGTGGGCTTATTGTGAATATTTAATAATATGTATAAGGGCTTTATCCAAGAGTTGGCATACACTAAACCTACTTATGTATAGGTTAATGTTGTTGTCGCCTCCCCCCTAAGAGAATACCTGAATCGGCGTCTTTCTCCCCAATAAGTGACAATCGGCCGAACACCTATAGAGAAGGGAGAATATTATTCTTTCATTTTCTTTAGGCTAATTAAGGTAGAGGAGGGAGGTTTTTCACAACCTAGACTACTTGCATCATCTTGGCAAAATATAATCTCAACCTTGTGAAGGCTTTCAGATCACCTGTGTGGATTACTGTTAGAGGTCGGACAATTGGATGACTTTGGTTTTCGATAAGCGAGCTTTGTGTACAAGAACAAGAACATCAAGAATCTGTCTTGAGGATTCGGTAATCTCCAATCTAGAGGTATGAGATTTTGATTGTTATCTGTTCTTGACAGCCTGATCGTTTTGAATTCATAGGTAGATCCATGGAAGGATTCGATATCTCTATGTTTTATTTTAATTTCAATGCGTTGTATATTTAACTTGAAGATTAAATTATACATTATCTCTGTTTGAGCATGAGCTGAATCCCAACATTGATGTCTAGATATTTTTCACAGGCTGAATCCAGTCATGGTGAGGTTGCTGAGGAAGAGAACAGCTTGGACACTGAGAAATAACATAACAATCTAGAAGCAGAGAGGTCCTAATTCAATGCGGATGCAAGTGACAGCAAAATCAGTTCAGGAACTAAGGTTAATTACATGACTAATTTAGAGATTGTCGAGAAAACAAATGATATTTTCGAGGCTAACTGCATGGGATTGGCTGGCTGGTTGTTTATTAATGCTGGAATGGAGTTGGATGAAATCGTTAATCCTTTAAAGAATTTAAATGAGGATGGTGATAACATGGATATTTGTCTTATTGAGACACCAGGTGTTGCTGGTAATATGGGCTATAAGGGGATGGGCAATAATCAAAGGGAGATTGTGGGTTTCGGGCTAGATACTTCTAAGACTTATTTTGGTCTAAATGAAGATTAGCTTGAGGGTGGCTTAGCTGATTCATCTTCAATGACTACCTTGAATCCAATCTTTGCTTCCATACTTAAAGACATAAAGAGAGGTATTTGGACGATAATGAATAAGAAATTCTTGGTAAAGTTACAAAGAATCAAAAAGAGAAAGGGGAAAAGTAAAAGGTTACGCTGCAAAGAAGGAGGGGAAGAAGTTGATCGTGAAGAAGAATCTCGTCAACGAATCACTATCGGATGGGGATTTTTTAAATAGGAACAAAGCAATAAGAGAGGAAGACCAAGCCACATGGGAGATGGGGAAATTATTGGGTCTTTCTGCAAATTGTAATAAGGAGTTGATTATCGAAAAATTAATGGAATTGGAGGCTAGAAAATGAATCATTCAGTGGTAAGATTAGTTTTTGAAATAGGCATTTCAATCACGGAATATAGGTAAGTAGCTTGATTAAATAAGTAGTGGTGGCCTAGGAATAACGAGTGCCCTTTTGATTTGTGATTGTTCGAGTAATGTTTATTCTATTGTTTTTATACGAGTTATTCGATATTCTTTCTTGTTTTTTTGGGTGTAGAGACTCTGACTATGTGAATATGAAATATCTTGAATGAATTTCATGGACCTTCTAGTGAAGTTTACTAGTGAATTGGTATGTATTTGAAGAGGATCTACCAGTGAAGGTCGTTTTGCGAAACTGATGATTTTTGTTAATCTGTCTTTTTTGGTCATGCTTTCAGTTTTGTGATAAGAAGCAAAAGTTTTTTGTGGTGTTTGAGATTTAATTTGGTGCTCTTTCTGATGAGAGTGTTGAAGGATGTAGGTAATTGGTGTTAAAGCTTTTAAGATAGGACTGGAATCATAAGTTTAGAATCTCTAGTGAATGAGGATGGATTCAAATGGTATAGAATTTTATTTTATCGTGTGGGTGTAGGTGGTATTTTTTCTCTTGTCTATTGAGAAAGAGAATTTTGTCTTCTAATGTGAGTGGTTTGGATTGTCCGGTGGAAGATTGTTCTATGGTGGTAATACTTTTGAATATTTGAAAAATGGATTATTTTATATGTGTTAATGGGACCGATTTAATGGTTTGAACTTTGGAACATTGAGATGTTCTCACATTAAAACCTTTTGGAGAGGCTTTTCAAACCTGTTCTGTTATGACTGTGAAAAATGGAATGTTAACTTGGAATATTTGAAAGATTGGATGGAATCTATGCAACTTGGAACATTGAAATGCAACTGAGATTTGTATCTATGAGTGATATGTTTATCATTTTGGTAATATCGATCTTTTTAATTTTTTGTGGTGTTATTTCAGGTTTTAGTTTCTGATCTAGTGCACCTACAATGATAGTAAGTTGATTGTTATTTTGTGAGTTTTTTTTTTTTTTTTTTTTGTTAAGCCAAAATTTTTATTAAAAAACTAGCCAAAAGCTAAAATAGCAAATGACAAAGTTTCAAAACATAAGCTAACAACACAATTAAAACCATACAGAGAGACAAAGCTCCCAAAGAGATACAGACTACTCTAAAAAAAACATGAGCATAAAAACTACAACATCAGCAAAAAGCTCCATAATCCTGCAAAAGAGATCCTCATATCCTATAGTACATACCACAAACAAACATCAAGAGAACATGTGCCACAAGGAGCAAAATCTATAGTATATTGTAGCAACAATCCCACTCACAAAGCCATCAACTATAGCCATCAATATTTCCTATAATAACAAGCCATACACCATATTACTTCAATCTTGATCGCAAGAAGCAGAGCACCTTCCCATTAAATATTACATGCAAATAAAATGAGAAACAAAGCAAATAATCTGCATCATTATTAGTCAAGACATAACCCCACAATCCAACTCTGTAAAGGAATTACCTTTTCCAACTTCCAAAGACACATCAAAGAAGCAAGAACTATCTCCTACCATCTTTACAAGCCCTAAAGAGAGAGAAGATCAAACCCAAGTCAATCAAAACCCTCTAACTTGGTGGCCATAAATCGGAATAACAAGTCTTGATCTCTCAAATAGGGTCTTGCCCAATTCACTAAGTTCTCTTCCACGCCAACTTTGTTTTATCAACAACACCACGTCATGAAAACAGATCAAGTAGCACAACCCCAAAGCAATAGCCATTACATCTTGTAATTATCGGACTTGAAGCAATATATTCAGGGGCAGCAAATCCTTGAGTACCCATTTCTTGAGTAGAATCAACTCATGAAAAATAAAATCAATACAAAATCAGACTTTTTATCTTTTTTTCCTCTTTATCAAAATAAAATTTTCATGCTCTTAATAAGCTTCCAACGGACAAATAGCAACTCCAGTCAATTTTCCAATTATCCCACTAAGATTGCACCAGTTTGATCCCTAATTACCAACAACAAAGAAATAAAATTATCAACATATCAAACTAAAATGATCACCAGATTATTAGAAACATTCCTTCTGCCACTCTTCCAAAATATCAAATAACCAACACAACATTCTCATATTCTAATCACCCACCTTCCATATAGCTTCAGCCTCTTCCCAAGAATTTTCAAAATTACGATCGCATTCCTTCCCTTGATTTTGTGGGCTGATGAGAGGAAGAGTTGGATCTCGGTGAGGGTTTATGTATCCTCTTTCTAGCCTTCTTCAACTTGGTTCATTTGTTTTTTTGGGGAAGGAATTGATTAGTATTTTCTCTACTTTGTGGATGTTAAATGTGATAGTATGGTCTGGTTTATTAAAATCACTTCGAGTTGACAGGTTTTACCGGTTGGCCTTTAAGGTGTTTCTAAGGCCATGATGCCGTTGTACTTGGTGGTTGTTTTGCTTATTTTCTCTGCAAGGTGAGGCTTACTTTCTTAGGTTCTGTCTCTTATTCCGTATATATTTTCAGGACACCAAAAAAACCAATTCCCTTGCTCCAAAGGTGGTTGATTGTAATAATTAAAGCAATCCAAACTTGAAATTACGAAGGAAGAAAAGCTACATAGCATAAAAATTTAGAATTAAACAATAAAATAATGTAAATTATTAAAAGATTAATACAATTTCATTCCATGCTTATAGAGGAAAATGTAGATGCACAAACCGGTGAGATTCTTATTGATGGGTGAGGTTCTTATTGATGTTTTTAGGATGCCTTAAATAAACTTTTAATTCATTGTTAAAACATAAGGTATAGTATTTGAGTAAGGAAAGGAAAGAATAAGTCATAGATTGTGTCTAGGAGTTTAATAATTAAAAAGATTAAATTTTAATAAGGAAGTATTTTTCTAATAACAATTTTTTTAATTAATTAAATATTTTATAAGGATATTTTAATCAAACACTTTTAACACTTTTGGAGTTCACACTTTTATATATAGATAGATAGATAGAGATGATATAGTTGCTCAACGAGATCTCGTTAATCGCAAGAGAAGGTTACGCAACAAGCAAAAGTTACGAGTTGCTCTTGGATTTCCTTTTTCTATCATGCATTACCTCCGGAATCCCAATAGTTTTATGATGTTAAGCTTCCTTCCAGTCATAAAACGCAAGAATGACACAATGAAAAACCTCTCTCACCGATCATCAGCGTAAAGGCGGATGAGAAAGGTCGTTATAAATTTAAAATGAAAGTTACTTAATTTCGCTTTATTAATTAGCAAACCAACTAAATAATCAGCAGGTCAAGTTGAAGTACTAGAGCTGTCGGTTTATTAATTGCATGGCTCCTTTGGAAAAGAAAAGCGGCTTAACATCATAAATTCATAATATACTGCAAACCAAAGTAATAGCTCTCAAAATGAAGCTGCAGTTAAAATTCTCCTTCATTCTACGAAAGATACATCTTCAATCTTCACCCTAATTAATATTCATACCAACATGATCAATGTGTATATATATATATATATAATTATATATATCTTGATAAGATCATGCTATCAGCCTGTCATATTCTGAAAGCCCTTCATTGTCAAGATCTTAAATGTAAAATATTGACTTCGAATGCCATTCTGATCAGCATGTTTTCTCATTCAATTTTATTACGTTTCACATGCATATACATACATTACAACACAAAATACTTAAGGAAAAGATTTAGTTGTCATCAATAATCGTAGTATCAATGAACCGATCGACAGTGTAGTTCATAGGGCGCTCTTTAGATACTTGAGGCTAATATTCAGCTAGCAAGTGAATGGTATGTATGTATTCTGCTATGGCATTGAACGATTTAAGCTTTCTTTTTCTTTGGTACAAAAGAAGCCACAACCAAAGGATAGGGGGAAGGGGATGCAAATGCTAGAATTTGAACTGATCCAAACCTGTAAAATGCCCTCTCTCTTAAGGGCGATTGCATGAACCAATTGGCTAAGCCCCTAGTTTACCATTTAAGCTTTCTTACCTTCTTTACTTATTAGTTCCTTTGATTGTCCTTTCTGACAATTATTTCACATGGACAAAATGAGATGAGACCCTTGAAAGCATAGAAACAAAAAGGGAACAAAAAAAGAAACTAGGCAAGTTCTGATATAGCCACATTTCTATAGTGACATCCAATAAGGGCAATGTGGATTATTTTTTATAGTGTTCTCCATGCTGGATAGTCAGGATCAAGATGTGGCATGATCAGCGTTGTGGTTGAATAATTAATTCTTCACTAAACCCTAGTTTATAAAAGTTCAAAAAAGGGTTTATCAAGCAAATCTTATACAATATAAATGACACTTAAACATGTTCTCTTGCATTATATAGACAAGCCATTCATTCTAGACCCTTAAGGCTGCAAAGCTGAGTTCCTGTTTTGACACAATTTTGGTTAATTTTTATATTAGTAGAGGGTAGTGCAACCTAGCTAGACATAACTTTTCCCATAAAAATTACACATTTGAAAAATGCAAACACCTTCAAGAAAATGGATGGAGAGAACTCTTTCCACTTGTTTAAATTATATTGGTTTGCTTTGTAATCTCCACTCTTAAATATTCTATGTTTTTCTCTGTTAAGTCCCACTGACCCCAAAATAGAGGAGGCCACTTTACATATTCTGAAGTTTAAAAGCTTTAGTGACCTTAAAGGAACTATTAAAAAAAATAACTTAAAAGAACAATTGGAGATAACATGATTTGATATATGTGGGCCTCTGAAACATACAATATTCCAAATGCTAAATGATTGTTACAAGGATAAACTATCCTACCACACAGAAAGGTTCTTTTATTTAAAAAATTAAAAAGAAGAAAAAGGTAAGAATAGGGACACTCTTTATCAAGACTACACAACTATATCTATCCTTTTTCATTGTCAAAAGAAGATTGAAGAAGGGCTACATATTTCCATATAAATTTTTCCTCACACACACACACACAAATATATATATATATATATATATATATATATATATATAGCTAAGAACATGTTTATAGCGAGACTTTGTCATTTACTTAATCAACCATATATGAAAGAGGTTTAAAGCTAATATACGTTCATTCAAGTTAATTAGCTTCTTCTTTTTCCTCTTTTGAGGCAGTCATTGCATTGCATGTTGATACTTCCAAGTTGCAAAATAATTAAAGAACCAAAGGTGTTATCCTCATCATATTGAATTAAAACATAACTTGCAATAGATTGCCAAGACAGCTCATGCTTCAAAAGCAAGAAAAGAATCAATATTCACCATGAATGTCTCCAAGTATTCTAAATAAATTAGTCCATGATAAGCATCCAGCTCTCCATTGTTTTCTACACATATCTTACACAAGATTCAGATTGCTAACTTTTATGAGTATTATGTTGTAGGGTTAAGTAATCTGCCCAATTTTTGCCCTTCATTTCCTCCATGTGCATAGGGATGGCAATGGAGCGGGGCGGGGGCGGATTTTGCAGTATCCGCCCCCGCCTCGCCATTGTACTGCTCCGCGCCCCGCCCCGCCCCGCTCCGCCATGGATGTTGAAATTTCAATACCACTACCACCTCCATGGATGTCGGTTACATCCATAACCGCCCCGCTCCGCCCCATTTGATATTTATTAATTATTTTTATTTTTTTCAAATAATAAAGCATTTTAAAAATAAATTAAATATAAACATAAAAATAATAAGTTTAATTATATTATTTTATTATTCATTTAAAAGCTAAATATGTAAGGGTAAAATTGTAATTTCACTATTCGGGGCGGGGCGGTGCGGAGCAGGCAATTACCACAACTGCTCCATCCCCGCCTTTCAGACAAAAAAAACCGCCCCGCCCCGCCCCGCCTCCATTGTTCAAAAAAAAAAAACCTCTCCATTCGGATCGGATCGGTTCGAAATCCATCGGTCGGATCGGGTTTTGCCATCCCTACATGTGCATCTTATTATAGTAGAAACTGGAACCTAATTGCTAGCTAAAACCTATCTTTTTCTCTTTATGGGTATTGTGTTCTTGCAGATTACCTTAATATTTTCCAGTACCTAATAATAAGACAAAAATAGTTTGAACTTTATATTATCTTCCTTTCCTTTTATCATCCAATAACTCGAATAAACAACTACTACTATTATAATTAATTCAGGTGGAAATTATAAAGAAAATTTTGAATGAAAATGAAAAAGGGAATTGAAGACTCGGCTCAATCTCTCAACCTTTCTGGAAGAACACAATTAATTATATATAAATATATATTTTGAGTTTGATATAGCTTACATCTTTAATCATCCACTTTTCAGGAGCAAAGTACTTGAAGTTTGAGATTCTTTGATGATCAAAAGAATCCAGTACAACAATATTAATCTACAAACAGAAATAATCAGCTAAATTCATATATATATATATATATATATATATATATATATATATATATATGAGGTTTTTTTACTGTATTTTTCGTGTTCTTTAGCTATTGACCATATGAAGTATTAGGTGGAGTATACTCACAGACTACTCACTTTCTACTTCCCTTCTGTGAAAGTTCCTGTGGCAACCACAAGCAGCGCATGTTAGAGCCCCAGTCGTCCCCTCGGTGTCGCTTGCCATGAACTCCCGGCAGCCATCCACAGCATATCCTCCGATATTCGCCGCGTGATTCTTCTGGCACTCCCCATATCTCACGTTTCTAATCACCGAAGACGAAGTACTAGAACTTCTTCCACTTTTCAGCACCACTCGACATTTTTTCATCCCTTGGGAACCCTAATTCCTCCTACTTTGATGAAAGTATTGTACTCTGCTGGAGTGGTATTAGTAGTAGTAGTAGTTTCTTGAAAATGGTTTTCTCATCCAACCCAAGAAGAGAGCTAGAACAAAAAGCAAGCTCTCCTCGTGAATTAAGCTACAAAGGAAAACAGAAAAAAGAGAAAAGATCGGAAATGCTACCTAGCTTTATGCGGTTTGATGACTAACCCTAACCCTAGCATATGTATATTTATAAGGTTCAGTGGCATAGCTCTAGTCCATGGAAAAAGCCATCATCACCCCTAAGTTGACCATTACTTTCATGCCTTTTGGTAACACTCGGAAGACTCACACAAAAGATTTACTCCTGTTTATGCTTTATGCACCAATCATCATTAGCCACTTCATCATATATATATATATATAATGATTCATTTATACTTATATAAAATTAAATTAATTAATTTTATATTTTTTATAATTTTATATATAATTAATATTTTAATAAATCGATCATTGAATTTAATAATATAATTTTTATCATTATGAACATAAAATTTTAAATCCATCATGAGTACATTTTTTCTTGGAATTTGAAAGCACACAATTAAAAGCATATATCCTTTAAGCTTGCAACGTGTAGAGAGCTAGGTGAGTGGAGGAAATCCTTGTCCTTACACAAAATTGGAAGTGTCCTAGAATTATCTTTAGAAATGATATTTCAACTGCCTTTTTCACCAAAAACAGTGATGAATTATTAGTCAAAAATGGAGTAATTAATTGAAATGGTTGCCTTGTTTTAATTAATTTGAGTGGGTCAGAGGTGATGCTCAAAAGGCAGGTTGCTATGGCCCTTGGAACTGTGACAACAACTCCTGTCTAATTACCTAAGATTCTAATAATTAGGACCATTGCCAGCCCACCATGTATGAATGAACCACTTTCGATCCCCTCTCCCTTTGCATTATATAAAAAACAATCATAACTTAACAAATTTTCAACATAAATAAGATGATCTTCAAATCATTTAGTTCGAAGTTTGGGAATGGATCTCTCAGAGAGAAATTACAATAAGAAACTAGAAAGAAAATCACGAGGGCATGAGAAAGATGATCTCGAATTCAGACTTTAGCCCACAGTACAAAAGGTAGTATAGAATCAATTTGTGTACTCTCCCATCATACTGTTCTATTATTAGCTGGTGGACTTTGTTGGCTGAATTGTGCATGACAAAATCAAGGGAAGTGATTAAATAATTGAAAGGCTAATAAGTGGAGGCAAATATCACTTTTACCAAATGATCATTTCTCTTCCGATATAATTCTTTTTAATACAAAAAAAGTCGTAACATTGAATATCAAATTGCTGAATGTCATCTCTTAAAAATAATTAAAAAAAATTATAAATACTGAAACAAATATTAAATTATTAAATATCATTTTTTTAAAGATAATTGCAGCAAAGTTTTGAAAAATCTTTTATACTTTTGATCGATAATGAAAAATCTTTTATACTTTTGATCAAATAATGAATGCATGGAAATCCGGAGTTTGGCTCTTAAATGGTTCTCCTACTCGCCTTAGGGGGTGACCGACCTATAGAGCTGGGGCTTTTGAGCCCCAAATCCCGGGGGGTTTTTTCCCTTCGAAATCTATATGAATTAGGAAATAAAACAGGAAAAAATCTCCACCATAAATCAAAGTAAAGAAAAAGGAAGAGACAAATACGCAATGAGGTGGTCAATCAAAGTCATGTACATGATTTGTGACCTTCATGAAGAAGAAAGGAGAAACATAGACACGTATGGCTGTCAATCCAAAACGTTCGAGTAATCATTATCATACAACATAAATTATTGTGATCATTATCAAAATTAATTTCGTTGTCAAATGTCAATGGAAATGTGCATATATTTTGAAACTTACAGAATTAGGTTAAATAGATTAAACTAGAACATATCGTATAGTATTGTTGAAGTTCTTTTGGTGAGTGGATTTGTGGTTAGATTTGTGAATACAAAGGAGATCAGAGAATGTAGGAGTTTGGATTTGGGGATGGTTTCGATACTTCAATCAGAGAAAGTTTAAAAAAATTATCTACTTAGGTAGAAAGTAGACCTGCTAATGGGTCGAGTCGAACTGGGTCGCGGCTAGAAAATTTTTCATTTCTTTTATCCAGGTCCGTCTCTGAGTGGGCCAAAGTCGACTTGGTTTACTGTTCAAATAATAATAAAAAATTAAAAAAATTATTTTTATATTAATATTTATATAATTAAATTAAATAAAAAATTATTTTTTTAATAGTGGAACATTGATTCTGATCAAGCCGATTTGAATTAAAAATATCTCTGCTCAAGTCCAACATAATACGGGTCGAGCGAGTTAATCGACCTTTGAACAAGTCTAGGCAAAAGGAATGAGAAGGGAGAACATCATAATGCTTAGGAAACTTATTTGTGACGATGTTTACTCACCCTTTTATATTTGACTTCTGCTCGATATATATAAGATATGTGTGTAATATAAAAAGGGTGACATGTGTCTCCATGTAAAAATTCAAGTAACACTCGTTATAACAAATATATATATATATATATATATATATATATATATATATGCAGGCATTATGCTGTTGAGTACATTTCTCAAAAAAAGAAAAAAAAAATAACTGCTGTATTATTAGGTGTTTCAAAACAGTTATAGTGTTTTAGAATGTTGTGAAGAAGAGTCAACTTAACTTAAAGCTATATTCACATCATCACTCTCTCCATATATATATATATTGAGAATAACTATGAGGATACTTCAAGAACAACAAGTCTCTATCAGCACTTTTTTTCTTTTTTGGCTTTTCAACAGCAGGCTAATAAAAATGGAATTAAGATGTTGTGGTTGCTTAGTTATTTTTATCTAGACATCTTAAAATAACTAAACATTTCACTTTCTACTCTCCTCAAATTGTGCTGCATGTTTGGTTTTTAGAAGTAACATAAAGGGTTATGTTCTGGATGCATTAAAAGTGGCTAATGATGGAGATTTCGAACTCATTAATTTATACAGTCATTTTTAAGAGGTGGTATTCAATAAATTTGGATTGAAATTTCATTATCTATAACTTCTTCTCCTATTTCTAAACTACGACTTTTTTATAAAAAAAAAAAAAAATGATGGGGACTTCATCATATGAATGACTGTAAATTTGGGAGGGTTTATGATGAGACAATTTAATTTTTTTGAGTCATATATTTATATTTTTTTTATAAAAAATCGATGAAATTTAATTTTTAAACCATTATTTTAACTTTTTTATTATATTTAATTTTGGTGGGGTTAATGTAAAAAATATATAAAAACTTTCTTGAAAATATATAAATATATCAAGTGTGTCCATCAAAATCACTCAAATACACTTGGCTACGTCCTCACTTCCATAAATGATTATTTTTCTAAAAAATTTTATTGTTTTTAATTATATATATAAATAAATGTATGCATGGATCAAATACTTCAAATTACCCTAAACTTACATGGTAAATACCTTGTTCAAATAATAATCAATATATTCCACCTGAGTTAGACTTGTTCAAGGATTAGGTTATCCGTTTGACTTGATAAATTCAGTCCGTATTGGACTGGGCTTGGCTAAGATTTTTTTTTTTAATTTAAGGCGGTCTGACTCGAATTACTATTTAATAATAAAAAATTTAAATTTAATTATAAAATATATAAATATTAATATAAAAATAATTTTTTTAACAATAATTCGGACTTAAGGACCGGACTTGGCTAAAAAATTTGAAAAAAAAAACCCAAGCCGTCACCCGACCATGAACATTTTTAACCTGAACATATAACTCGATGATTGAATTATGATATTTTTATTAAAAAAAAGAAGGGTTTGAATTCTTTCCTTTTCTAATAAATGAAATAGTCAATATATTAAATAATAATAAAATAATGTTAATTATTATCTCATCATATCATTATTTCCATTGCAATTTCATTATTAACGTATCTTAATTATATATATCGTTAATTATTATTTTTATGAGTAATTTATAATGCTTTACTATTTTTCAAATACTAATTAATTGAATCCTTTTTGGCATATTAACAAGGAATTTGTATTGTGAGATTAATTTTGTAATTAAGATATTATTATAGAAATAATCTCAAATTAAATGGTTTAGAGATATTGTTCACTTGGTGAATTTGAAGTGAGGCCTACCAAAACTTTAAACCCTTAGAATATTCTCAAAATATAAATATACTATAGATTATCTGTCCATTTAATTTAATTGACCCATTTTATCTTTTTTTATTGGGCATACTAAATTTGATAATTTTAGATACGATACGAAAACTCGATACGAATATAATATATTTAAAATTTTGACATATTTAATATTTAATAATTAATAATTTATAATATTATATATTTACGCAATTGATAAAAAGTATGAAATATAACATGCTTATACAAATTATTTGTTCTAGACTAGACCTCTCCATAGGCAGAGGCGCAGCCTGAATTTTTTTCCTTATCAAACCCGTTTCGGGTCAAACTCGATATGATCCGAAAATCCATTTAACTGTTCAAAAAAATTAAAATATTTAAAAATTATTTTTATATTAATATTTATTTTATAATTAAATTTATATAAATGCTATTTTTTATTTAATAAATAGTAATTCAGACCAGATCGAACCGACCTACATTACGAAATCTTTATCTAAATCTGATTCAATTATGATCAAAACTGTCGGACCAGACATGTAATCTGACCTTGGACAGATCTATTCTAGACATATCTAAAGTAACTAACTGACATGACATCTTAACATCGGACGAAATTACTTTCTAATGCCATCTATACCATAATATAAAAGCAATCCCCCAACCACTTACTGTTTGTAATTGGGGAATTGCTTGATCTGCTTGTCGAAGCGTGCCACGTCGGCAAACTATTTTTTTTTTTTAAGAAAAAAAAAAGAAAAGGAGAGAGAAAGTTTTGTATATTTGTGTTGTATTCGTATTATTTTTTATGTTCGTGTTTTTTTGTGTGTTCAAAGTATTATATTATTATATAAACTTTTATATATTAATAATTTATTTTATATAAATTTTTACACGTTCGTATATTTATGTTGTATTCATGTTATTTTTTGTGTCGTGTCGTGTCGTATTTTATTTTTTTATGTGTTCGTATCGTGTTTCAATTCATCCAAATATTTTGCATAATTTGTCATGGTGATCCAATTAAGAGAAAAATTTGTGTGTCTGTGTCGTGTCTCAATTCATCCCATATTTTATATTTATAACGATTCAATTTTGTGTGTTCGTGTTATTTTATTGTATGTTTAAAATATTATAAATTTATATAAATTTTTACACGTTAATAATTCGTTTTATGTGGATGTTGACACGTTCATGTAATTGTGTCGTGTTCATGTTATTTTTCGTGTCGTGTTTTAATTACTTTTTCCATGTTGTGTTCGAGTCGTATAATCATGTTGTATCCGAAATTGCCGAGTCTAACTGACATTATTCAAATAACTCACAAATTTGTGTCGCGCGTCATCATGTTCGTGTTATTTTTTCGGTTATAATCGTATTCAAGGTATTATATATTTATATAAAATTTGACACATTAATAATTTGTTTTATGTAGATTTGGACACGTTCGTGTATTTGTGTCGTATTCATGTTATTTTTTTGTGTCATGTCGTGTTTTAATTATTTTTTCCATGTTATGTTTGTATCATATAATTATGTTGTATCTAAAATTACCGGATGTAATTGATCATATTCAAATAACTTTCAATTTTATACCATATGTTATATAAGAATAAGAATTATTTTTCTAAATTATTATCTTTACTACTCTTACTTTTTGTCTTTCAAATTTATTACCAAATATTAATACAAAATATTAATATAAAATATTAATTTATTACAAATTATTATCAAAATATCTTTTTATTAACACGTTCATATATTTGTATCATGTTCATTTTATTTTTCGTGTTGAGTCGTGTTTTAATTATTTTATCATGTTATATTTATATCGTATAATTATGTTTTACCCAAAATTATTGGATCTAATTGACCATATCAAATAACTCTCAATTTTATATCAGGTGTGGTATAATGATAGAAGTTATTATTTTTCTAAATTATCTTCACTTCTCTTGCTTTTTTATTTTTCAAATTTATTATAAAATATCAATTCAAATTCGATAACATACCTGCAGTGAAGCGCGGGCATTTTTCTAGTAGTTATAAAAACTGTCTTTCCTCTAATTAAATTTTAGAATTTTCGAATCATTTATTGCTAAGTAGAATTTGTTTTTCTTTTTACTCTCACTAAAAAGCCTTCATTATCTATCCCTTACTCCAATCACTCTCCCTCCACACTTGATACCGATCATCCACTTTTAATATCTCTTTCTCATACGTTAGCTAGGCACCCTTGTGTTTCAAATCTTTAATTTTATCTCTTTTCTTCACTTGTCATTGGCTTTTATCCTAGATCTCTTGAATTGCCTATTTCTTATGTTTGCTTCTCAATTTCTTTTTCATCATATATTTATATAATTTTCTATTTCTTATGTTTGCTTCTCAATTTCTTTTTCATCATATATTTATATAATTTTGGATTACAAATTGTATGATATATTTTATCTTTCGTCTTTTGTTTCGTACCCTTTTTTATAAAGAAGACTTTCAGATATTAGGATTCAAACCGTAAACATGTTGAATATCATCTCTTAGGAGTGATTGCATGAAGTTTGATTTCTATTTAAAAAAATTTATGATTCAAATCCGAATCTTTCAAGTTAAAGTTGTAAGCAGACCTGCTCAAAGGTCGGGCAACTTGCCCGGCTCAACAGGTCTGGTCTGAATTGAGCTGAATTACTATTCATTAAATAATAAATATTTTTATTTAAATTTAATTATAAAAGATATTGATGCACCCAAAAGAGTGTATCTTATTTAACCTTGCACTAAAAAGATCAATTGTAAGTATAATGATTAGCAAGGGTCGAGTCCTCAGGGATTGGATTTTAATCTATGAGTTATTAGTTTATAACTTACGTTCAAAGAAAACAATAAAAGAAAAGGGGTTTTTGAAGCCAGATTTAAACTAAAGTAAATAATAAGAATAAGATGCAAGGCGGTATAACCAGCCAATAAAAATATATATACTAAATTAGGCGGTATAACCAGCCAATAAAAATATATATACTAAATTAGGCGGTATAACCAGCCAATAAAAATAAAACAAAGTTAATATACAAATTAGGCGGTATAACCAGCCAATAAAAATAAATATACTTTTAAAAATAAGCAAGCTAGAAAAGTAAGAAAACAAGTAAGTAAGAAGAATCAAATATGAAAAATATGGTTAAGGTTTCATTCTCCACCACTAGACATCATTAAGAATCAATTTCAGATCTATCAATATCAACCAACTATCAAAGTTAACAACCGTAGATAACAACAAGCTCTGTTATCCCAATATTTCCTTAGTTTGTCGTTAAATAGAACAAGCTCTCTATTTAATCTCTAACCATTAAACAACCTAGAATAAGCTCTCTAAATTCAATTTAATGGCAGCTTTATGATGAGAAAGATAGGTTGATCCAAGCAACAAACACATAAGCTCGGATTGTTCAACTTAGGTTATGTTCCACTTTGCAATTATTGAAAACTTGACCATAATCATTAATCACAAATTGCCACTTATGAATAGGAAATCAAGACAATTACACGGATCAAGACTCCTAGACTAGCAATAGATAATTATCAAGATCTATCTAGTTGTACACCTAAATAAATCAAGACAACATCATGAACAATTCTTGTAGAAGAACATAAGCAACTTTGATAGAAAATTAATGATACATAGAATCTGAAAATTAATCACAAAACATGTCTAGGGCTTTGAAATCACCCTTAACCAAATAGAAGTTTAGCCTAGCATAGGCATTGTAAACATAAACATAAAATTAAAGAGAATCTAAGAAGGAAATAAAAGAAAGAAAGAAGAAGAAGAAAATAAAGAAAAAGAAAACTAGAGAAAAGAAAGAAGAAGAAAACTTAGAGAATTTTATTACAATGGCTAATATCCTACCAATGTACAATGCCTCATACAATCATCCAAGGCCCTCTATTTATACACATTTTGGAGGACTAAATGACAAGAGACAAGCTTTACAAATTTCAAAGGTAGGTATAATAGGTGGGTGCATTTTTCTAACAATTTTCGTCATATTGTATGACAATTTTGATCAGCCAACTTGATGGTCGATTTTGTCAATATTGGAAGCTTGATCTGATCACATGGTCTTCTAGAAAAATGTTCCCCTATCCGTTAGTGAGCCATAGCCGTTGGAATCAGCTCATTTGCTGATGTGGATCAGAAGATATGGGCAAAATACCAAAACAGGTCAGCACAGACGTCATTGCACATCAGCCAACTTGATGGTCGATTTCGCTAGGGAAAACGACTCCGTTTCAAGAAGTGTAAAACATGAAAAAGTTAGATATGCCTCTTAACTTTGCACGGTTAAAATTTCAGCCTTATTGCTTCAGTGAAACTCCAGATATAGCTGATATGGCAAAAGGTGTAGGAACTGGAACTGAACTGAATTTGCCCTTAATTGTTGATTTAACCTAGTAATCTGAAATCACTCAAAGAAACTCGTAAAAAAACACCAAATTACATAAAAATATAAAAGATCATAAACACAATTAGACTAAGAAATAATAACTCGTATTTGACACAAAACAATAATAAAACATAACTAAAAACTATATAATTATACGAGTTATCACACCCCCACACTTAGATTGTTGCTAGTCCTCGAGCAAAAACAAATAAAAATAAAATAAGAAAATCTAATCTAATCCACTTTCGTAGGAAATCACAGTGGCACTTAGCATGTGACACAAGCCTTTAAACCCCTAGGTGTCCCTAGTGGACGAGTTTAGTCTCGTGAGGGTTTACTAGAACGATACCCACAAACATTGAAAAACTAAAATATAAATAAACTACATATACTAAAAATATTTACTCCTAATCCTTTCAATACACATTAGAGACAATCTTTGAACAAGTCTTATAAACTAATCAATAGCTTAAAGAATTTCACAAAAAATCATGCTTGAATGTAAATTGTTTGAATTAAGCCAATATTAACATAACATATTTCAATCAAAATAGTGCATATTCAAACTTAATCTCAACTACTCACATGGGATACTCTCATGATTTTCATTCTTTAAAGTAGTGGTAAAGTGTTTACACTCAATCAATCTCATGAAAACAGTTCTACCATATTCTTGCTTGTCCACCTATTCTCCACTATTTAGATCATACAACTTCATGAATCAAGAGGTCTTTAATCAAGATTGTAATGGGGCCAAGGGGTTTGTAATGTGGTTGAAGAACAAAAGGATAAAGATATCACAAAGGTTCCAAAGAGTTCATAAAGTTTAGAGACATAATAAGATCATACAAAGAAACTTCTCAAAACTCTTTACAAGTACATAGTCACCTAGGCTGAATATTTCATGTTGAGCCTTTACTTCATTCTAACGAACCTTGTAACATTCTTTTTCTTTTCTTTAACTAGAAGTTCAAGAGATGATTCATTATATATATATATATATTTCATAATATTCCCTTTCTTTTTCTCTTGACTTTTCTTTTCTTTTCCCCCACACTTATTTCTTGTTTCTAACCCAAATTTTCAATAGATCTTCCTTGTCTTTGCAACATGTCTCAAAACATGCTAATTCATCTTTGGAACAAAGGTAAAGATATAAGTATATTTAGGTTAGGGACAAGTTATGGTTACCAAAGAGATAACTTATTCAATGTAGGCTCAAATTGGTTCACTAAGGGTGTGTTCTCTTGGAACATCAATAAGGGATGGCTGTTTGGCCCTGGCTAAAAATCCTAATGCCTCTATCATATTCATGTTGTCACATGCATCAATATAGTCTCAACAAGGTCTAAAGCAAGTTCTAGAGAATCATGTAATCATAAGAGCACTCAAGAAAGAAATTAGATTGATTTGTATAATGCATCAATCATATAGGCTCAAAACTCACAAGGATGTTTATACAAGTCAATTTTAAGTCTAAACATGCTTCTTTCTCAATCAACATATCATATTAACATTGGCTCCATGAAAAATGATATCAAGCTTAATTCTCATGAAAAATCTTCTCACTACTAGACTAGTTTTAGACCTATGCAATTCATATCTCATCATAGTATAGAAAAGAACTAAAACACACTAAAATTTTTAATAATAATAATAATAATATTAAAGACTCATAAAAACAAATAATAGGCAAAAATAAAAGAAATCCTAAATCCTTCCCCCCACACTTAATTCTTACATTGTCCTCAATGTAATGCTATTAACCCAAATGAAAGAATCATGTGTAAGAGAAAAGAACTAATAACATAAGAATAGAAATAACTAAGACTCAGAACAAAACAAATTCATGCAACCTAAATATTCCTAAAATACTAAACAAATAATTAATAAATAAGAATAAAAATAAAAATAAAAATAATAAAAGAAAAGAAAAACACATGCAGATAATAAACGGACCAGATAGTTTTTTTTTTTTTTTTTGAAAAGATTAAATCAAACTGACAAGGTATGTCTCAAGTCTCCCTTACTCAGACCTTGTTCAGAATGAATGCTTCTAAATAGCTTAAAACACAACAATTATATATATATATATATATATATATATTTTTTGAAAAGATTAAATCAAACTGACAAGGTATGTCTCAAGTCTCCCTTACTCAGACCTTGTTCAGAATGAATGCTTCTAAATAGCTTAAAACACAACAATATATATATATATTTTTTTAACAAATTAGCAAAATATGTTCCTTACCCCTACTAAAATATGACATTGTCCCCAATGTCAAATTTTAAAGGTAGAATTTAGGAGATATTACCTGCAGAGGTTGCTAACCACTTATTATAACTGAGACACAACAAACAAAATGTTAGATAATGTCACAAAGACAAAGTGCAATCCACTCCTTGCTCGTCCATATCTCTTTTTCTTTTTCCGAGCGTTTGCGAAACAACCGTAGCAGATAAATACTCATAAGCTTGGAGCTTTTTGAGTAAATCTTCAATGGTTGTAGCAGAAATTATGGTTCTCCTTGCCTCTGAAAACATGAATCCATTTTCCACAACATTATCTAAATATGAAAGCAAATTACTAAAATAACCATTAATATTAAGCAAACCAATGGGTTTCTTTTTTGTGACCAAAGATGACCAAGAAGCCACGCAAGCTATTTCTTCCAATGTACCCAGACCTCCTGGTAAAGCAATGAATGCATCGGCACAATGGTACATGATTGTTATCCGTTAAGGGATACTCCAGACTTGTATTTTCTTACCCACGGTAGGTCCACAAAAACCTGTGAATAGTTTTGGCACGATTCCTAGAACTGGACTTCCTCCGGCGTGTGCTGCTGTAGCGACTGCTCCCATTAAACCCGTACTACCACCTCCATAAATCAACTGGATCTTTTGTTGGGCAAGTATTACTCCAACTCTTATGGCTTCATCAGCAAATATGTTATTTTTCCCTGGATAAGCACCTCCAAAGACACAAATTTTTTTAATGCGCTGGGACGAAGTACTTTCCATTTTTTTCGAGTGCCTGAAAGAGAATGAGTACATGGTGTAATATATAGAGGACTGAGTAGTGAATCAGACAAGAGTAATAATGTCGCCGAAAGTGTATCTGACCTGTCAGAAGAAAATGTTAACCTAACAAAAGATTTTTGCGTGATTTCAGGAAGAAAATCAAAAAGAGAAGAAAAATCAACCGTAAAAGACCAATAAAAAAAATGAGAATAATTACACAAATCGAACAACACGTAAATTAAACCGAAATGAAGTTATTGCAAATCAAACCAAAAGTTGAGAAGTTATTTATTGTAGTTGTGATTGTGGCTCACATCTTCCTCTGGTTTTACGTCCAGAAACGGCTTAAACGCCTTCTATGAGTCGAGGATATGCTTCCCATCCAGTTTTCTTACAAGCTGGCAAACAGGGTCTTTTAACATCAGATTCCCAAGATGTTGCCATTCCCTTTGGAATTGCGGCCATAAATCAAGAATTTCTCTTTGTACGTCTCCACTAGGATGCGTCTCAAGAGAAAGTTGGATATTACCCAAATTCTCCTTACTCAGTCCATCCTTAATGAATTCAATTTTATCATCTCGATTAGAGGACGGAATCCCAATAGAACGACATTTACCGTTACACGTCCATCGTGCACATTTGTGGCAATTTGAACTCATGCGCTTTGCTCGTCGCTTCTTTGCAAAAGTGCTTCTACCTGTACCTGGTAAATGCAAAACAGGAAGATATTCATCTTCACGTACCTTGGCTTCAATTATCCAACGTATGTCTTCAGGAATCCCTTTGTGCATAAGCATTCTTAATCTTTCAAATCGAACTTGGTAAAGCTTCAGTAAAATATTTCGAGGAAAAGGAGGAAATCGTTTCTGCAATCTTGTGAGAATATCATCCATCCTGAAAAAAAATGAAAAAAATTGAAAGAGAAATTGGAAGAGAAATTTATATACAATATCAGTTTTGTGGGTAGCTGATGGAATCGATTTAAATAATCACGGAGTACCGTTATCCGCCGTTTAACCGGGGTTAAAAAAATTATATTTACATCTAGTTATTTTCAAAACAAGGATCAGAAAGAAAAACAACATAAAAAGACTCAAAAACAAAACACTCTAAATAAAATCCTAAATTCTTCCCCCCACACATAATTCTTACATTGTCATTAATGTAATGCTATTAATCCCAAATGAAAGAATCATGTGTAAGTGAAAAGAACTAATAAACAAAATAAACTTATGCAGCTGATAACTCGTATAATTATATAGTTTTTAGTTATGTTTTATTATTGTTTTGTGTCAAATACGAGTTATTATTGTTTAGTCTAATTGTGTTTATGATCTTTTATATTTTTATGTAATTTGGTGTTTTTCACAAGTTTCTTTGAGTGATTTCAGATTACTAGAATTAAGGGCAAATCCAGTTCAGTTCCAGTTCCGACACCTTTTGCCATATCAGCTATATCTCGAGTTTCACTGAAGCAATAAGGCTGAACTTTGTATCCCTGCAAAGCTAAGAGGCATATCTATCTTTTTCATGTTTTACACTTCTTGAAACGGAGTCGTTTTCCCTAGCGAAATCGACCATCAAGTTGGCTGATGTGCAATGACGTCTGTTCTGCACCGTTTTGGTATTTTGACCATATCTCCCGATCCACGTGCGCAAATGATCTGATTCCAACGGCTATGGATCCGTAACTGATAGGGGTATATTTTTCTAGAAGACCATTTTATCAGATCGAGCCTCCAACATTGACAAAATCGACCATCAAGCTGGCTGATCAGAATTGTCATACAATATGACGAAAATTGTTAGAAAAATGCACCCACCTATTATACCTACCTTTGAAATTTGTAAAGCTTGTCTCTTGTCATTTAGCCCTCCAAAATGTGTATAAATAGAGGGCCTTGGATGAGTATGGGGATACATTGATACATTGGTAGGATAGCCATTGTAATAAAATTCTCTAAGTTTTCTTTTTCTTTCCTTTCTCTAGTCTTCTTTTTCTTCTTACATTTCTTTTCATTTTATTCATATCTAGTATGTGTTTCTAATCATATTGTTGAGGTGATGAGGTGAAGCTCTTGGTAAATGCTAAGGTTAGTCTCTTAAACATGAGCTAAAATGAATCATCATTTATAAGCACTAGTATAGATAATATTTTCTTTTGGTTTAAAATCATACTTGCAAAGTAGAGATCTTGATTCATTATTGACAATGAAAATGGCACAGTAAATGCTTGGTTTCATAACCTTGATTTGTTGTAGACATATAACTTGGCATAAGGAATGCTTGGACTCTTTTTATGAGTTTTGAGGACACCAAATGAATATAATATCATATGCTATGGACGTTGGACAATTTGGACTGAATTGCTAAACCTTCCGATTGGAACCTCCCTTATGTGTGGATTTCAATTGTGTAATAAAACAAGATTAATCTTAGCATAACACCAAGAGTGGATTCTCTAACCTCAACATCTTTTCTTATTGTTTTTTATATCTTGTTTAATTTCTTTTATATTTTGTTTATTTTGTTCTCTAATATCTTGTTTATCTTATTTTGTTGTTGATCTCCTAATATATTGTTTACTTTCTTTTTCTTATATATTTATAAACTTATACTTACTAGTACGCTTCCCTGTGGTTCGACCTCGGACACCCGAGAATTTATTACTTGAACATAACCTGCACTTGGGTTTACAACTCTTAATTGAGTCACCATCAAGTTTTTGGCGCCGTTGCCGGGGAAGCAATACTAAGTATATAAGTTTATAAGTATATTTATTTTTTTTTTGGCTGGTTATACCGCCTAATTTGTTTATATTTATTTTTATTGGCTGGTTATACCGCCTAATTTTGTATATTAACTTTGTTTTATGCTTGTTTGGCGACGTGATTTTAGATCTCGTCGTTTAGTTAGATTTTATTGTGAAACTTTTTCAGGTAATCTTTCTAATACAACTCCTACCATGGCTGACAATGAAAGTGTTCATGCTGAAGATGAGAACAGACAAGTACGCACCATGCGTGACTACTTGCAACCAACTCGAAGCTCATCACCCTCTTGTTTTATTTTTCCTCTCAATGCAAACAACTTTCGTTTTAAACCAGGTATGATAGCTTTGGTTCCAAATTTCTATGGGTTGGAATCGGAAAGTGCTTACTCGTTTCTAAAAGACTTCGAAGATGTATGTGTCACCTTTAATGACCAACAATGTACAAATGAAATTGTCAAGCTAAAATTATTTCCTTTTTCTTTAAAAGATAAAGCAAAAATTTGGCTTCATAATTTAAAACCAAGGTCAATTGGCACATGGCAAGAATTACAAACTGAGTTTCTAAAGAAATTTTTCCCAGCACATAAAACTACTGCTTTGAAAAGACAGATTCAAAATTTCAATCAAAATCAAAATGAAGCATTTTTTCAGTGCTGGGAGCGTTTTAAAGATTTGTTAAGTTCTTGTCCACATCATGGTTTTGAAAAATGGCGTCTTATTAGTTTCTTTTATGAAAGTTTAACTCCCGAAAATAAACAATTTGTTGAAACAATGTGTAACGGTGAGTTTCTAGAAAAAGAACCTGAAGAAGCCTTTGACTACCTAGACCATTTGGCAGATAACTCTCAAGCCTGGCACACAGATAATTCCTCTGAAAGTTCCAATAGATCTAATCTTGTTTCTAACAGAGGAAAATATCATTTTAGTCAAGAAGATGAGATAAAAGCTAAAGTAGCTAATTTGGCTAGAAAGATTGAAGCCATGGAACTTAGAGAAGTAAAAGAAGTCAAAACGGTTAAAAATGAAGAAAGTTGTGGAATTTGTGAAATCATGGGACACCCCACTTCTGAATGTCCAAACATTCCCATTCTTAAAGAAGCGTTGCATGATCAAGTAAATTCCATAAACACATTTAAAAAGCCTTTTCCTTCTCCTTACTCTGAAACGTATAACCCTGAATGGAGAGATCATCCCAACTTCAGTTGGTGGAATAATAATCATGTTCAGGTACCACAATCTCAAAAGCCGGGCAACACTTTTTCCTATCAACCTTCACGTGTACAAACCTTGGAAGAAACATTGCAAGCATTCATGCAAACACAAGCAAATGTGAATAGCCGAACTTCACAGGACATCAATGAGATCAAAAACACCTTGTCTACATTGACAGCTTCATTACGCACTCAAGAAAAAGGTAAGTTTCCTGCTCAACCTCAGCCTAACCCTTCTACTCAATGTCTTGTTTCTTGCTCCAATGAAACTCAACAGGAAAATGCCAGTTCTATCACAACTCTTCGAAGTGGAAAGGTAATTGACAAAAAGATTCCATCAAAAGACCAAGATCCTCCTTCCCCTCCGAAAAGTATTGGTAAGGATGATGGTAAGTCTGAACTTCTTGAAAATTTGGACAAAGAAAAAGGTATGCATCCTGCTCCTTTTCCTCAAAGGTTGCAAACAATAAAGAATTTGAATCAAAATGCAGAAATATATGAACTTTTCAAACAAGTTAAGATTAACATTCCTTTATTGGATGCAATCAAACAAGTTCCATCTTATGCTAAATTTTTGAAGGACATGTGCACAGTTAAAAGGAAACATAATGTACAAAAGAAAGCATTTTTGACGGAAAGTGTGAGCTCAATCATTCAGCACCTTACTCCACCAAAATTCAAAGATCCTGGATGTCCAACAATCTCATGCATCATTGGAAACACTAGAATAGAACGTGCATTGCTTGATCTTGGTGCTAGTGTTAATCTTTTGCCTTTTTCTGTTTATCAACAGTTAGGTTTAGGTGAACTCAAGGAAACACCTGTTACACTTCAACTAGCTGATCGTTCTGTAAAAATTCCTCGAGGGATAGTTGAAGATGTTTTGGTTCAAATTGAAAATTTTTACTTCCCTGTTGATTTTATTGTTTTGGACACACATCCTGTTTCAAATCCAAATGTTCAAATTCCTGTTATATTAGGCCGTCCATTTCTTGCAACTTCTAATGCTCTGATAAATTGCAGGAATGGTATGTTGAACATTTCTTTTGGAAATATGACTTTAGAATTAAATGTGTTCAACACTTGCAAGCAACCTGGTGATGATTCAGAAGTACATGAAGTGGATTTCATTGAAGAACTTGTTCATGAACATCTCACCACTACCACATTCCATGATCCTTTAGAAGCTTATTTAATTGAATGTGAGTTTGATAATGCTTCAGAAATTTCACACACTGATTCTTTGTTAAATTCTTTTCAGGTTAAGCATTGTTGGAAACAAAAGTTTGAGGAACTTCCATCACTCACAAATGTCACTGTACCATCAACTATTGAACCACCCAAGCTGGATTTAAAACCATTGCCATCCGAGCTAAAATATTCCTTTTTGGGTGAGAATGAAACTTTTCCAGTCATAAATGAACTTGAGGAACTCAGAAATGATGCATATGAGAATTCTAAAATTCATAAAGAAAGAACTAAAGCTTTTCATGACAAGTTAATTTCAAGAAAAACATTTGATGTTGGGCAAAAAGTTCTACTTTATAAATCTAGACTTCACATATTTCCTGGTAAGTTGAGATCAAGATGGACTGGCCCATTTGTGGTTAAGCATGTGTATCATTATGGAGCAGTTGACATTGAGAATCCTAAAAATGGTAACGTATTCAAGGTAAATGGACAAAGACTCAAACTCTTTTTGGAAAATCATGTTACTCAAGAAGAGATTGTTTTTCTTTCTGACCCTTGTTTTGAAAATAACTAGATGTAAATATAATTTTTTTTTTAATCTTCAAAAAAAAAAAAAAAAAAATACATTTTTTTTCCCGGTTAAATGGCGGATAACGGTACTCCGTGATTATTTAAGTCGGTTCCATCAGCTACCCACAAAACTGATATTGTATATAAATTTCTCTTTCTCTTTCAATTTCTTTTTCATTTTTTTTTCAAGATGGATGATATTCTCAAAAGATTGCAGAAACGATTTCCTCCTTTTCCTCGGAATATTTTACTGAAGCTTTACCAAGTTCGATTTGAAAGATTAAGAATGCTTATGAACAAAGGGATTCCTGAAGACATACGTTGGATAATTGAAGCCAAGGTACGTGAAGATGAATATCTTCCTGTTTTGCATTTACCAGGTACAGGTAGAAGCACTTATGCAAAGAAGCGACGAGCAAAGCGCATGAGTTCAAATTGCCACAAGTGTGCACGATGGACGTGTAACGGTAAATGTCGTTCTATTGGGATTCCGTCCTCTAATCGAGATGATAAAATTGAATTCATTAAGGATGGACTGAGTAAGGAGAATTTGGGTAATATCCAACTTTCTCTTGAGACGCATCCTAGTGGAGACGTACAAAGAGAAATTCTTGATTTATGGCCGCAATTCCAAAGGGAATGGCAACATCTTGGGAATCTGATGATAAAAGACCCTGTTTGCCAGCTTGTAAGAAAACTGGATGGGAAGCATATCCTCGACTCATAGAAGGCGTTTAAGCCGTTTCTGGACGTAAAACCAGAGGAAGATGCCAAATACACTTTCGGCGACATTATTACTTTTGACTTTTACGGTTGATTTTTCTTCTCTTTTTGATTTTCTTCCTGAAATCACGCAAAAATCTTTTGTTAGGTTAACATTTTCTTCTGACAGGTCAAATACACTTTCGGCGACATTATTACTCTTGTCTGATTCACTACGCAGTCCTCTATATATTACACCATGTACTCATTCTCTTTCAGGCACTCGAAAAAGAAAAAAAAAATGGAAAGCACTTCATCCCAGCGCATTAAAAAAATTTTGTGTCTTTGGAGGTGCTTATCCAGGGAAAAATAACATATTCGCTGATGAAGCCATAAGAGTTGGAGTAATACTTGCCCAACAAAAGATCCACTTGATTTATGGAGGCGGTAGTACGGGTTTAATGGGAGCAGTCGCTACAGCAGCACACGCCGGAGGAAGTCCAGTTCTAGGAATCGTGCCAAAACTATTCACAGATTTTTGTGGACCTACCGTGGGTAAGGAAATACAAGTCTGGAGTATCCCTGAACGGATAACAATCATGTACCATTCTGCCGATGCATTCATTGCCTTACCAGGAGGTCTGGGTACATTGGAAGAAATAGCTTGCGTGGCTTCTTGGTCATCTTTGGTCACAAATAAGAAACCCATTGGTTTGCTTAATATTAATGGTTATTTTAGTAATTTACTTTCATATTTAGATAATGCTGTGGATAATGGATTCATGTTTTCAGAGGCAAGGAGAACCATAATTTCTGCTACAACCATTGAAGATTTACTCAAAAAGCTACAAGCTTATGAGTGTTTATCTGCTACGGTTGTTTCGCAAACGCTCGGAAAAAGAAAAAGAGATATGGACGAGCAAGGAGTGGATTGCACTTTGTCTTTGTGACATTATCTAACATTTTGCTTGTTGTGTCTCAGTTATAATAAGTGGTTAGCAACCTCTGCAGGTAATATCTCCTAAATTCTACCTTTAAAATTTGACATTGGGGACAATGTCATATTTTAGTAGGGGGTAAGGGACATATTTTGCTAAAAAAAAAAAAAAAATTTTGTTGTGTTTTAAGACATTTAGAAGTATTCATTCTGAACAAGGTCTGAGTAAGGGAGACTTGAGACATACCTTGTCAGTTTGATTTAATCTTCTTCAAAAAAAAAAAAAAAAAAAAAAAAAAAAAAAGCATGTTTAGACTTAGTGTGTTTTTTTTTTTTTTTTAGTTACTTTCAATACAATGATGAGATATGAATTGCATAAGTCTAAAACAGATTTATTAGTGAGAAGATTTTCATGAGAATTGAGCTTGATGTCAACCTTTTTATGAGCCAATGTTAATATGATATGTTGATTGAGAAAGAAGCATGTTTAGACTTAATCTGACTTGTATAATCATCTTTGTGAGTTTTTGAGCCTATAATGATTGATGCATTATACAAATCAATCTAATTTCTTTCTTGAGTGCTCTTATGATTACATGATTCTCTAGAACTTGCTTTAAACCGTTTGAGACTATATTGATACATGTGACAACATGAATATGATAGAGGCATTAGGATTATAACCAGAGCCAAACAGCCATCCATTATTAATGTTCTACGAGAACATCCCCACTAGTGAGCCAATTTGAGCCTACATTAAATATGATGTTTTATTGGTAACCACAACTTACACCTAGCCTAAATATGCTTATATCCTTACCCTTGTTCTAAAGATGAATTTTATATTTTGAGACATATTGCAAAAAAACAAGGGATATTTTTATTTGAAAATTTGGGTTAGAAACAAAAGATAAGTGTGGGGGAAGAAAAGAAAAGAAAAAGTCAAGAGAAAAAGAAAGGGATCATTGTCAAATACATTCCCATATTAAAAAAAAAAAAAAAAAAAAATCTTCTCTTGAACTTCTAGAAAAAGATGTTACAAAGTTGGTTAGAATGATGCAAAGGCTCAACATGAATATTTAGCCTATGTTATTATGTGCTTTTTAAGAGTTTTGTGAAGTTTTATTTGTATGATCTTATTATGTCTCTAAAATCTATGAACTCTTTGGAACCTTTGTGATATCTTTATCCTTTTGTTCTTTAACCACATTATAACCCTTTGGCCCCATTACAACCTTGAATAAAGACCTCTTGATTTATGAAGTTGTATGATCTAAATAGTGGAGAATAGGTGGACAAGCAAGCATATGGTAGAAGTGTTTTCATGAGATTGATTGAGTGTAAACACTTTACCACTACTTTAAAGAGTGAAAATCAAGAGAGTATCCCATGTGAGAGGTTGAGATTAAGTTGAATATACACTATTTTGATTGAAATATGTTATGTTATTATTGGCTTAACTCAAACTATTTACATTCAAGCAAGATCTTTTGTGAATTTCTTTAAGCTATTGATTAGTTTTTAAGACTTGTCCAATGATTATCTCTAATTTATATTGGAAGGATTAGTTATAATTATTATTTTTAGTTTTTCTTATGTCTTCAATGTTTGTGGGTATCGTCCTAGTAAACCCTCACGAGACTAAACTCGTCCACTAGGGACACCTAGGGGTTTAAAGGCTTGTGTCACATGCTAAGTGCCACCGTGATTTCCTACGAAAATGGATTAGATTAGATTTTCTTATTTTATTTTTATTGAGTCGTTGCTAGGGACTAGCAACAATCTAAGTATGGGGGTGTGATAACTCGTATAATTATATAGTTTTTAGTTATGTTTTATTATTGTTTTGTGTCAAATACGAGTTATTATTGTTTAGTCTAATTGTGTTTATGATCTTTTATATTTTTATGTAATTTGGTGTTTTTCACAAGTTTCTTTGAGTGATTTCAGATTACTAGAATTAAGGGCAAATCCAGTTCAGTTCCAGTTCCGACACCTTTTGCCATATCAGCTATATCTCGAGTTTCACTGAAGCAATAAGGCTGAACTTTGTATCCCTGCAAAGCTAAGAGGCATATCTATCTTTTTCATGTTTTACACTTCTTGAAACGGAGTCGTTTTCCCTAGCGAAATCGACCATCAAGTTGGCTGATGTGCAATGACGTCTGTTCTGCACCGTTTTGGTATTTTGACCATATCTCCCGATCCACGTGCGCAAATGATCTGATTCCAACGGCTATGGATCCGTAACTGATAGGGGTATATTTTTCTAGAAGACCATTTTATCAGATCGAGCCTCCAACATTGACAAAATCGACCATCAAGCTGGCTGATCAGAATTGTCATACAATATGACGAAAATTGTTAGAAAAATGCACCCACCTATTATACCTACCTTTGAAATTTGTAAAGCTTGTCTCTTGTCATTTAGCCCTCCAAAATGTGTATAAATAGAGGGCCTTGGATGAGTATGGGGATACATTGATACATTGGTAGGATAGCCATTGTAATAAAATTCTCTAAGTTTTCTTTTTCTTTCCTTTCTCTAGTCTTCTTTTTCTTCTTACATTTCTTTTCATTTTATTCATATCTAGTATGTGTTTCTAATCATATTGTTGAGGTGATGAGGTGAAGCTCTTGGTAAATGCTAAGGTTAGTCTCTTAAACATGAGCTAAAATGAATCATCATTTATAAGCACTAGTATAGATAATATTTTCTTTTGGTTTAAAATCATACTTGCAAAGTAGAGATCTTGATTCATTATTGACAATGAAAATGGCACAGTAAATGCTTGGTTTCATAACCTTGATTTGTTGTAGACATATAACTTGGCATAAGGAATGCTTGGACTCTTTTTATGAGTTTTGAGGACACCAAATGAACATAATATCATATGCTATGGACGTTGGACAATTTGGACTGAATTGCTAAACCTTCCGATTGGAACCTCCCTTATGTGTGGATTTCAATTGTGTAATAAAACAAGATTAATCTTAGCATAACACCAAGAGTGGATTCTCTAACCTCAACATCTTTTCTTATTGTTTTTTATATCTTGTTTAATTTCTTTTATATTTTGTTTATTTTGTTCTCTAATATCTTGTTTATCTTATTTTGTTGTTGATCTCCTAATATATTGTTTACTTTCTTTTTCTTATATATTTATAAACTTATACTTACTAGTACGCTTCCCTGTGGTTCGACCTCGGACACCCGAGAATTTATTACTTGAACATAACCTGCACTTGGGTTTACAACTCTTAATTGAGTCACCATCAGCAGCCTAAATGAACTTAGAAATACTAAACACAATTAGCAAAGAAACATAAGAAAAAGATAAAGAAAAAGAGAGCAAATCTGAGGATGGCAGTTTGGCAATGCTTTCACTAATTAGGCTGCCTCCCCCAATTAGCACTTGATTGATTGTTTTCAGCCTAGCCAATTCCCCTTCTTGGCTTTTTAGGAGGATCTTTTGGCTTAGACATGAAACTTCTCGGATTTTTGCGTTTTGGAGGAAGTTTTCTTTGCAAAACAGCCAATGCCTTCTCCCTCACACGTATTATTTCATCATTCTTGGTGGGGTATAGCTCTTTGAGGAATTGTGCATATCTTGGTACTTGTCTAATGGCATCCACAAGCAAGCTGTTTAAGGTTTCCAAAAATTGTTGTTCATGTTCCTCCTTTTTGGACTTTGCAAATCTGCTAGGAAAAAGTGGAGAAGGAACATTAGTAGAAATAAGAACCTTAAAAGCTACCTGAGGTGTCAAAGTACTCTCAATTTGAATGGTGGCTTCATTATCCTCAAGAAGTGAATCCATCTTTGGTTTTGTCTCATCCTCATCTTGTTCCTCATTTCTCAAGGTCACAATAGTAGCATTCTCCTTTGGGTTAATCACCGTTTGGGAAGGGAGTGCTAGAGATCTTTCTGCTACTAATTCCACCGTACTACTAGCCAACAGGCTCATTTGCCTTTCCAAACTCTGGATGCTTGCCCTTGTTTCCTGTTGAAATTGCAAAGTATCAGTAACAAGAGAATATACAAGATCTTCTAAAGAAGTACCTGAGTTTTGAGTCATATGTGGTGGTTGAAAAAGATATGGTTCTTGAGACCATGATTGATTGAAGCTAGATGGATGAGTGTAATTGGCATAAGGATCTACTTCTTGGTAATTTTTCGAGTAGCCATAATTAGTATGATCCCACCATCCCTCATGGTAAGTGTTGGAGTAATGATCATGCGGTTGGTCTTGGAACCATTGATGGCCTTGACATCCTCCCATGGCCAATTGTTGAACTGAGGAAGTGAGATTGGCTTATTGATTCTCCATGTTCATGTATGCCACCAACTCTTCAAGTGTTAGATTGCTTAATTCCATCTTTTTTTTTTTTTTTTTTCAAAATTTGAAAAGAAAAACATGTATGTACAAGAAAATAAAACTAATTAGAACTGAAAATAAGAATAAACCAAGTAACAAATAAACTAAAGAAAGCAATCCCCGGCAACGGCGCCAAAAATTTGATGCACCCAAAAGAGTGTATCTTATTTAACCTTGCACTAAAAAGATCAATTGTAAGTATAATGATTAGCAAGGGTCGAGTCCTCAGGGATTGGGTTTTAATCTATGAGTTATTAGTTTATAACTTACGTTCAAAGAAAACAATAAAAGAAAAGGGGTTTTTGAAGCCAGATTTAAACTAAAGTAAATAATAAGAATAAGATGCAAGGCGGTATAACCAGCCAATAAAAATATATATACTAAATTAGACGGTATAACCAGCCAATAAAAATAAAACAAAGTTAATATACAAATTAGGCGGTATAACCAGCCAATAAAAATAAATATACTTTTAAAAATAAGCAAACTAGAAAAGTAAGAAAACAAGTAAGTAAGAAGAATCAAATATGAAAAATATGGTTAAGGTTTCATTCTCCACCACTAGACATCATTAAGAATCAATTTCAGATCTATCAATATCAACCAACTATCAAAGTTAACAACCGTAGATAACAACAAGCTCTGTTATCCCAATCTTTCCTTAGTTTGTCGTTAAATAGAACAAGCTCTCTATTTAATCTCTAACCATTAAACAACCTAGAATAAGCTCTCTAAATTCAATTTAATGGCAGCTTTATGATGAGAAAGATAGGTTGATCCAAGCAACAAACACATAAGCTCGGATTGTTCAACTTAGGTTATGTTCCACTTTGCAATTATTGAAAACTTGACCATAATCATTAATCACAAATTGTCACTTATGAATAGGAAATCAAGACAATTACACGGATCAAGACTCCTAGACTAGCAATAGATAATTATCAAGATCTATCTAGTTGTACACCTAAATAAATCAAGACAACATCATGAACAATTCTTGTAGAAGAACATAAGCAACTTTGATAGAAAATTAATGATACATAGAATCTGAAAATTAATCACAAAACATGTCTAGGGCTTTGAAATCACCCTTAACCAAATAGAAGTTTAGCCTAGCATAGGCATTGTAAACATAAACATAAAATTAAAGAGAATCTAAGAAGGAAATAAAAGAAAGAAAGAAGAAGAAGAAAATAAAGAAAAAGAAAACTAGAGAAAAGAAAGAAGAAGAAAACTTAGAGAATTTTATTACAATGGCTAATATCCTACCAATGTACAATGCCTCATACAATCATCCAAGGCCCTCTATTTATACACATTTTGGAGGACTAAATGACAAGAGACAAGCTTTACAAATTTCAAAGGTAGGTATAATAGGTGGGTGCATTTTTCTAACAATTTTCGTCATATTGTATGACAATTTTGATCAGCCAACTTGATGGTCGATTTTGTCAATATTGGAAGCTTGATCTGATCACATGGTCTTCTAGAAAAATGTTCCCCTATCCGTTAGTGAGCCATAGCCGTTGGAATCAGCTCATTTGCTGATGTGGATCAGAAGATATGGGCAAAATACCAAAACAGGTCAGCACAGACGTCATTGCACATCAGCCAACTTGATGGTCGATTTCGCTAGGGAAAACGACTCCGTTTCAAGAAGTGTAAAACATGAAAAAGTTAGATATGCCTCTTAACTTTGCACGGTTAAAATTTCAGCCTTATTGCTTCAGTGAAACTCCAGATATAGCTGATATGGCAAAAGGTGTCAGAACTGGAACTGAACTGAATTTGCCCTTAATTGTTGATTTAACCTAGTAATCTGAAATCACTCAAAGAAACTCGTAAAAAAACACCAAATTACATAAAAATATAAAAGATCATAAACACAATTAGACTAAGCAATAATAACTCGTATTTGACACAAAACAATAATAAAACATAACTAAAAACTATATAATTATACGAGTTATCAGATATATATTAATATAAAAATGATTTTGGATTCTTTTTAAAAAAAAATTATGATTCAAACTGCTCAAGGGTCGGGCAACTTGCCCGGCTCGACAGGTCAGGTCCGAATTGAGCTGAATTACTATTCGTTAAATAATAAATATTTAAATTTAATTATAAAAAATATATATTAATATAAAAATATTTTTTAATATTTTTTTAATAGTGAAACGGGCTTTTAGACCGCTCCTAACCCAATTCGAAATGGACTTGGATAAAAAAAAAAATAAATTGAATCACGGCCTGGCCCAACCTCTGAACGTGTCTAGTTGTATGCTTTTAAACACTTGTATATTTACTCCCCATAATTTTGTTTCTATGATTTATCAAAGTACACTTATGCAGCTAGTTTTAATGCACCATAAAATTTACTAGTAATTCTGTTTTTTTTTTTTTTTTTTTTTTTTTTGTTCTAGCTAGTTTTTCTAAGGTGATTATTAGGAAATCACATTTGGGTAAGGTTAGCTGAAAGAGTTTTCAAGGCATGGCTGAAATAAGTGTGGTTAACTCTATATATAACAATTCTCTCTATCTATTAAGTAACCCTAATCGAGGGATGGTTATTATTTAATTTGTAAAATATCAAAGATGACTATATATCTTAATTAATTGTTCTTTATTTTTTAATTAATTTTCCTACACACAAACTGAAGTGACTATAGTAGTATTGGTTAAAGTGATATATATATATATATATATTAATGCATCATTTTTTTCTTGAATTTAATAAAATTAATGCATTAAATATAAAAATTTTCTTAAAATGATAAATAAAACATTTTTAACTGGTGCCTATAGATACCGATTAAGGGTCCATTTGGAAGCAAACGGATCCCCAGTTCGATGCGTTTGGGGCACTTTATTGTCCCAACCGACATTAGCGTTTGGATATCAGGTGCAGCACGGTCTCACTGTGCTGCACCTGATTTCTCCACTGGACCTAAAAAGGTCCAGTGGAGAATAATCCCTCCGACCGATGGGAGGGATTCCTAAAATAGCCTTTAGCAATTTTTTTAATTTTGTTTTTTATTTTAAAAAGTTATATAATTTTTTAAATTTAATATAATAAAATTTTTATTATATACTTAACTAATAAATATATAAATTTTATTATTATATAATTAATATAATAAGTTAATTAAAAAAGTAATTATATAAATAATAAATATATTATTTGAAATCCCTCTTTTACTTTCCTTCATTAATTTTTTTTAATTTATTTTTAATATAAATATAATTTTAATTATTATTATTTAACATAAATATTATTTTAATATATATTTTATTATTTAATATAAATATAATTTTTATATTTTTTAATTATTTATTATATATATACACATTTTAATCTAATGCCCTTAATGGTCATTTTACTTTCTTATTATAATTCACCTCACAGCTACCGCTGCGTTTGAATCCAAACACATATCCCACCATTGATTTTAATCTCACCACTACAGTAACTAATCTCACCGCCACCGCTGTTTTTAAGCTCACTGGAGCCAATCTCACCGCCTATCCAAATGGATCCTAAGCGGATTTATCAAAGAATTTAGGTTAAAGTACTTAAACAGTCTGTCGCAACCTAAAAAATAATAACGACGAGTCTCATCGCAAGACTTTATTATTAGTTTTCCTTAGGCGTGACATTTAAAAAAAAATCGAAGAAAAGTCGACTTAATTCCTCTAGAAAAAACGAAGGTGTTGATACGTGATCCTGGATCGCGGGGAATCGTTCGAGTGAGGGGAAACAGAAGTAGAGAAAAAGACGACTTAATTCCTCTAGAAATAATAAAAGGTCGAGGGTATGAAAACGGCCTCGTAAAAGGACATGGAGTCGCCATCAATCTTTTTTAGCTAGGTGTGATCGGCCACCTATTAAAATCGGTTTTGTAAAACATTTTAAAGTTAATTAAAATATTTTTTTTAAAACCAATTTCAGGTCTGCGTTATAAACCAGATAAATCAAAGAAGCAGGTTCAAGAGTCGGTTACGTGCGGGGAAGGATTAGCACCCCTGCAACGCCCGTATAAACGGGTACCTTATTAATCGTGTGTTATCCCAAGTCTCGGTAAAAAATTGGTCTTTAATTTAGTATTTCAAGTTAATTCCCAATTTTAAGAAAAATAATTCCATTTTTAATTAAAAATGATCCGAAATTTATTAATTCAAAATTTTTCTATATTCCCCGACAAAATCGGCAAAATATAAAAAAATTTATTCATTTGGAAAACTTTCCGAATCATTCTCGTTTTTTAAAAGAAAGATATTCCTTTATTAATGATGATTGATGATATTCCCTCCAGCAAACCTGGTAGAGAACTCATGAATTATTTTAACTCAGGAATATCTTTATTTTTTATTGAAAATCATTATTTTTTTTCAAAACATTTAAAAATATGAACATGAACATGTATGACATAAATAAAATGACATGGCAAATCTAAATAATATAATGCAACCTAAATGACATGACATAATACAAATGGCATAGTATATTCTAGGTAAAATAAAAAAATCCTAAGTATCATGGTATATTCTAAATGAGGTAAAATGATTTAAATGACATGGCAATTCTAAATGACATGGCATGTTATAAATGAAATAACCTAAATGACATGGAATATGATCTAAATGACAAGAAATGACATGGAATTAAAATAATGCTAACATATAATATGCATGAAAATACTAATAAAAATAATAAAGTATGAACATAGTATATGCTAAACAATGTGACAAAAATAACTAAATAAAAAAAGCATAGGATATCATGAAACATTAAAAAAATCATATGGAAAACAAATATAAGATCATAAAATGTGAATTAAAATAATAATAATATCATGGAAAATATCATAGCAAAAATCACACATTTAAATAAAATGCATGAACATGGAAAATGCAATGCATGAAAAATGTATTTTTTCCTTTAATTAAAGAAATCCGTATATCTAAAAAAGATATCCGGCTACCTTAGGAAAATAGGTCAAATTAGATTTTCTAAAAAAATGAAACTTTGTGATTGTTTGAAAATAATTTAGAAGAAAATATTGAATAAAAATTAAAATCCTCACCAAACCCTTCTAAAATGGCTCTAATTTTCTAAGTTTAAAATCCCGGACTTAACTACCCTTAACCCAAGATTTATAAAATCATTTTCAATGTTTAAAAAGGCTTAGAAACTACCCTAAGACAGTAGCTAAAACTTCTACCCAACCCCCTCTAAATGTCTTAGCCAAATTCAACCATTATTCTCCTTTTAATTTTAAATCTGCCTCTACTGTCCGGTTTTGTCACACGATTTTTTTAGCCTATTTTTAAAAATTCTAAAAATTCTAAAAAAATACTGGAGGCTCAGAACATGCAAATCTATAAAAATTGGCTTAATTTTTTTTATTAAAGATGACTGCCCAAAAAAATTGGAGATGTTCGAGTACTGGGAGAAAAAAAACTGTTTGTCAAAACACATTTTTTGCCTTTGATAAATTCATTCGAAAACCAAAATGGAAATTGTTGGAAATCATCCTTAAGACGTAAGGACAGTAGCTAAACATTTAAAAAACTTTGGACAAAATTGGCTAAGTAAAAAAATCACAAAGATAGAAAGATCAATTTGACAATTCCTTAATTTTCCACAAGTATGCTCTAGAGAGCATGACTTTGAGCCATTAATTGGCCTAAGTCACAAGTCAAGTGGTAATGACATGGAATGTATGAAATGCATGAAATTTATGGTCTAAAGATCTAAATGATAATGGAAATGCATGACAATTCATGGCAACCTAAATGCCTAGCATGAATTTGCATGGCAATTAATGCTATCCTAACTCTATATGCATGCAATGCTTGATAATGTAAATGTGACTAGGACCTAATATGTTATAAATATGCATGAAAATGAATGTGACTTAAGACCTAAATAGCATATTAATGCATGACAATACTAATGCGATTTAAGACTCAATATGCATGGCAATACCAATATGGCCTAGACCTAAAATATAGTGAGCATGCATAGCAATACCATGAACATATAATGACTCATGAAATTAATGTCAATGCTAGAACAAACAGTAGCTAATACACAATTTCAAGATATGATAATGCAAAGCATGTTACCTAAACAAAAATACAAATGCATGACAAGGCAATGAATGCATGAAGAGGCCAAATGATCACATGAGATTCTAATACAATCCTATTTAGTAAATGACATAAGTACATGACAAACCATATTAAAATGCATAAAGTCATGGCATTTTATATGACATATAACATACCAAAATCATCATGCACAAGCTCATGGCATGGAAATGCAAACAAGTTAAACAAAAGAAAAATGCACATGCAAGGCAACAAACATGGTATTGCCGAATGGTCATGGATCATAATGATGGCATTTTTATCATAGCCTTTTCATAAACACAAGACATACTAAAATCAGAATATGCAAGTTCATGACATGGAGATGTAAACAAACTAAAAAGCAAAAGAAAAATGCACATGCAAGGCAAACATGGTATGACCGAATATGCATGAAACAAAACTATGAAAATGCAAACATGAAATACATGGTACATGAAAAAAAAAATGCACAACATGGATACATGAACAACAATGGCCGAATATGCAAGGATGCAATATCAAGCATAGAAATGAAATATAACACATATAGCGTAGAAAATAATGTAAAGAAAATGTATACACAAGATTTAACATAGACATGCAGAAATTATAAGTAAAACAAGTAAGTAGAACAAGGAAAGTTAAGCTCCATGGATGGTATCAAATGGGCATAGCCTCTCACCAAACCATAATCACTTGGTCTTGCCAAGATCATGAAGCCTTTCCATCTCATCAAAACAGAAAATAAACCATGTAAAACAGAAAATAAGGTAAGCTTCATGGATGGTGTCAAATGGGCATAGCCTCTCACCAAACCATATTCACTTGGTCTAGCCAAGATCATGTAGCCATTTCAACCTTTTTTGCTTCATATTTTGTAAAAATCAGAACCTTAGAATACTTTAAAAAAACTTGTATAAATCATTTTTTCACAACAACATGCAAGGAAGAAAGAAAAGAAAAAAACAAGGCAGAAAAATGAGTCATTCGGCCATGGCATGGAACTCCAAGAAAAAAAATTATTTCCACCATTTTAAAGAAGAAGAATATAGTGAAAACATGAAGAAACATTAAAAAACTTTATTTCTAAGAAAAATGTTGTAGGAAAACATGATTGAAAAACCAAGAAAACACCATGAAATGAAGAAAAAAGCTAGACTAGAACTTGGTAGAGATGACTACCTTCAAACTCTCTAATGAAAACCTTTTTTTTCCTTTCTTTCAAAACCTTTTTTCTTGCCAAATTATCTACTGTTTTCCAGCCAAAAACCCCTAAAAAAATGAAACTCCCACTCTCCCTTTAGCCTTGGCCGAATCCACCCTTAACCATTGGATGAAAATTGCACTTTTTCTCCTTTAATCTTGGCCATTAGATGTAGATATTCTAATGACAACATAAAAATGTCATCTTGCCAATTTATTCCAGCCCTTAAGATGTGTACTCAGCCCTTGTATTAACCTTAGCCATTAGACGCAAAAGAGGACCAATCCCATGCACTCACTTGCTTGCCCCTCTTGAATGCCTACCCTTGGATGAGTTGTGCTCTTCCATTCTTGGTCATTGGATGAAGCCAACATAAAAATGATATCTTGTAGATTAAATCCAGCCCTTAAAATGTGTACTCTGCCCTTGTAGATGGCCTAAGCCATTGGATGAAAAGGGATACCCATGCACTCCCTTGCTCAACCGAATTGATGCTCACCCTTGGATGAATTGTGCTCATCTTTTTTCTTCCATTCTTGGCCATTAGATGAGCATTCTTTTATGACAAATAAAATGTCATTTTGACATTTAAACTTGGCCATTGGATGGTGCATCCAACTTTCCTACAAGGCACCTAAGCCACTGGATGAAGGAGGGATCATTTGCAAGGTGTTAGTGATAGCATGTGGCATGATAGTGACTAGGGAATTAAATTGCTTAAGCTTCCTTCTTATCCTCTATATTGGCTGACCAAAGGAACAAAAAAATCCCAGCAATTTATTCATCTTTCATATTTTCCTCAATTACCAATTTGCCCTTTTTAGTTTTCTTGGTGAAATAACCTTTTTGCCCCCCGAACTTAAATAAATAACAAACGGACTCCAATTCGAATTTTATTTTTTAAATACTTCCAAAATAATAAAAAATTGAATTCTGGAAGTTTTCAAAAAATTTCGAGTCCATTTGTTATTTATTTCGAATTTATTTTTGAAATTACCCCTTTTATGCACTCGAACTTTACCATTTTTTAAACGAGCTCCGAATCCAGATTTTTCTTCACCAATCTCGTCCAAATAATTTATAAATGTGATCTGGAAGTTTTCATAATTTTTGGAGCTCATTTACTATTTATTCGGGATTTATCTGCTTGAATTACTACATGGAGGACCCGGTATTTGGCCATTTTGAAAACGAACTCCGAATCAGGATTTTCTTTCTCCAATATCTTCCAAATAATTTAAGAATGAGATTTGCAAATTTTCAGAATTTTTGGAGTTCATTTACTATTTTTTCGGGATTTATCCTGTTGAATTACTGCATAGGAAACCCGGTATTTGGTCATTTTACAAACGAACTCTGAATCAAGATTTTATGTTGCCAATCTCTTCCAAATGATTTAAGAATGGTATTTGTAAATTTTCAGAATTTTTGGAGATCATTTGCTATTTTTTCGGGATTTATCTATTTGAATTACTACATAAGGGACCCGGTATTTGGCCATTTTGCAAACGAACTCCGAATCAAGATTTTATTTCACCAATATCTTCCAAATAATTTAAGAATGAGATTTTCAAATTTTCAGAATTTTTGGAGTTCATTTACTATTTTTTCGGGATTTATCCTGTTGAATTACTGTATAGGAAACCCGGTATTTGGTCATTTTGCAAACGAACTCTGAATCAAGATTTTATGTTGCCAATCTCTTCCAAATGATTTAAGAATGGTATTTGTAAATTTTCAGAATTTTTGGAGATCATTTGCTATTTTTTCGGGATTTATCTGTTTGAATTACTACATAAGGGACCCGGTATTTGGCCATTTTGCAAACGAACTCCGAATCAAGATTTTATTTCACCAATCTCTTCCAAATGATTTAAGAATGCGATTTGCAAATTTTCAAAATTTTTGGAGTTCATTTGCTATTTTTCCCATATTTTCCAATTTTGCCCTTTTGCCTCCGAAACTCGGTTTTGCTCAAAACAAGTCCGATTTTTAGATTTTATTCAAATTGAGCCTTGGGCTATCCTTTTTTAATCATTTCTCATCAATTAAGGGATTTAGATCTTCCGAATTGGACCATTTCTGCAATTTTTCCAAATTTCACCGAAATCCACCAAAAACCCCTAATCCTCGGTTTTCTTCCGAATTGACTTTTCTTTCAGTTTTTCTTTCAAGTCGCTTCTCCATTACCCGTAGTCAGTGCTTATCTTTGATTTGGAACCTTTAATTTCGACCAATTCAATCGTTTAAGCACTTTTCCCCAAATTTCTCGGATTAGGATTTTCTTTCTACTGAATCTCCATAACCCAACTTTCGAACTCCATATCTTTCAATGTAGACCTCGGATTATCAAAATTCTTTCACGGTTTTTCAATTGAACCTCAAATCTTGATTTTAAAAGTGGATTGACTTTTTCAGTAGTTGACTTTTCGGGGTTGACTTTTTTGGGGTTGACTTTTTTTTAGGGTTGACTTTTTTTGCCTTTGACTTTTTATGCTTGCCCTCTTAAACTAAGTCTCGGAGCATCACCTGTAGGATGAAAAAAGTCGTTTTACATTCTGAAACATCAATTTAGGAAGAAAATGTACCTGATTTAGGGGTCCGGACAAAATTAGGTGTCTACAGCTTCCCCTCTTTGGCTATTGTTGAGAATCAGGAATTAGGCAAGGATAAATAAACACTAATTTTGTATGGTTAGTGAAATCCCATGTGAAGGAAGGGGGTTTTCTTTTTCATTTCCTTTTTTTTTTGTGCTTTAAATTGAAGATTTTGCCCTTAAATTGAATTCCCTGACTAATCAAGGCTCGACCCGTCTTAAGGAAACAGGTTCGATTTCAAAAGAAAAAATTATACCCGAAGGTCTAAAAAATGGTGCCCGAAGGTCTTTAAAACTGGTGCCTGAAGGTCTTTGAAATGATGCCTGAAGATCTTTAAAATGGTGCGCGAAGGTCTTTAAAATGGTGCCCGAAGGTCTTTAAAAGTGGTGCCCGAAGGTCTTTAAAATGATGCCCGAAGGTCTTTAAAAGTGGTGCCCGAAGGTCTTTAAAACTGGTTCTCGAAGGTCTTTAAAAGTGGTGCCCGAAGGTCTTTAAAACTGGTGCCCGAAGGTCTTTAAAACTGGTGCCCGAAGGACTTTAAAACTGGTGCCCGAAGGTCTTTAAAACTGGTGCCCGAAGGTCTTTAAAACTGTTGCCCGAAGGACTTTAAAACTGGTGCCCGAAGGTCTTTAAAACTGGTGCCCGAAGGACTTTAAAAATGGTGCCCGAAGGTCTTTAAAATTGGTGCCCGAAGGACTTTAAAAATGGTGCCCGATGGTCTTTAAAACTGGTGCCCGAAGGTCTTTAAAAATTGTGCCCGAAGGGCTTTAAAAACTGTGCCCGAAGGTCTTTAAAAATGGTGCCCGAAGGTCTTACCCGTGATTAAAATACCTTGACGACGGTCTCAAGGCTCGACTCATTTGATAAAACAGAATGAATTCGATTTAAAACAAAAGAAAATACCTCGACGGTGGTCTCGAGGCTCGACTCATTTGAGAAGCAGAACGAGTTCAATTTGGGAAGCCAAAGTTTTCTTGATTCCTGCAATGTTAACTAAATGCAATGATGAGAATGACATGCTTTGCAAATGCTTATATGTTTCCTGAGGATGAATGCAGTCAAATGATTGTATCATGATTTCTAATCCATGGTTTCTTTGAGGTTCACAAATTATCTGACTTCATGACAGGGTCTTCAATTGTTCACTGATGCCCCACTTAAAAAAACCTTTTTACTCAAGATAATTTGTCAAACAATCCCAGTTTCTGACTTTGCTGAAATTCACAAATTTCTGACTTCATGACGGAGTCTCCAACACATTCACTATTTTCCTTTACTTGGTGAATTTTCCATCAGGATTAGTGGTTTCCAAACCTTTTCTAAGATTTAGATCTATTCCTTAGTAATACCTTTAAACTCATTTTTTAAAAAAATTTAGGTTTACTAATCATCATTCAATTTTAATAACAAACAAAATGCAATTTCGAAATTGTATGAAAGAAAGTATGAAACAAGCAATTGTCATAAAAAGAGGGTAACAAAAATTTATTGCAACAAAATATTCTAAAATGATAAAAATGGGTATCAAGGATATAAGAAACAAATGTAAAGTTATAAGTTGCTGATGCCCCGGATGCGGAATATCTTGGACCCCTCCTTTTTCAAATCATCTGAAATTTCTCTTGAATGGTCAATTCACTTGGGTAATCCCTCGGCTTTTGTAGTTACGTCAGACTGAGTCCCCTTTTCTCTGATTTTCAAACACTTTCTCCCCCTTTACACGAAGCATTGATTCAAACCTTAATCAGTACTTGAGCCACCGTTTGCGGGTTTTCAACTTAAGTGCCCCCCATTCGATATTAAGTCGCCCTTTGCGAGTTTTCGGCTTAAACCTCTCCTTTTTTTTTTTAGTATTCTACCATGCATTTGAGAATTCTAAATGCTTCCAAGGTAAATGTCAATTCAAAAGATGGGATGAATTCTGAGAAAAACTTTTCAAATTAAATACCTATGTTTGATCAAAATGGACTTTTAAAGTACGTAATGTAAGCCAAGGTTCGGGTTTAGAAGGAAAGGATAAAATTAGGCCCAAAATGTGTTTAAGGGTAATTGGACCAAGGATAATTTCCTGGGATAATTCATTCTTGAGACATTTGTTCCCCTTCTTCTTTTTTTTTTGGTTCTTTTCTTTTTTTTTTGCTGGCTTTCATTTGCCATTCTTTGATTCCACATTTTCCAATGGCTCTCTTTTTTGCCATGATTTTGATTATTTTTCCTCGTATTTGCCCTCCAGTGTAGAGGGTGATCCTTGATCAGGGTTCAACGAAAGAAATAATTCTTAAGGCTCAAAGGGGTGACTAGGGATAATTTCTTCTTAGTGAAGGAAATATGAAAGATGGCCATTTATCACACCAAGCATGAATATTTTCTTTGAAAAGCGATTCTCAGGAGAGGTAGATATATAGAATTTCTATCTCTACACTTGGAATCATTCGAATTCCCATGTGCGTAGCATCACACATTTTTTTTAAGCATAATACTTCTTCAGTTCATCAGCATTCACGGGATGTCTAAAATCATCTCCGTCCATCCGAGTTAGAATCAATGCTTCTCCACAAAAAGCTCTTTTTACCACATAGGGTCCTTCTCAATTTGGAGCCCATTTTTCTCTTGAATCCTTCACTATGGGGAGAATTTTTCTTGGTACCAATTCTCCTTCTCGAAACTGTCTGGGTCGAACCTTCTTATTATGGGCTCGAATCATCCTTTTCTGATACAACTGCCCGTGACAAATTGCCTTCAATCTTTTCTCTTCGATGAGATTCAGCTGTTCATAACGAGCTCTAACCCATTCCGCCTCTTCTAGGCCAACCTCCATCAAAAACCGAAGTGAAGGAATCTCAAATTCAATGGGTAACACTGCTTCCATACCATATACTAAAGAAAACGGCGTTGCCCCTGTAGATGTGCGAACCGAAGTGCGACATGCGTGAAGAGCAAAAGGAAAAATCTCATGCCAATCCTTGTACACATCAGTCATCTTCTCAACAATCTTCTTGATGTTCTTGTTGGCTGCTTCTACTGCCCTATTCATCTTCGGACGATAAGGTGCCGAATTGTGATGCGTGATATTGAACTGAATACATACCTCTCTCATCATCTTATTATTCAGATTGAGAGCATTATCTGAAATAATTCTTGCTGGCAATCCATATCGACATATGATTTCCTTCTTAACAAATCTGCATACTACTGACTTCGTTACATTCGCATAAGAAGCAGCTTCCACCCAGTTTGTGAAATAGTCTGTGGCGACCAGGATGAAACGACGTCCATTTGAAGCTTTCGGGGTAATAGGCCCAATCATATCCATTCCCCACATTGAAAATGGCCAAGGTGCGGTCGTGACATGCAATGGCGAAGGCGGCACATGAATCTTATCCGCATAGATCTGGCATTTATAGCACTTCCGGGAATAACTGATACAATCTCCTTCCATCGTCAACCAATAATACCATGCCCTCATAATCTGCTTAGCAAGCATGTAACCATTAGCATGGGTGCCACATATCCCTTCATGGACTTCCTCTATGATTCTTCGAGCTTCGACGGATCCAACACATCTCAATAGGACTTGATATTTCCCTTTCTTGTAGAGAATCTCGCCATCTAGAACAAAACCCATTGCTAGCCTTCTCAGAGTTCTCTTGTCATTCTCTGTTGCCTGTTCTGAATACTGTTGACACTTGATGTACTGCAAGACGTCGTTATACCAAGGGAGACCATCTGCTTCTTCTTCAATACTCAAACAGTGTGTAGGAGACTCATATATGCTTATCTTGATTGGCACAACTTTCGTCCCTTCATTCACTTTAAACATTGATGACAAAGTAGCCAGAGCATCCGCCATTCGATTTTCTTCTCGGAGGAAGTAATTGAAACTTACTTCTTCAAACTCCTCCAATAAACTCAGTATGATTTCTCTGTATCTGATTAACTTTGTATCCCGGGTTTCCCATTCTCCCTGTAACTGGTATATCACTAAAGCTGAGTCTCTGAAAACTTCCAAAACTTTGATTTTTCTGTCCACTGCTGCATGAAGGCCCATAGTACACGCCTCATATTCAGCCGTATTGTTTGTACAATCAAAATCCAATCTGGTGGTGAAGGGATAAGAATCTTCTTCTGGAGATATGAGCACTGCACCGATTCCGTGCCCCATGGCATTGGATGCCCCATCAAAGTACATCTTCCATACTTTCTTCTTCAAGGGAGCCCCATTCACTTGCGAAACATACATCAAATCTTCATCTGGGAAATCAAAGTTCAACGGCTCATAATCCTCCACTGCCCGACTTGCTAAGAATTCAGCCACTGCGCTGCCCTTGATAGCCTTCTGACTCACATATACGATGTCGTATTCTGACAACAAAACCTGCCATCTTGCCGTCCTCCCTGACAAAGAAGGTGCTTCTAACATGTACTTGATCGGATCTAGCTTGGCGATCAACCACGTTGTGTGGTACAGCATGTACTATTTGAGTCTCCGAGTAGTCCAAGCTAAGGCACAACACAGCTTTTCTACCGACGAATATTTCAACTCATAATCTGTGAACTTCTTGTTGAGGTAGTAAACCGCTTGTTCTTTCTTTCCAGTCTCATCAAGCTGCCCCAAAACACAACCCATGGATCTCTCAAATACTAATAGATACAGTACCATCAGTTTATCTAGAACGGGTGGCATTAATACTGGTGGGTTTGATAGATAATGCTTAACCTTTTCAAAAGCAATCTGCACCCTTCATCCCACTCTCCTGGATCACGTTTTCGAAGTAACTTGAATATTGGATCACATTTTTCGGTTAACTGAGAAATAAACCGAGCAATGTAATTCAATCTCCCTAGAAAACCTCTTACTTCTTTTTGCGTATGTGGAGGTGGCAAATTCTGGATGGCCTTCACTTTATCCGGATCAATCTCAATTCCCCTTTTGCTAACAACAAAACCCAACAATTTTCCCGAGGTAACTCCAAAAGTGCATTTTGTCGGGTTTAGCCTGAGTTGAAACTTTTTTAGTCTTTCAAAGAGTTTTCTAAGATTCGCAATATGCTCATCTTCTCCTTGTGACTTTGCAATCATATCATCAACATAAACCTCAATTCCCTTATGCATCATGTCATGAAACAAGGTCACCATGGCTCTCTGATACGTTGCCCCAGCATTCTTCAACCCAAACAACATTACTTTGTAGCAGAATGTTCCCCACATTGTAAAAAATGTGGTTTTCTTCATATCTTCCGGTGCCATCTTAATCTGATTATATCCCGAGAATCCATCCATGAAAGAAAACAAAGAACTCTTCGTCGTATTATCCACCAAAGTATCAATGTGAGGCAAAGGGAAATTATCTTTGGGACTGGCTTTGTTCAAATCTCGGTAATCGAGTCACATACGCAATTTGCTATCCTTCTTTGGTACTGGAACAATGTTTGCAACTCATTCCGGATATTTTGCCACCTCTAAGAATCCTGCATCAAATTGCCTCTTCACCTCCTCTTTTACCTTTAACATCATGTCCGGCCTCATTCTTCTCAACTTTTGCTGAATGGGCTTGCACTCTAGCCTCAAAGGGAGCTTATGAACCATAATGTCTGGATCCAAACGTGGCATGTCTTGGTATGACCATGCAAATACATCTACATATTCCCGGAGCAAGGCTATGAGTTCACCTTTTATTGACGACGACAATGCAGTGCCGATTTTAACCTCTTTTATCTCCTCACTACTTTCCAGATTCAACAATTCCAATAGCTTCTCATGAGGAAGTACTTGTTTCTCTTCTTGTTCTATTTTTCTTAATAAGTCCGGAGGTAGACCATAATCCTCAATATCTTCGTCGGCCTCAAAATCACCCGTGCAAATGGGCCTCTCAAATCAATTTCAGAATTACTGGCAGGAAGGTCTTCATATTCCATATCCGTGCACCTGTAAATAGGTGGGGAAGAAACAATATAGGAAAACATATATACAATCGAAGCAAAATAAATAGCATAAATGAAAGAATATGGACACATCAGTATGAAGGAAATGCATCATGTTTGTTATTTGTTGGATGAAAAGTTTTAGACAAAAGCCCATTACAAAAGAAATTCTTAATATCTTCGGGCAAAGATATTTAAGATTTGTTTAAAAGCATTATATTGGAATAGACCTAAAAACTATGGGTAGCTCGGTGGCGCTCCAATTGGTCAGTCTATATCCTAGTGGACAAGATCGCACCATCCAATTAACATTCTCTCTTTCAATTCTTTCTTCCTCAGTTGTGCAGATCTCCACATCATACATCTGCTCATCCCTATTCACCTGGAATCTCTAGAAGGCTTGCTCTATCATTACGAGCACATCATTAGAATTCTTTTCTCCGAATAGAGAACCGGCTGAGCGAAAGCTGTGAAGGATAGGTGGGAATGTCATAGGCTCCCATTCAATATCCATACCCGCAAGACGGGCCATCCTCCTTTGTCGGTTCCTTTCAACTTGTTTTCTTTTCTCATGGGCCTTCGGAAGATACCCTAGGCCAAACCTGTCTTTCTTTCCTATTGCTTCCATTGCTAGGGCCATCCCCTAAAGATATTTCCCGAGACCTTTTCCAGCCCTGCAGCCTTTTCCCACGGTAGTTCTTGCCCCCAGCCTTGTGTTCTTGGACAGCCTCGATTTTGGAATTCTTTGTCCTTTAGCAATGAAAACTGCATTTACGAATTCCAAAGACCGAAAGGAACAATCTACAACATCTTTATTGGGTTCAACATAAGGAGATTCAGTAGATGTAGAGGCTATCACGTCCTCTTCTCCTGATACAGTGACTAGACGCCCCTTTATTACAAATTTCAGCTTTTGGTGGAGAGACGAAGGTACAGCCCCTGCTGAATGTATCCACGGCCTTCCCAGCATGCAATTATAGGATGGATTAATATCCATGACCTGAAAGTTCACTGTATAGGTACATGGGCCTATCTCCAGAGGAACCTCAATAGTTCCTATCACATCTCTCCTGGTACCATCAAAGGCTCGGACCACCGTGCAGCTTGGCAGCATATAAGAAATATCCACTGGCAATTTGGACAGGGTTGCCAAAGGCATCATATTCAATGAAGAACCATTGTCCAAAAGGACCCTTGGTAATATGTGCCCCTTACAAGTGGTAGTTATATGGAGAGCTTTTGTTGACCCAATACCATTGGGTGGTATCTCCTCATAGCTGAAATATATATGGTCGTCTGCAGCGATGTTTCCCACCAGCCTGTCCAATTTCTCTACCGATATGTTGTTAGCCACATATGCCTGATTCAACACTCTCAACAGGGCATTTCTGTGTGGCTCTGAATTCAAAAGAAAAGATAAGATTGAAATTCTAGCTGGTTGACGTTGCAGTTGCTCAACCACGCTATACTCACTGTACTTTATGAATTTTAAGAACTCGCAGGCTTCCTTCTCATTGACCGACTCTTTTATTCTGTTAACCGGGGCTGATCCCTTTTCTGTTTCTTTTGACAAATCCATCTCAATATGGATTGGTTCCGCTGCTTTCTTTCCCTTGTCCATTCCTCTATCTTTTCCTGTTAACCCTTGTTCAGCAGCCTCAGGAGCATAACACCTTCCACTTCGAGTTAAATGCCCCACGCCTGTGATGTCTTGCTGACTCGAAGACCCAGGCATAACCATGCTGCAGTCGTATTTCCATGGTGCAGCTTTGTTTTCCTTGTATGAAAAGGAAACTGGCAGATCAATGATTAACTTAGGCGAACTTTCCTCAATGACGGACATGACTTTCTCCTCTGGTTCATCATAATAATTGATCAAGGGTCTTCCTATCCCGTAGCAAGCTGCATTTTCAATAACCTCTATTTCCTCCTCTGTCTCTTCACAAAATTGGGCCTCCCCATTATCCATCATTCTTTGGACTTTAACCAGAAAATCTTCGTAGTCTTGTATGACATGGCCTCCACACTTATGGAAGGGGCACCAATTCTGCATCCTTTTTGCAATCATTTTCAGAATGTCTACATCTTCCACCATTCCTGCCTTGACCATTTCAACCCATACTGTCAACATTGGAGTCTTGACTTTCCTAATATCCCTTTTTAATCTTCTGGCTTCCCCGGTCTATACTGTATTTACCTGATTCCCAGCATGATCTGGCAATGGGTTCCCTGCTACATTCGGCCCACTCTTTGCCCCAAACTTCACAACTCCGGCATTGATCAGGCTTTGGACTTTCTTTTTAAAAGCCAGCCAATCTTCAGTCGAATGTCCTTGAATTCCTGCGTGGTATGCGCAGTTAGTGTTTGCATTGTACCACCTTAGATATGGAGGTGTCAAAGGTTTGAGGTACACGGGCGCAACAAGTTGACCTTGCAACAGTTTAGGATATAGCTCACCATAGGTGGTAGGAATCGGATCAAATTGGGGTTTTTGATCGTTCCTTGGTGAACGTTGGTCATTACGTCCGGCTGCCTGAGTGTTTGGGATAGTGTTTCGGGGAAGGTTTATTTGTGGGGATATGCCAGTTGGAAATGGCTGTTGTGGTATATTGGTGTAAGGGAATGGATTTTGGGTAAAGTGGTTCACATTGGGGTAATAAGGACTATACCCTGGGTAAGGTGTGTAGGGTGTAGGAGGTGCATAAGATGTGGTAGGAGTATAGGGCCTTGGTGGTGTATGCGGTGTGGGAGGTACATATGGGTATTGGTTGATACTAACTGCATGGGTCTCTTCTTTCTTCCTGACGGGGAATACCTTTTTCTTCATAGAAGGCTCACCCCTTTCCATTTTCCCATTCTTAATGGCCGATTCTATCATCTCCCCAGATATTACCATGTCTGCAAAGTCCTTGGTGGCACTCCCCACCAATTTATCATAATATGGTGCTTTCAAAGTGTTGATGAAAAGCACTATGGTTTCTTTACTAGTTAAAGGGGGTTGCACTTGTGTGGCCAGATCCCTCTACCTTTACGAGTATTATTTGAAGCTCTCATTGGACCTCTTCTCTATATTCTGTAGCGATAGCCTATCAGGTACCATGTCAGACACATGCTTATAATATTCTATGAAAGCCCTGGCTAAATCCGTCCATGAACGAATCTTGGTACGACTCAGCTGATTGTACCATCGGGTTTCTGACCCTGTCAAGCTATCCTGGAAACAATGGATAAGCAGTTTCTCATTATCATCATGCCCCGTCATCCTTCTACAGTACATGGTCAGATGTGCTGATAGGTTAGTAGTCCCATTGTATTTTTCAAAGTCTGGTACTTTGAACTTTGGGGGAATTACTAGATCATGTACTAAGCTCATCTCTTTAGCGTCCAGACTACCAAATAACTCTTCCCCTTCAACGGCCCTCAGCCTCTCCTCCAGCAGTTGATTTTTTTCTGTGATTCTGCCATTTCGACCCTTTTCAGCTCAGTCATCTTTGCTTTTTCCTTTTCAGCTAGTTCCTCAAAGTCTGGAACATTAACATAATTTAGGTCAGCTCCCACATTACCCTTTCCAGGAACATAGTTCTGTGTCTCTGCAGCTGGCTGGATGTAAACATAGGAGGCTGCCCCAATTGGCACCTCTTGGCCCTTTTGCTGTATATTTTCAGGCTGATCCTCTTCAACTACCACCCTTTTCCCGGTGGTCGAGTTCTCTCCCGGCCCTTTTTGTTTCATCATGGCACTAATCATTTCCATGATCTTAGTCATCTGTTCTCGAGACTCCTCCTGAGATTTAGCTAACTGTTCCTGCAGTTCCTTCTGAGTTCTTTCCATTCTTTCAATTCTAGCAAGCTGATCGTTTTCCATAGCTCTGGCTTTAGATCGAGTATTGTAAGGGTGTCGTAAATCCGTTTCTTTCTGAGTGCGACCAATTATACCTTTAGTTTTGAAAACCACGGATTAGAAATTATTGACACATTTTTTTTTTATAAAATGAATGAATGAATATATGACTAAATGTGAATGAATGAATCAAATAAAATGGATATGTACACGACTACGTATATGAATATGAAAAAATAAATGAATGAACAAGTGAAATGAACAAATAAGTGTTTAAATGAATGAACAAGTAAAAGGAATAAATAAGTGGTTAGGTGTATAAACGAATTTAAAATATGAATGATTATAAATATGAGTAAATGTACAAGTGAACAAACAAAACATATAAAATATGAATGCATTTGAATATATTGGCCCCGGGATAATTTCAACTGAAAGGTCTTTCATTGATTTCCTGAAACTAAATACATCACAGATAGAATAAAAAGATCACTGCCTAAGATAAATCCGTAATTCGCCTTCCAAAGTGCTATTACAAAATTAGTCCTATAGTGAATTCCTCGGATGTTGGACTTTCTTTCACAGTCTCCTTTTGATTGCCCTGCTCTTCAATCTGACCCCTACTTGTTCACGGCCCCTTGACGCGTCAGCAGAAGTATCACCGTGTAAGCTTTCCTTAGCTTGCTTCTCCAGTTGATTGGCTCGGGCTTCCTCATGCTTCGCTCTCTCTTTCCAGTAGTTATTCTCCTTCTTGAGGTTTTTGACCTCATGTTCCCACTCCCCGGAAGTCTTGAGAGTCCCCTCAAACCTGAGCTCGAAGCGGTACCTCTTGTTCTCCAAATGTAATTCCCGAAGATCGCCCTTAACGGTGTCCCTTTCTCTCTTGATCTGTTCCTTTTCTCTTTCCCAAGCTGATTCCCAATTTTTCATGTCCTCAAGCTCTTTTTGCAGTTGGCCAATCTCCTTGCTCATCCGGGCCATTTTTTTTTTCAAATTCCGCCCTTGCTATTTCTAGCTCTGAAGGCATTTCCCTCGATGGCGGATTCATGAACTAGACCTCTTCCCCATCTGATGTCAACAACCTATCATTAACCCTTAATTCCCTCCATACCAGGTAATCAGGTGTGACGATGTCGGCATATCTAGCCACTTTTATCCGGTGAGTTTTCTTCCATGCTTCAGTCACTGCCCGCACTTTTCCAGAATATCCGTCTTCCCCATAAGTGAACTCTGATGATCCCAGATTATGAGTCACGGGTGTGAATTGCCGAGACTCAACCTGTCTTTGCACCAACAAAGGCGCATAAATCACAGACCCCCAAATTTCGAGTAGTTGAACTCCCGAGTTGTCCCCACATTTGTACATAATCGGCATAGGAACCATCCATGGAGCTCTCCAAGTTACCATCTCCCCTTTTAGACTCTGGAACATGTTGACCCATTTCTCTTCATCCTCGTCTTCAGGCCAATCATTTTGAAGGAATTCCCTGATCGGAACTAAAGACTTCATGTATGGTTTGAAGGAAACATTTTCTATCTTCCAAAAATGACTTTGAATCCAAATATAAAGGAGTTGTACACACCACTTGATTCTCCCTTGTCCTGCCCTTTTACAAAAATTCAGGGATCGGATAGTTTCAGCTACGATGGCCGGAGATTGGTTGATCTTTTGTTCCAACTTTTCAAAGAAATCAAACACGGCTATATCCACATCACCCAATATCTTCGGGAATATAATTAACCCGTAGATGGCTAGAGCGAAGATGTCACTGGCTTTTTCTTTGTCGGAACAACCCAATATCAACTGTCGGAGAGTTTCCCACGGAATGCACCCATTTTTTTGCTTTGTGTCCACATGACTCTCAACCCATTTTGTATCCATTCCTGTGATCCTAGCCACTTTCTTCTTAAAACCTGAAGGTTTCACTTCCTTCAAATATACCCGATCAGGATTAGGACATTCAATACATAACAGTGCTGAATATTCTTCAATCAGTGGTGTCATATCTTCCTTGTTAAAAGTGAAACATCTATAAGCAGGATTCCAAAACTGTACCATAGCCTGAATCAACCCACTATTGACCTGAATCAGAATTAAGAGTGCTATATCTCCATATTTTTGAGTGAAGGCTTCTTTCTCTGATACATTCCACCAATTCCAAATGTCGGCTATCCCTCAGAGATTATTCTGTCTAGAATCCACTTTGACCTTTCCGACAATACTGACACATAATCTTTCTTGAGGCAATCACCATCCTCCTTCTGATCTTTTTTCGACCGTGCCCTGACTACTGCATGATCTTCTATCACTGATGTAGACACCTAATTTTGTCCGGACCACTAAAACAGGTATGTTTTCTTCCCATATTGATGTTTCCGAGTATAAAAAGACTGTTTTCATCCTGCAGATGGTACTCCGAGACTTAGTTTAAGAGGGCGAGCACAAAAAGTCAAACTTGAAAAAGTCAACCCCGAAAAAGTCAACCCCGAAAAAGTCAACCCCGAAAAAGTCAACTATTGAAAAAGTCAACCCACTTTCACAATCAAGATTTTGAGTTCAATTGAAAAATGGCGAAAGAATTTTGATAATCCGAGGTCTACATTGAAAGATATGGAGTTCGGAAGTTGGGATTTGGAGATTCAGTAGAAAAGAAACCCTAATCCGAGAAATTTAGGGAAAAGTGCTTAAACGATCAAACTGGTCGAAATTGAAGGTTCCAAATGAAAGATAAGCACTGACTACGGGTAATGGAGAAGTCACTTGCAAGAAAAACCGAAAGAAAAGTCAATCCGGGAGAAAACCGAGAATTAGAGTTTTTAGTGGATTTCGGTGAAATCGGGAAGAATCACAGAAATGGCCCGACTTGGTAAGACCAAATCCCTCAATGGATGAATAATGGTTAAAAAGGATGGCCCAAGGCTCAGATTGAAGAAAATCTGAAAATCGGATTTGTTTTGAGCAAAACCGGGTTTCGGAGGTAAAAGGGCAAAATTGGAAAAATTTGGGAAAAATAGCAAATGGACTCCGAAAATTATGGAAAATTTGTCAATCTCATTCTTAAATCATTTGAAGGAGATTGGCGAAAGAAAATCTTGATTCCGAGTTCGTTTGCAAAATGGCCAAATCCCGGGCTTCTTATAGAGTAATTCAAAAAGGAAAATCCCGGAAAAATAGCAAATGGACTCCAAAAATTCTGAAATTTGGAAAATCTCATTTTTAAATTATTTGGAAGAGATTGGCGAAAGAAAATCTTGATTCCGAGTTCGTTTGCAAAATGGCCAAATCCCGAGCCTCCTATGCAGTAATTCAAGCCGATAAATCCCGAAAAAATACCAAATGAGCTCCAAAAATTATGAAAACTTCCAGATCACACTTTTTAATTATTTTGAAGAGATTGGTGAAGGAAAATCTTGATTTGGAGCTCGTTTAAAAAATGGTAAAATGTAGGGGCATAAAAGGGCATTTTTGGGAAGAAAAAATCCAAATAAATAGAAAACGGACTCGGATAATTTTGAAAACTTCCAGAACTCAATATTTTATTATTTTGGAAGTATTAAAAAAATAAAAATTGAATTTGGAGTCCGTTTGATATTTACTTGCATCCGGGGGGCAAAATGGTCATTTCACCCAAGCAACCGAAAAGGGCTTTTTTTGGCCCTTCAAAAAATCAGAGTTGGGCTGGAAAAGAGAAGTGCTGGAATGCCCAAGCCCAAGGAAAGGAGGAAGCTTCTAATTATTTTTTTTTTTTAATCAAGTGGTTAAAAATCAAGAGTTAGTTAACCATTCTCTTTGATCAAGCCATGGTGAGTAAACCACATAGGTTAAGAAAGATGTCAACATTATTTTTACATAGAGAGGGCTGAGATGCTAATCTAAGGGTGGTAATTTCATGACTTTTCATCTTGAATTATTAGCCATTTGATGGAAAATAGGTTACACAAAAATGACAACATCTTTGAGGCTATATAAACATCATTAAGGCCAACCCTAGAGAGGCACATTTTTGGTTTTTTTCTTTTCCATTTTGGCTTATTTCTCTTAGTTTTTCTTAGTTTTTATCTTCTTGGTTGAGAGCAAAAAAAGAAAAGTTTAGAAAAAAAAGGAAAGTTTGAAGAGAAAAGCTTGAAATATTAGCTTCTTGAGGTTGCTCTTGAGCACCAACTCTTGCACTTTCATTTTCTATTCTTGTTTTTTGCTATTTTAATCTCTACTTGGTGAGTTTTCATTTTAGAATAATGTTTTTTTTGTTCTTCCTTCATTTCCTTTCTTAAGTATATTTTATTTACATTTTGTTTTTACAATAAACTCACCATGGCCAAATGGCCTACATTATTTATTTTAAGTTGTTGTGTTGATTCATTTTACCATATTGTTTATGCTATTTTCTTGTTTTTGATGTTTTAAATGTTATGTTATTTCATGTTCTTAAGTTATATTTAATTTGGTTGCTTTATTTGTTGCCATTTATGTCTTAGATTTCATGTTTTTGCATTTTTAATTTTCTGTTTTCATGTTGTTTAAATTTGAGCATGTTTTAGAGTTAGCATATTAAGTGTTTGTGAAAATGCTTGTGTGATTCTTTGCATGATTCTTGTTTTATATCTTAGTGAGCATGTTTTAGACTTAGTATATTAGGTGTTTGTGAAAATGCTTGTGTGATTTTTGTGTTATGACTTAGTTTTTCATGCTAGTATGCCAAGTGTTTGAGAAAATGCCATGCTTGTTGGAGCTTGAGGCCATTTGGCTACTCCATGTGTTTTGCATTGTGTGTTGCATTTTTTGTCATGCTAGTTGTTAGGTTTTTGCATTTGCATGATATTTGGTTGGATTTTTGAATTAAGCATGCCTTGTGTTTGTAAAAATGCCATGCATGTTTTAGGTCTAGGTTACATTAAATGCCATGCAAGTTCATGTTAGGTCTAGGCCATATTATTTATGTCATGCATTTTCCTTACATTTAGGTTTAGATCCATGCATTATGTTTGCTGCATTATTTCATGCATTTCATATTCATACCACTTGAATAATGACTTGAGCCAATTGATGGTTCAAAGTCATGCTCTCTTGAGCACACTTGTGGAAAATTAAGTTTGTCAAGTTGATTATTCTACCTTTGTGATTTTTTTTTACTTAGACAATTTTTATCTAACTTTAAAAAAGTCTTAGCTATTGTTTGGAAATCATTTTATGAGTTTCAAATATTTTTACTTTGATTTTTAAATGATTTTATCAAAGACAAAAAAATGTGCTAGCAAAGCAGTTTTTTTTTTCCTCCAAAAACTCGTACATCTCTGATTTTTCTGGGAATTCATCTTTGATCATAAAATTAAGCCGATTTTTTATCGTGTAGTTTTACATGTCCTGAGTCTCCAGTAATTTTTTTAGAATTTTTGGAATTTTTAAAAATAGGGTAAAAAATCATGGATTAAAACTGGACAGTGGAGTCAGAATTGAATTTAAAGAAAAACAAAGCAGTTTTTTCTCCTCAAAAAACTCGTACATCTCTGATTTTTCTGGGAATTCATCTTTGATCATAAAATTAAGCCGATTTTTTATCGTGTAGTTTTACATGTTCTGAGTCTCCAGTAATTTTTTTAGAATTTTTGGAATTTTTAAAAATAGGGTAAAAAATCGTGGATTAAAACTGGACAGTGGAGTCAGAATTGAATTTAAAGAAAAACAAAGCAGTTTTTTCTCCTCAAAAAACTCGTACATCTCTGATTTTTCTGGGAATTCATCTTTGATCATAAAATTAAGCCGATTTTTTATCGTGTAGTTTTACATGTTCTGAGTCTCCAGTAATTTTTTTAGAATTTTTGGAATTTTTAAAAATAGGGTAAAAAATCGTGGATTAAAACTGGACAGTGGAGTCAGAATTGAATTTAAAGAAAAACAAAGCAGTTTTTTCTCCTCCAAAAACTCGTACATCTATGATTTTTCTGGGAATTCATCTTTGATCAGAAAATTAAGCCGATTTGTTTTCGTGTAGTTTTACATGTCCTGAGTCTCCAGTATTTATTTTAGAATTTTTGGAAGTTTTAAAAATTGGGTAAAAAATCGTGGATTAATACTGGACAGTGGAGTCAGAATTGAATTTAAAGAAAAACCATTTTTCTGTTTTGGTTAATTTACTTAGAGTGGGCTGATTAGGAGGGTTAGCTACTGACTTAGGATAATTTATAAGCCTTTTTAAACTCTAAAAATGGTTTTTCAAGTCCCGGGTTAAGGGTAGCCAAGTCCGGATTTTTTAAACTTAGGAAATTAGAGCCATTTAAAAAAATTCTAGCCCAGTTTTTATTTTTAATTCAAGCTTCTCAAAATTATTTTCAAACAATCACAAAGTATTTTGGTTTTAGAATATTTAATTTGACATATTTTCCTAAGGTAGCCGGATATCTTTTTAGATATACGGATTTCCTTAATTAAAGGAAAAAATACATTTCATGCATTGCATTTTTATATTCATGCATTTTATATAATATGTGATTCTTGTTATAATAATTTCTATGATATTGTTATTATTTTGATTTATATTTTTGATGTTATATGGTTTATCATATGATTTGGAATATTTCATGATATCCCATGCTTTTATTTAGTCATTTTTTTGGTCATATTATTTAGCATATACTATGTTCATGCACTATTATTTCTATTTTTATTTTCATGCATATTATATGGTAGCATTATTTCATATTCCATTTCATTTAATGTATATGCCATATCATTCATGTTTGCCATGTCATTTAGGTTGCATTATATTATTTAGATTTTGCTATGTCATTTTATTTATGTCATGCATATACATGTTCATTTATTTTAAATGTTTTCAAAAAGATAATGGTTTTCAATAAAAATAAAGATATTCCCGAGTTAAAATAATTCATGAGTTCTCTACCGGGTTTGCTGGAGGGAATTTCATCAATTATCATTAATAAAGGAATATCTTTCTTTCAAAAGAAGAATGATTCGGAAAGTTTTCCAAAACTAATAAAAATTTCTATATTTTGCCACGTTTGTTGGGGAATATAGGAAAATTTTGAATTTATAAATTCCGGATCATTTTCAATAAAAAAATGGAATTATTTTTAAATTGGGAATTAACTTGAAATACTAAGTTTAAAACCAACTTTTTACCGAGACTTGAGATAACACACGATTAATAAGGTACCGATTTATACGGGCGTTGTGGGGGTGCTAATCCTTCCCCACACGTAACCGACTCCCGAACCCGCTTCTTTGATTTCTCTGGTTTAAAACGCAGACTTGAAATTGGTTTTTAAAATGTTTTAATTAATTTTTAAAATATTTTATAAAACCGGTTTTAATAGGTGGCCGATCACACCTAGCTAAAAAAGATTGGTGGCGACTCCATGTCTTTTTTAAGGTCATTTTCAAAACCTTCATTTTTCTAGAGGAATTAAGTCGACTTTTCCTCGATTTTTTAATGTCACATCTAACGAATAATAAAGTCTTGCGATGAGACGTTATTTTTTAGGTTGCGACAGCTTGGCGACTCCACTGGGGACTATTAGAGAGTCAGGCCTAGAATTAGTCGTGTGTTATCAAAGTCTCGATTTTGTTGGTTTAATTGGTATTTAATTTTTATTCCAATATTTCTTTGAAAAAAAAAATAAAAAAAAAAGAGAATTTTGAAAATAAAAAAAATGTTTTAATATGTCCATATTCATGTGCATTCATATTATTAGTTGTTCCCTGTTAATTTTGTTGCGTATATTTATATGTTTGTTTGAGTGATGCTTTAAATTGTTTATGTTTAGTGGGGTATTTAGAATAAGGGTTGTAGAATAGGTGGTGACAGGTTTGTTTTGTTCCTCCACACACACTACACGTGCATTTGCATAACATGAATCCTCTACCCGGGTTCTGTCCTTTTAAGTGGGAGTAAAGTAACTACGCCTTCGTGATGATCCTCCGTATGGGCTAGTGAAACACTTTCGGAGTATAAAGTACCTAATGCCTTCGTGATAATCCTCCGTACGGGCATAGGAAAATATACTCTAACGAATTGAACCCGCTTTTATCGGGGTGCCTTACTAGCCTTCACCGGCGACAGTGAGGAACAATTCGGAGCCTTAGAACCAATTCACCTTCATATAGTGAACCTAGGCGAAGCCATGCCGGATTTCTGTTAGATACCCGAAGTTTAAGACACATGGAGGAACATTTCCAACCTTTTACCATCTTTCTATATGTTAGATACAAATTGGGTGATGATGAACGAACATCATACCACTCGTATTTTTTATTATTTTGTCCCAAAGGCGTTGTAATGCCGTAGCTCTGTTTAAATTTTGGGACATTTTTTTAAGCATGTTGTTATTTATGTTATATTTGTGAATTCATTTCCTTACTAATCTATTTCTTTCTGTTTTCTTTTCTTTGGCATGCATCATAGACATCATCATATACTTGAAGTTTATTGGCCTCGAGATAGTTATCAACCCAAAGGACTTTCATGGAGGACCAGGTTATTTCAGTGATAGAAGATCATGCAGTAGTCAGGGCACAGTCAGAAAAAAATCAAAGGGAGGATGGAGATTGCCTCGAGAAGGGTTATGTGTCAATATTGCCGGAAAGGGTCAAAGTGGATCTTAGACAGAATAATCTCCGAGGGTTAGCCGACATTTGGAACCAGTGGAATGTATCAGAGAAAGAAGCCTTCACTCAGAAATATGGAGACATAGCACTCTTAATTCCGATTCAGGTCAATAGTGGGTTGATTCAGGCTATGGTACAGTTCTGGAATCCTGCTTATAGATGTTTCACTTTTAACGAGGAGGATATGACACCACTGATCGAAGAATATTCGACACTGTTACGTATTGAATGTCCTAATCCTGATCGGATATATTTGAAGGAAATGAAACCTTCAGGTCTTAAGAAGAAAGTGGCTAGGATCACTGGAATGGATACAACATGGGTTGAGAGTCATGTGGACACGAAGCAGAAAAATGGGTGCATTCCGTGGGAAACTCTCCGACTGTTGATATTGGGTTGTTCTAACAAAGCAAAAGCCAGGGACATCTTCGCTCTAGCCATCTACGGGTTAATCATATTCCCGAAGATATTGGGTCATGTGGATATAGCCGTGTTTGATTTCTTTGAAAAGTTGGAACTAAAGATCAACCCATCTCCGGCCATCATAGCTGAAACTATCCGATCCTTGAATTTTTGTAAAAAGGCCGGACGAGGGAGGATCAAGGGGTGTGTACAACTCCTTTATATTTGGATTCAAAGTCACTTTTGGAAGATAGAAAATGTTTCCTTCAAACCATACATGAAGACTTTAGTTCCGATTAAGGAATTCCTTCAAAATGATTGGCCTAAGGAAGGGAATGAAGAGAAATGGGTCAACATGTTCCGGAATCTAAAAGGGGAGATGGTGACTTGGAGAGCTCCATGGATGGTTCCTGTGCCGATTATGTACAAATGTGGGGACAACCCGGGAGTTCCACTGCTCGGAATTTGGGGGTCTGTGAGTTATGCGCCTCTGTTGGTGCAAAGACAGGTGGAGTCTCGGCAATTCACACCCATGACTCATAATTTAAGATCATCAGAGTTCACTTATGGGGAAGATGGATATTCTGGAAAAGTGCGGGCAGCGATCGAAGCATGGAAGAAAACTCAACGGATAAAAGTGGCCAGATATGCCGACACCGTCACACCTGATTATTTGGTATGGAGGAAATTAAGGGTTAATGATAGACTATTGACATCAGATGGGGAGGAGATCCAGTTCATAAATCCGCCACCGAGGGAAATGCCATCAGAATTAGAAATTACAAGAGCGGAATTTGAAAAAGAAAAGGCCCGGATGAGTAAGGAAATTGCCCGACTGCAAGAAGAGCTTGAAGACATGAAAAAGAGGGAATCAGCTCGGGAAAAAGAGAAGGAACAGATTAAGAGAGAAAGGGACACCGTTAAGGACGACCTTCGAGGATTGCATTTGGAGAACAAGAGATATCGCTTTGAGCTCAGATTTGAGGGGACTCTCAAGACTTCCGGGGAATGGGAACAAGAAGTCAAAAACCTCAAAAAGGAGAAGAATTATTGGGTAGAAAAGGCAAAACACGAGGAAGCCCGAGCAAATCAACTTGAGAAGAAAGCTAGGGAGAGCTTACAGGGTGATGCTTGTGCTAACACGTCTAAGGGCCGTGAACAAGTAGGGATCAGATGGAAGAGCAAGGCAGTTAAAGGAGGACATTGAAGAAGGTCCAGGATCCGAGGGAGTTATTATAGGACTAGTATCTTGTAATAGTTTTTAGGAGAGACAGATTATCATGATCTTTTGTTCCAGGAAATCAATGAAAGACCGTTTGGTTGGAATTATCCCGGGGCCAATACTTTAAATAGTCATCTAAGTTCATACACTTAGTCATTTACTTAGTTGTTCATTCATTAACACTGATTCATTCATTCATTTATTCATTTTTTATAAAATAAAATAAGAATTGTGTCAATAATTTCTAATCCATGGTTTTTTAAAAAAATAAAGGTACAATTGGTCGCACTCAGAAAGAACCAGATTTCCAACACTCTTACAATACTCGGTCTCGAACAAAAGCCATGGAAAATGATCAGCTTGCCAGAGTTGAGAGAATGGAAAGAATCCAGAAAGAACTACAAGAACAGTTGACTAAGTCTCAAGAAGATACACGAGAACAGATGACGAAGCTCATGGAGATGATGGGCAATATGATGAAGCAGAAGTGGCCTGGAGAGAATTCAGCTGCTGGAATGGGGGCAGTAAATCTGGAGGATAGACCAGAAGTGGTACAGAGAAATGGCCAGACATCCCAACCTATGGGAAATGAAATTCCAACTGGGGCAGCATCCTACATCTACATCCAGCCGGCGGCCGAACCACAGAATTTCGGTCCAAAAAGGGGTAACACCGGAGTTGATCCAATTGAGGTTGAGGTTCCAGACTTCGAAGAAATGGCAGAAAAGGAAAGGGCCAAAATGACTAAACTGAAGAGGGTCGAAACTGCTGAATCTGAGAAGAAATATCAGTTGTTGGAAGAAAGGCTAAGGGCAGTGGAAGGAGCAGAGTTGTTTGGCAGCCTAGATGCCAAAGAGATGAGCCTGGTACATGATCTAATAATTCCACCAAAGTTCAAAGTACCAGATTTTGAAAAGTATAATGGGACCACCAACCCATCAGCTCATCTGACTATGTACTGTAGAAGGATGACAGGGCATGAGGATAATGAAAAATTGCTTATTCATTGCTTCCAGGACAGCTTAACAGGGTCAGCCACCCGATGGTACAACCAACTCAGTCGTACCAAGATTCGTTCATGGACGGATCTGGCCAGGGCTTTTATGGAGTATTATAAACACGTTTCTGATATGGTACCAGACAGGCTGTCATTACAGAACATGGAAAAAAGGTCCAATGAGACCTTCAAGGAGTATTCACAGAGGTGGAGGGACCTGGCAACACAAGTGCAACCCCCTTTAACCAACAAAGAAACCACGGTGCTTTTCATCAACACATTGAAGGCACCTTATTATGACAGATTGGTGGGAAATGCTACCAAAGATTTTGCGGATATGGTAATATCTGGAGAAATGATTGAGTCAGCCATTAAGAGTGGAAAGATGGAAGGGGGTGAGTCTGCTACCCCAAAAAGAGCTTTTCCTACAAAGAAAAAGGAAGAAACCCATGCAGTAAGCTTCAACCAATACCCTTACACACCTCCTACACCATACACACCACCGAGGCCTTATACCCCTACCACACCTTATACACCTCCTACACCATACACACCATATCCGGGGTATAATCCTTATTACCCTAATATCAACCACCTTACCCAAAACCCGTTCCCTTATACCAATATACCACAACAGCCATTCTCAACTGGCATATCCCCTCAAATCACCCTTCCTAGAAATACTGTTCCTAACACACAAGGGCCTGCGCGTAATGACCAACGTTCACCAAGGAACGATCAAAGAACCCAATTTGATCCAATTCCCACTACTTACGGTGATCTATATCCAAAACTGTTGCAGGGTCAACTTGTTGCACCTGTGTACCTAAAACCTTTGACACCTCCATATCCAAGATGGTACAATGCAAACACCAACTGTGCATACCATGCGGGAATCCAAGGACATTCAATTGAAGATTGCCTAGCCTTCAAAAGAAAAGTCCAAAGCTTGATTAATTCAGGGGTAGTGAAGTTTGGATCAAAAAATGGGCCGAACGTAGCTGGAAATCCGTTGCCCAATCATGCTGGGAATCAAATGAATGCAATATTGACCGGAGGGGACAGAAGATTAAAGAGGGATATTGGGGAGGTTAAGACTCCGATGATGACAATATGGGCTGAAATGGTCAAGGCAGAATTGGTGGAAGGTACGAAAGATCTGAAAATGGTAGCAAGAAGGGTGCATGATTGGTGCCCGTTCCATAAGAGTGAAGGCCATGACATACAGAACTGTGGGGACTTCCGGGTTAAAATCCAAAGAATGATGGATAATGGGGTAGCCCAATTCTATGAGGAGATAGAAGGGGAAATAGAAGTCATTGAAAATACAAGTGGCTATGGGATAGGAAGACCCCTAATCATCTACTATGATGAACCGGAGGAAAAAGTTATGCCAGCCATGGAAGAAAATGCGCCCAAATTAATCATTGATTTACCTGTTTCCTTTCCATACAAGGAAAACAAGGCTACACCATGGAAATATGACTGCAGTATGGTTATGCCCGGGTCTTCAGGCCAACAGGATATTACAGGTGTGGGGCATTTAACCCGAAGTGGGAGGTGTTATGCTCCGGAGGCCATTGAACAAGGGGTAGCAGGGAAAGACAGAGGAATTGACAAAGGGAAGAAGGTCGTCGAGCCAATCCGCATTGAGAAGGATTTGCCGGAGGAAACAGAGAGGGGATCAGCCCCGATTAATGGAATCAAAGAGCCAGTATGTGAAAAAGAAGCTTGTGAGTTCTTGAAATTTATAAAGCATAGTGAATATAGCGTGGTTGAACAACTGCAACGTCAACCAGCTAGGATTTCAATCTTATCTTTGCTTTTAAATTCAGAACCACACAGAAAGGCTTTATTGAGAGTATTAAATCAAGCGTACGTGGCCAATAATATATCAGTGGAAAAGCTGGATAGGTTGGTGGGAAACATCGCAGCTGATGACTTCATATTCTTCAGCTATGAGGAAATACCACCCAATGGTATTGGATCAACAAAAGCTCTCCATATAACCACTACTTGTAAGGGGCACATATCACCGAGGGTCCTTCTGGACAACGGTTCTTCACTAAATGTGATGCCTTTAGCAACCTTATCCAAGTTACCAGTGGATTTATCCTATATGATACCGAGTTGCACGGTGGTCAGAGCTTTTGACGGAACCAGGAGGGAGGTTATGGGAACCATTGAAGTTCCTTTGGAAATAGGCCCGTGCACATATACAGTGAACTTCCAGGTTATGGATATCAATCCATCTTATAACTGTTTGTTGGGAAGGCCATGGATACATTCAGCTGGGGCTGTACCCTCGTCTCTTCACCAGAAACTAAAATTTGTGATGGAGGGTCGGTTGATTACGGTATCAGGGGAGGAAGACATAATAGCCTCCGCATCCACTGAATCTCCTTATGTGGAGCCGAATGAAGAGGCCGTGGAGTGTTCTTTCCGGTCTTTGGAATTTGTAAATGCAGTTTTTGTCGCTGAAGGACAAAAAATTCCAAAACCAAAGCTGTCCAAGAACACAAGGTTGGGGGTAAAAACCACCGTAGGAAAAGGCTGCAGGGCAGGAAAAGGTCTCGGGAAATATCTTCAGGGGATGGCTCGAGCCATAGAGGTAAAAGGAAAAAAGGACCGATTTGGCTTAGGATATCTTCCAAAGGCCCATGAGAAAAGAAGACAGGTTGAAAAGAATCGACAAAGGAGGATGGCCCGTTTTGCGGGTATGGATATTGAGTGGGAGCCTATGACATTCCCACCTATCCTTCACAACTTCCGCTCAGCTGGTTCTCTGTCCGGAGAAAAGAATTCTGATGATGTACTTGTGATGATAGAGAAAGCCTTCAAGAAATTCCAGGTGAATGGTGATGAACAGATGAATGATGTGGAGATCTGCATGACTGGGAAAGACAGAATTGAAAGAGAAAGTGCTAGCTGGATGGTGCGACCTTGTCCACCAGGATATAGACTAACCAATTGGAGTGCGACTGAGTTGCCCATAGTCTTTAAGTCTATTCCAAAGTAATACTTTTTAAAAAAGCAATCTTAATTATCTTTACCCAGAGATATTAAGTTTTTTTTGTAATGGGCTTTTCAAGCATTTTCATTCAATAAATAACAAGCACAATGCATTATCCATATTGATGTGTCCATATTCTTTCATTTTTGTTATTCATTTTCTTTTCTATATATATATTTTCCTATATTGTTTTTCTCCACCTATTTACAGGTGTACGGATGCAGAATATGAGGACCCTCCTGTCAGTAATTCTGAAATTGATTTTGAAAGACCCATTTGCACGGGTGATTTTGAGGCTAATGAAGATACTGAGGATTATGATCTACCTCCGGATTTATTGAGAAAAATAGAACAAGAGGAGAAGCAAGTACTTCCTCATAAGGAATTATTGGAAACAATAAATTTGGGAAATGATGAAGAGATAAAAGAAATCAGAATTGGAACTTCATTGTCACCATTAATAAAAAGTGAATTGATAGCTTTGCTCCAGGAGCATGTGGATGTATTTGCATGGTCATACCAAGATATGCCAGGGTTAAATCCGGATATTGTGGTTCATAGGCTCCCTTTAAGGCCAGAATGCAAGCCAATTCAGCAAAAGTTGAGAAGAATGAGGCCTGATATGCTGTTAAAGATAAAAGAGGAAGTGAAGAAACAATTTGATGCTGGATTCCTAGAGGTGGCAAAATATCCAGAATGGGTGGCAAATATTGTTCCAGTACCGAAGAAGGATGGCAAGGTGCGGATGTGTGTTGATTATCGAGATTTGAACAAGGCCAGCCCTAAAGATAATTTCCCTTTGCCCCATATTGATACTCTGGTGGATAATACAGCGAAGAGTTCTTTATTTTCTTTTATGGACGGATTCTCAGGATATAATCAAATCAAGATGGCACCGGAAGATATGGAGAAAACCACATTTGTTACAATGTGGGGCACCTTCTGCTACAAAGTAATGCCATTTGGATTGAAGAATGCTGGGGCAACATACCAGAGAGCCATGGTGACCTTGTTTCATGATATGATGCATAAGGGAATTGAGGTCTACGTTGATGATATGATCGCAAAGTCACAAGGAGAAGAGGAGCATATTGCGAATCTTAAGAAGCTCTTTGAACGATTAAGGAAATTTAGACTCAAGCTAAATCCGGCAAAATGCACTTTTGGAGTCACCTCGGGGAAGTTGTTGGGTTTTGTTGTCAGCAAAAGAGGAATTGAGATTGACCCAGATAAAGTGAATGCCATTCAGAATTTGCCACCACCTCGCACTCAAAAGGAAGTAAGAGGCTTTCTAGGGAGATTGAATTACATTGCTCGGTTTATTTCACAGTTGACCGACAAATGTGATCCAATATTTAAGTTACTTCGAAAGCGTGATCCAGGAGAATGGGATGAAGGGTGTCAGATTGCTTTTGAAAAGGTTAAGCATTATTTATCAAACCCACCAGTATTAATGCCGCCGATCCCGGATAAACCAATGATACTGTATTTATCAGTATTTGAAAGTTCCATGGGTTGTGTTTTGGGGCAGCTTGATGAAACGGGAAAGAAAGAACAGGCAGTTTACTATCTCAGCAAAAAGTTCACAGACTATGAGTTGAAATATTCGTCGGTAGAAAAGTTGTGCTGCGCCTTAGCTTGGACTGCTCGAAGACTCAGACAGTATATGTTGTACCACACCACGTGGTTGATTGCCAAGCTAGATCCAATCAAGTACATGTTGGAAGCACCTTCTCTGTCAGGGAGGACGGCAAGATGGCAGGTTTTATTGTCAGAGTACGACATTGTATACGTAAGTCAAAAAGCTATCAAAGGCAGTGCAGTGGCGGAATTCTTAGCAAGTCGGGCAGTGGAAGATTATGAGCCGTTGAACTTTGACTTCCCAGATGAGGATTTGATGTATGTGTCGCAAGCAGATGAGATTCCCCTAAAGAAGAAAGTGTGGAGAATGTACTTCGATGGCGCATCTAATGCCATGGGGCATGGAATCGGGGCAGTGCTTATATCCCCAGAAGAAGACTGTTATCCTTTCACTGCTAGATTGGATTTTGATTGTACAAACAATACTGCTGAGTATGAAGCATGTACTATGGGCCTTCGTGCCGCGGTGGACAGAAAGATCAAAGTATTGGAAGTCTATGGAGACTCAGCCTTGGTAATTTACCAGTTACGAGGAGAATGGGAAACCCGAGATTCAAAGCTAATCCGATACCGAGAACTCATACTGAGTTTATTAGAGGAGTTCGAAGAAGTGAATTTCAATTACTTTCCTCGAGAAGAAAATCGAATGGCGGATGCTCTGGCTACTTTGTCATCGATGTTTAAAGTGAATGAAGGGGCAGAAGTTGTGCCGATCAAGATGAGCATATACGAGTCTCCTGCCCACTACTTGAGTATCGAAGAAGAAGCAGATGGTCTCCCTTGGTATAACGACATCTTGCAGTACATCAAGAGTCAACAGTATCCAAAACAAGCGACAGAGAATGACAAGAGGACTCTAAGAAGGTTAGCAATGGGTTTTGTTCTAGATGGCGAGATTCTCTACAAGAAAGGGAAAGATCAAGTCTTGTTGAGGTGTGTCGGGTCTGCCGAAGCTCGAAGAATCATAGAAGAGGTCCATGAAGGGATGTGTGGCACCCACGGTAATGGTCACATGCTTGCTAAACAGATTATGAGGACAGGGTACTATTGGCTGACCATGGAAGGTGATTGTATCAGTTATTCCCGGAAGTGTCATAAATGCCAGATTTATGCAGATAAGATTCATGTGTCGCCATCACCTTTACATGTCATGACTGCACCATGGCCTTTTTCAATGTGGGGAATGGATATGATCGGGCCTATTACCCCAAAAGCTTCAAATGGACATCGTTTCATCTTGGTGGCCATAGATTATTTCACAAAGTGGGTAGAAGCTGCGTCTTATGCAAATGTAACGAAGTCGGTGGTATGCAGATTCGTCAAGAAAGAAATCATATGCCGTTATGGGTTGCCAGCAAGAATTATTTCGGATAATGCTCTCAATTTGAACAATAAGATGATGAGAGAAGTGTGTACTCAATTCAAGATCACACATCATAATTCGGCACCTTACCGTCCGAAGATGAACGGCGCAGTAGAAGCAGCTAATAAGAACATCAAGAGGATCGTTGAGAAGATGACCAATGTGTACAAAGATTGGCATGAGATCCTGCCTTTTGCTCTTCATGCATATCGTACTTCGGTCCGCACATCTACAGGGGCAACACCGTTTTCTTTAGTATACGGGATGGAAGCAGTGCTACCTATTGAAGTTGAGATCCCTTCACTTCGGGTTTTGATGGAAGTTGGCCTAGAGGAAGCAGAATGGGTTAAAGCTCGTTATGAACAGTTGAATCTCATTGAGGAGAAAAGATTGAAAGCAATTTGTCACGGGCAGTTGTATCAGAGAAGGATGATTCGAGCCCACAACAAGAAAGTTCGTCCCAGACAGTTCCGAGAGGGGGAGTTGGTATTGAGGAAAATTCTCCCTATAGTGAAGGATCCAAGAGGAAAATGGGCTCCAAATTGGGAAGGACCTTATGTGGTAAAGAGAGCTTTTTCTGGAGGAGCATTGATTCTAACTCGGATGGACGGAGATGATTTTAGACATCCCGTAAATGCTGATGAATTGAAGAAGTATTATGCTTGAAAAAAAAAAAAAAAAAAAAAAAATTGTGATGCTGTGCACATGAAAATTCGAATGATTCCAAGTGTAAAAATAGAAATTCTATATATCTATTTCCCCTGAGAATTGCTTTTCAAAGAAAATATTTATGCTTGATATGATGAATGGCCGTTTTTCATATTCCTTCCACTAAGAAGAAATTATCCTTAGTCACCCCTTTGAGCCTTAAGAATTATTTCTTTCTTTGAACCTTGATCAAGGATCACCCTCTACACTGGAGGGCAAATGCGAGGAAAGATAATAAAAAATCATGGCAAAAAGAAAGCCATCAAAAAAATCAAAAAAAAAAAAAAGAGGGGACAGATGTTTCCAGAATGAGTTCTCCTCATGAAGTGATCCTTGATCCCATCACCCTTAAACACATTTTGGGCCTATTTATCCTTCCTTTCTAAAACTAAACCTTGGCCTACATTACATGCTTTGAAAGCCCATTTTGATCAAGCAGGGATATTTAATTTGGAAGATATTTCTCAGAATCCATCCCATCTTTTGGATTGATATTTTTACTGTGGAAGCATTTAGAATTATCAAATGCAGAACCAAAAAAAAAAAAAAAAAGGAGAGGTTTAAGCCGAAAACCCTAAAGGGCGACTTAATACCGAACGGAGGAAACTTGAGTTGAAAACCTGTAAAAGGCAGCTTAAGTACTAATCAATGCTCCGTGTAATGGGGAAGAAAGCATCTTACAATCAGAGAAAAGGGGAACAATGCAGTCTGATGTAACTACAGAAGGTAAGAGGTTACCCAAGTGAATTGCTCATTCAAGAGAAATTTCAGATGGTTTGAAAAAGGAGGGGTCCAAGATATTCCGCATCCGGGGCATCTACAGCCTATAACCTTATATTTGTTTCTTATATCCTTGACATTTATTTTTACCATTTTAAAACATTTCTTCAATAAATTCTTGTCATCCTTTTCATGACAATTTTTTATTGATTCATATTCTTTTTCATATACTTTTAGATGCATTATGGTTGTTATTAAATTGAATGATGTTTAGTAATAAAAATCTTTAAGGGATTTCAAAGTATTACTAAGGAATAGATTTAAATCTTGGAAAGGTTTGGAAAGTTCACCAAGAAAAGAAAACAGTGAACGTGGTGGAGACTCCATTGCGTAGTCAGAAAATCTGTGAACTTCAGCAAAAGACAGAAGCTGAGACTATTTGACAAGATATCTTGAGTGAAGGATCCCTCAAGTGGGGCATCAATGAACAGTTGAAGACTCTGTCCTGAAGTCATATAATCTGTGAACCTCAAAGAAACCATGGATTAGAAATTATGGCATAATCATTTGATTGCATTTATTAGGAAGCATACAAGCATTTGCAAAAGCATAGCATTCTCATCATTGCATTTAGTTAACAGTGCAGATATCAGGCAAGCTTGGACTTCCCCAAGAAGAAGCTCGTTTTGCTTCTCAAAAGATTCAGAGTTTGAGATTGCCATCAAGGTATTTTCTTTTGCTTTAAATCGAATTCATTTTGTTTTATCAAATGAGTCGAGCTTTGAGATCATCGTCGAAGTATTTCCTTTTGTTTTAAATCGAATTCATTCTGTTTTATCAAATGAGTCGAGCCTTGAGACCATCGTCGAGGTATTTCCTTTTGTTTTAAATCGAATTCATTCTGTTTCGTCAAATGAGTCGAGCCTTGAGACCATCGTCGAGGTATTTCCTTTTGTTTTAAATCGAATTCATTCTGTTTTATCAAATGAGTCGAGCCTTGAGATCACCATCGAGGTATCTCCTTTTGTTTTAAATCGAATTCATTCTGTTTCGTCAAATGAGTCGAGCCTTGAGACCATCGTCGAGGTATTTCCTTTTGTTTTAAATCGAATTCATTCTGTTTCGTCAAATGAGTCGAGCCTTGAGACCATCGTCGAGGTATTTCCTTTTGTTTTAAATCGAATTCATTCTGTTTCGTCAAATGAGTCGAGCCTTGAGACCATCGTCGAGGTATTTCCTTTTGTTTTAAATCGAATTCATTCTGTTTCGTCAAATGAGTCGAGCCTTGAGACCATCGTCGAGGTATTTCCTTTTGTTTTAAATCGAATTCATTCTGTTTCGTCAAATGAGTCGAGCCTTGAGACCATCGTCGAGGTATTTCCTTTTGTTTTAAATCGAATTCATTCTGTTTCGTCAAATGAGTCGAGCCTTGAGACCATCGTCGAGGTATTTCCTTTTGTTTTAAATCGAATTCATTCTGTTTTATCAAATGAGTCGAGCCTTGAGATCACCATCGAGGTATCTCCTTTTGTTTTAAATCGAATTCATTCTGTTTCGTCAAATGAGTCGAGCCTTGAGACCATCGTCGAGGTAGTTCTTTTTGTTTTAAATCGAATTCATTCTGTTTCGTCAAATGAGTCGAGCCTTGAGACCATCGTCGAGGTATTTCCTTTTATTTTAAATCGAATTCATTCTGTTTTATCAAATGAGTCGAGCCTTGAGACCATCGTTGAGGTAGTTCATTTTGTTTTAAATCGAGCCCATTCTGTTTTATCAAATGAGTCGAGCCTTGAGACCATCGTCGAGGTAGTTCTTTTTGTTTTAAATCGAATTCATTCTGTTTCGTCAAATGAGTCGAGCCTTGAGACCATCGTCGAGGTATTTCCTTTTGTTTTAAATCGAATTCATTCTGTTTTATCAAATGAGTCGAGCCTTGAGACCATCTTCGAGGTATTTCCTTTTGTTTTAAATCGAATTCATTCTGTTTTATCAAATGAGTCGAACCCTGAGACTGTCGTCAATATATTTTCGCTAGTTTTAAAGACCTCCGGGCACCATTTTTCTTTTGAAAATCGAATTCGTTTTCTTAAGACGGATCGAGCCTTGATTAGTCAGGGAATTCAATTTAAGGACAAATCTTCAATTTACAGCTTATTATCAAAACAAAAAAAAAAAAAAACAAAAAAAAAAAATGATAGAAAAGAAAACCCCTTTCCCTTTCTTTCATATGTGATATCACTGACCGTACAAAATTAGTGTTGGTTTATCTTTGCCTGATTCCTGATTCTCAGCAATAGCCAAAGAGGGGCAGTTGTAGACACCTAATTTTGTCCGGACCACTAAAACAGGTATGTTTTCTTCCCATATTGATGTTTCCGAGTATAAAAAGACTGTTTTCATCCTGCAGATGGTACTCCGAGACTTAGTTTAAGAGGGCGAGCACAAAAAGTCAAACTTGAAAAAGTCAACCCCGAAAAAGTCAACCCCGAAAAAGTCAACCCCGAAAAAGTCAACTATTGAAAAAGTCAACCCACTTTCACAATCAAGATTTTGAGTTCAATTGAAAAATGGCGAAAGAATTTTGATAATCCGAGGTCTACATTGAAAGATATGGAGTTCGGAAGTTGGGATTTGGAGATTCAGTAGAAAAGAAACCCTAATCCGAGAAATTTGGGGAAAAGTGCTTAAACGATCAAACTGGTCAAATTGAAGGTTCCAAATGAAAGATAAGCACTGACTACGGGTAATGGAGAAGTCACTTGCAAGAAAAACCGAAAGAAAAGTCAATCCGGGAGAAAACCGAGAATTAGAGTTTTTAGTGGATTTCGGTGAAATCGGGAAGAATCACAGAAATGGCCCGACTTGGTAAGACCAAATCCCTCAATGGATGAATAATGGTTAAAAAGGATGGCCCAAGGCTCAGATTGAAGAAAATCTGAAAATCGGATTTGTTTTGAGCAAAACCGGGTTTCGGAGGTAAAAGGGCAAAATTGGAAAAATTTGGGAAAAATAGCAAATGGACTCCGAAAATTATGGAAAATTTGTCAATCTCATTCTTAAATCATTTGAAGGAGATTGGCGAAAGAAAATCTTGATTCCGAGTTCGTTTGCAAAATGGCCAAATCCCGGGCTTCTTATAGAGTAATTCAAAAAGGAAAATCCCGGAAAAATAGCAAATGGACTCCAAAAATTTTGAAATTTGGAAAATCTCATTTTTAAATTATTTGGAAGAGATTGGCGAAAGAAAATCTTGATTCCGAGTTCGTTTGCAAAATGGCCAAATCCCGAGCCTCCTATGCAGTAATTCAAGCCGATAAATCCCGAAAAAATACCAAATGAGCTCCAAAAATTATGAAAACTTCCAGATCACACTTTTTAATTATTTTGAAGAGATTGGTGAAGGAAAATCTTGATTTGGAGCTCGTTTAAAAAATGGTAAAATGTAGGGGCATAAAAGGGCATTTTTGGGAAGAAAAAATCCAAATAAATAGAAAACGGACTCGGATAATTTTGAAAACTTCCAGAACTCAATATTTTATTATTTTGGAAGTATTAAAAAAATAAAAATTGAATTTGGAGTCCGTTTGATATTTACTTGCATCCGGGGGGCAAAATGGTCATTTCACCCAAGCAACCGAAAAGGGCTTTTTTTGGCCCTTCAAAAAATCAGAGTTGGGCTGGAAAAGAGAAGTGCTGGAATGCCCAAGCCCAAGGAAAGGAGGAAGCTTATAATTATTTTTTTTTTTTAATCAAGTGGTTAAAAATCAAGAGTTAGTTAACCATTCTCTTTGATCAAGCCATGGTGAGTAAACCACATAGGTTAAGAAAGATGTCAACATTATTTTTACATAGAGAGGGCTGAGATGCTAATCTAAGGGTGGTAATTTCATGACTTTTCATCTTGAATTATTAGCCATTTGATGGAAAATAGGTTACACAAAAATGACAACATCTTTGAGGCTATATAAACATCATTAAGGCCAACCCTAGAGAGGCACATTTTTGGTTTTTTTCTTTTCCATTTTGGCTTATTTCTCTTAGTTTTTCTTAGTTTTTATCTTCTTGGTTGAGAGCAAAAAAAGAAAAGTTTAGAAAAAAAAGGAAAGTTTGAAGAGAAAAGCTTGAAATATTAGCTTCTTGAGGTTGCTCTTGAGCACCAACTCTTGCACTTTCATTTTCTATTCTTGTTTTTTGCTATTTTAATCTCTACTTGGTGAGTTTTCATTTTAGAATAATGTTTTTTTTGTTCTTCCTTCATTTCCTTTCTTAAGTATATTTTATTTACATTTTGTTTTTACAATAAACTCACCATGGCCAAATGGCCTACATTATTTATTTTAAGTTGTTGTGTTGATTCATTTTACCATATTGTTTATGCTATTTTCTTGTTTTTGATGTTTTAAATGTTATGTTATTTCATGTTCTTAAGTTATATTTAATTTGGTTGCTTTATTTGTTGCCATTTATGTCTTAGATTTCATGTTTTTGCATTTTTAATTTTCTGTTTTCATGTTGTTTAAATTTGAGCATGTTTTAGAGTTAGCATATTAAGTGTTTGTGAAAATGCTTGTGTGATTCTTTGCATGATTCTTGTTTTATATCTTAGTGAGCATGTTTTAGACTTAGTATATTAGGTGTTTGTGAAAATGCTTGTGTGATTTTTGTGTTATGACTTAGTTTTTCATGCTAGTATGCCAAGTGTTTGAGAAAATGCCATGCTTGTTGGAGCTTGAGGCCATTTGGCTACTCCATGTGTTTTGCATTGTGTGTTGCATTTTTTGTCATGCTAGTTGTTAGGTTTTTGCATTTGCATGATATTTGGTTGGATTTTTGAATTAAGCATGCCTTGTGTTTGTAAAAATGCCATGCATGTTTTAGGTCTAGGTTACATTAAATGCCATGCAAGTTCATGTTAGGTCTAGGCCATATTATTTATGTCATGCATTTTCCTTACATTTAGGTTTAGATCCATGCATTATGTTTGCTGCATTATTTCATGCATTTCATATTCATACCACTTGAATAATGACTTGAGCCAATTGATGGTTCAAAGTCATGCTCTCTTGAGCACACTTGTGGAAAATTAAGTTTGTCAAGTTGATTATTCTACCTTTGTGATTTTTTTTTACTTAGACAATTTTTATCTAACTTTAAAAAAGTCTTAGCTATTGTTTGGAAATCATTTTATGAGTTTCAAATATTTTTACTTTGATTTTTAAATGATTTTATCAAAGACAAAAAAATGTGCTAGCAAAGCAGTTTTTTTTTTCCTCCAAAAACTCGTACATCTCTGATTTTTCTGGGAATTCATCTTTGATCATAAAATTAAGCCGATTTTTTATCGTGTAGTTTTACATGTCCTGAGTCTCCAGTAATTTTTTTAGAATTTTTGGAATTTTTAAAAATAGGGTAAAAAATCGTGGATTAAAACTGGACAGTGGAGTCAGAATTGAATTTAAAGAAAAACAAAGCAGTTTTTTCTCCTCAAAAAACTCGTACATCTCTGATTTTTCTGGGAATTCATCTTTGATCATAAAATTAAGCCGATTTTTTATCGTGTAGTTTTACATGTTCTGAGTCTCCAGTAATTTTTTTAGAATTTTGGAATTTTTAAAAATAGGGTAAAAAATCGTGGATTAAAACTGGACAGTGGAGTCAGAATTGAATTTAAAGAAAAACAAAGCAGTTTTTTCTCCTCAAAAAACTCGTACATCTCTGATTTTTCTGGGAATTCATCTTTGATCATAAAATTAAGCCGATTTTTTATCGTGTAGTTTTACATGTTCTGAGTCTCCAGTAATTTTTTTAGAATTTTTGGAATTTTTAAAAATAGGGTAAAAAATCGTGGATTAAAACTGGACAGTGGAGTCAGAATTGAATTTAAAGAAAAACAAAGCAGTTTTTTCTCCTCCAAAAACTCGTACATCTATGATTTTTCTGGGAATTCATCTTTGATCAGAAAATTAAGCCGATTTGTTTTCGTGTAGTTTTACATGTCCTGAGTCTCCAGTATTTATTTTAGAATTTTTGGAAGTTTTAAAAATTGGGTAAAAAATCGTGGATTAATACTGGACAGTGGAGTCAGAATTGAATTTAAAGAAAAATCATTTTTCTGTTTTGGTTAATTTACTTAGAGTGGGCTGATTAGGAGGGTTAGCTACTGACTTAGGATAATTTATAAGCCTTTTTAAACTCTAAAAATGGTTTTTCAAGTCCCGGGTTAAGGGTAGCCAAGTCCGGATTTTTTAAACTTAGGAAATTAGAGCCATTTAAAAAAATTCTAGCCCAGTTTTTATTTTTAATTCAAGCTTCTCAAAATTATTTTCAAACAATCACAAAGTATTTTGGTTTTAGAATATTTAATTTGACATATTTTCCTAAGGTAGCCGGATATCTTTTTAGATATACGGATTTCCTTAATTAAAGGAAAAAATACATTTCATGCATTGCATTTTTATATTCATGCATTTTATATAATATGTGATTCTTGTTATAATAATTTCTATGATATTGTTATTATTTTGATTTATATTTTTGATGTTATATGGTTTATCATATGATTTGGAATATTTCATGATATCCCATGCTTTTATTTAGTCATTTTTTTGGTCATATTATTTAGCATATACTATGTTCATGCACTATTATTTCTATTTTTATTTTCATGCATATTATATGGTAGCATTATTTCATATTCCATTTCATTTAATGTATATGCCATATCATTCATGTTTGCCATGTCATTTAGGTTGCATTATATTATTTAGATTTTGCTATGTCATTTTATTTATGTCATGCATATACATGTTCATTTATTTTAAATGTTTTCAAAAAGATAATGGTTTTCAATAAAAATAAAGATATTCCCGAGTTAAAATAATTCATGAGTTCTCTACCGGGTTTGCTGGAGGGAATTTCATCAATTATCATTAATAAAGGAATATCTTTCTTTCAAAAGAAGAATGATTTGGAAAGTTTTCCAAAACTAATAAAAATTTCTATATTTTGCCACGTTTGTTGGGGAATATAGGAAAATTTTGAATTTATAAATTCCGGATCATTTTCAATAAAAAAATGGAATTATTTTTAAATTGGGAATTAACTTGAAATACTAAGTTTAAAACCAACTTTTTACCGAGACTTGAGATAACACACGATTAATAAGGTACCGATTTATACGGGCGTTGTGGGGGTGCTAATCCTTCCCCACACGTAACCGACTCCCGAACCCGCTTCTTTGATTTCTCTGGTTTAAAACGCAGACTTGAAATTGGTTTTTAAAATGTTTTAATTAATTTTTAAAATATTTTATAAAACCGGTTTTAATAGGTGGCCGATCACACCTAGCTAAAAAAGATTGGTGGCGACTCCATGTCTTTTTTAAGGTCATTTTCAAAACCTTCATTTTTTTAGAGGAATTAAGTCGACTTTTCCTCGATTTTTTAATGTCACATCTAACGAATAATAAAGTCTTGCGATGAGACGTTATTTTTTAGGTTGCGACAACTGAAATAACCTGACACTCCATGAAAGTCCTTTGGGTTGATAACTATCCCGAGGCCACTAAACTCCAAGTGTATGATGATGTCTATGATGCGTGTCAAAGAAAAGAAAACAGAAAGAAATTGATTAGTAAAGAAATGAATTCACAAATATAACATAAATAACAACATGCTTAAAAAAAAATGTCCCGAAAATTTAAAAAGAGCTTCGGCATTACGACGCCTTTGGGACAAAATAAAAATTTATTACGAGCGATATGATGTTCGTTCATCATCACCCAATTTGTATCTAACATATAGAAAGATGGTAAAAGGTTGGAAATGTTCCTCCATGTGTTCTTAAACTTCGGGTATCTAATAGAAATCCGGCATGGCTTCGCCTAGGTTCACTATATGAAAGTGAATCGGTTCTAAGGCCCCGAATTGTTCCTTACTGTCGCCGGTGAAGGCTAGTAAGGCACCCCGATAAAAGCGGGTTCAATTCGTTAGAGTATATTTTCCTATGCCCGTACGGAGGATTATCACGAAGGCGTTAGGTACTTTATACTCCGAAAGTGTTTCACTAGCCCATACGGAGGATCATCACGAAGGCGTAGTTACTTTACTCCCACTTAAAAGGACGGAACCCGGGTAGAGGATTCATGTTATGCAAATGCAAATACAGTGTGTGAGGAGGAACAAAATAAACCTGTCACCACCTATTCTATACCCCTTATTTTAAATACCCTACTAAAATCAAACAATGTAAAGCATCAATCAAACAAACATATAAATATATGCAACAAAATAACCAGAGAACAAATAATAATATGAATGCACATGACGATGGATATATTTAAAACATTTTATTATTTTAAAATTCTCTTTTATTTTAAAAATATGGGAATTAAAATTAAATACCAATTAAACCAACAAAATCGAGACTTAAATAACACACGACTAATTCTAGGCCTGACACTCTAAAAAATCCCCAGCGGAGTCGCCAAGCTGTCGCAACCTAAAAAATAATAACGACGAGTCTCATCGCAAGACTTTATTATTCGTTTTCCTTAGGCGTGACATTTAAAAAAAAAAACGAGGAAAAGTCGACTTAATTCCTCTAGAAAAAACGAAGGTGTTGATACGTGATCCCGGATCGCGGGGAACCGTTCGAGTGAGGGGAAACAGAAGTAGAGGAAAAGACGACTTAATTCCTCTAGAAATAATAAAGGGTCGAAGGTATGAAAATGGCCTCATAAAAAGACATGGAGTTGCCACCAATCTTTTTTAGCTAGGTGTGATCGGCCACCTATTAAAACCGGTTTTGTAAAACATTTTGAAAATAATTAAAATATATATTTTTAAAACCAATTTCAGGTCTGCGTTATAAACCAGAGAAATCAAAGAAGCGGGTTCAGGTGTCGGTTAGGTGTGGGGAAGGATTAGCACTCCCGCAACGCCCGTATACCTTATTAATCGTGTGTTATCCCAAGTCTCGGTAAAAAGTTGGTCTTTAATTTAGTATTTCAAGTTAATTCCCAATTTTAAGAAAAATAATTCCATTTTTAATTGAAAATTATCCGAAATTTATTAATTCAAAATTTTCCTATATTCCCCGACAAAATCGGCAAAATATATAAATTTTTATTCATTTGGAAAACTTTCCGAATCATTCTCGTTTTTTGAAAGAAAGATATTCCTTTATTAATGATGATTGATGATATTCCCTCGAGCAAACCCGGTAGAGAACTCATGAATTATTTTAACTTGGGAATATCTTTATTTTTTATTGAAAATCATTATTTTTTTTCAAAACATTTAAAAATATGAACATGAACATGTATGACATAAATAAAATGACATGGCAAATCTAGATAATATAATGCAACCTAAATGACATGACATAATACAAATGACATAGTATATTCTAGGTAAAATAAAAAAAATCCTAAGTATCATGGTATATTCTAAATGAGATAAAATGATTTAAATGACATGGCAATTCAAAATGATATGACATATTTTAAATGACATGGCATGTTATAAATGAAATAACCTAAATGACATGGAATATGATCTAAATGACAAGAAATGACATGGAATTAAAATAATGCTAACATATAATATGCATGAAAATACTAATAAAAATAATAATGTATGAACATAGTATATGCTAAACAATGTGACAGAAATAACTAAATAAAAAAAGGATAGGATATCATGAAACATTAAAAAATCATATGGCAAACAAATATAAGATCATAAAATGTGAATTAAAATAATAATAATAATATCATGGAAAATATCATAGCAAAAATCACACATTTAAATAAAATGCATGAACATGGAAAATGCAATGCATGAAAAATGTATTTTTTTTCCTTTAATTAAAGAAATCCATATATCTAAAAAGATATCCGGCTACCTTAGGAAAATATGTCAAATTAGATTTTCTAAAAAAATGAAACTTTGTGATTGTTTGAAAATAATTTAGAAGAAAAATAAAAATAAAAATCCTCACCAAACCCTTTTAAAATGGCTCTAATTTTCTAAGTTTAAAATCCCGAACTTAACTACCCTTAACCCGAGATTTATAAAATCATTTTCAATGTTTAAAAAGGCTTAGAAACTACCCTAAGACAGTAGCTAAAACTTCTAGCCAACCCCCTCTAAATGTCTTAGCCAAATTCAACCATTATTCTCCTTTTAATTTCAAATCTGCCCCTACTGTCCGGTTTTGCCACACGATTTTTTAGCCTATTTTTAAAAATTCTAAAAAAATACTGGAGGCTCAGAACATGCAAATCTATACGAGAAAAAATTGGCTTAATTTTCTGATTAAAGATGACTACCCAAAAAAAAATTGGAGATGTTCTAGTACTGGGTGAAAAAAAACTGTTTGTCAAAACACATTTTTTGCCTTTGATAAATTCATTCAAAAACCAAAATGGAAATTGTTGGAAATCATCCTTAAGACCTAAGGACAGTAGCTAAACATTTAAAAAACCTTGGACAAAATTGCTAAGTAAAAAAATCACCAAGATAGAAAGATCAATTCGACAATTCCTTAATTTTCCACAAGTATGCTCTAGAGAGCATGACTTTGAGCCATTAATTGGCCTAAGTTACAAATCAAGTGGTAATGACATGTAATGTATGAAATGCATGAAATTTATGGTCTAAAGATCTAAATGATAAAGGAAATGCATGACAATTCATGGCAACCTAAATGCCTAGCATGAATTTGCATGGCAATTAATGCTATCCTAACTCTATATGCATGCAATGCTTGATAATGTAAATGTGACTAGGACCTAATATGTTATAAATATGCATGAAAATGAATGTGACCTAAGACCTAAATAGCATATTAATGCATGACAATACCAATGTGATTTAAGACTCAATATGCATGGCAATACCAATATGGCCTAGACCTAAAATATAGTGAGCATGCATAGCAATACCATGAACATATAATGACTCATGAAATTAATGTCAATGCTAGAACAAACAATAGCTAATACACAATGTCAAGATATGATAATGCAAAGCATGTTACCTAAACAAAAATACAAATGCATGACAAGGCAATGAATACATGAAAAGGCCAAATGATCACATGAGATTCTAATACAATCCTATTTAGTAAATGACATAAGTACATGACAAACCATATTAAAATGCATAATGTCATGGCATTTTATATGACATATAACATACCAAAATCATCATGCACAAGCTCATGGCATGGAAATGCAAACAAGTTAAGAAACAAAAGAAAAATGCACATGCAAGGCAACAAACATGGTATTACCGAATGGTCATGGATCATAATGATGGCATTTTTATCATAGCCTTTTCATAAACACAAGACATACTAAAATCAGAATATGCAAGTTCATGACATGGAGATGTAAACAAACTAAGAAGCAAAAGAAAAATGCACATGCAAGGCAAACATGGTATGACCGAATATGCATGAAACAAAACTATGAAAATGCAAACATGAAATACATGGTACATGAAAAAAAAAAAGCACAACATGGATACATGAACAACAATGGACGAATATGCAAGGATGCAATATCAAGCATAGACATGAAATATAACACATATAGCATAGAAAATAATGTAAAGAAAATGTATACACAAGATTTAACATAGACATGCATAAATTATAAGTAAAACAAGTAAGTAGAACAATGAAAGTTAAGCTCCATGGATGGTATCAAATGGGCATAGCCTCTCACCAAAACATAATCACTTGGTCTTGCCAAGATCATGAAGCCTTTCCATCTCATCAAAACAGAAAATAAACCATGTAAAACAGAAAATAAGGTAAGCTTCATGGATGGTGTCAAATGGGCATAGCCTCTCACCAAACCATATTCACTTGGTCTAGCCAAGATCATGTAGCCATTTCAACCTTTTTTGCTTCATATTTTGTAAAAATCAGAACCTTAGAATACTTTAAAAAAACTTGTATAAATCATTTTTTCACAACAACATGCAAGGAAGAAAGAAAAGAAAAAAACAAGGCAGAAAAATGAGCCATTCGGCCATGGCATGGAACTCCAAGAAAAAAATTATTTCCACCATTTTAAAGAAGAAGAAGATAGTGAAAACATGAAGAAACATTAAAAAACTTTATTTCTAAGAAAAATGTTGTAGGAAAACATGATTGAAAAACCAAGAAAACACCATGAAATGAAGAAGAAAGCTAGACTAGAACTTGGTAGAGATGACTACCTTCAAACTCTCTAATGAAAACTTTTTTTTCCTTTCTTTCAAAACCTTTTTTCTTGCCAAATTAGCTACTGTTTTCCAGCCAAAAACCCCTGAAAAAATGAAACTCCTCCTCTCCCTTTAGCCTTGGCGGAATCCACCCTTAACCATTGGATGAAAATTGCACTTTTTCTCCTTTAATCTTGGCCATTAGATGTAGATATTTTGATGACAGCATAAAAATGTCATCTTGCCAATTGATTCCAGCCCTTAAGATGTGTACTCAGCCCTTGTATTAACCTTAGCCATTAGATGCAAAAGAGGACCAATCCCATGTACTCACTTGCTTGCCCCTCTTGAATGCCTACCCTTGGATGAGTTGTGCTCTTCCATTCTTGGTCATTGGATGAAGCCAACATAAAAATGATATCTTGTAGATTAAATCCAGCCCTTAACATGTGTACTCAGCCCTTGTAGATGGCCTAAGCCATTAGATGAAAAGGGATAATCCCATGCACTCTCTTGCTCAACCGAATTGATGCTCACCCTTGGATGAATTGTGCTCATCTTTTTTTCCATTCTTGGCCATTAGATGAGCATTCTTTTATGACAAATAAAAATGTCATTTTGAAATTTAAATTTGGCCATTGGATGGTGCATTCAACTTTCCTACAAGGCACCTAAGCCATTGGATGAAGGGAGGACTATTTGCAAGGTGTTAGTGATAGCATGTGGCATGATAGTGACTAAGGAATTAAATTGCTTAAGCTTCCTTCTTCTCCTCTATGTTGGCTGACCAAAGGAACAAAAAAATCCCAGCAATTTCTTCATCTTTCATATTTTCCTCAATTACCAATTTGCCCTTTTTAGTTTCCTTGGTGAAATGACCTTTTTGCCCCCCGAACTTAAATACTCCAAATTCGAATTTTTTTTTTCAATACTTTTGAAATAATAAAAAATTAAATTCTGGAAGTTTTCAAAATTTTCCGAGTCCATTTGCTATTTATTTCGGATTTCGAAATTACCCCTTTTATGCACCCGAACTTTACCATTTTTTTAAATGAGCTCCGAATCCAAATTTTTCTTCACCAATCTCTTTCAAATAATTTATAAATGTGATCTGGAAGTTTTCATAATTTTTGGAGCTAATTTACTATTTTTTCGGGATTTATCTGCTTGAATTACTTCATATAATTTTTGGAACTCTGAATCAAGATTTTCTTTCTCCAATCTCTTACAAATAATTTAATAATGAGATTTGCAAATTTTCAAAATTTTTGGAGTTCATTTACTATTTTTTCGGGATTTATCCTGTTGAATTACTACATAGAAAACCCGGTATTTGGTCATTTTGCAAACGAACTCCGAATCAAGATTTTATTTTTCCAATATCTTCCAAATGATTTAAGAATGAGATTTGCAAATTTTCAGAATTTTAGGAGTTTATTTGCTATTTTTTCGGGATTTATCTGCTTGAATTACTACATAAGGGATCCGGTATTTGGCCATTTTGCAAACGAACTCCGAATCAAGATTTTCTTTCGCCAATATCTTCTAAATGATTTAAGAATGAGGTTTACAAATTTTCAGAATTTTTGGAGTTCATTTGCTATTTTTCCCATATTTTCCAATTTTACCCTTTTACCTCCGAAACCCGGTTTTGCTCAAAACAAGTCCGATTTTTAGATTTTCTTCAAATTGAGCCTTGGGCTATCCTTTTTTAATCATTTCTCATCAATTAAGGGCTTTAGATCTTCCGAATTGGGCCATTTCTGCAATTTTTCCAAATTTCACCGAAATCTACCAAAAAACCCTAATCCTCGATTTTCTTTCGAATTGACTTTTCTTTCAGTTTTTCTTTGAAGTGGCTTCTCCATTACCCGTAGTCAGTGCTTACCTTTCATTTGGAACCTTCAATTTCGACCAATTCGATCGTTTAAGAACTTTTCCCCAAATTTCCCGGATTAGAGTTTTCTTTCTACTGAATCTCCATAACCCAACTTCTGAACTCCATATCTTTCAATGTAGACCTCGGATTATCAAAATTCTTTCACCGTTTTTCAATTGAACCTCAAATCTTGATTTTGAAAGTGGGTTGACTTTTTTAGTAGTTGACTTTTTCAGGGTTGACTTTTTTTGGGGTTGACTATTTTGACTTTGACTTTTTATGCTCGCCCTCTTAAACTAAGTCTCGGAGTACCACCTGCAGGATAAAAAAAAGTCTTTTTACATTCTGAAACATCAATTTAGGAAGAAAATGTACCTGATTTAGGGGTTCGGACAAAATTAGGTGTCTACACAGTCCCTATACTATAGTTAAAAGTGCATTTTAGTCCCTGTACTATAGAAGTGAGTAATTTAATCTTTGTACATTTGAAATTGGTGCAAAAAAAGTAAAATGGCAACTGTGTTAATGGGAAACCATCTAAATGCTGACATGAACATGTGAAATTGACAGAAAAGATGATTAGGAAAAAAATGATGACGTGTCAAATTTTTTTGCTCTAGTGGAATTTAGAAAAAATAATTTTTTTTACCAAAATCCCTCCCTTACCCGTAAAAATATGTCATCAATTTTTTTTTAAGTCATCTATTCTGTTAGTTTCTAAATTCAACCTGAGAAAAAAATTTGACACGTTATCATTTTTTTTTCAAGTCATCTATTATGTCAGTTTCACATGTCCAAGTTAGCATTTAGACGGTTTTCTATTAACACAGTTATCAATTTTACTTTTTTGCATAATTTCAAATATATAATGACTAAATTACTCACTTTTATAGTATAAAGATTAAAATACACTTTTAAGTAGAGTATATGGACTATCTGAATACTTTAACTAAGAATTTACAGTGTGAGAGCTTATTAAGCTGAAGGCAGGTCTAAGGCACTTTGAGCCCACAAAGGGGAAACTGAAAGTGAAAAAAAAAAGGTATATGATTGGTGGGGTGGGTGTATGGTCCTCTCAACAGAGAAAAGATTTTTGGACAAAATAAAAAAATGGGGTCACTGCCAAAAATTTAGCCCATCACAAAAATCCCAAATGTCTCTTATATAGAACAAAAAAGACAGACTTTTAAATGTTGGCATTTGGATTGATTGATGGGTATTTGGGCCTCACCTCCACCCTTTTTTTTCAAGGGACAGACAGATGCTTCCTGTCTACACATTATAGGCTAAGGAAGAAAAAAAACTGAAAAAAAAATAATAATTCAAATCTTAATATTTGGTTCGGTTTTAATTTAATTTAATTTTTATTGAATTTGATTTAATTTTGGTTCGGATAATAATAAGTTTATTCGGTTCAGTTTAGTTTTTGAGATTTTGAGTCTAACCGAATTCTATTATCACCATGACATATAATACCCTCTTTGCAACAAATGCATTTCATCCCAAAAATGTCGACCAAATTTTTGTTCATAGAAAGAAACCCAAAAATTAAGAAAAAAATATATAAAAAAAAAGAGGGCCTTCTCATTATGTAAAAAAAAAAAGCAACGAAAAGCAGAATAAAGAAGAAAGCAGTGGTGTCTTCACTTTAGGCCTTTGATAAGTCTCCATAGTTCACCTGGTGAAGAGGACAAAAGCATGGCCAACTCTGCATGCTGAGCCCTCCACACATTTCATGTGTACTTTGGTAATAATGTTGGACCCCTTTTTTGGCTCTCTTTCTTTTCTTCTTGTTTATTTATTTATTGTTTGTTTGTTTGTTTAGATTGTAAGTGTAAAATATAATTGTATATTATTTTTGTAGGTACCAAAAATATGAATATATATATATATTTTTTAAAACAACCCCACCAGCTTAAATTAGAGGTGCTTGTGAGTCGAGCTTGGGTCCGAATAAAAAAAAATTGCTTGCCTAAACCCAATTCGAAAGCCTATTTTATAATTAAAAATATTTAAAAATCATCTTATATTAATATTTTTATATTTTTATAGTTAAATTTAAATAGAAATAATTTTTATTTAAATAATAATCCGAGCCAAGTCGAGCTTATTTGGATTATCAAAAACCCTTATTTCAAGTCCGACCTAATTCGGATCGAATCTATTTGGTTGGATTGATAACCCAACTCGTAGACAAGTCTAAATTTAAACCATTATGTCTTGAAGACTTGAACAAATTCAAAATTTTAAGGCATATTCGAACTTGAAAGAATGAAAGTTCTAAGTTATTCATGAATCGAGTAATATTGAAAAGTTTTTTTCAAATGCAATGCCTGTAAGAATTAAACCATGAGAAAAAAATGGTTAGGAATTAAGGTGGAGTAAACTTCTTTAATCCCAAAATAGATATTGCCCATATATAACCAGGTGATATCTTTCATTCTAATTAGATTTGTTCGAAAATTTTCTTATTCTCTTACTTAAGCTCTAAACTGGACAGGTCCGAACCATTTCGCAAATCCGGTTCACTGTTTAAATAATATTAAAAAATTAATTTTTTATATTAATATAAAAGTTAAATAAAAAATAACTTTTTATTACATAAAAAGTAATTCGAACCGGACTAAACCAAAATGAAAAAATTCTTATCCAAATCCGGCCTAATACGAGCCAGGTCTGTCGAACCAAACGGGTTGCACGACCCTTGATCAAGTGTAATTCTAACAATAAAGTTTGAAATAAATACTGAATTCGAGTCTTGCCATACCAATAATTTGAGTTAGAAGAATGGAATCATGTTGTACAATCTAGCCTACGAATCAAAACATTTTAGTACTCTAATTAAGGAATGCGTAATGTTATGTAGACCGAAAAACAACTGCAACTGCTCTGAAGACGATGAAGGAAATAGAAACAATGACATAAAGTGTATGTAATGTCGATTTCAAATACAACTTCTATGTTTGATCTATTTCGACTCATTCATATTTTTCAACTCTAATTTCATATAATTAAAAACTATTCTATTTTGACAGTACTTAATATCTAAGTGTTGAGCGTTTGACCTTTTTTCTATACGAGAAAAGATTTTTTTGTTCAAATTGAAAGCGAGAATAGCTAAGAAGTTTTTCGATGCGAATATTGTGTGATCAAATTCGATGATAGATTCTTAAAAAGAAATAATCTCATTGATTCTTTTATTATTATGCAAGTAATAGTTTTTAATTTGATATTTTCGTAATTATATGTGTTAATTTATTTAATATACAAAATTTAAATTAAATAATATCACAAACATGCACCACTTTGAGCTAAATATCCCAACTGAAACCATGATTGACATTACTATTACTAGCAGAAGAATCAAACAAAAATTCAAAGCTTGCATTAGTATCAAAAGAGAACATCCAAAAAATGAAAACCTCCAAAACAATAATTTATGAAAATCAATTGTAATTTTTGCCCATAAATTAAAAAAAAGTGCCCATAATGTTTTTTAAAAATCAAGGAAAAAAAGGGAAGAACCTCTTAGAAGTTAGAACCAATGATAAAAAAAACCCAGTTCAGATCAGATTGGTCGGTTCAATGAAAATCGATAGATTCGACGATTCAACCACTACCATAGAATCGGATTAAAGTCAAACCGGTAAAAATCGATACAAGCCGGTTAAAAATCAGAAATCTGAAAAACCCAATAAAACCGGAAATAATAAATTTTTTTTATTGTTTTTGAACTTTTTTTTTTTTAACCCAATTGGCTACAAATTAAAAGATCCAAAAACTAAAATCGAAAATAATAACTTGTATTATTTATTTGTTTTTTTTTTTTAATTAAACCGATAAATTCAATTGATTCAACTAAAAATCGATAATCCGATCGATTCGACTTTCAATCCGATTTTTATTCACTGGTTAGAACCGAGAAGATGAATATGAACAGATGAAACAAACCCGTAAAAAGAAAGCTTCCAGAAACGAAAAGATAAGCCCATCTGATTCATACAAAACATACCCAATCAACAAAGCATAATTTTTCCAGCTCATTTAAAAGACCAACTATTGTCTTCTAAAACAAATTTAAAACCACCCACCAATTTGCGGCCGACCCTGCCAAATCAGCTGTCAAATGTCTCAAAATCAGAAGTGCCATCCAATTAGACCCATAGGAGAAGACTCCTTTGTTTAATATTATCATCATTTAGTTTTAAATTGGATGAAGATCTATAGCTTAATATAATAACTATCCCCAATTCAATGAGACGAGAGAATTAGACATTTTGAATTAAAAGTTGATTGACACTTAAGTATAAGTATTAAGGGGGTTGGGAGGTTAGTTTAGGTATTTTAATTATTTTTTTTGTTAGGAAAGAAATGAAGAAAAGAAAGAAAAAAGAAAGAAAGGACAGGAAAGGAAAGGAAAGGAAAAGAATGAGAAAAAGTTATGTATTCGTGTCGTTTTTGTGTTCGTATTATTTTTTGTATGTGTTTAAAATATTATAAATTTATATAATTTTTACACGTTGATAATTCGTTTTATGTAGATTTTAATATGTTCGCATATTCGTGTCGTGTTCATGCTATTTTTTCGTCTTTTCAAAATATTATAAATTTATATAATTTGTAGATGTTAATAACTCATTTTATGTAGATTTTGATACGTTCAAAAATTAATTCGTGTTCATATTATTTTTCGTGTTCGTGTTATTTTTTTGTGTGTTCAAAGTATTATAAATTTATATAGATTTTTACATGTTAATAATTCATTTTATGTAGATTTTGACACGTTCGTGTATTTGTGTTGTGTTTATGTTATTTTCGCCTCGTGCCGTATTTTAATTATTTTTTTATGTGTTCGTGTCGTGTTTCAATTCATCCAAATATTTTACATAGTTTGTCATGGTGATCCAATTTAGAAAAAATTTTGTGTGTTCGTGTCGTATCTCAATTCATCCCATATTTGCATAATTTGTTATAATGATTCAATTTAGAGAAAAATTATATGTCTGTAACATGTTCGTGCTATTTTATCATGTGTTTAAAATATTATAAATTTATATAAATTTTTACACGTTAATAATTCATTTTATGTAGATTTTGACACGTTCGTGTATTTGTGTCGTGTTCGTGCTACTTTTTGTGTCGTGTTTTAATTATTTTTTATATATTGTGTTCTAATCGTATAATCATGTTGTGTCCGAAATTGTCAAGTCTAATTGACACTATTCAAATAACTCACAAATTTGTGTCACGCTTCACCATGTTCATATTATTTTTCTTCTTATAATCGTATTCAAGGTATTATATATTTATATAAATTTTGACACGTTAATAATTCGTTTTATGTAGATTTTAACACTTTCGTGTATTTGTGTCGTGTTCATGTTATTTTTGTGTCATGTCATGTTTTAATTATTTTTTTCGTGTTATGTTGGTATCGTATAATTATGTTGTGTTTGAAATTGTCGAATGTAATTGACCATATTCAAATAACTTTCAATTTTATACCAGGTGTCGTATAAGAATAAGAGTTATTATTTTTCTAAACTATTATCTTTACTACTCTTGCTTTTTTATCTTTCAAATTTATTATAAAATGTTAATTCAAATTCGATAACATTCCGCAACGAAACGCAAACACTATTTAGTTAAAAAAAATAATAATAACATAACATTTTATAACCTCAATAGTTAATGAATATATTTGTATGTGTTTCTTCAAGGAAAAAAAAGTGTCTACATATTGTTATGGATAAATCAATAAATTAACAAAGACAATGATACAATCAAAGATTGACATATTTTATCATTTTTTTGAACAAACCTGAATCAATAGGTGAACTATATATGATTTCGTTTTTATAAATAATTGGAATTTTTTAATTTTATAAACAAAATTAAAAAACTGTTATATATTTTAATTTTTTAAAATTAGTTTTATTTTTAAAAATATATCCTAAAATATGTCTTATCCTATTAACTCTGCTTATAAAATCTAAAAATTATACTGATAATAAATAAAATAATTTATCATATATATATATATAACCATTTAGCAATTGAAGAAATTAATTAAAGGCAATAAAAATGCAAGGTAAGTTTATGAATAAATTACCTATGGGCTGGTTTTAACCTATACATATACATATATATTTGTTAAGCCATTGAAAATTTTATTATAAAATAAGTTTAGAAATGAGAAATCATTTTCACATGCCCACCATTAAAATATCGAAGATGCCATATAGATACTAAAATCCAAACCAATCCTAAAACAAGAAAATTACAACATAAATCCAACACCCCAACTAACAATCAAGAAATGACTTTTTTTATAAAAGAAACACAAAGATAATTCCAATATAAAACCAACCTAATTGCATCCTTATGCAATATTTGAAAAAAGAGCTCCAAAAGGAAAATAAAAGTCAACCTCATTACAAAAACCGAAATTCTAAGGCTGATCACAAATCATCATGATTCACCTCACATCCAACCATCTCCTTCCTTGCAACGCACTAGAGTAGATAAGTGCGCAATAAAACAAAGGGTAAATTTGAAAAATATATCATCGACAATATAATAATTGTTAAATAGTATAATAAATAAGAATTATTTGAAAAAGAAAAATGAAAAAATAAAAAATTATTAAAAAATAAATTGTAAAGACAAAATTACACTTGATAAAAAAAACCTTCTCATCCCTTCTCCTCCTATTTTTTAATTTACTTTTTTAATTAAAAAAAATAAAACTAAATTTTTTTAATTTTAAAAAATAAATATTTAAATATTTTTATTTTTTAGTTTACTTTTTTTAATTAATTTTTTTAAAAATAATAAAATAATAAAATTAATTTTTCTAAAATTAATTTTTTTATTTTTTAAAATTTTAAAAAATAAATATTTAAATATTTTATTTTTTAAATTTATTTTCAATTAAATTTTTTTTAAAAAAAATAATATTTCCTTAATGGGAGGAGAAAGGAAAAAGAGATTTTTTCATTAAGAACAATTTTGTCTTTACAATATCTTTCCTAACAATTTTTAACTTTTTTATTTATCTTTTTTTAAATAATTTTAACATATTAGACTATTTAAAAATAAAATGACTATTGAGGGGTATGTTTTTCAAATTAATCCTAAAACAAAAAAGGGAATAATCCTTCACAAATTAAGACAACCAAGTTGAATGTCCTTCATAACGCAAATTAATCACATTGACAACATCAACCAAAATCAAAGCAGTAACCAACTCCATTAAATACCGATAGACAACCATAAAAAAAAAATCAAAATTCACCAGTTAAACAAGACGATCCCACTTAACTGCTGAAACAACAAAATGAATTAGCAATAATAATATTTAGAACCAATAGAAAAACATTAAGCTGAACTTGAATTGGACCACAACCTTACAAGTACTGATGTTTCAGTTTTGGTGCAAATTTCATTTTATAAACCTTTTATTTTTTTATTGGCATCTATTTTATGAGCAAGTTTATATACCAATATATTTGAGCATTTGGTTAAAAGAAAAAGAGAAAAAAAAGAAACAGAAATATATCTTAGTCAAATTTAATTAATTGTCAAAAATAATCCCTTATTTGTTTTGTATTTGAAATTTGATGATGAGAGGGGTTTGTTTTGTGGACCTACGCTTACACCAAGTAAAAGCAGGAATGGCACATGGATGCATGTGCAGAAACCTCTTGTGGCGACTCTAACGGCCGGGCCTCGATAATTTTTTTTGTTTGTTCAAATTCGGATCGGATTTAAAAATTTGTTTTATTATTTAAAATATTTAAAAAATTATTTTATATTTATCTATTTTATAATTAAATTTAAATAAAAATATTTTTTATTATGTGAACAGTAATTCGAATCAAACCGATCCAGATTATTAAAATTTTATCTCAAATTCGATCCAATTTAAGACAAGTCTGTAAAATCAGACGATAGCCAAGTCTGTGAACTGGTCTATGGCCCAACCCAACAAACTAACCCATAAGATTGAGGAAACAGCTATTCCATTGACAGCTGCTTGAAGAACAGCCTAGTGCTTGACTAAAGATGGCAACGGATCGAATATTTATCTTTTTTTGTAATATCCGAATCTGTAAAACTGCTTTAAAATCTGAATTCATTTATTATCCGTATTAAATATGAATATTACTATTTGAATCCGAATTAAATAACATTATCTGTCGGATATCTGAATCTATTAAATATCCGAATCCACTAATTATCCGAATCGAATAATTATAAATATCTGAATCCGCACTATCCATTGCCATCCCTAGACTTGACCAAACTTGATTTTGAGATTTTAAGGTTTTTCTCTTTAAATAATTCTAGTTTTAATTATTCGAATAGTCAGCTTATTTTCCTGCTTCAATCATTTTTTGTTTCTCCATCTGACAATATGCAAATCTTCGTCCATGCTCTTCTTTTCCTTTGTTTCCAGCTCTTCCAGACCTTCTTAGACATCAGTGTTGAGCCTAACTCAAAAGGTTTGCTTAGCCCTGGATTTGCAAAATTGCTGAATTTAGGCACATCTGACAACAGGGCTCAGGCCCTTTGCACCCATTTATGTGGGTCTTCACTCTTCAGCATGATATATAATGATTATAAATTGAATTTCGGTTTTGCAATTACTCAAAAATTTAAATGCTCTTTAGTTTCAATTCTTGTTTGTAATTCAATGCCATTAGAATTATGAAAACATAAATAGATAATATGCAATTACTTTATAACCATTCAAAATTTAATTATTAATGCATAGAAATTAAAATAGGAGATTGTAGATATATGTTTTTTTTGCTATGAACATTATGCAGACACAATTCTCATAGGCAACGCTCCTTGCTAGCAGCGTTTTTTGGTCACGATGCTCTCTAACAGTGGCGCTTCCTAGAAGCAGTACTCCCTGATAATAGTGCTACATGGCAGTAGCGTTCCCTGGCAATAACGACCTTTCTCGGACTATTTCCTAACCTCTAAATGCTTCTCGATCATTGAAACACATTGATCTTCCATAGAAGCCCTTTTGGTTGAATATTATCCCGAGACTAATAACCTTCCATGTGCAACAATGATGACAAGAATGCATGAAGAAAAAAAAAAAAGAAGAAAAGAACATGAATTAGTAAAGAAAATAAATTCAAATAATACAAAAAAACATATATAATTCAAATCAAATCAAATCATTATCATTAATGGTGTCAACAAAATTTCGGCATTATAACACCCCTGGGACAAAATATCGAAATTTATTACGGGCAGTGATGTGCGTTCATTATCACCCAATTTGCAAAGGTAAACTTATTCGGAATGTAGAATAGAAAGTAAAATAATTGGAAATATTCCTCCATGTGTTCTTAGCTTTGGGATATCTATCGAAAATCTGGCATGGCTTCACCTAGGTTTACTATATAAAGGTGCATCGGCTCTAAAAGCCCCGAATTGCTCCTCATTGTCGCCGGTGAAGACGAGTAAGGCACCCCGATAAAAGCGGATTCAATTTGTTAGAGTCTATTTCCCTAGCCCATGCGGATTGTTAATCACGAAGGCTTAGGTAATTTAGTACTCCAGAAGTGTTTCACTAGCCCATGCGGATTGTTAATCACGAAGGCTTAGTTACTTTGCTCCCACCTAAAAGGACGAAACCCGGGTATAGGGCTCATGATATGCAAATGTACGTGTAGTGTGTGAGGAGAAATAACAAACCTTTCACCACCTATTCTACACCCCTTATTCTAAATGCCCCAACAAAATAAAACAATGTAAAGCATTAATTAACTAATAAATAAATGCACCAAAATAACCAGAGAACAATAATAATATGTATGCACATGAATATGGACATATTTCAAAACATTTTATTATTTTCAAAATTCTCCTTATTATTGAAAATGTGGGAATTAAAATTAAATACCGAATAAACCAAAAAAACAGAGACTTTGATAATACACGACTAATTCTAGGCCTGACTCTCTAGTGTCCCTAGTGGAGTCGCCAAGCTGTCGCAACCTAAAAAATAACGAGTCTTATCGCGAGACTTTATATTCGTTAAGTGTGACATTGAAAAACAGAGGAAAAGTCGACTTAATTCCTCTTAAAATAAAATTAGGGTTTGAAAATAACCTCGAAAAAAGACATGGAGTCGCCACCAATCATTTTTGGCTAGGTGTGATCGGCCACCTATTAAAACCGGTTTTGTAAAATATTTTAAAGTTAATTAAAACATTTTTAAAACCAATTTCAAATCTACATTTTAAACGAGAGAAAATCAAAGAAAGCGGGTTCGGGACTCGGTTATGTGCGGGGAAGGATTAGCACACCCCACAACGTCCGTATAAAAATGGTACCTTATTAATCGTGTTTTATCTCAAGTCTCGGTAAAAAGTCAATTTTAAATTTGGTATTTAAATTAATTCCCAATTTAAAGAAAAATAATTCCATTTTTAATTGAAAATGATTCAGAATTTATTAACTCAAAATTATTCTATATTCCCCAACAAATGTGGCAAAATATAGAAATTTTTATTTATTTGGAAAATTTTCCGAATCATTCTCGTTTTTTTGAAAGAAAGATATTCATTTATTAATAATAATTGATGATATCCTTCCCAGCAAACCCGGTAGAGAATTCATGAATTATTTTAACTCGGGAATATCTTTATTTTATTGAAAATCATTATCTTATTTCAAAAAAAAAATTAAAAGATGAATATGAACATGTGGACATAGTAAAATCTAGATAATATAATGCAATCTAAATGACATGATATAATTTAAATGACATAGTATATTCTAAATGAAATGATATAACCTAAGTGACATAATATATATTCTAAATGAAATGAATAACCTAAATGTCATAATATATTCTAAATGAAACAAATAACCTAAGTGCCATAATATATTCTAAATGAAATGAATAACCTAAATGACATGAAATATGCATGAAAATAATAATGCATGAACATAGTAAATGCTAGATGATGTGACAAAAATAAATGATTAAATGAAAAGCATAGGATAACATAGAATATTCACAACCATATATCAAACAATATAACACCATAAAACATAAATCAAAATAATGACATTACCATAGAAATTATCATAGCAAAAATCATATATTATATAATATGCATGAACATGGAAAATGCAATGCATAAAAGTGTATTTTTTTCCTCCAAATAAGGAAATCCGTATATCTAAAAAGATATCCGACTACCTAAGGAAAAGACATCAAATTAAAATTTCTAAAATCAAAATACTTTGTGATTGGTTTAAAAATAATTTTGAAAATCTTGGATAGAAAAATGACCATGGCCGAAATTCCAATTTAAAATGGCTCTATTTTCCTAACTTTGAAAACCCGGACTTGACCACCCTTGACTCGAGCTTTATAAAATCATTTTTAAAAATTAAAATGGCTTGGAAATCAACCTAGGACGGTAGCTAAGGTTTCTAATCAGCCCCCTCTAAATGCATTAGACAAAACAGAAAATTAATTTTCTCTCAAATTCAAATCTGACTCTAGTGTCCAGTTTTAAAACGTGATTTTTTTAAACCTATTTAAAAAATTATAAAAAATAAAAAAATATATAGGAGACTCAGAACATGTAAAACTCTATGGGAAAAAATTGGCTTAATTTTTAGACTTAGGATAACCTCCCAGAAAAATCACGAAAGTCAAGACACTGGGTGAAAAACTATTTTGCCAAAAATAATTTTTAAGCCTTTGATAAAATCATTCAAAAATCAAAGTAAAAATATAGGAGACTCTTCTAAGGACCTACAAACAGTAGCTAAAATTTCTAAAAGATTGGACAAGAATTGCATAAGTAAAAAAATCACAAAGGTAGAAAAATCAACTTGACAACTCCTTAATTTTCCACAATCATGCTCATGTGAGCTTGACCATAAGCCATTGATTGGCTTAAGTCAAAAATCAAGTGGTATGACATGAGATGCATAGCAAGTTTAATGTATGAAATGCATGATTTAAGGCCTAAATGACATAGAAAATGCATGGCATAAAGAATATGACCTAGACCTTACATGAACTTTAATGGCAATAAATGCAACCTAGACCTAAACATGGATGAAATGCATGGCAATGCAAGTGAAACCTAGACCTAAAAAATGCATGGCAATAACACAAACGCATGGCATAATAAGTCAAATACACAAAATCATGGCTTGGAAATGCAAGCCTATCAACTAGCAAGATGAAAATGTACATACAAGACATAAAACCATGGGGTAGCCGACTTGTCATAGGCCTAAATGATGAAATCCTAGCATGGCATTTACACAAACACATGACATACTAAATGCAAGACTAAAAAGGAAACATGCTAAACCAATCAAACATGATGTAAAGGCATGAACATAGCTAGACATTTTCACAAACACATAGTATAGTAAAATGCAAATCATGAACAACCTAAACATGTTGAAAACAGAAAATTAAAAATGGTAAACAAGGTAAGTAGACATGAAAACAAAATGATAAAATCAAAAATAGAGATAAGTAAGTAAAGAAGGTTAAAACAAGCTCCATATCTTTGTTATTTAAAATATATATATATAACATCAAAACATGCTAGAACATCACAACCAACATGAAATAAAGACCAAACACCAACCATATCCAAAAACATGACCATTCGGCCAACTCACAAACATAGTAGAAAAATTGCTTTTTTCAAAATTTTTCAAGAAAGCATAAGAGAGGAGCTTGAGGAGGAAGTTTAAAACACTTATTTCAAAACCAAAATCAATAGAAAATCACAAAATATCAAAGGAAAACAGCAAGTTAAGTATGGAAATGCAAAGAAAATGCAAGAGTTAGGTGCTTTTAGCTACCTTCAAAAGCTATTTTGCAAGCTTTTTTCTCTTCTAACTTTCTTTACTTTTCAAAACTTACTATTTGCTTTAAAAAATGGAGAGTGATCAGCCAAGAAGAAGTAGTTAAATGAAAAATATCCTCCCTCCTTGTAGTGGCCGAATGGCCCTAGAATAGTATAGAAGGTTGTTTTTTCCTAGCCAATTTTGATCCAATGGCCCTTAATCCAAGATGCTTTCTATGTAAAATTCTCACCCTTAGATTAAATAATCAGCCCCTAAAATATGATGTCATGAATGTGATGTCATAAATATGACATCATTCCTCTCCATATATTGGTCCATGTGTCACAATTTCAAAGGCTTTATCAAAAAAATAACTATCTTTCTATCCACTCTTAGCCCTTGGATACAATGGTTCAGCAAAATCACTCTTCAAAATGGGCTTGGCTGATTGACCTTTTAAATTCCAGCCCAGACTCCATTTTTTTAATTGCTAGAAAGGCCCTCTTCGGTTTCTTTGGTAAAATATCGTTTTTGCCCCCCAAACCTAATTAAATAGAAAACGGACTCCAAATCCAATTTTTCTTTTTTCAATACTTCCTAAATAATAAGAACTTATATTCTGGAAGTTTCCATAATTTTCTAAGCCCATTTCCTATTTTTTTCGGATTTATTTCCAAAATTGCCCCTTAATGCACCCGAACTTTTACCATTTTGCAAACGAGCTCCAAATCTGGATTTTTCTTCACCAATCTCTTCCAAATAATTTAAAAGTGAGATCTGGAGATTTTCAAAATTTTCCGAGCTTATTTGCTATTTTTTTCGGGATTTATCTTTTTTGAATTTAACTTAGTAGGCTCAAATTTTGCCATTTTGCAAATGAACTCCGAATCAAGATTTTTCTTCGAAAATCTCTTCCAAATGATTTAAGATTGAGATTTGAAAGTTTTGGGAATTTTTGGAGCTCATTTACTATTTTTCTCAAATTTTCCAAGTTTGCCCTCTTGTCTCCAAAGCCCGATTTTGCTCAAAACAAGTCCGATTTCCAGATTTTCTTTTTCTGTGCCTTTGTCATATATTGAATTGGAGTTGGTCCAAAAATGCCCAATTTTTATGATCAAATTCCCCTCCGTTTTGATTTTTCCTTTTTTCAGTATTGGGAATTTTCTTGTTTTTTCGTTTTTCCTCCAATCGGCTCTTTTCTTGGAATTACTTCAAACTGAGCCTTGGGCTATCCTTGTTTACTCACTCCTCATCAATTAGGGGCTTTAGTTTACTGAATCGGGCCATTTCTGCAATTTTCCCAATTTCACCAAAATCCATCAAAAACGCTAATTCTCGATTTTCTTCCAAATTGACTTTTCCTTCAGTTTTGCCTCCAAAGGGCCTCTCCATTACCCATAGTCATTGCTTATCTTTCATTCGGAACCTCCAATTTTGACCAAATTGATCGTTTAAGCACTTTTCCCCAAATTTTTTGAACTAGGGTTTCCTTTATACTGAATCTCCGTAACCCATCTTCCGGACTCCATATCTTTCGTTGTAGACCTCGGATTATCAAAATTCTTTCAACATTGTTCAATTGAACTTTGAATCTTGATTTGGAATGTGGGTTGACTTTTTTAGTAGTTGACTTTTCGAGGTTGACTTTTTTTAGGTTGACTTTTTCAAGATTGACTTTTTATGCCTGTTTTCTTAAGCTAAGTCTCTGAGTACCACCTGCAGGATGAGAAAAGCCTTTTTGCATTCTGAAAACATCACTCTAGGAAGAAAACATACATGATTTAGTGGTCCGGACAAAATTAGGTGTCTATAGTTGCCCCTCTTTGGCTATTGCTGAGAATCAAGAATCAGGCAAAGATAAACAAACATTAATTTTGTTCGGTTAGTGAAATCACATGTAAAGGAAAGGAAAGGGAGTTCTCATTCATCATTTTTTTTTGAAAGCTGTAAATTGAAGATTTTGTCCTTAAATTAAGTTCCCTGACTAATCAAGGCTCGACCCGTCTTAGGGAAACGAGTTCGATTTGCAAGAGAAGAAAAGACCTCGACGATGGTCTCGGGTCTTAACTTGTCTTATGTTCAGCTGTGTTTAAAATTCTGGGTATCTCCTCTAGAAGCTCCGGTTATCACCACTAAGGACTTGCTCATTTTTAAAACTGTAAAACTCTGGATATTTCCACCAGAGGCTTTGGCTATCACCACCAAAGACTTGTTCATTTTTAAAACTGAAAAACTCTGGATATTAACACCAGAGGCTTTGGATATCACCTCCAAAGACCTGCTCATTGTTTAAAACTGTAAAACACTGGATATCTCCACCAGAGGCTTTGGTTATCACCATCAAAGACTTGTTCATTGTTTAAAACTGTAAAACTTTGGATATCTCCACCAGAGGCTTTGGCTATCACCACCAAAGACTTGCTTATTGTTTAAAACTGTAAAACTTTGGATATCTCCACCAGAGGCTTTGGTTATCACCACCAAAGACTTGCTCATTGTTTAAAACTGTAAAACTCTAGATATCTCCACCAGAGGCTTTGGTTATCACCACCAAAGACTTGTTCATTGTTTAAAATTGTAAAACTCTGGATATCTCCACCAGAGGCTTTGGTTATCACCACCAAAGACTTGCTCATTGTTTAAAACTGTAAAACTCTGGATATCTCCACCAGAGGCTTTGGTTATCACCACCAAAGACTTGCTCATTTTTAAAAACTGTAAAATTCTAGAAACTTGTGCCCGGCGGTCTTAAGAATGGTGCCCGGAGGTCTTATCCATGATTCAAAAAGAAAACTATGCCCGAAGGTCTTAAGAATGGTGCTTGGAGGTCTTATCCATGATTTAAATAGAAAATACCTTGACGACGGTCTCAGGGCTCGACTCATTTGAGAAGCAGAACGAGTTCGATTTAAAACAAAAGGAAATACCTCAACAATGGTCTCAGGGCTAAACTCATTTGAGAAGCAGAACGAGTTCAATTTTAAAAACAAAAAGAAAGCACCTCGACGATGGTCTCGGGGCTCGACTCATTTGAGAAGCAGAACGAGTTCGATTTAAAACAAAAGGAAATACCTCGATGATGGTCTCGGGGCTCGACTCATTTGAGAACCAGAACGAGTTCAATTTAAAACAAAAATAAATACCTCGACGATGGTCTCGGGGCTCGACTCATTTGAGAAGTAGAACGAGTTCGATTTAAAACAAAAGGAAATACCTCGACGATACTCTCAGGTTTCGACTCATTTGAGAAGCAAAACGAGTTTGATTTAGAACAAAAGGAAATACCTCGACGATGGTCTCGGGGCTCGACTTATTTAAAAAGCAGAACGAGTTTGATTTAAAAGGAAGATACCTCGACGGTGGTCTCGGGGCTCGACTCATTTGAGAAGCCGAATGAGTTCGATTTGGGGAATCCAAAATTTTCTTGATTCCTGCAATGTTAGCCAAATGCAATGATGAAAATGACATGCTTTGCAAATGCTTGTATGTTTCCTAAGGATGAATGCAATCAAATGTTTGTGTCATGATTTCTGATCCATGGTTTCTTTGTGGTTCACAGATTATCTGACTTCATGATAGAGCCCTCAACTTTTCACAGATGCCCCAACTTGAGGAACCTTAAATCAAGATAAATTGTCAAACAGTCCCAGTTTATGACTTCGCTGAAATTCATAAATTTTTTGACTTCATCACAGAGTCTCCAACACATTCAATGTTTTATCTCTACTTGGTGAAATTTCCATCAAGATTAGTGGTTTCCAAACCTTTTCTAAGATTTAAATCTACTCCTTAGTAATACTCTGAAATCCTTCTATTTAAAGATTTTTATGTTTACTAATCATCATTCAATTTAATAACAATCAACATGCATCACAAAAATGTATGAAAGAAAGTATGAAATAAGCAAATGTCATGAAAGGGATAACAAGAATTTATTGCAACAAATGTCTTAAAATGACAGAGGTGAATATCAAGGATATAAGAAAACAAGTGTAGAGTAGTAGGTTGAAGATGCCCTAGATGCGGAATATCTTGGACCCCTCTTTCTTGAATTCATCTGAAATTTCTCTTGAATGAACAATTTACTTGGTAATTTCTCGACTTCCGTAATTACATCAGACTGAGTTTTTCCCCTTTCCTCTGATTTTCAGATACTTTTTCCCCCTTTTACACGGAGCATTGATTCAAACCTTAATTAGTACTTGAGCTGCCTTTTGCGGGTTTTCAACTTAAGTGTCCCTCATTCGGTATTAAGTCGTCCTTTGCGGGTTTTCGGCTTAAACCTCTCATTTTACATTCTTTTTTTTTTTTTCATTTTTTCATTTTTTTTTGGTGTTCACCATGCATCTGAGAATTCTGAAAGCTTCCAAAGTAAAAATGTCAATTCCAAAAGATAGAATGAATTCTGAGAAAAAAACCGTTCAAATGAAATATTCATGCTTGATCAAAATGGACTTTTAAAGCACGTAATGTAGGCCATGGATTGGGTTTAGAAAGAAAGGATAAATAGGCCCAAAATGTGTTTAAGGGTAATTGAATCAAGGATCAGTTCCTGAGGAGAGCTCATTCTTGAAACATTCGTCCTCTTTTTTGGACTTTTTCCTTTTTTCTCTTTTTTCACTTTTGCATTCTTGGCTTTTATTTGCCATTCTTTGATTTCACACTTTTTTGATGGCTCTCTTTTTGCCATAATTTTTTCCCCTCATATCTGCCCTCTAGTGTAGAGGGTGATCCTTGATCAAGGTTCAAAAAAAGAAAAAATTCCTAAGGCTCAAAGGGGTGACTAAGGTTTATTTTTTCTTAGTGAAAGGAATATGAAAGAGGCCATTCATCATATCAAGCATAAATATTCTCATTGAAAAGCAATTCTCAGGGGAAATAGATATAGAGAATTTTCACTTTTACATTTGGAATCATTCGAATTTCCAAGCGCATAATATCACACTTTTCTTTTCTTTTCTTTTTTTTCTTTTTTTTTTGTTCTTTTCTTCTTCAAGCATAGTACTTCTTCAATTCGTCAGCATTTATGAAATTTCTCAAATCATCCCCGTCCATCTGTGTTAGAATCAATGCTCCTCCATAAAAAAGATCTTTTTACCACATAGGGCCCTTCCCAATTTGGAGCCCATTTGCCTCGTGGATTCTTTACTATAGGGAGAATTTTTCTTAATACCAACTCCCTTTCTTGGAACTGCCTAAGACGAACCTTCTTGTTGTGGGCTCAAATCATCCTTTTCTGATACAACTGCCCATGACAAATTGCCTTCAATCTTTTCTCCTCAATAAGATTCAGCTGTTCATAACGAGCTCTAACCCATTCTGCCTCTTCTAAGCTGCTTCCTTCAAAACACGAAGTGAAGGGATTTCAACCTCAATAGGCAGAACTGCTTCCATCCCGTATACCAGAAAAAATGGCGTGGCCCTCGTAGATTGCCGAACCGAAGCACGGTATGCATGAAGAGCAAAAGGCAAGATCTCATGCCAATCCTTGTATACATCAGTCATTTTCTCAATAATCTTCTTGATGTTCTTATTGGCTGCTTCTACTGCCCCATTCATCTTTGGACGGTACGATGTCGAATTATGATGTGTGATCTTGAACTGAGTACACACTTCCCTCATCATCTTATTGTTCAAATTGAGAGCATTGTTTGAAATGATTCTCTCTCGCAGTCCATATCGGCATATGATTTCCTTCTTAACAAATTTGCATACCACCGACTTCGTTATATTTGTGTAAGAAGCAGCTTCCACCCATTTTGTGAAGTAGCCTATGGCCACTAAGATGAAACGATGTCCATTTGAAGCTTTTGGGGTAATAGGCCCGATCATATCCATTCCCCTTATCGAAAATGGCCATGGTGCAGTCATGACATGCAATGGTGATGGAGGCACATGAATCTTATCTGCGTATATCTGGCATTTATGGCACTTCCGAGAATAACTAATGCAATCTCCTTCCATCGTTAGCCAATAATACCCTGCCTTCATAATCTATTTAGCAAGCATGTGACCATTGGCATGAGTGCCACATATTCCTTCACGGACTTCTTCGATGATCCTCCGATCTTCGGCAGACCCAACACACCTCAACAGGGCTTGGTCCTTCTCTTTCTTACAGAGAAACTCTCTATCTAGGACAAAATCCTTTGCCAGTCTTCTCAGAGTCCTCTTGTCATTTTCTGTTGCTTGTTCAGGATACCATTGACTCTTGATGTATTGCAAGATGTCATTATACCAAGGGAGGCCATCTGCTTCTTTTTCAAAACTTAGGCAGTGAGCAGGAGATTCATATATGCTCATCTTGATCGGCACAACTGTAGCCCCTTCATTCATTTTATACATTGATGAAAAAGTAACCAGAGCATCCTCCATTCAGTTTTCCTCTCGGGGGAAGTAATTGAAACTTACCTCTTCAAATTCACAAACTTAGTATGAGCTCTTGGTATCGAATTAGCTCTGTATCTCGGGTTTCTCATTCTCTCCGTAACTGATATATCACTAGAGCTGAATCTCCGAAAACTTCCAGTGCTTTGATCTTTTTTGTCTATTGCAACACGAAGGCCTATAGTACATGCCTCATATTCAACAGTATTGTTCATACAATCAAAATCCAATCTAGCAGTGAAAGGATAATAATCTTTCTCCGAGGATATGAGCATTGTGTCGATTCCATGCCCTATGGCATTAGATGCACCATCAAAGTACATTTTCCATATTTTCTTCTTTTTATGGGGAATCTCATCTTCTTGCAAGACGCACATCAGATCTTCATCGGGGAAATCAAAGTTCAATGGCTCATAATCTTCCACCGCTCAACTTGATAAGAATTCAGCTACTGCGCTACCCTTTATAGCTTTCTGACTCACGTATACAATGCCGTATTATGACAACAAAACTTGCCATCTTGCCGTTCTTCCTGACAAAGAGGGTGCTTCCAACATGTACTTAATAGGATCTAACTTGGCAATCAACCACGTTGTGTGATACAACATGTATTGTCTAAGTCTTCGAGCAGTCCATGCTAAGGCACAACACAAATTTTGTACTGATGAATACTTCAGCTCATAATCTGTGAACTTTTTGCTGAGGTAATAGATTGCTTGTTCTTTCTTCCCGATCTCATCATGCTGCCCCAAGACATAACCCATAGATCTCTCAAATACTGATAAATACAGTATCATTGGTTTTTCTGAAACAAGTGGCATTAATATTGGTGGGTTGGATAGATAGTGCTTAACCTTATCAAAAGCAATTTGACACCCTTCATCCCATTCTCCTGGATCGTATTTTCGAAGTAGCTTAAATATTGGATCACATTTGTCGGTTAACTAAGAAATAAACCGAGCAATGTAATTCAATCTTCCTAGAAAACCTCTCACTTCCTTTTGAGTATGAGATGGTGGCAAACTCTGAATGGCCTTCACTTTATCCGGATCAATCTCGATTCCCCTTTTGTTGACGACAAAACCCAACAACTTCCCCGAAGTGACTCCGAAAATGCATTTTTTCGGGTTTAGCTTGAGTCAAAACTTTCTTAGTCTTTCAAAAAGCTTCTTAAGATTCACAATATGATCCTCTTCCCCTTGTAACTTTGCAATCATATCATCAACATAAACTTCAATTCCTTTATGCATCATATCATGGAACAAAGTTACCATGGCTCTCTGATGCGTTGCCTCGGTATTCTTCAACCCAACAGCATTACCTTATAGCAAAATGTTCCCCACATTATAACAAATATGGTTTTCTCCATATCTTCTGGCGCCATCTTTATCTGATTGTATCCTGAGAATCCATCCATGAAAGAAAACAAAAAACTCTTTGTTGTATTATCCACCAAAGTATCAATGTGAGGCAAAGGGAAATTATCTTTAGGACTGGCCTTGTTGAGATCCCGATAATCGACACACATTCGTACTTTGCCATCCTTATTTGGTACTGGGACAATATTTGCTACCCACTCTGGGTATTTTGCCACTTCTAAAAATCCAGCATCAAACTGCTTCTTCACCTCTTCTTTTGTCTTTAACAGCGTGTCTAGCCTCATTCTTTTCAACTTCTCCTGAATCGGCTTGCACTCTGGTCTTAATGGGAGTTTATGAACCACAATGTCTGGATCTAACCCTGGCATGTCCTGGTATGACCATGCAAATACATCACTATACTCCCATGGCAAAGCTATCAGTTCATCCTTTATTGATGATGACAATGAGGCCCCAATTTTAACCTCCTTTATTTCTTCACTGTTTCCCAGATTTATCATTTCCGACAGCTTCTTATGAGGCAATAATTGCTTTTCCTCTTGCTCTATTTTTCTCAATAAATCTAGGGGCAGATCATAATCTTCATCATCTTTGTTAGCGTCAAAATCACTCGTGCAAATAGGTTTTTCAAAATCAATTTCAAAATTATTGTCAAAGAGGTCCTCATATTCCACATCCGTACACCTGTAAATAGGTGAGGAAGAAAAAAAATGTAAGAAAACATATAGATAATGAAAGAAAATGAAAAGCAAGAAAGAAAGAACATGGACACATTAATATGAAGAAAATGCATCGTGCTTGTTATTTATTGAATGAAAATTTTTGAACATAAACCCATTACAAAAAGATTCTTAATATCCTTGGGTAAAGATAATTAAGATTGTTTTAAAGTTATTACTTTGGAGTAGACCTAAACACTATAGGCATCTCAGTCTCACTCCAATTCATCAATCTCTAACCTGGTGGACAAGGTCGCACCATCCAACTTGCACTATTTTCTTCAACTTCTTCCTCCCCAACCATACAGATCACCATATCATGCGTCTGCTCTTCTCTATTCATGTTGAATTTCTCAAATGCCTGTTCAATCATAATCAGCACATCATCAGAATCTTTTTCTCCAAACAAAAATCCAGCCGACCGGAAGCTGTGAAGGATTGGTGGGAAAGTCATAGATTCTCACTCCATATCCATACCGGAGAGACGGGCCATCCTCCTTTATCGGTTTTTCTTGATTTGCCTTCTTTTTTCATGGGCCTTCGGGAGATATCCAAGACCAAACCGATATTTCTTTCCTGTCACTTCAATTGCCTTAGTCATACCTTGCAAATACTTACCCAGTCTTTTTCCAACCCTACAGCCTTTTTCGACTGTCGTTCTCATTCCTAGCCAGGTATTCTTGGATAACTTTGGCTTTGGAATTCTACGTCCTTCGGTGACGAATACGGCATTAACGAATTCCAAAGACCAGAATGAGCATTCCAACGTATCCTTATTTGGTTATATGTAAGGGGAACCAGTAGATGCAGAGGCTATAATATCTTCCTCCCCTGACACACTGACTAAATGTCCCTCCATTACAAATTTTAGTTTTTGGAAGAGAGATGAGGGTACAGCCCCAGCGGAATGTATCCAAGGCCTTTCTAACAAGCAATTGTAGGACAGGGTAATATCCATGACCTGGAAATCCACCTTATAGGTACAGGGACCTATCTCCATCGGGATCTCGATAGTTCCTATTACCTCCCGTCTAGTTCCATCAAAAGCTTTGACCATCGTGCAACTTGGCAGCATATAAGAAATATCAAATGACAACTTAGACAGGGTTGCCAAGGGCATCACATTTAACGAAGAACCGTTATCCAAAAGCACCCTCGGTAGTATGTGCCCCTTGCAAGTGGTCGTTATGTGAAGAGATTTTGTTGATCCAATACCATTGGGTGGTATTTCATCATAGCTGAAAATATATGATCATCTGCTGCTATATTTCCCACCAGCCTATCCAACTCCTCCACCGATATATTGTTGGCTACATATGCCTGATTCAGAACCCTTAACAAGGCATTTCTGTGTGGCTCTGAGTTTAGCAGTAGTGAAAGGATCGAAATCCTTGCTGGTTGACGCTGCAATTCCTCGACCATACTATATTCAATGTGCTTTATGAATTTTAAAAACTCACAAGTCTCTTTTTCGTTCACCGGCTCTTTTATCTTGTTAACCGAGGTTGACCGCCTCTCTACATCTTTTGACGAATCCATCTTAGTATGGATTGGTTTAGTTGTCTTCTTCCCTTTATCCATTCCTCCATCCTTTCTCGTTGATCCCTGTTCAACAACGTCAGGGGTATAACACCTTCCACTTCGTGTTAAGTGCCCCACACTTGTTATGTCAACCATTTCTTGCTGACTCGAAGACCCTGGCATAACCATGCTACAGTCATACTTCCACGGTGCAGCTTAATTTTCTTTGTATAAAAAAGAAGAAGGCAATTCTATGATCAGCTTAGGCGCAATTTCCTCAACAACCGACATAACTTTCTCCTCTGGTTCATCATAATAGATGAACAAAGGTCTTTCTACCCCATAGCCAGCTGCATTCTCCTTAGTATCCACTTTTCCCTCTGCTTCTTTATAAAATTGGGCCTGGCCAGCATCCATCATCCGTTGAACTTTAATAAAAAAATTCCCGCATTCCTATATGGTGTGTCCTTTGCATTTAAGAAAAGGGCACCAATCCTCTATTCTGTTCGCCACTATTTTCAAACTGCCCTCATCCTAAACTAGCCCTGCTTTAACCATCTCAACCCAAACTTTTAACATCAGAGTCTTTACCTCACTGATGTGCTACTTCACCCTACAGACTTCCTCAGTCAACACTGCATTTATCCGGTTCTCAACATGATTGGGCAATGGATTACCCGTTACGTTTGGCCCGTTCCTTGACCCAAATTTCACAACCCCAGAGTTTATCAAACTTTGGACGTTCCTTTTAAAGGCAATGCAATCTTCAATTCAATGCCTCTGAATCCCAGCGTGATACGCGCAGTTAGCATTCGTATTATACCATTTTGGGTATGGTGAAGTTAAGGGTTTAAGGTATACGAGTGCAATAAGTTGACCTTGTAACACTTTGGGATATAGTTCACTATAAGTTGTAGGAATGTGATCAAATTGGGGTTTCTGATCATTCTTTGGTAAACATTGGTCATTACGCCCAACACTTTGTGTTTTTGGGATAGTGTTTTGGGGAAAGGTCAACTGTGGGGATATGCCAGTTGGGTATAGCTGTTGTGGTATATTGGTATAAGGAAATGGGTTTTGAGTAAGGTGGTTTATAGCAGGGTAGTAAGGATTGTACCCCGGGTAAGGTGTATAGGATGTAGCAGGAGTATAAGGTCTAGGAGGTATATATTGTGTAGGAGGTGTATAGGGATACTGGCTGTAGCTAACTACGTGAGTTTCTTCTTTCTTCTTGGCGAGAAATGTCTTTTTTGGAGTAGTGATAACTCGTATAATTATATAGTTTTTAGTTATGTTTTATTATTGTTTTGTGTCAAATACGAGTTATTATTGTTTAGTCTAATTGTGTTTATGATCTTTTATATTTTTATGTAATTTGGTGTTTTTCACAAGTTTCTTTGAGTGATTTCAGATTACTAGAATTAAGGGCAAATCCAGTTCAGTTCCAGTTCCGACACATTTTGCCATATCAGCTATATCTGGAGTTTCACTAAAGCAATAAGGCTGAAATTTGTAGCCGTGCAAAGCTAAGAGGCATATCTATCTTTTTCATGTTTTATACTTCTTGAAACGGAGTCGTTTTCCCTAGCGAAATCGACCATCAAGTTGGCTGATGTGCAATGACGTCTGTGCTGACCTGTTTTCGTATTTTGCCCATATCTGCTTATCCACATCAGAAAATGAGCTGATTCCAATGGCTATGGATCCGTAACTGATACGGGAACCTTTGTCTAGAAGACCATATGATCAGATCAGGCCTCTAATATTGACGAAATCGACCATCAAGTTGGCTGATGTGCAATGACGTCTGTGCTGACATGTTTTTGTATTTTGCCCATATCTGCTTATCCACATCAGCAAATGAGCTGATTCCAACGGCTATGGATCCGTAACTGATAGGGGAACCTTTTTCTAGAAGACCATGTGATCAGATCAGGCCTCCAACATTGACGAAATCGACCATCAAGTTGGTTAATCAAAATTGTCATACAATATGACGAAAATTGTTAGAAAAATTCTCCCACCTATTATACCTACCTTTGAAATTTGTAAAGCTTGTCTCTTGTCATTTAGCCTTCCAAAATGTGTATAAATAGAGGGCCTTGGATGATTGTAGAGGATCATATTGTACATAGGTAGGATATTAGCCATTTTAATAAAATTCTCTAAGTTTTCTTCTTCTTTCTTTTCTCTAGTTTTCTTTCTTTTCTCTAGTTTTCTTTTTCTTTAGAGAGAGCAAGAGGTTGGATAATTAATATTCTTCCTCTTCTTCTTTCTTTCTTTTATTTTCTTCTTAGATTTTCTTTAATTTTATGTTTATGTTTACAATGCCTATGCTAGGCTAAACTTCTATTTGGTTAAGGGTGATTTCAAAGCTCTAGACATGTTTTATAATTGATTTTCAGATTCTATCTATCATTAATTTTCTATCAAAGTTGCTTATGTTCTTCTACAAGAATTGTTCATGATGTTGTCTTGATTTGTTTAGGTGTACAACTAGATAGATCTTGATAATTATCTATTGCTAGTTTAGGAGTCTTGATCCGTGTAATTGTCTTGATTTCCTATTCATAAGTGGCAATTTGTGATTAATGATTATGGTCAAGTTTTCAATAATTGCAAAGTGGAACATAACCTAAGTTGAACAATCCGAGCTTATGTGTTTGTTGCTTAGATCAACCTATCTTTCTCATCATAAAGCTGCCATTAAATTGAATCTAGAGAGCTTATTCTAGGTTGTTTGATGGTTAGAGATTAAATAGAGAGCTTGTTCTATTTAACGACAAACTAAGGAAAGATTGGGATAACAGAGCTTGTTGTTATCTACGGTTGTTAACTTTGATAGTTGGTTGATATTGATAGATCTGAAATTGATTCTTAATGATGTCTAGTGGTGGAGAATGAAACCTTAACCATATTTTTCATATTTGATTCTTCTTAGTATATTTATTTTTATTGGCTGGTTATACCGCCTAATTTGTATATTAACTTTGTTTTATTTTTATTGGCTGGTTATACCGCCTAATTTAGTATATATATTTTTATTGGCTGGTTATACCGCCTAATTTAGTATATATATTTTTATTGGCTGTTTATACCGCCTTGCATCTTATTCTTATTATTTACTTTAGTTTAAATCTGGCTTCAAAAACCCTTTTTCTTTTATTGTTCTTGAATTTAAGTTTTAAACTATTAACTTATAAACTAAAACCCAATCCCTGAGGACTCGACCTTTGCTAACTACTATACTTACAATTGATCTTTTTAGTGCAAGGTTAAATAAGATACACTCTTTTGGGTGCATCAAGTAGCAAACTCTCCCCCTTCCATTTTGCCACTCTTAATGGCGGTCTCAATCATTTCGCTGGATATAACCATATCCACGAAATTCTTAGTGGCACTCCCCACCAATTTGTCATAATACGATGCCTTTAAAGTATTGATAAAAAGCATCATAGTTTCTTTGCTGGTCAAAGGAGGTTGCACTTGTGTGGCCAAGCCTCTCCACATTTGAGAGTACTCTTTGAAACTCTTAGTAGTTTTCTTTTCCATGTTCTGTAGTGACAACCTGTCAGGTACCATATCCGATACATGTTTATAATGCTCCATGAAGGCCCTGGCTAAATCCATCCAAGAACGGATCTTAGTCTGAGTCAGTTGATTATACCATCGGGTTGCAGATCCCATTAAACTATCCTGGAAACAGTGGATAAGTAGTTTTTCATCGTCATCATGTCCTGTCATCTTTCTGCAGTACATGATGAGGTGTGCTGATGGGTTGGTAGTCCTATTATATTTCTCAAAGTCTGGCACTTTGAACTTTGGAGGAATTACCATACAGTGTACTAGACTCATCTCTTTGGCATCCAAACTGCCAAACAACTCTGCCCCTACAACGGCCCGTAGCCTCTCCTCCAACAGCTGATATTTTTTTTGGGACTCCGCAGATTCAACCTTTTTTAGCTTAGCCATTTTTGCCTTTTCCTTCTCAGCAACTTCCTCAAAGTCCGGAACATCAACAACATCAATTGGGTCAGCCCCAATATTGCCCTTTATAAGACCATAATTCTGTGCTTCAGCTATTGGTTGAATATAAACATAGGATGCTACTCCAGTTGGAAGTTCATTTCCTGCATGCTGGGATGTTTGGCCGTTCAGCTACACAATTTCAGGTCGGTCTTCCTTATTCACTGCCCCTTTTCCTGTAACCGAATTCTCCCCTGGCCCTTTCTGCCTCATCATGGCGTTCATCATTTCCATGAGTTTGGCCATTTGTTCTCTTGATTCCTCTTGAAACTTAGTCAATTGTTCCTATAGTTCTCTTTGAACCCGTTCCATCCTCTCAATACAGGCAAGCTAGTCATTCTCCATTAGCCTGGCTTGGGATCGAGTGTTTTAATGGTGTCAAAAATCCGGTTCTTTCGGAGTGTGCCCAATTTTACCTTAAATTTTAAAAATCATGAATTATAAATTATTGACACATTTTTTTATATTTTATTATAAATGAATGAATAAATGAATGACTAAATGTGAACGAATGAACAAATAAAATGAATAAATAAATGACTAAGTGTATGAATATGAATGAATAATTATAAAGAATAAATGAATGAACAAATAAAATGAATAAATAAATGACTAAGTTTATGAATATAAATGAATAATTATAAAGAATAAATAAATGAATGATTATAAATATGAATAAATTTATGAATGAACAAACAAAATATATAAAGGAAATTACAAATAAATGATAAAAATATGAATGCATTTGAAAGTATTGGCCCCGGGATAATTCCAACCAAACGATCCTTCATTGATTTCCTGGAACTAAATACATCAAAGATAAAATAAAAAGATCACTACTTAAGACAATCTGATAATCTGCCTATTTTAATTCAAAGTGCTGTTACAAAATACTGGTCCTAGAATAACCCCTCAGATCTTGGGCTTTCCTTCATAGAATCTCCCTTTGAATCGCCTTGCCTTTCAATCTGGTCCGTGTTTGTTCCCTCTCCACCTGGCCCCTTGATTTATCAGTAGAAACAACACTGTGTACGCTTCCCCTAGCTTCTTGCTCAAGCTGGTCGGCTCGGGTTTCTTCATGCTTCGCTCTCTCTTTCCAGTAGTTAATCTCCTTCTTGAGGTTTTTGACTTCTGCTCCCACTCCCAGAAGTCTTGATGGTTCCTTCAAATCTTAGCTCGAAATGACACCTTTTGTTTTCTAAGTGTAACTCCTGAAGATCGCCCTTGACAGTGTCCCTTTCTCTCTTAATCTTTTCCATTTCTCTTTCCTGAGCTGATTCCTTATTTGTCATGTCCTCAATCTCTTCTTGAAGTCAAGCAATCTCTTTGCTCATTTGGGCCTTTTCTTTTCCAAATTCCGACTTTGCAATTCCTAACTCCGATGGTGCTTCCTTTGGTGGTGAACTAATGAATTGAACTTCTTCCCCATTAGATGCCAACAATCTATCATTAATCTTGCTTTCTCTCCATACTAGGTAGTCGGGTGTGATAATATCAGCATATCTGGCTACTTCTACCCGATGAGTTTTTTTCCAGGCCACTACAATCTCGCGTACCTTTCCCGAGTACCCTTCTTCTCCATAAGCAAATTCTAACCCACTAAGATCATGGGTCGTAGGAGTGAACTGACAAGATTTGGATTGTCTTAGTACTAGCAGTGGCGCGTAACTCACTCCTCTCCACACTCCTAATAATGGAACAAATGCTTTATTTCTACGCTTGTACAATGTCGGCATAAGAGCTATCCATGGAGCCCTCTAAATTATCATCTCAGTCCTGACATTCCAGAATATGTTGATCCATTGTTCCTCAATCCTATTTTCGGGCCATTCCTTCTTAAGAAATTCACTAATTGGTGCAAAAGACTTCCAATACGTATGAAGAGGGAATTTTTCCTGCTTACAAAAATGGCTCTGAACCCATATGTAAAGAAGCTGTATACAACCTATAAAATGCCCTTTCCTTTCCCGTCTACAGAAATAAAGGGATCGGATTGCTTCTGCTATGATTGCTGAGGCCAGATTTATCTTCTGCTCTAGTCGCTCGAAAAGATCAAATACCGCCACATCCACATATCCCAATGTCTTTGGGATGATAACTAAACCATAGATAGCCAAAGCAAAAATATTTCTAATTGTTTCCTTACTTGAATAGTTATGGATTAATGTCAGTAAAATATCCCAAGAGATATAGTGGCTTACTTCTTTTCGGGCAACATGGTTTTCGACCCAATTTTTTTCAGTCCCAGAATCTTAGACACATTTTTCTTCAAAAACCGACGTTTTTGTATCCTTCAAATAAATACGGTCGGGAATAACATTCTCAATATGCAGCAGGATCGAATATTCCTCTATGGTTGGAGTCATATCCTCTCGGTTGAAAGTAAAACACCAATAAGTGGGATTTCAAAATTGCACCACAGCCCGGATTACCTCACCACTGACCTTAACTTGAACTAACAGTGCTATGTCCTTGTAGACACCTAATTTTGTTCGGACCACTAAAACATGTATGTTTTCTTCTTAAATTGATGTTTCAGAATGTAAAAAGACTTTTTTCATCCTGCAGGTGGTACTCCGAGACTTAGTTTAAGAAGGCGAGCATAAAAAGTCAAACTTGAAAAAGTCAACCCCGAAAAGTCAACCTCAAAAAGTCAACTACTGAAAAAGTCAACCCACTTTCAAAATCAAGATTTGAAGTTCAATTGAAAAATGGTGAAATAATTTTGATAATCCGAGGTCTACGTCGAAAGATATGAAGTTCGGAAGTTGGGTTATGAAGATTCAATAGAAAGGAAACCCTAATCCGCGAAATTTGGGGAAAAATGTTTAAACGATTGAATTGGTCAAATTTTAAGGTTCCAAATGAAAGATAAGCACTGACTACGGGTAATGGAGAAGCCACTTGAAAGAAAAACTAAAAGAAAAGTCAATCTGAAAGAAAATCGAGAACTAGGGTTTTTGGTGGATTTTGATAAAATTGGAAGAATTATAGAAATGGCCCAACTTGGTAGGACTAAAACCCCTAATGGATGAGGAGTGATTAAAAAAAGGATATCCCAAGGCTCAATTTGAAGAGAATTTGAAAATTGGACTTGTTTTGAGCAAAATCGGGTTTCTCAGGCAAAAGGGTAAAATTGAAAAATTTGGGAAAAATAGCAAATGAACTCCAAAAATTCTGAAAAATTGAAAATATCACTCTTAAATCATTTTGAAGAGATTGGCGAAAGAAATTCTTGATTCAGAGTTCGTTTGCAAAATGGCCAAATCCCGGGTCTCCTATGCAGAAATTCAAGAAGATAAATGCCGAAAAAATAACAAATGAACTCCAAAAATTCTGAAAATTTGTAAATTTCATTTTCAAATTATTTGGAATATATTGGTGAAAGAAAATCTTGATTCCGAGTTCGTTTGCAAAATGGCCAAATCCCGGGCCCCCTATGCAGTAATTCAAGCAGAAAAATCCCAAAAAAATACCAAATGAGTTCCAAAAATTATGAAAACTTCCAGATCACACTTTTGAAAACTTCCAAATAAATAGAAAATGGACTCAGAAAATTTTGAAAACTTCTAGAATTCAATTTTCTATTATTTTGAAAGTATTGAAAAAATAAAATTTGAATTTGGAGTCCGTTTTCCTTTTATTTATGTTCGGGGGGCAAAAAGGTTATTTTACCGAAGAAATGGAAAAAGGCTTTTTTTGCCTTTTAAAAAATGAAACACGGGCTGAACGAAAAGGGGCTGGCCAACCAAGGCTCAAGGCTAGGTAGATAGTTTTTGATTTTTTAATCAAAAGGCCAACAATGAAGAGATACTTATTTTTTGATCAAGCCTTTGCAAATAAGCCACATGGACCAATGCATGAAGAGGGAGAGTGTCAACATAATGGCTTAAGATTCTTGAATAGCTATAATTGTGGATAGTTGATGGCCTAATCTAAGGGTGATAATTTCATGTTTTAAACATCTTGGATCAATAGCCTTTGGATGAAAATTGGTTGATGGAAAAATGACAACATCCTAGCTACCAATGAGGCCATTCGCCCACACTACAAGGGAGGGGTCTCTATTTCATATTCAAATTATTCATTCTCTATTCTCTCTTGGTTTTGGCTGATTTTCTCTCCATTGTTGAAATGCAAAAAGAAAAGTTTAGAAAAGAAAAGAAAGTTAGAAGAGAAAAAGCTTGAAAGATTGCTTCTAGAGGTTGCTTTAAGCACCATACTCTTGCACTTTCTTTGATTTTCCATTCTTGATTTGCTGTTTTGATTATTATTTTGGTGAGTTTCTTTTGATTTTTCTTTTTAAATAAGTGTTTTTAATGTTCTTCTTTAAGTTCCTTCTTCATCCTTTCTTGTAAAAAGTTCTTGAATTTTTTTTTCTTTGTTTTTGGAGATGGCCGAATGGCCTAGTTTTTTTAGAGTTGCTGTTTTGCTTTGTTATTTCATGTTATTCTTGATATTTAATAAGTTTTGATGCTTTAAATCTCCTTCTAATACATAAACTTAAAGCTTGTTTTAATTTGGTTGCTTGTTTATTTCCATTTTTGAGTCTATTATCATGTTTATTTTACTATTCTTGCATTTTTGATTTTCTGTTTTCAAAATGTTTAAGTTAGTTTATGTTTTATATTTTGTAATCCATGTGTTTGTGAAAATGCTTATTGGTTTGCATGCCTTTACTTTATATTTGCATGATTTGAGTGTTATTCTTTAGCTAAGCATGTTAGTATATCATGTGTTTGTGAAAATGCCATGCCCATTTTAAGCATGAGGCCATTCGGCCACCTTCATGTTGTTTGCTTTGTGTGTGCATTTTTGTTATGTTAGTTGATAGGTTTGCATTTTCATGACATTTGGTTGAGTATTTTGTTTAAGCATGCCATGTGTTTGTGTTATTGCCATGCATATTTTAGGTGTAGGATTGGTTTGTTTTGCCATGCATATTCATGCATTTTAGACATAGGTTGCATTAAATGCCATGCAAGTTCATTTAGGTCTAGGTCATTTTATTGATGCCATGCATTTTTCATGTCATTTAGGTTTTAAATCATGCATTTCATGCATCATATTTTCTGTATTTTTCTTGCATTTCATGTCCTTACCACTTGACTTATGACTTAGGCCAATCAATGGTTCAAAGTCTTGAGCATACTTGTGGAAAATTAAAGAGTTGTCAAATTGATTATTCTATCTCTATGAATTTTGTTTACTTAGCCAATTTTTTTCAAACTTTTCAAAAGTGTTAGCTATTGTTTGTAAGTCTTTTAGAGAGTCTCTAATATTTTTACTTTGATTTTTAAATGATTTTATCAAAGACAAAAAAATGTGTTTTGGCAAAACAGTTTTTTTCACCCAGTATTCGTACTTTCTTGATTTTTCTAGGCAGTCATATTTAATCAGAAAATTAAGACAATTTTTTCCCGTGTAGTTTTACATGTTCTGAGTCTCCATTATTGTTTTTATATTTTTTTGAATTTTTAAAAATAGGGTAAAAAATCGTGCTTTAAAACTGGACAGTAGAGCCAGAATTGAATTTGAAGGAAAATCATTTTTCTGTTTTGGTTAAGTTACATAGAGGGGGCTGATTAGGAAGTTTAGCTATTGACTTAGGGTAGTTTCTAAGCCTTATTAAACTCTAAAAATGATTTTTTAAGTCTCGGGTTAAGGGTGGTCAAGTACGGGATTTTAAACTTAGGAAATTAGAGCCATTTAAAAGGGGTTTAGCTAAGTTTTTATTTTTAATCTAAGCTTTTCAAAATTGTTTTCAAACAATCACAAAGTATTTTGATTTTAGAATATTTAATTTGATATATTTTCCTAAGGTAGCCGGATATCTCTTTAGATATACGGATTTCCTTAATTAAAGGAAAAAATACATTCTCATGCATTGCATTTTCCATATTCATGCATATTATATAATATGTAATTTTTGCTAAGTTTAATTTTCGTGATGGTGTTATTTTCTTTGATTTAAAATTTTGATATTATATTATTTGTTATATGATTTTGAATATTTCATGATATCCTAAGCTTTTTATTTAGTTATTTTTGTCATATTATTTAGCATATGCTATGTTCATGCATTATTATTTTTATTTTCATGCATATTATATGATAGCCTTATTTTATATTTCATGTCATTTAGATTATATGCCATATCATTTAGATTTGCCATGTCATTTAAATTATTTCATTTCATATAAAATATATTATGTTACCTAGGCCATTTCGTATCATGTAGAATATATTATGTTACCTAGGTCATTTCATTTCATTTAGAATATATTATGTCACTTAGGATATTTTATTTCATTTAGAATATATCATATGACTTAGGATGTTACATTTCATATAGAATATATCATGTTACCTCGGCCATTTCATTTCATTTAGAATATACCATATAACTTAGGATATTTCATTTCATTTAGAATATGCTAAGACATTTAAATTATATCATATCATTTAGGTTGCATTATATTATTTAGACTTTGCTATGTCATTTTATTTATGTCATACATATTCATATTCATATTTTTTAAAATGTTTTCAAAAAGGTAATGATTTTCAATAAAATAAAGATATTCCCGAGTTAAAATAATTCATGAATTCTCTGCCGAGTTTGCTGGGGAGGATATCATCAATTATCATTAAAAAAGGAATATCTTCTTTAAAATGAGAATGATTCGAAAAGTTTTCCAAATTAATAAAAATTTCTATATTTTGCCACGTTTGTTGGGGAATATAGGAAAATTTTGAATTTATAAATTCCGGATCGTTTTCAATTAAAAATAAAATTATTTTTGGGGAATTAACTTGAAATACTAAATTTAAAACTAACTTTTTACCGAGACTTGAGATAACACACGATTAATAAGGTACCGTTTTATACGAGCGTTGTGGGGGTGTTAATCCTTCCCCACACGTAATCGAGTCCCGAACCCGCTTCTTTGATTTCTTTGGTTTAAAAAGCAGACTTGAAATTTGTTTTCAAAATATTTTAATTAATTTTAAAATATTTTATAAAACCGGTTTTAATAGGTGGCCGATCACACCTTGCTAAACAAGATTGGTGGCGACTCCATATCTTTTTCATGGTCATTTTCAAAACCTTCATTTTTCAAGAGGAATTAAGTTGACTTTTTCTCCGTTTTTTTTAATGTCACGCTTAACGAATAATAAAGTCTTGCGATGAGACTTGTTATTTTTTAGGTTGCGACAGCTTGGCGACTCCACTGGGGACCATTAGAGAGTCAGGCCTAGAATTAGTCGTGTTTTATCAAAGTCTCGGTTTTGTTAGTTTAACTGGTATTTAATTTTAATTCCCATATATTTTAATAAGGAGAATTTTGAAAATAATAAAATGTTTTTAAATATGTCCATACTCATGTGCATGCATTTTATTATTGTTCTCTAGTTATTTAATGTTGTATATTATGCTTGTTGGTTAATGCGTTACACTATTCTTGAATATTCTTTTAATAAATTGTTAGGGCATTTAGAATAAGGGTTGTAGAATAGGTGTTGAAAGGTTTGTTGTTCCTCCACACACACCACACGTGCATTTGCATATCATGAGCCCTATACCCGAGTTTCGTCCTTTTAGGTGGAAGCAAAGTAACTAAGCCTTTGTGATTAACAATCCGCATGGGCTAGTAAAACACTCCCGGAGTACTAAATTACCTAAGCCTTCATGATTAACAATCCTCATGGGCTAGGGAAATAGACTTTAACGAATTGAACCCGCTTTTATCGGGGTGCCTTACTAGCCTTCACCGGCGATAGTAAGGAGCAATTCGGGGCCTATAGAACCGATTCACCCTCATATAGTGAACCTAGGTGAAGCCATGCTGGATTTTCGTTAGAAATACCGAAGATAGGAACACATGGAGGGACATTTCTAAACCTTTTGTTACCTATTTTACACTCTGAATAAGTGTTGTAGATCGGGCAATGATGTACGTACATCACCCATAATAATTGTGATAATCTGTTCCAAAGGCACTGTGATACCTATATAAGTAGATATTGTTGGGGCAAATGTTCATTAACTGTTTGAAATTCATTTTTCAAACATTTTTGCATTTTGCACATTTCATGCATGTGTGAATAGAGCATGTACATATATGGTTGTATTGTTGATCTCATTTTATTTTTTTTTGCAATAAACGGATGGTGGTAATAATTTTATTTGATGGTTTCTATAAACCGGTAGTGTTACATTAATATTTGCATATTGTACCATAGTAGGATCCACTATCCCGAAATTCTTTTGAAAATAATGTGTTTGGTTTTTCATAAAGGAAACATGTTCCAAAAAATCATAAATTTGGAGGCAAATCTTGCATAATGAGATTTTTGAATAATCAAGATTTAGGTCCCACCAATTTCGTGTAATCATTGGTTAATTTATTTGTATCATTTTGATATCATGTTACAGTCCTAACATGCATGGTTATTCATTGTAGAATACATTTGTGATATACATGGTCATTCTTTGTACCTACCTTTGTGTTAATTCATTTATTCTTTGCATATATCATTTTGACATCATAGCATGCATGGTCATTCATTGTAGAATACGTTTATGACATGCATAGTCATTATTTGTATATACCTGTGCATCAATTTATTTATTTTTTAAATGCATCATGTTGTCATTAAATTGCATCCATAGCATACATAGTCATCATAATTTCTCTGTATATGTTCATGCATTAATCATCAGTATATTCATGCACATAGGAATAGAGCATGTACATTCATAATTGTATTCTTAATCTCATGACATTTTCATTTGCATGAAAGGGGTTCGAGATATGAGGAAAGAATCGGAGGAACGATTGGGTGCTCTGGAACGAAATTAAGAGGAACTTGGACATGAAATCCGGGAAGTGAAAGAACAACTCGCCAAATTGCTAAAAATGTTTGAGGATATGGGTAAGAGTAAAGGGGAACTTTCTCAGGGCTCTACATCGCCTTCGGATCAACTAAAACCATTAGGTCCAGAACATACAATCCTTGCTGGATCCTGCGCTTGTCAATGCCACAAAGGTTTGCAACCCTGATGAAATTATGGACAAAATCATGAAAATGATTAAGCCCGAGAGCCTAATACCAAAGATAAAAACCTCGGATCCTGTACCATACCTGCAAACTATTCTAGGTCCAAACCAATATCCCCACCCTACTATGGTCCAATCGTCCATTGGGATGACCACTACGGGATTCTTGAATCCACTCCATCACCACTAACTGCCAGTTCGTACTATTTTCCTCATCAATCACCTTATCTAGCATCTGGGATAGGAATCTCGAGCTATGTACAACCTCCAAAGGCCCCGTGTCCAAATCCATACCCTTGCCTTGTTATTCCTCCATCTCCTTATGTAAACACTCCGGTTCGGACCTTAGTGCCA